>CM059557.1:68556832-69756832 GCA_030386875.1 Morinoia aosen
AAATTTGTTTTAAAATAGATAATGACAGCAAAAATGACACATCCGTCCTGGCACAATATCTTCAAACGTATCTGTTACACCGAATGCAGTTTCATGATTTCCGTTTTTACATTTTTAGTAATGTTATAGTCATAAGTAAATTTTTTCACGGCATGTTGACGCGACCATCGGAAAAGGCATTACCAATTTTATTATAAATAAATCGCTTGAAGAAACCTGGTTTCTGATGAATTTCCCAAATAGAATTTTCTCTTCACCAATCTTCCTGGAATTCTAGTCAACCTTCATACTTGGCAATGCAAGGAGTTTGCCCACTCAGTAAAGGCCAAGGCAAAATTTGGATTTATTCACCGTAGTATCAGAGACATTATTTTCTGGCAGCTAGTTCCAGGTGTTTACCAGTTTAAATGGAAGATAATCTAAGCCCTGAGCTGTTTCAGACATTTTCCTTATTTCCGACAGTTATTATTGGTTGGGACATTCTCCCTAATGTCACAAGCCCTTGAGGGGTAACATCATTAAAGTCATAACGGTATTCGTAAGTCCGATAATTGATCTCACATTCATCTTTGTTCGAGGAAGATGGGTTTAGTCAGTTGAAGATGTTGTTCGTTGTTGCGGCTACAGAGTTCTGGAATCATTTTTGTTGCTTTGCACTAAATTCTATATTTTGTTGATATCTCGTCTTAAAGTAAGGGACTATTGTTGGGCTGCTTATTCTAGATGTGTTCAGACTATTGTAGGATAAAATAGTATAATTTCTCTGGCTTTTAATCAAGTTTCTTTTTACGAAGCCAAAAATTCACTTCGCTCACTTGACACTTTTTCCTTCTTGTCATGCTTGAGAGCTTTGGTAATAGTGGTGCCGAGATCTCATTCTTGGTTGGTATACAGCTTCAATTAGAGTTTTATTAATGTTGTATTGGAGCTCTTCTTAATCCTACCCGAGTATGTTATTAGGTATTTTTAGATGGATGTCGAGGCTCATTTACCAGGTTCTGTCCTATGGAGAAGATGCTTAGTTCTACTTGAATGGTAATTGTTTCATGCTGTGAATGCTTTGTGATTAAGTTTCGTATCGTTCACTAGTTAGTTCATTTTACTGATGATCTGAGGTCAAAGTCGTTGATATTGATGAAAATAGTAGAGGCCTTAAAAGGCGCTTTGGTAAACCCTCCAAGTTACTCATGTCCATTCACTAAATTAATCTTGACTTACTGTTACTCTCTGAGTGCCACAAGCGGAGGTAGCTGCGCACTCATCAAGAGTAGTTCCCAGAATACAGTTGGCTTCCTCTTGTTCGTAAGCCTTTTGTGAGGAACTTCATCTAAGGCTTTCAGAAATTCAAGATGTATAAAGTCTGTGGCTTTTGCACTGTTGAAAATTCAGTTAATTACTCCAAATAAATGAGGTCGGTTTGTGAGACAGTTGTTATTTTTCCTGGAACTTGTGCTAAAAGTTTACAGTCAAGTTTTGGGTTCAGACTTCGAGCAATCTTTCCATCGCTTTACTGATAAAATGTCATACTGATAGAGTGATGTTTATACGTACTAGTGTGTCCTCTTCTTTTCAGAATTGGAGTCACACTCGCCTGCTTCCAGTTCTGTAGGAGTTGCTTAGTTGTGAGCGATTAATTAAAGTAGTTGGGAAAAGGCTTGCTGATTACTTTTTTTTTCTCAAGTATGAAAAGTGCTAAGCCAATAGGTGTTTCTCTTCGTATGTTCAAGAGGTTAAGCTATTTTTCGACCTCGTCCAAGACTGTGTCATTTTTGATAAGCAGCCTAATTAATAATGCTAAATATTTTGCAATTTCATTTAGTTTTTCTTTTGAACTTTGGATAATTAGAGTCTGCTTCTACGGTTCTGGCATTACTTCAGTCATCTATTCAGGTTTGATTGTCAAAAATGATCAATGGTCCCTATTTTTAATAGTCAATCATAAGTATAATTGTGTAAGCTTTTTTGGATTGCTTTGGTGAGTGCAGCGACTGTGATGTCTTTATCCCGCTTTGTGTGTCTGATCACTCGTGTGAAGGCTCAGCAGGCACGAGTGAGCTCCATGCGATGCGCATCATTTACATGTATTATGTGTTTTGTATAATGATCACCTGGCAATTATGAGGGGGTCTAATCTCGTGTGTAAATCAGTGAAGGCTAGTAAAAGCTAGTAACGGGTTTCAGTTGCTTTGTTGGGATGTGAAGCTCTAAATTTAATTTTAACTAAATCAAATGAGCGGTGAGAATTTTTATTAGTGTCATGAAACATTCTTACGCTCTATTGTTCCTCATTAGGTCTCCGAAGTCTACTCTGCTGAGCCCCTCTTACATAAATTTGAAGGTAGCCTGTGAGTCGTTTGAAGCGCATTTCCGGTTTTCCCTCCCATTTTTGCTGTTGACTGGGAGCGCAAAATCTATCATACTCGTATGGAGATCTCCTACTGTGTCCGTCACCTCTATGACATTTGTTCTGAGGTGTAAAGTTGTGTTGGGTGTACTGTGGTATAGCCTTGTATTGCATGCCCCCCCTCAGGGGGATACAATTATTGTATCTATGGGAACCAGCGCTCCCAGGAGGACAAAGTGAGGGCCCGAGCTGAGAGTTAGGTAGGCCGTCCTTTTTGTTGAAATAGAATGTTTTTGTTATGTTAAGGACCCCTTTTTTTCGGTTCACTGCTGTCCTGTTCTTCAACACCTACTACTTTCTTCTTCAACTTTGGTCTTGTTTCATGATCTTCTTTCACAACTTACTGTTTCTATGCCGTTTCTGCGTAGATTCTGCGTTTCCTTAACTCCATACTAAATGGTGCCTTCCTCCTTTCTCTCTTTGGATCGCATTTTTTGCTGGGTAGGGAGGCTAAAACTAACAACTAATCTAATCTAAACTGTATTGCATGCTCACTCAGGTTTTGAATTTTAGTTTTTGTTGGTGCAAAAAAATTAGGAGTTCACATTAGATGTTACTTCTCAGTTTATGGGAACTCTTCTTGCTTTCGCAACATTTTTTATCTTTCTGGAACCACTAAGTTGTTCTGATCTATTGAAAGTTGTATCAAGCTCGTTATCTTGTCATAACAACTCGAGCCTTAATTCATACCGAGTCCACAAACTGTCTCGTGGAAGTGCATGCACGTCGGTATTAAGAGTGGGTGTAAAAGACTAGTCCCTGTGAAGATCTCTGTAACTATCTGCCACGAGATCTGTAGTGCATGTAATGACACATGTATCATATATCCTTAGACCCATTTGCAATTCCTTACCTCACTATACCTCAAACACATGTAATCTATTTAAAGTAATTTTTACTCATGTTACTGACGAATTTGGCGCTGTGTAAACATGTAACATAAAGGATCTCCCAGCTCCAATGTAGAGTTTCCTCAACGTATGCCTGTATTAGCCTTCGAACTTGCCTTTTGTTGAAAATACGCTTGGCTGTTGAGCTATTCCTTGTGATCATAAATTTAGCAAGGCGACGTAGGCCCTAATGTGTAGTGGGTTATTATTTTTTATATTTTTACTTCTTGGCCAGATTGATATTTTTTGTTATTTTTCTCTTCGGTTGTGTGAGACGTTTTTTGTTTGAGATAATTCTCGTTTGTAAAAGTGCTTATTTGGATCACATTTTTTGTGGATAACCATTTAGTATGTGTGCAAAAAATTATAATACGTGGATTCGAATGATGACTTTATTTCTCACGATATTCATACCTTTTAAAAATCATCAAAAACTCCCCTCAAAGGAATACAACGATTGTATCAATTGAAAGTCCCCTCAGGGGGATACAATTATTGTGTCTATGGGAACTAGCGCTCCCAGGGGGACAATGTGAGGGCCCGAGCTAAAGGTTAGGTAGGCTTTCTTTTTGTCAAAATAACATAGGTTTTTGTTTTGTTGCGGACCATCTTTTTTCGGTTCACTACTGTCCTGTTTTTTCAGCACCTACTACTTTCTTCTTCAACTTTGATCTTGTTTCATGAACTTTTTTCTCATCTTACTGTTTCTATGCCCTTTCTGCATAGATTCCACGTTCCCTTAACTCCCTACTAAATGGTACCTTCTTCCTTCCTCTCTTTGGATCACATTTGTCTAGGATGGGGAGGCTTAAACTAGGTAATAATCTAATCTGTATCAATTGAAATTAGCATACCCAGGGCGAAATGCAAGGTCTCAATTGAAAATTAGGTTAGCCTTCCTTTTTTTAGAACAGAATAAGTATTTTGTATTGTCGTGGTCCATCCTTTCTTTGGTTCAGTGCTGTCTTTTTTCGCTACCTGTTGCCGTCTGTTACAGCATATTCTTTGCTTCATCAGCTACTTTCAATCTTGCACTTTCTTCGAACAGTCTGTGAGGGACATACCTTACACTAGATTACCCATTTCCTGGATTCCAAAATATAATGGCCCCCTTCGCCTTTCATTCTTGTGAACACCTTTGTTGTGGATAAGGAGGCTTATACTAACTTATAACCTAGTCGGTGAAAATTTTACGCTCATTTGGGGAGGTTTGACGGTGCACTGCGCAACCAATCTCTTCCATGAGTGTGTTTGTTAATTTTTCCTAATTATAATTCAAATTTTTGTCTCACCGTGATTCTTGGGATTTCTTCTACCTGCATTGTGAGCCACACCGAGTGTTATACCTAAATTTCATGCCCGCGTTGCGCTACTTGAACTTAATATTCTCAAGTTTCTCTGTGTTAAACGTCTAACTCAGCAAAAACAAATTTATTTGTTTATCTAATAACAATAAAAATTGTGATGCTGAAGTTTTCTAACGTAATAGTCGGTGAAAACTGCAAAAATATAACTGATACATGCTCTTGTAAGTATGTTACCCACTCTGTATAATCCCTCTTTCATCGCGTAGTACCGTTCATCGGATCTAGTTTTATTCATAAGATCTAGGATGCATATTATTCTTTTTTTTTTCACTTTATTATAGTGTAATAGCCTTCAGTTGAATTCAGTGAACTGCATGTGTGGCATTAGAATTCACTCAACATTGTACCATTGTTTTCGTGTATATAACTTGATTGTGTCTCATCTTTCTTGACAGAACTGTCAAAATTCAAGTCGGCAGTGCAGGAGCTGTTTTCTGCAAGCGGGCAGCTGGTAGTGTTCTTTGAGCGCAACTTCAGAACGACTCACATGCAGCTGCATGCTGTGCCTGTGCCCCCTACCGCCGCTGAACGACTGAGCGAAGTCTTCAAGGCGAGTCACTGAGGGCTTGCACTAACTGCTCTTGATATACCACCCTAGAAGTGGAGAGGGGTTGTAAGGCACACTTTATAAGGATATGTATTTTCCACACTCATTTTTATTCATGACCAAGTGTAAGTGATGAGCGTGGCCATTTGTTTCAATACAATGAAGCTTTGTTTTCTGCTCATAAAGTTACAACTTTGATTTATTTTTTTTATGCTTTCAGAATGTTCTAATAAATAGGAATTAGTGTCAAAATAATTGAAGTTTGTTTAGAAGCAGATTTAACACGTTAGTTGCGATGGGTTAAACTGAAGTCCAATATTCAACTTAAATTTAAAGTCAAAAGTGATAAGCAAATTTGTAAATATCAAACATTAACTGGGCCTGTTAAATACAATTAATTTAGAAAGGTTGTTAGAATTTTTCAAAACGACCCATCGATGGGTCGTTTCGCAGCAGGAAAAACCTAACTACGACCCACCGATGGGTCGTATCGCAAGCAACGTGTTAATTAATTGAGAAGTGGGGACGAAAATACATAAAAAGCTAGAAATTATGTTTAAATAATGCACGGTCCAGACCAGTAGTTCTTAATCTCTTAACTCCCCCGCCCCTCTTGAGGATTGTTAGGGGAAATTGTCTGCAGATGGAGTGGTAAATAAGAACTCACAGCAAAAAATATTGTAAATAGGTCCTCCAACATATTCCACAGTGATGAAAGTTCACTCTTATGTCGAAAACATTATTGGGAAAAATCAGGCTCTACTGCGGAGGTTCGCCACCAGGGGGGCGCGTTCCCCCCTAGGAGGAGAACCACTGGTCTAAGTTTTTTCTGTCGGAAGGCAGAATGAAAATCAATATATAAATAAATGTTTTTATAGTTTGATTTGATGTTGTACGTATATGAATGGTTGAGAATAAATAATGAATCGAATTTGAAAAGAGTCGAATCATGGGTAGGATCAGAAATTTCAGGAGCGTGTGTCAGAGACAAATAAAAAGCACCCATAGGTGATCCGGTTTATTTTCTACGTATGCCGAACCTTGCCTTTGTACTAGAAGGGTTGGAGTACAGAATAGAGTAGGTGCTGAATTACGGGAAATGATCTGGAGCTGTCTGATTGCTAGGCAGGTGTGCGGAAGAATGCATTCCTGATGTACAGACCGAAAATGAACGCAAGTTTTGCTAGTGCCCTTCGAGGGAATACAACTAATATATCTATGGGAATCACACTCCCGGAGGGAAAATGCGAGTTCCAGAGCTAAAGGTTTGGTAGGCCTTCTCTATGTTGAATTAGAATAGTTTTTTTGTTACGGTCCATCTTTTTTTGGTTCCCTGCTGTCCTGTTTTTTAGCACCTACAACTTCCTTCTACTTTTATCTTGTTTTATGAACTTCTTTCTCTACTTACTGTTTCTATGCCCTTTCTGGGTAGATTCCGCGTTCCCTTAACGCCATACTAAATAGTTCTTTCCTTCTTCCTCTCTTTGGATCGCATTTTTTTCGGATAGGGAGGCTTAAACTAACTAATAATCTAATCAGTGTTTCGATGTACCTTGTGCATAGATTCTGCGTTCCCTTAACTCCATACTAAATGGTGCCTTCCGCTTTCTGGGACACCTGTGTTACGGTTAGGAAAGGTTAAACTAGCAACTAATCTAAGTTTAGAAGAGTGAAACTGTGAAGTTTAACTCGTAGTCCGCTTCTCATTTATGAGCGAAGATACTAAAATCAAGTTAGAAAAATAAGCTCTGCTTCATTTTTTGTGTCATTCACAGTGAGAGTCGGAATTAGTCCATTATAAATATTCATTCTATATAATTTACATCTGTTGATCTATAGATTAGTGCTTTATTGTATGTTTTAAAATATTTTCTTAAACTCTGCAGCTCATTTATGATTTGATCTTTTGAATGCTTGGGTTTTTCTCTCGCAGAGTTTTTTAGGTGTTGGAATAGTTGATAGTTGAAGCAATTTGTGTGGAGAATGCTAATGCTATTTCTGCCACAGTCTTAATCTAGAATCGAGTCACTTTTGTTTTGTACCTATTGCACAATAAAGAATAACCCTAGTATGGGTGGTTATAGCTGCATCATTTGTTACTGCTGCTCTGTGAAGCCTTTGCATGAACAGATTGAGATGAATTAGTTTAGACTGACATAAATATACCGATGCGTTCTAGCTCACGCTGAACATACATGAAAATAATTCCCCATATGCTTTCACCCGTTTTTACAATAGGTTAGAGCTGAAACATGTTACTAGTGGAATTTTTCGTGTTTATCCACTTCATTTACTTCATGCTTGTACAATTCATTACGAATTTGATTCTATATTTAGAGCGCGGCAGAAGAAGAGGGCTTGCAGTTAGAGGAAGTTCCTCGACGGACGGAGCTGTCGGTGATGGTGCGCCCAGGCCAGCCTTTCTTGCTGGTCCAACCTCCTCTGGGCCCTTCTTTGCTGGTCAAAATCTCCAGCGGCTACAACATGCTCTTTGACAGGTTTGTGCTGCCACGCTGGCTTCTATTCTACGACTCCTTTGAACACAGGGTGTTAAAGGTATTGTGCTGCTGCTCTCATAATGTGTTTCATACTAGGTTTTCGCGTTGACAAACGGTCCCTCTATCTCCTGGGAAGATTGTTTTAGGCAATTGTCCAACTCATTTTGAGAATCTACGGTCGTCCGCGTTCGTCAACACTTCCGAGTTTCTCAGGTAGCAACTGATAGGCAACAAGTTTAAGTTAGTTGGATTCGTTTATCCTATGCCAAGAGGACTAGCGTCCTCAGGGAGACACTGTTAGATTATCTTCATTTCAGATGAGCCTTCGGGGCTTTTATCTTTGTCCTACTTCTTCTGAGTTTCTACTTTGTCCTACTTCTGTGCTCTATTTTTGTTTGTTCTTCTGCCTCTTCCGTCTGAATTTGCTGTTATCGGTCTCCTGTGTGGGAACAAACCTGTATAGATTCTCCGTTTTCTACACTCCATACTAATCACCTCATCTTTTCGCTCTTATGAGATCACCTTTGTTGTGGTTAGGGAGTCTTGAACTAAAAGATATAATAATGGCAATCTAAGGTAAGACATGTACTGCTTACTGACACTCATTTTGACTACGTCATTCCGAGTAGAACTTCATGAGGTTATTGAATATATCGATTTTCAAATGCTGTCATTTTTGTGTAAATGTTAAGTTTTTTTGTTAATGTTAAGACTCCGGTGTGTTGAACCTCCGTTAAGACTTCATTTGTTCATCTGTTTTTTAATCGTTATTCTTCATCTTATTTCTGACCTGGCGTCCGTACAGTATTTACATGTCTATTTTACAATTTAGACCTGATTACTTTTGTGCAATGGAACATTTAATCATGTAAAATTTTGATTAAATAAAGTTTTAATTTAAATTTTGAGACATCATACATTCACTGTTTACAGTTTTGCTTCTTGAATATTCCGACTTGAACTGCAATTGCTAGTAAAGTATTATGACTATGACATTGTTAGCATAATTTGTACTACTTGAGGGGGTCTTTCGATGAAACGTGAAACCGTAGCATTATTCCATCCGTTGGCATAAAACGGAACAATGTTTCTATATTTCAAATGAAGTATATAGAATGCCGAATCGATTGGAAGTTTCTTTTTGTAACTAATGTACTTCTTTGATTTTAAAATTTGCACCTTGTGCTTGTAAATCAAGTTTATTCTCTGTTTTAATTGCATGTTTACTGATAGTTTTTAAAATATACGAACCTATTTTCATTGATCGTGCTACCCTACCTAATACACGCTTTCTTTCCAGACAAGTGTTGGCCAGCAAAGCTTTATTGAACGTGCCAGGCTGCGTCAACTGGAAGGACTGCCAGGGGACGCCTGAAGAGGAGGCCGCGCTGCGGGATGAGATCAGACGGAAATTTGCGCCGTTTGATTTTACCGCTGCGGAAAGTGATGACAGTGACGAAGATTAAAAATATTAATTTTTTGTTTTGTTTTCTTTCGTCCCTCGCAAAATTCTTGTTCTCGGAAAAGCTAGTTGCTTCATTGCAAGTTTTCAAGAGTTCGGGTGAGAAATTGAGGAAAATTCCGCACCCTGAGAATCTTGACACAATAAAAGTAAAATTGGGTACGTTTTTGGTCATTACATATTTTCGTGCTTGTGTGATAATGAAAGGTGAAAGTTCTATTTTTACAGCTGTTTCTGTAGATTTAATTGCAAAAGACTTGAGTTATTGAAAATGAATGCACATTCTCATGGGCGCGCGATTCACTCCGCGTTGTTTCATTGCGCCTCCTTGATTAAAGTGAAAACTCAGCAGTATTTGAGCGATAACGTTTGTACGTAGTCCCTGAAAAGAAAATACTCATTTTTGACTGAGGGCTAACTTTACGAGAAGAAAGAACCACTATTTCTAGTCTTACCTTATGTGCACTGTTATCTCACTTTAACCAAGGCCGCACAGCGCTGCTATTGTAATGCAATGCGAGGAAGGCGAAAACTGAGGACACTCTTCTGCCGTTCATCCTCAAAAGCATCTGTAGGGTCTATTTCACGCCTACATGGGGAGAGCATCGAAGTCAAGATTTTGCCAGGTCGTGCGACTTCGCATCTCCCTAACTCTACGACCTGATTTGGTTTTACAATGTCTATCAAACACGTGTAGTAGCAAGTCTTTATTGTTACTACAAACAGGTCATAAACATTGGTCTGAAAAGGATACATAATGTTACACAAGTGAATGTAAATGAATGAATAATGAACGAACTAGAGAAATGAAATAAAATACCTATTGCGCAGCGACACAGACGCCCCCACCGAAGTGCAACATATCCAACACCGGCGGAGGCAACCGAGCCCTACGCTAACGAACGCCAAGTGACAAGAACAGGCCAAGAGGCAACGAAGTTCGAACTAATTCAAACACAAAGGGTCGCGCTGCTTTGTCGATGACAGAACTGCGGCAACACCAGCCCCTAAAATTCTAGTTCCTAAATTTTACAACACTTCATTTGAACGCAGCAAAATCAACTTAGAAATAGGGCGAACAATAACATTAGTTCCAAAGCTATTCGAAGATTTACATCGAAATTTAGGGATTTTTATTTTTGCCGATCTGACGAATCCGAACTTATCCATATTAACATCGACAATTCTACCTAATGGCCATTGGCTTCTAGGTAACTGAACATCGGCTACGAGCACCAGGTCGCCGCACGCGTACGATCTTCTTGGAACTTGCCATTTTTGCCGTTCCTGCATCAATAAGAGATAATTTCTCTTCCATCTTGTCCAAAAGAGGTTAGCCAAGTATTGTACTTGACGCCACCGTCTCCGGCCGTAGGTTTCTTCCTTTTTAAAGAGGCCAGGTGGGTACGTGACGCCGGAGTTCAAAAGCAGGAGCTGGTTGGGAGTAAGGGCTTCTGCATCCGTGGGGTCGTCGGAAACTGCGGTTAAGGGACGACTGTTCATGATTGCTTCCACTTCGCACATTAAGGTGCAAAGGAGTTCCTCTGTAAATTTGATGCGCTGCTCATTCAGGAGCGACGTCAGTATTTTCCTGACGGTCCTAATTTCTCTTTCATATACCCCACCAAAATTTGAGGCTGTAGGAGGATTGAAGACCCAAGAGATGTTTCGTTGCTTCAGCCAACTTTCTACCACTGAACCATTCCATTCTGCAATGGATTTTTTGAGTTCCTTGTTGCCTGAAACGAAGTTCGTTCCGTTGTCGCTGATGAAGGAGGTTATGTTGCCTCTCCGACAAAGGAAGCGTCTTAGTGCACAGATAAATGAATCTGTAGACAGAGAACTTGCGACTTCCAGATGGACAGCTCGGCTGGCCAGGCACGAGAAAATTACTCCGTACCTTTTCTCCGTTTTCCTTCCGTGGGCAACGTGGAACGGGCCGAAGAAATCTACGCCCGTATTGGTGGAAGGAGGAGAGTCTCCTCTCACTCTAGCTTCTGGGAGCTGAGACATCAGCTGGTCACGAGGTTTTGACTGAAGCTTGCGACACTGGAAGCATTCGTTGACAACCTTGCGTGTCAACGAATTTGCTCTGACAACCCAGAATTTCTTGCGCAGATTAGCTAAAATACTCTCGCGTCCAAGATGGCCAACTGCGATGTGGACGCCTTCAATCAAGAGTCTTGTTAACGGAGAAGCTGCAGGGAGAATGATTGGATGTCGCACTGCAAAGCTAAAATTTGACCGTTCTAAACGCCCGCCGACTCTCAGTACGCCTTCTGCGTCAAGAAATGGGGTAAGTTTTCTTAGAATAGAACGCTTTTTTACATTTTGCCCCTTAACGAGGAGAGCGATTGACTCTGAATAATATTTATCCTGAATAAATTTCACAATAACAATTTCCGCCTCCTTCAGGTCGTGGACAGATACGGTGGCACACTTCAAACCTCTACGAGAGCGCAATGCATTCTTTAGTTTCAACAACCAAGCTATTCTATATTTTAGTTTACTCCAACTAGAAACAGAAGTCATTAAAAGATCTATCGGGGACGACTTGTCGGTAATGGTACTGCATAGTACAACAGATTCAGCCTTTACCTCACTGTCTCCGTCAGGCACCGAAAGATCGAGTTCCTGCGATGGAAAGTTTTCTTCCAACGACGTTAGGAAAACCGGACCGGATGTCCAACACTTGGTACTAAGCAACTGTTTAAGAGAACATCCTCTACTAATAATGTCGGCACCGTTTAATTTCGTTGGTACGTAATACCAATCATCAGGGCTCGAAAAATTTCTGATGAAACAAACTTTATTGTCTACGAAGCGGTGAAAACGCTTCGATTCATTTTTTATGTAACCAAGTACGGTTCGGCTATCTGACCAAAAATATTCTTTGCCAACAGCAAATTCAAGTTCCGCTTTAACCTTCGTGGACAACTCTACTCCTAGCTTCGCGCTACACAGTTCTATTCTAGGCACAGTTTTAAGCGTCGAATTACCGAGTGGCGTCAATCGAGACTTGCTCGCTAGTAAGGAACACGACACAGTTGAATCTGAATAGAAAAATTTCAGATAAATGCAGGCTCCATAAGCAAATTCACTACCATCTGTAAAAACGTGCATTTCGACCTTATAATGAGACAGTACAAGTTTGAGGCAACGGGGAAGTACAAACTGCCCCAAATTCAAGATCTCATTATACCATTTATTCCAAGCAAGGCATAAATGTGCGGGTAACTGATCATCCCAACCTATTTTTAACTTACAAGCCTCCTGGAACAGTTTTTTGCCGGCAACAACACAAGGAGTTACTAAGCCAAGAGGATCGAATATAGAAGCTACGGTTCTCAAAATGCTACGCTTCGTTACAATTTCAGTCGATTGATTGTTGATTCTAAAACCAAGCTCATCTTTGTTTTTGTTCCAGATCACACCTAGAGCAGAGCATTCTGGATTTTGTGAGAGGTCGCGCACGTCATCGTGATCTGCATCACAGTTTAGAGCTCTCAATACGGCTTCAGAATTGCTCGAAAACCGGGAAAGTTCAAAGCCACCCTCTCGCAGCACAGATTTAACCTCCCTAGCCAAAGCAACGGATTCGGTTTCAGTTTCACAAGAAGAGAGGTAATCGTCTACGTAAAAACGTTTTAGAACGGCGGCTCTAGCTCTTTCACTGCAGGTTTTATTGTCAAGAGCTGTCTTACGCAACGGGAAATTCGCTATGCTAGGAGAGCTGGTTGCTCCAAAGACGTGAACAAGTAATCTATACTCTACAACTCTCTGAAATGTTGAATCAAACCAAAATAAACGTAAATAATCAGCATCAGGTTTTGGTACCCTTACTTGATAAAACATTTTTTGAATATCGGCAATGACTGCAACATTGTCTTGCCTAAACCTAAGCAAAACACCAAACAAGTTATTTGTCAGGTCAGGCCCCTGAAGCAGTTTATCGTTCAAGGATACACCTCGAAATTTTAACGAGCAATCGAAAACTACTCTAATTTTACCCTTTCTCTTGTGAAAGACAGCATGATGAGTCAAATACCAACGACGCTTAGGACTAACATCCAGCTCGTCTGGTGGCACAAGTTCCATGAAGTCATTATCTAGCATAACTTGCATGAAATCTCTATACTCTTGGAAAAGTAAGTCGTCATTGCCAAACTTTCGCATAGTTGACTGAAACCTATTAAAGGCTTGTTGCCGATTATTGGGAAGATCGTCATCTTTTAGAGGCAGCTTAATTTCGTAATGGTTATCTGGCAATTTGCGCACACTATTGCCTACGCTAGCAAGCCATTTTTTGTCATTTTGTGACATGGCCAATTCTCTGGTGCTATCAAGGAAATCTTTCTCAAAAAAAGCATCGATATCCTTTGCTAGCGAGTCTCTCGTGGCGACTCGGCAGCACCTTGCCTTGCTATCACCACGAGACAAAGGGCCGTTCAGAGACCATCCCAGAGCGTACAGGGCCGCAAAAGGTTCGTCTGCACCTCGCTCAACTATTTGCGAAGGTTCCAACAATGCTGGCATGTTCATGCCAATTAACACGTCTACAGGCGTATTTATGAAACGAAACGGGACATCAGCCAAATACGATAGGCCTTTAGTATCTTCTGAAGACACCAAATCGCTTGAAGTGAAGGGCCAGCTTTCTGTCTCCTTGCTATATAGCACAGGTATGGTAGTCACAAACTCTTTGTCAAGGTTGTAAACCTTAATGTTATTCAAAACGAGAGTCTTCATATCGCTAATTGCGCCCTGCATCGTTGTTAAATCAATTTTAGACTCTTCAGCCGCAACGCCTAACCTTGTCAACAAACTCTCATTGAACCAACAGTCTGATGAAGCGTTATCAAGTGCGCAATTCACTATTACCTGTTTACCGCCGCTCACCTTGATTATTGCAGGTACAATTGGCGTAGCAATTTTAATGAAAGAGCGACCCCCATCCTTGCCAGCCCCACTGATGCGGTAATTTCCAGCCTTGCACGAACTGACCCCAGCATCCGCTGCCGTAGCTGCCGGTTCATTACTTTGTCTATGGGAACTAGGCGACATTTTAAATGGGTCATGGAGGACAGTAGGGTGCCCCTTTTTACAAATAGCACAAGTAAGCCTACTACGACAAGTCCTTGAAAAATGGTTTCCTTTCAAACATGCGAAGCAAAGTTTACATTTCTTGACAAACTTAACCCTATCAGCAATAGGCTTACTTTGGAACAAATTACACTCGAAAATGCCGTGATCTAACCTCTCGCAGTACAGGCACAATGTCTTTTGTTCTGCTAATTTTGCAGCTGTAGAATTAGTTAAAATTTTCCTAGTGCCAAGTTTTTTAGCTTTGTTATCCTGAGAATCAGAAATGGTACCAAACAACGGTTGCTTAAGAACAGATACTTCTAGCTGTACAAATTCCGTCAGAGACTTGAAGGTTACATGCCCTTGAACAGCGAGCAACTCATGAGTTCGTCTCCTCCAACGTTCACGCATTTTATACGGCAATTTTTCAACAACATTCATTATTTCTTTAGGACTCTGGAGTTGATTACAAATAGACATACCTTCTAGAAAGTGACAACAATCTAACAGGAAGATAGAAAAGTCCTGCAGGGCATCAACGTCGTCATTTCTGATCTCAGGCCATTTATCTAGCTTCTGAATATAAGCATGGGCAACGTTAAATTCATTTCCGTACTCTCTAACTAGAAGTTGCTTCGCCGCAGTAAAAGCGGCCGACGGATCCTTATGGGAACAACTATGAACAAGTTGCCAGGCCTTGCCTGCCGTGTACTGTTCCAAATAAACTAGTTTGTCACCGTCATCGCTGCATTTAGACTCTACTATACGTTCAAAGGTCTGCATAAAGCCTTTAAATTCGTCGGATCCGTACCGTCGTAAACGATTAAATCCTTTTTAGGGAGCGAAGCCCTATCGTAACATTGAGCCATAGCCAAAGATATTTCATTTTGCCGCGCCAAAATGTGCAAAAGCCTATCTTCAGATGCCGAACTTTCAGTAGAAGGCTGTGCTGGCGCTCCCAGCACCGAAGGCTGTGCTGGCGCTCCCGGCACCGAAGGCTGTGCTGGCGCTCCCGGCACCGAAGGCTGTGCTGGCGCTCCCGGCACCGAAGGCTGTGCTGGCGCTCCCGGCACCGAAGGCTGTGCTGGCGCTCCCGGCACCGAAGGCTGTGCTGGCGCTCCCGGCACCGAAGGCTGTGCTGGCGCTCCCGGCACCGAAGGCTGTGCTGGCGCTCCCGGCACCGAAGGCTGTGCTGGCGCTCCCGGCACCGAAGGCTGTGCTGGCGCTCCCGGCACCGAAGGCTGTGCTGGCGCTCCCGGCACCGAAGGCTGTGCTGGCGCTCCCGGCACCGAAGGCTGTGCTGGCGCTCCCGGCACCGAAGGCTGTGCTGGCGCTCCCGGCACCGAAGGCTGTGCTGGCGCTCCCGGCACCGAAGGCTGTGCTGGCGCTCCCGGCACCGAAGGCTGTGCTGGCGCTCCCGGCACCGAAGGCTGTGCTGGCGCTCCCGGCACCGAAGGCTGTGCTGGCGCTCCCGGCACCGAAGGCTGTGCTGGCGCTCCCGGCACCGAAGGCTGTGCTGGCGCTCCCGGCACCGAAGGCTGTGCTGGCGCTCCCGGCACCGAAGGCTGTGCTGGCGCTCCCGGCACCGAAGGCTGTGCTGGCGCTCCCGGCACCGAAGGCTGTGCTGGCGCTCCCGGCACCGAAGGCTGTGCTGGCGCTCCCGGCACCGAAGGCTGTGCTGGCGCTCCCGGCACCGAAGGCTGTGCTGGCGCTCCCGGCACCGAAGGCTGTGCTGGCGATTTCCTTTCAACTTCGTTGATGCTCGCGTCCTCCAATTCGTCACTAAGAATTTTTAGCTTAACGTCAGCTTCTTCACTGGCCAAAATTTGCCTTTGATGTTTCAATGAGAGCAAACACCGTTCATAATTCGTCTTCAAATCGAATTCTTGAATTTCGAGAGCTAACGTTTTCTGAAGCACATATTTTTTCGCTACGGCATCAGCTCGCTGTTCAACCAAATGAATCCTCGACGACGATGTAGAAACTGCGCTCCGTGAAGTTCTTGAAGCGACCGCTGACCTAACCACAGCCACCAAGGGCTGATCGATGACATGTTGTACGGCATCTCTAAATTGAGAAATACCTTCCTTGTGGCGATCTAGCCACTCTTCATGCTTCTCATGGCACGCCTCGTAGAGCCTCTCTACTCTCGTCAGATACTCCGTATACAAGGACCTGATGGACGCCAAGTTATTTTCGGGGTCGTCGAGCAGTTCTTCAATCTCGTGCTTAATACGAGTCACCGACGCCAATTTGGCTGAGGGTGGATCACCAGCAGCAGGAAGCGTCTTGCCTGGAGGAGAACGTACGGTTGCCATAGCTTTACCGTAATTTCAGAATTTCCATAATTTTCACCACGTTTCACCACAAACGAGTCTTCACCACAAGTGCACACTAGAATGATTACATGCACTTCTATGGAATGTTTATGACTAAATGTAGGGTCTATTTCACGCCTACATGGGGAGAGCATCGAAGTCAAGATTTTGCCAGGTCGTGCGACTTCGCATCTCCCTAACTCTACGACCTGATTTGGTTTTACAATGTCTATCAAACACGTGTAGTAGCAAGTCTTTATTGTTACTACAAACAGGTCATAAACATTGGTCTGAAAAGGATACATAATGTTACACAAGTGAATATGTAAATAAATGAATAATGAACGAACTAGAGAAATGAAATAAAATACCTATTGCGCAGCGACACAGACGCCCCCACCGAAGTGCAACATATGCAACACCGGCGGAGGCAACCGAGCCCTACGCTAACGAACGCCAAGTGACAAGAACAGGCCAAGAGGCAACGAAGTTCGAACTAATTCAAACACAAAGGGTCGCGCTGCTTTGTCGATGACAGAACTGCGGCAACAGCATCTATTCTGGTGTGATTTAGAGAAGCGCTTGTGCACTTGAGATTTTCCTTGCTCAAGATAAATAAAGCCAAATCGAAACGGAATCCAAAAGTTCCTTGTGTATTAAGCTCTAGTGTTATTTGTTATTATTAAGCCTAATTTTATAGCTTGCCCAAATATATTATTTCTCTAACCTTTTGTCTTTCACACATTAATTTAAGGTAACCGTCCCACTTTTTCAACTTTTTTCTTCCGATTCGTTTGAAAATTGGCCAGTATATGTCTTTTGTGAAAGTAAACCTTTTTTACTCATGTCATTTTTTCGATTTAGGCCTTACATTTTTTTTTTTTTGACGAAAAATGTGTTTTTGGTATATTTTTATTGGTATTTCAGATTGGAACTCCTCCTTCAGTCTTGATGCTAGAACAAAAACAAAGAAAGTTTAGAACCCTTGGAACATTTCTAACAAACTCAAATTCGGCTTTTTTTCAAATTCAAATTTTTTCTATTTTTTGAAATTTCAAAAATCAGCAACTTTTTTTTGTTTTTAGAGCTATATATTTCTTCAAAGAATTCGAATTTAAAAAAAAGCCGAATTTGAGTTTGTTAGAAATGTTTCAAGGATTCTAAAACTGTCTTTGGATTTGTTCTAGCATCAAAACTCGAGAACTAGTTCCAGGATGAATGTTGAAAATTAGAAGCGTTGGGTATAAGCAAAAAACAAAATTGTTTGTTGAAGTGTAATATAATGAACAATTGATGTAATAGAATGCAGTTTTAATTTTTATTTTGATATTTTCCATACATAACTTCATATTCAAACTGTGAATTGTGATTTAAAAAAAAAATTTGATTTCTTTCCAACAAAATGAAATTTTTTATTTTCAGTCTGATTCGTATGAAATTTTACCATGATATGTAACCTTTGAAAAGAAAAACAATTGATTCCATTCATTTTTTCGATTGAGGCCTTAGATTTTGCAAAAATTTGACATTGGTTTTTCAGGTATTGATATTTCACTAATATTGATATTTCATAATAGAACTTCTCCTTCAGTTTTGATGCTAGAACAAAAGCAAAGACAGTTTTAGAATCCTTGGAACATTTCTAACAAACTCAAATTGAGTTTTTTTCCATTTCCCATTTGTTCTCTTTTTAGGTGGGGTCAAAATCGGGAAAAAGTGAAAGATTTTGGTCCCCTCACCCCCCCGTGGGGGGGGATTATTGTCCGTAGCGCCATAAAATTTTAGGAACGAATAGTCTACCACCTAAGGGTCCTTTTACAACAAAAACATGCAAAATGACCATGGAATCGACAGAATCTGGCAAGGGCCTGGGACGGTTTCCTTAAGGCGATGCTTTGCTTACTTCTGTTTAAATTATAATGTAACAATTCATTTTCGGAAGGAATTAACTTCCGAAGGACTGTTGACCGCACAATAAGAACCTACTCTCGTGGGAGGTCGTAGCTTAGGCTCTTAACTGCAAGTGTTAGGGTTTGGATTAGGTGTCTTCTTCAACGCTGAGTTGAGAAAGGGTTCCAGCGCGAGTAAGACGCTCGGCCAAAGTGAGGGTGGGAGCTGGAACCCCAACTTTGGGGTCTTAGCTTCAATCCTTCCACATTTATTGTTCCCTTGCATCCATGTACCCTGGTTCTTCAGGTAAAAATTACGAGTTTCAGCTATATTGGCCTCAATCTTTGTTCACATGGTGATTGAATGACGGGTAAAAAGAAGCAGATGGGAAAAGCGTTAGAATGTCCATGACGACTCCTTTTCAGGTCGCTCATACTCAACGGTAGTATCGACATTTATGTAATGTTATATCGCTGTGTAACGAAAGGGGGTGAAGTTCTGGAGAATTTTTGTGGCCCGACGAAATGAGGGCATACTTTATGTGTTATGCCAGCTATTGTTGAAGTCGGACATGAGTTTTTGTTTTTTTGGTGAAAAGTGTATTGTACTGAGTTGTATTGCACTTGACTGAGTAAGATGGAATATGCGAGCAATAGCGTGGTAATTAAAGTAATCTGTATAGATAGCGGAGAATGACGGAAGACACTCATGACCTCAGCGTACCACCTTATAACAACACAGCAACTTTGGTAGAAATGCCAAAGCGACAACTAAATAGTCTATGGCCGAAGTTTTCGTTTACTGAGTTTATTATTCCATGGCTGGTTGGTGAGGAGCAAAAATGTGAGGTGATATTCTAATCAGCAAGTGCCGTGGAATTTCCACTGCTGTCTTAACCTCGTTTTACTTGTGCGGAACTGGATTATTATTTCTAGGGTTGTAGCACTAAGTCGTTTAAAATATGCAGCATATGCACGTATATTTTCTCCGAATATGCAGTTAATATTTGCATTTTAGGACATATATGCATTTTCATAAAGAAAATAACATATGATTTAAAAATTGTTTGCATGCATGTTATATATTTTACATACCCTAAAACATCCCTCACGTGATTAGTGACGAAATGAAGTATAAAAATAGCTGAAATAAGTTAAATACAACTTTATGGGAGTTGATCTAAGAAGTTTATTAGAGTAACTTTAAAAAAAACGAACACAAATTTCATAACACAGAAGAATGTAGAGCAGGTTTTGTAACTAATTTAACAAAAAAAGATCTTTTAATTTGATTCATCACATTTTACAAGTCATATTTCGAATTTTCAAAGTTGAATCTCCTGTTATCTGACAAGATAGACTTGTACTGCGCAAAAACCATCTCTACCTCGCATGGCACGAGAGGGGCATATGCAAGACAATTCAAGTCATTTGGCGAAAACTGTGGTACGATGTTTGTGGTGCTATCGGTAGAATTTTTGCATATAACAGAGCTCACATTTTCCATGATTCTATACCCTCTATTCTTAGACAGAATGAATGGCAATTCTTTATAATATCTTTGGTCGTATGTGTTCTTCAAAATGACGTCAGAAATAGAGAGCCCTCTAGTTTCGAGTTGTTCTATCGTAGATGACAATACTGTAAATGTGGAACTGAGCTAACACATGTATTTAATTCAACATTATCTAGAAGATTTCGACGTTCTTTTATGCTGATGCTTTCGTCACACTCAAAAGACACAATAACTGAGGCTATTTCTTCCTAAAATCTGGTGTAGTAATTGGCAGCGTTCAGCCAGCTACCCCACCTGGTCAGTGCTGGTGATGGTGGACGTGGGATTTCTGGGTACATCTCTTCGAAACGTTGAGCTCGATGTGAGGCTCGAAGATACTTTTCATGACGATCTAAGTCTATTGACTTCTGGGTAGGTACATCTTACCAATGCTACTTCTCGGTGCACCTATGTGCCAAACATGTGACGTGTATTTTCCTATGGTATAGACTGCTTACTCCGTCGATAACTTTTACCATGTGAACAACATCGGCATCTTTGGGATGCTTTATTTCCAATCAAGCCTGACACATATGATCTTGAGCATTGGTTTTTCAAATGTCTTGTAACTAACACTATACATAGGACACCATGACGGTTCCCACGTAAAGCCGGTACCCATTTCCGACACCTGGGTTGAGTGGGGTATTGTGCTTGAGCTTTCCTTTATACCCAACGGGGAAAATCGCCGCGCCAGCGCCGGGATACGAACCCTCGTCTCCAGCACACAAGGCCGATCCTTTAAACACTGTGCCACGGCGAGCAAGGTGCAGCGTCACAAGGAAAACATTTTTGTATTTCATTTGTCTAGCCCATATACACTGCAGAGAGTTATTAAAGAACTCCGCCATGGTACTGTGATTAACCATCAGAAGAACTGCAATATTACCCAAATAACATTTCCCTTGTTCACCTTCCACTCCTACTAAACCGAAAACGAAGCAAGCAATATAGTGTTCAATCTCTGTGGTTTCATCAATTGACACCCACAACTTTTGTTCATTTACTTTTTCTCTTAGTTTTTTCATGGTGTCTCATACATGTCACAAACATAATATTTCCAAAGCGTTGAATGGTCTGGTAATGTTCTGCCGGAGTATTTCCTGGATAAGTTTCTGAAGGGTTTTTTATTGACATTATTGAGAGGTATGTCACAAGCCATCACTGCAAAACATAAATTCGCAGGTAATTGTTGTCTTCTGATTCCCATTTCAGTGGTTACCATTTCACTCACAAGTACTTTCCTGACTGCAGACTTCCTTAACCCAACCCTTCTAGACTGCCGACTTCCTTACTCGGCCCTTGCGTCCTTGAGCATTCCTGACTGATGCTTTCCTCACTGACGTCTGCCTGACTGGAGCCTGCCTGAATCGAGCCTGTCAGACTAGACCTTGCCTGATTCTGCTGAGGCTCTTTTGATTGTGGAGGAATCAGGCTTTTATTTTTGGCATGTTGAGCGGCAAAAGATATCCGTGAGCATGATATCATAGGAAAGAAATTACATAATAACTTAAAATACTGGACGTATGACGCCAATGGAGACATAATCTAAGATACATTTTAGGAATTTAATTTATCGATCGCCTCGCTATAACTTGCATTTTGCAATACATAAAAACTTCAGTAATGCTTTCATCCATTATTTTTAACAGTTCGACTAGATAGCATACATTAATAGCAAATTCATACCATGCCAAAATTTATTTACTTCACCCTATAATTTTCACAGATTTAATTTGGATTCAATCAGTTAAAGTCTTGACTCGCATTCCACTTTTAGCGATTCAAGAAATATAGTCACCGTCTTCTCGCAAAATCTACAATATAGTGTATCTTCAACAATTCATAGTCCTTGAACTCCTTAACATACTCCATTAATCGCTTTTGCTCAGAAACTTTCGCCATATTCAAGGTGTTCTTATAATTGAATGGCATGCAAGGCTATACCGTAGAAATAACACCATCTTGACTCACCGAAAGCTACTGTTCCAATAACGTTTAAGATCTGAAAAGTAATTTATGGTCTTCTACAATATGTATTTCTACACGTGCCGTTACTTCTTTGTGAATGCATTGCAATAAAAAAACACACCAAAGTCAAAACATTCACATGCATATAATCAAGTGCATTTGCATTTTATTATTTGCATCGGTGCATTATATGCGTATGCAAATTTATAAATACATGTGCTTTTAACGCTTCTGTATATTGATCTCAAATGCATATGCATTATATGCAATGTCACAACCCTAATTATTTCTACATCGTAAAAGAGTCATAAACAAGGATTCGATGAGTAATTACTTGCATTAGGCAAGTATTCCAGCCAGCCAACACCTTTCCGAGGGGATTTTGTTAGCATACCCACTAGAGAGGTGGCAACAAGTTACGTAGTGTTTATGTAAAATCAGAACAAAGTATTCATAGAGTAGTTCATAACATTACTGTCAATGGGTGAAACTAACGTGGGCGCCTCCTAACATCTAGGTTTTTATTTTTAGCCTTACGAATTTATTTTGAATAATTACTGAGTGTGTATAAGGAAAATATTAGCCGGTTCACTTGAGCGA
Organism: Morinoia aosen; assembly: GCA_030386875.1. Taxonomy (NCBI): domain Eukaryota; kingdom Metazoa; phylum Arthropoda; class Malacostraca; order Amphipoda; family Talitridae; genus Morinoia; species Morinoia aosen. The sequence goes on from CM059557.1 coordinate 68,579,419, forward strand.
GGAGCGTCCGACGGGAGCTGATCTGGTGAGGATGGAGGGCCCACAACATCGACTACAAGACGAGCGAGACTGCGCCGATTCTCACTGGGAAATTGAGGTGAACAGGATTGAAAGTATGAAAAAGAGGATTGAAGAAGTATGTAGCGAAGCTCATGAGTGTGTGGTAGCCACATTTTTTGTAGAGGCATATTGAGCGCGTTACGCGCCCTAATGGTTTCATTTGATGTTCCACGGAAGGGGATGCACGAAAAGGGCTAATAATTTGGCAAGATTTTTAATTTATTTTACTAGTCCTTCATTGCGTGAAATAATTCCGCAATGTACCGGAAATGGTCTAATATTCTTCGTCGAATCGGCTTATTTAGTTTATTAAAGAGCATACTTGGTGAAATGGAAATGCATAATTAAAAGTTGTTTTAGTGCTGAGTTTGAAATATTTGTAATATATTGTTAGAAACGGTTTGGATAAGCAAACGCGTTTTCGGACTACCCTTTGCGTACCCAAAAAACGACGAATTTCTCCACAGAGCAATTACTCATTTGATCGAAGGAGATGCGGAGAATCAGAGAGCCAATAGTGCCGACAAAATAAAGTAGATTTATGGAGCTGAGGAGTGTCGAAAGGCGGTATTGTTGGCGCACTCCTACACGCCTGCAGGACCATAACACTGAAAACAAAGAAGGATAAAGCTCCCAATTAAAGAAAAATAAATTCGTCCTTCCGGTCCTGAGAGCTGAAAAATATTTTTCAGTGTTAATTGAAACAAGCCAAAACAACACGTTCAACATCGCTTATTAAATCGATGAGGTTATGGACAGAAAACCTAAGAGAATCTTTAGCATGAGCCGTGATATGATGATGGAGGTGCGGAGCGCAATGTGAAGGAGATGATTGTTGACCAAATTTCGTGAAAAGGTGTACAGTGCCAGACAGCAGAATTAACTGTTCAGTAGACCTAAGATACGTCAGTGACTTTGACATCGCGGATATTGAGAAATTTAAGACTAGCCTTCAAGAACAGTGCAATGTAGAAGTCACCAAAGCTACCTTCATTAGACCAAAATATCCTCGAGCCAACGCTTTCTTGAAAACATTTAGGCAACCTACCACCCCACAGAGAATCTACATCTCATGAGGAAGAGAGGACACCGAGTTGTCTTCATTTCGGAGAATGAAAGAGTTAGTTTCAATAATAAAACATGATATCCAGCACATTGTTTGTATATTTATTTCATTGCCTGTCGCATTTTACCAAACGCAAGAACTTTCAGCTCTCATTTCGACAACATCGCCGCTCTCCGCCTGCGTTCATCCGTAGAGGGAGTGCAGCTTGTTTTACAAAAGTGACCGTGCAGTGGTATTCTCTTTGGATAGTCTTGTGAGTTTGCCGTCTCTCAGTGTAACAGTGTGTTGGAAAACCAACTGTCTGCTTAGCCCCTATTGTGTGTTCTTATATAGCGATTTCATGTCTCGCTTAATTATTTGCACACTTGATAACGGTTTGTGAGCGGCTTCTGACATATTTGGTAATGTTGCAGGGAACTGACTCGGCAACTATAGCAAGCCAAGTTAGTGTAGACTCCTGGTGCTCCCTACAGCAAGTATGTTGCATTGAAGTACTGGGAATTCAGCATTAATATTTTATCCATGAGTTTGGCTGTGTAATTTATGCCATTCAGAAATTTCATAAGCCTGGAGCTGAAGTGAGTTTAGTATTTGCATTGTATATTACTTTCCTCTGGGTGCCAGTCTTTTTCTACTCAGTAAGCTAGACCTGAATATACCTCTGAATAAGTTCTTTGTAGGTTGTGGATGCCAAGATTAGCACTAACAATAGTGAGCTAGTTGATCAGTGTAATTTCAGATTAATTTATTCGAAGTATACAGGGTGCCCCAGAATTCCTTGAACAAAATTTAACCAAAGGTTTCTTACAATTAAATAAACATTTTTTACTCCATAAAGGTATGTCCAAAAGCGTCTAATTTAAGAGTTACGTTGAGTTAAATTTGACGAAGTGCGATTAACTTCACCGGCGGACTACTGCACTTTACCCCAAAGATAAAGATGCCTACGGCGAGTGTCGTCGGGTAAATGAAAAATCAATGTCAGAATGTTTTTTTTTCAGAAATGCTGGGATTGAATTAAGTTATACATTTGTAGTAGATGTTCAAGAGTCCGCCCATCAGCTGCGATGCATGCGCGGAGGCGCCGGTGGAGTGATTGCGGAACCCGTTCGAACATACCAAGAGTTTCACTACTCCTCGCACAACCGTCAATAATCCTACCGATCAGTTCTTGTTCAGATGTAGGTATGCTTCACATCGACAGTTCAATGTGAACAAACGGCCGGTGTGCATCTTTATCTTTGTGGTAAAGTGCAGTAGTCCGTCTGTGAAGTAAATCGCGCTTCGTAAATTTAACTCAACGTAACTTTTAAACTAGACGCTTTCGAACATGCTTCAATAGAGCTGGAAATTCTTATTTAACTGTTAGAAACCTATGGTTAAATTTTGTTCAAGGAATTCTGGGATACCCTGTATACGAGTGCTATGGCCAGTAACGGCTGAGACTGTCCTGCAGTAGATCAAGCTGCTATGCCTGTCTTTATTATTATTATTTTTGGGTGCCGCTATGCCTGTCTGTAAACTAATTTGAGATACCAGTCTGCTATGCCTGGTGTAATGTGAAGGGTGCCTGATGTCGCTAGTGGGGGCTATATAGTTAGGCATTAGCCCTAGAGTGAACTCTTACTCACGTCAGCACCCATTTAAGAGTTCTTGCCATGGTAGAGATCAATGGTCTGATGGCTAACCTTCAACAGCCGTGGCCTTAACTATTGCAGTAAATAATCAAGTAGTAATATGATCCGTAGAGTCATATCCCCATGTTATACATTTAATCAGCTCAGAAATCTTTCCCCCGGGTAAAGCCCAAATTAGTCTCTCTGAGAAATAAAGCTTCAATGTTGTGGCATACCTATCTAGAGGTTCTGTGGAGCATCAATCCTCATACCTTGTAAGTATATTGCAGTAAGATGTCATCCGGCGTTTACTTTCTTAATATTAAGGCTGCCTTCGAAAGGTATTCAGTCCCTAAAAATTCCTCTCAGCTATGTGCACTCACTGCTGTATTCATTTTTTGTGAACTTGTTTGGATTCTGTGTCTGGTGCTTATGTTGCATTTATGCTGGTCAATAGACAATCCAACGTTGCAATTGACACACACAACCTCCATGTATTCAATGTGGTGTGAGCTGCTCTTACCTTGCAAGTTAGTGTTTCACTATATATGTATGTCATTGTCATTCTCCCTGAATCTGTTGTCTGAGTTCTGTCTTAGGGAATAAATTCCCCTACACGGATAATAACCGAGTGGTCCAATTATTTCTATGCCAAACCTAGTCATGTACAATTCTGATAAACTTTGTCGCTGTGCAGTTCACGGTGACTTAGGAGATTTATAAAGACCCGAAGAGTACGACTATTCTTTGACCTCTTTTAAAAGGCCGTTATTCATGCTAGCAATTCGAAGACGATGAAAAAAGAAAAGTCCGATAGGCGAACGCAATATTTCCCGAAGGTTCGTATTTGGTTGGTAGGCTATCATAACAGCAATGTTAATGATTGAATGGAATATTGAGAGGAAGACGTAAAAAAATGTCTTCCATTTACTAGTTTAATGTGAGTTTGAAAAATCTTATAAATGCTGGTCGCAAAACAAGACGGTGAATGTTGATAAAATCGCCTTTTAGGACACATCCGTCCATATTCGACTCACGAGTCCAGCGATTCTGCGATGTTACCCGATGTTATTGGAAGTGCAGTTAATGGAAATATATATTTGTGTACGTAAAACAAAAAGGTGACGACCGATAAGTTGAAACGGGCTTTTCGTATATACACATCATCAAGTACCTCCTAGTAACGAGCGTGGAAATCTTAGGAAGAACATGCCTTGCCGTTCAAAAAATTCATAAAATTTCTCCGGTAAAAAACGCTTGTAAAAAATATATTTCCGAATGATATATGTGTAGGGATTACCTTACAATGATTACAAAACTATTGTGTAGCACAGCACAGAGCAACGAAATAAACATATGAGCTGGTGAGCCAATAACTTAATGATATCTTAACGTAATCGATCTGCATTTTAAGACTCAATCATTATGCACAACCTGCGGATTGGAGTCATCAAAATTTGGAAAGTTATTTTTTCCTTGATTGGTGATGGATTTGAGAGACAAAAATTTAGACCAGATCATTTAAAGTTTCTCTCGTTTCTCTCAAAATCGGATAATGAAAAACCTGTAGTTCAGTTGAATTTGTACTGCGCCTTACGTTTTAACTTTTTTGTTTCCTTTTCATGTTCATAAAAATTTTAAAGTTTTATTCATGAGCTCACGATAACAATTTACGAAATTATTTTCAAATGCAGGAGTTTATAATTGATGGAAAGATATTGCTCTGGAATGAAGTTAAAAAACACAGCGTATACTTTTTGTTCTAACTCTTGAATTCGTACAAATCAGCATATTACTCATTAACTATGTATATACGTACACCGGTTAATACATGCATAGAAACGGACGTTTGATTAACGTTACGGCTATCTATAAAAACGGTATGACAAAATTCGAAACTACTTTCTTGTGCATACAAATCAACAAGCAACCAGGAGCAAGGCCGTCCAAATTAGATAAAGCGTGAGTAGTCAACACTACATATTCATGAAGTTTTCTACCTAAGTAATGTCGATAGGATACATTTTTGAAAAACGAGAAAGGTTTTTTCCCGCAAAGCTAAGGAGTGGAGGAGTTAAGATGGCGGAATATTTTGGATGTTGCTAAAGTGTGTGGGGTTATCGTCTTCCTTCTCCAACGTGAAATTGTTCTAACCCCGGGGTAAATAATTGTGCTTTGTGCATCGACACGTGTATATTTGGGAGTTCATAGGTGTACAGAGTATTGGTTCCAAAAGGTGGGACACGAAATTTCAAGAGGTGAAATCCAGGTGAAACTTGGTGGGGAGCAAGAACAGTAGCAATACGTTTGATGGTGACAATACTCTTAATACAAATGCTAACAGCACAAAAGTTGAATGAATTAATCGGAGGAATAAAATATAAAATGAACTTTTCTGACTCCATAATTAAGACAAAGATCGCTTAAGCTAATCAAGAACAAAACGTGATCCAATGTAGTTTTGAGCTTCTCGAGACACGTAATAAAGAATACCGAGCTTGAGCATCGTCTACTGAAATATGTACATAGATATCGCCACTTGAAAATGACTAGTTCCAAAATACATTCAAATCTCATCACGCAAAATCAAGGTAAAGATTAATTTGGTGACATTTGACACAATAACATCGTTTGTCGACATGAAATTACAATGTGGAGATTTAGCTTGATGACACTGTATATCATTTATCTACACATTATCTTTGAGAACAGATTTAAAAGTTCTATCTAATCATATAATTCAATAATGGACACGAACATAACTTACCCAGGCAATCTTAGGCGTAAGACACAATGAGAATGACAGTTAATGACCGTTGTGTTCAAATGAGTTAGGCTAAAAATTTTCAATTAGAAAAACACAACTTATAATTTTCGTAATTTTCATGTTTGTATCCTGGTACCTGTGTGCATGTGTGTGTGTGTACACGTGTGCATACATTCATGTATATGTACGTTCATTCATACATTTGTCCGCAACAATTTTTGCACAATTTCTCATCAAGCGACTTGCATTTGCAAATTAATTTTTGGCTAACGTTGTCTCCCTATTTCGAAATCATTCACAAAGGTGTTTCAACCGATTTCGGCTAAGCTGGGGGGAAGAGGGAATCTAAAATTTTAGCATTTTTAAATTTTCTTTATTTTTCTGTGCGTTCAGCGCACACTAGCACTGAACTTACAAATCAGAAATAATTCTAAATTTCAGAAATTAAAATTATTACTCAGGACAACTGTTAAATCTACCTTTACGTGCTAAATTTAAGAAATATTTGCCACTCAGAAGTGATATCCAGCCAGAATAGTATTTCATTTTATCCCATGTACTCATGTCCGTATAATGCTGAAGAGAGTACCGATAGGATTTGAAACCCGAGATTTTTTTGTTGTTGTTCCTCGACTGTAATTTGAGTTTTCTTAAAATTTTGGTCATAAAATTAAAAAGAAACATTTCATTTATGCGTTTTTCGAAGTTTTTCCTCTTACTTATTTTTTCTTCAGGTTATTTCTTACAATTACACTGAACTTGACTGTCATTTTAGATGCACCACGAGCAAGATTGTTTTTTTTGTGTTCGTTTGTGTTTTTCTTATTTTCATTTCCAATACTTACAAAAATGAATATGAATGTGTAGGTGGGTGCGTGTGTGTGCGCGCTCGCATTCATGTAACTGTGTGTACTGTGTGTACATGTTTATTGTGTGTGCGCACATATACATGTTCAAACATATACATACATATGTATATATATGTTTTCTATTTCTATTTTTAGTATAAACGAAACTTCAAGACACATTACATTTTACCTTAAGCTCTGCGACCAGTAAATACTGAACCATATATCAGAAATAAATTTATTTATTGAACTTGCTTAATGATTCAAAAATAGATCTATCACCACCCAAGAATAATCTGTGAATAGAAAAAATGAAGAATATGAGCAGACAAATGAAATAATAGCGCTCGTGAAAAATAGTCACAAGTTATCAGCTCTCAGTAAGTATGCTGAACAAGCCATGAATTTCTTTTCGCGTGTAAGTTTGTTTACGCGTCTCTTTTCTAGATGTGCGTGTTGTGTTGCGTGATGTTCTTTATAAATTACTTTCTGACTAACTTTTTCTCAATACTTGATAGTCATTTACAACGGTGTTTCGAGCGGCTTCGGTATAGCGTTTTTGTCTTTTCTTACTTATGGTTCAAAAAATTAATTATGAATTCCGTATAATTCGCTAGTAGTTTTTTAAATTATTTTTAAGTTGACAGCCATCTATTGGATATAAAATATCCAAGAAATGATATTTTTGAATTAACTAGCCCATGACAGGGTTAATCTATTTTGCACGCCACGTATGGCATGTCTATTAGTACGCATCGTATGGCTCACCTTTTTGTACGCCTCAGATTCTTTGTCTATTAGTACACCTCGTATAATTTGTCTATTAGTACACCTCGTATCGTTTGTCTGTTAGTAGGCCACGTATAGTCTATCTATTAGTACTCCTTGTATAGTACGTTTGTCTAATGACATCTTACATAAAGAAATTTTTAAAAGCCAATGTGTTTGTCGTGTATCTCATGTGCCAACCTGTTTGGTAATATACGTTTTTTTCTTGTCTTACTTGCTGTGTGGGCTAATGCGTGCTTTTTAAGGCAGTCAGATCATTTTTTATTCTTTCATGCTCACTCGAAATATCATTTTGGAATATCTGCTGAGACAAGCAATTCTAATGTTATTCTCTGATGTGAAGAAATCCAAAACGTATAGGCCATGTAGGTGTAAACTGTCATAAGTGTTTTCACCCCACAAAGTTCATTATCTTTATTCTTTTCATAAAATAACTTTCACTATTCAACCTCAATTAACCAGTTACAGAATACATTTGAATGTCTTTCCTCCCCGTTTTCGTGCAAGCACCAATCTGGACGTCATGGCTCTTATGTATGTTTATCAATTGCAGACATTTTGCACCATATTTCGGAGATATTGTGACTTTTCTGATTCGAAGCCCTAATAGGACAATCGTGTTTTCTTCTCTTTTTCACGTCCAAAAATGTTCTTGTTTGGCTTATGTCGTGTAAATTATCATATCAATTCTTACGCTTTTGAGTGTATTATGACAACCCTTACTAGGCGGTTGATTTTTTGTATTTCTCCAATTATATTGTACATGTCTTGAAAGCCAAGAAGAACAATCGTTTTCATGTTTCTGAATCAGGTAGAATGTTTTGTATCACTATTATTAACATTTAAATATCATAAATTCGAAGCGTGAGAGAAGATATTTTCTCCGAGGCCCTTAATGGGAGTACTAGTTTATGCTGAGTAGTTTATGCTGACATTTACACACGTGTTTACTTATGTATATGCGTATATGGGTGTATGTGTCACTACCTAACACGTCATTTTACTTCATTAGTGTTAAGCATTTTAAAAAAAATATATATTTTTAGTGTAATCACCCACATATAAATAAGATGCTCATCAACCAATGATCTTTTCGTTACAATATTTAATTAGAACTTATAAGCTGCAGCACCCACTGGAAAAGTAGTTACTAACCTCCTTTGCTCATTATCCTATAATATATTTCAGGACATCACACAGTATTTTTGAAGAACGCATATGTAAAATGATTGCCTAGATGAATAGATGAAACTTACGCGCAAAGAGATATTCGTGGCTTGTCCAGCATACGTACTGAGAGCAGATAATTTTTCACGATTTTTCACGAGCGCTATTATTTCATTTGTCTGCTCATATTTTTCATTTTTTCTATTCACAGATGCGCCCTCTGGGGTGGTGATAGCGTATGTATATTTGTATGCGTGCTCGTTATGTGTATATGTGTGTATATGTACTTGTATATATGCACATACAGTGTCTATGTACTAAACTAGCAACTAGTATTTGAACTAGAGAAACCGCTCTTTTTCTGTTCACCATCACCTTGTAATAATGAAGGCATATACGGATGCTTTATTTCCAATTTCAAGCCTGATACATATCACCTTATACATGGGATTTTCAAATGCCTTATAACTAACGCCAGGACGCCATTACGCTTTCCCCCGGTCAAGACCGGTACCCATTTCAGACACCTGGGTAGAGTGGGGTATTGTGCTTGGAACCCAACAGAGAAAATCGCCACCAGCGCCGGGACTCGAACCAGGGTCTGCCTGGACGGAGGCAAGTTCGCTAATCTCACGGCACGACGAGCTGTAACGTTACCTAACTCGTCATCTTTTTATTATTGTAAAGCATTCACATGTAAAATATAAATTTGTTGTGTGATTCACCTTTTATATTTAAATAAGATGCTTATCAATTAATAACCGTTATGTTAGAAAAATTTAATTAGAAAACATCACTTGCAATTTTCGTAATTCTCATGCTGGTATGTTTTTCATGCTCGCGCGAATATGATATTTTTGAACATCTCGTGAAACACGCAATTCTAAAAGTTAAGAAATTTGAATGCGACTTTTGCTTTCATTTCAATATAAGTGCGCACATACTTATGCATCTTTCAAATAAGCGTTACGAGGATTGTGTTCGCTTATTTACTTATATTTAAATGCACAATCAAAAGCAGATTACGCAGCGAAAGGAACTCATTTTTGTTGTGCTTTTCTGTCAATAATTTTTTGTTTCAACATTTTACAAGGGTATTACGATGCCAATGTGTTATTATCAGTTAAGGACATTAATGTTAAGGTATTTTGAAAACCAATATAGCAACATTTCATGTTTGTACTTTATTAGAAATGAACTTTTTTTTCTTGTCGTCTTTACTTGGGTATGTTTCCAATTCGATGACATCTGGCAAGTTGCTGCACCAGGCTCGTGTAGTGTACAAGGCAGTTCTGGAGTGGCGCGCCTCCAACTCCCGCTGCTCCCACTTGAACTGTAAGAACTCGTCCCTGTTTGTTAACTTGGAGCACTTTTGCCGGCACAGCGGGCACGTCGAGCTGAAACACACACAAATAAAATATTAAAACACCTGCATTACCTTGCAGTCTACTCTCTGTGGGGCATGAAAACTACATGGTAATAACATGTACTTTGTATTGCAGCACGAACTGTGTGGTAGAAAAATACTAAATAGCAAAGTATATTAGATTTTGAAGGGGGCAGCGAGTGAGAAATACATGATAGCTGCCTGTTAAAGTGACTACTACGATTTTAACGACTGGAGTCTTTGAAGCAAAGTCTGGTGATGTTCTTAGGTTAATGTTTTATGAACAAATTTTAAACAATTTCATCATCTGATTCTTTGGATTCGTAGAGAAGATATACTTATTACTTGAGATTATCTCTCGGCCCATTGAACTGTTGTTAAATTGACACCATGCCGTACTAAATCCTTAGTATCTGAAATATAGCTACTCAAATCAAAGGTATGACCCCAGGTTGTATAGATACATAAGTTGGTGTAGGCGAGAATTGTGTATTTATTATCAACAAAACAGTAATGGGAAAGATTTAATATGGGCAAAGATCTCTTAGTTGTACAGCCTGCTTACCTGTCCTCGCAATCTCACGTACACATAAGTAGCATTTATAATAAATTGTTGCGCTAAAACTACACAAATATTTTTTCTTATTTTGTGTACTCACTTGAATTCAAACCAGGTCCAAGCGTAGCTCCCGCAGAGCAGGTGCCGGCAGCCGGAGAGAATTGCGAAGTTGACGTCTTTGTTGATGGTCACCTCCGCGCAGATGAAGCACTCCTCCTTTTCTTCGGGCAGCAGCTCCTCCAGACCTGGACCTCTGGCCAAGCGGGACCACAGCTCGTCCCTTGCGGCAACCCGGATGACCGCTGCTCTCGAGGCGTTTTTTGAAAGTTTCGAGATACTGTCCAGGAGCTCCGATAGTCGATACTCGTGGTCCTTGCCACTCGTTAATAAGGAAATATCGTCGTCCAATTCCACAGACAATGCCTTAGCGTAGTATTTCAATAGGTTGATTTTAGCGCCTAATCGGTTGTCATAATAGTCGCTCATCTCCACCGGTGAGATAAGTGATATTATTTTCTTTAACATAGTGAACACTTCGTCTACAGTTTGTGGGTTGATGTCACGAGAAATGGTCCCTTCACCTCCTTGTTAACAATTCATTAACAAGAAGATCAGGTTCTCGGAATAGAGGAATGGCACACCTCCAGGCTATATACACAACACAAATTAAATGAATAATAATCGGCAATCACCGTACATATACTAAAAAAGAAAAGGTACTCACCGATTAGTTGATACACGACTTACATCCGCGCGATTCTGTGCGCACCTGTATCGATGAGCTGCCTTTGCATTGACGGATATTTATATACGCCATATGAATTCAACATGAATTTATAATTACGGCAGAATTGATACAATACGATAACATTGACTCACAATCCATGAACATGTCATTAGAACCCAGTTCAATTTTACAACCTGCCTCAAAGCCTACCCTACTGAATTACACACAATTGATATCCCAGTAAATCTGGCCGGCCAGCCCTTCCCTCACTTTCCCACACATGAATATGACAGAATACCCCTCAATTATTGTGGCGTTCAGCAGTACAGATGTGGTCATAACGTTCGTTCACACGTTCCTTCTCAAAGGCACAAATCCAGTTCAGTCTCCACAAGTGATTCTCAGTTCAAAAATTTATGACGACCACCTTCCAAATCTCCACTTCTGACTTCTAGCGCGTAACCTCCAATCACGTTAGACATCTGCGACGACCGCCCTGCCTGCAAATAATTTATCAGCTCGTTACTTCTTTTAATTGCCAAAAATTGTGCTCAAAAATTATTTTAAATTTTTACGTTAATGTGACATTATTTTTCATGACTTTTATTTCAAAACTTCTTTTCAAAAGGAACTGTATATCTTATGATCCGAAATACTCCTTACCCGCCCAACTGTCGTTCAAATTATTACTTCATATACTGCACAGTTTGGTTACGATGTTTTCATTTCTGGAAAATAGACGTGACATTTTTTTAATTTCATTTTAATTTACGGGCTCAAAACAACTTATTCAACTTCCTCTATACGTTCAATATATTCCATATTTTCACTTATATTTTTCAGAATGCTTTTCCAGTATGACACTTGGTTACACGTACTTGTTTCTATGATGATGCACCGCGTTAGACTGCTCGCATCTAATCAGCTCTGTCCCTCCGTTCAAAAGCTGTACTCCCCCTTTTCTTTGGTGAGACCAATCGTGTTCTCACGGGCTTCTTGAGCGTCCTCCTAGACTTCCCTCTAACGTTCCCATTGGTTTTCCCTGAGGCTGTCCTTTTCTTATTTGCTGTTGAAATGTTTTGCCAAGCGCGCCGTAATCTCCGCCTTCTTCTGAGGTTGTTTGCTTTTCGATAATATCTCGCTCGCTTTCTAACGGACCTCCTAAGCCTACCATGGTGTGTCATAAATCTGTCACCCTCTTCTGTCCAGCGTCCTCAGCCCCAACGCTTACAAGTGCTTCCAATAAATTTCTCTCAATGTGGTTCAGCCGAACCCTCTCAAGTTTCGCTGGCCTCTTCTCCTCATGTTATTTTAAGATCGCCCTGTCTACAAACACTTTTGTGGAAAGGTTTCTCTGCCCTGTAAGAGATCTTGTAACCAAGTTCCCTCACACATTCCTTCGTGGTAAAATAAATACAAAACTGCCCGATGCTCTTCAGATTGGCCTTACCAAAACATTCTTTCAACGAACGTGTGGGCTCGATCACTCTCTGTACTGCTGAATGCGCACCCTACAATGTTTTAACAACACATAAATCAAAGCCCACTGATGTATTTTTTTTTTTTAAAGTACAAAATTTGTTACACGTAAATTTGTTACACATGATCAAAAACTCGAATTTATCACACCTGGTTAAGATTTTCCCTAAATTCTCATTTCTAATTCGAAAATTGATTATTCTTAACAGATTCTCGACAGACGGCCCTCCTAGAGTTGAAAAAATTGGCCTGACAATTTTTTTGAATTAGCTTTCAGCTATTTATTGAATAATAAGTACTACAGTATGCAGCCAATATAATACACACATGGTAAATTCTACTTAAGCACATTATCATCTAAACTTTGTTCCGCAGAAACAGGGTACCTTACAATTAACACTACAATCATTACTATCAGCCACAGCGTGATATATTGTGTCGTGTTCTTCTAACCGATGTATCTGTTTTTTCCCGCCGAAGTAAAGTGCGTACTAAATAATTGAGTACTTAACCCTAATAACATTCACAAAATTTCACGGGCACCTTTCCCACTCCTCAGACATCCTAAAGTATCGATGATTTTATGTCTCGTAGTTTCAATTTACGCTTGCGTTTTCTGTTCTCCAAATACTTGCCGCTGCAGTTGGCGGTTCGATGTCGACTCCTTTGGTACCGTTGACGCATTTGCTCTCTTTCCATGCTTCTCTTCTGCCATTTCAATTGCTTCACACACGCGTTGAAGATGGGTACTTAATTTCAGGAGGAAGTATTGCGAGCCCCATATCCAGACTCGTATAAAATTTCTATACACCACACTAACTGCACGATTCCATTCTGTAAGATGTATCATTATCACGATTCAAATTACCACCAAATCATGTTAAGTGCAATGTTTCACATATATTTTATGGGGTTTATTTAACTCAGTTTTTTAATCGCCAGATTACTCATGAACGTCGATTCGTTGATCAGACAAATCGATACGTCAGTAAGTTATATTGATCTGGCGGAAAATACGAGTCGAATCGTCGATAATTTCCTTCACTGCAGTTTCCCTTCGCGATAGGGTTCTGCATCCTACGAAGTAATCCTGAAGAGTCCGAGGTATATCCGGCGGTGGTATCCTGTATGCGCGGTAGAATCCAGTGGAACTCCTCTCAGTATTCCTCGATTTCGACGTAGAATCTCAGTTTTCCTTGACATCGACGTAGAAACTCTGGCAGACACCAGCTCATATTTTATTTTCTCCTAGTAACCACTCTTATTAGTGCGAGAATTTCATGGGTTAATATTCTTTGAAGACCGTACGTATCATTCAAAGGCTATCCGACGTAATCTCTTTTAATTTTTATTTCACGTTTAAATAGAGATGCCTAAAAGTGCGGCTTCAATATTCCAATGTGATAATTTGCCTAGTCAAAATTCACAGGAACTTGCATTCGAATTTCAGGAATGCCTTACCAGGCATAAATGTTGCGACGCAAACTCCACATTATTCAAGTCAGTTACAATACTCAACAATGCAAAGTACTGTCACTGTTTCATAAAAGTGCCCATTTTATAAAAGCATTTTTGAACGCTATTACAGTTTGGCACCCCAGAATAAATAATCTGCTTTATTTTCACTCCTTCTTCCGTCCTCACGCATTGCTGCGTCGTTCTGTGGTGTTTTCCACTTCGAAGCATGAGTGCTAATTAGTCGAGAACTCCTTCCTGCTCTAGCTTGTTAGTGGCCAGTTGGCTCAGCTACAGCTCAACCACAAGCGGCTCCGAGGTAATTACTTGTGCGTCCGGCGTCCTTCTTAAGAATGATGTGACATTTCCAGCTATACAGTCGTCTTTGTCGCCTCTCACTGCAACGCTTGAATTTGGGCAATCCTTTTAAACATCTCCAACGCAGGTGCAATGTGTCCCCCATGTCGTGTTGTTGTTCTATCTTCTTCGTTCTTGTAAATAATTACTTATATTCCACGTGATCCTTCCTTAATTTGCTGCTCATACGAGACGTATTCGTGTTATGCAATTGTTCCGGCCTGTTCTGTGCTGAAGTACATACTACGCTACTCTACCAAGAAATTAATTCCTTAAGTCTGAAAAGAAATGTACTATACTTCTACAGAGTATGAGGAGAATAATTCCTTCCGGAATACCGTGTTTACGATATTCTTTCAGGTCAAGAGTAAGACACAGAGTCAGAAATTCAACGCTACAGTACAAAAGAATACGAAATTTTAATATGACGCTAAACTTATTTTCCCCGTTGTGAAAATGAACGGTCTAAAGGTATAGATAAAATCAGCTAGCCTGAGATAGCCTCAGCCTAAGTACTTCTGATGAAACTTAATTCATTCGCTAGAGCTGTTTCGTATGAAGTGAGCACGCTTCACGAGAAGCTGGCGAGAACATAAGCATCCTACAAAGGAAACAAAGTACTCCTCTTGTGAAACACACGACGTTAACCTAATAAACGCTCAACTTCCCTTTACTTAGCAAGAGAGAAAATGAGAACTAAGCATAGTGTAAGATTAGATCACTCAACAAGATTTTCGTCCAAACGAAATTTCTTGTGAGCAAAGCAAGTTGGAGTTACATAACCTAGAGCATATTCCTATTGAACAAAGCATCACACTCTAGTGAGTGAGATTAGATTTAATCACAGCTAGAATAACACAATTCTACTAAAGAACGCATTTAGATTAAAGCAATGCAACGCTAAAAAAAACTTACTCCTACGCAAGAGTTTTCAAAAATTAAACACACAAGAACACATCCCGCAAAGTCAAGTTGATGTATGATTTCAGTCCTCTGTAGTTCGTTTCTAGTTGGCGGTTCACCTACACCGAGAACGTAAGTTATATTTTCGCTGAGTCACCGACGTAGCCTGTTCATTCGCAGCGTTTTCTGGCATATCTTCGTCCTCGCTGTCGATAGCTTCACATCCGGCATTTGGCGGCGCCGCGGCATTCTGGTTGCAGGGGTAAGCTTCACCTCTCAAGTGGGCAATTTTCAATCTATCGAGGTGAACTCTTCTCTCGCAGTTACTATAGAGCGCCTTTATTGTGGCATTCGTCTCTGTTTTTACTGTAATCCGGTAGGGGCCGAGCCAGTCGGTAGGCCATGCATTTGCAACTTCAGCCTTTCCCGTTGGATTATGCAGCAACACAATATCGCCAACTTGTACCTGACTGTTCTTCACTCCGCGCTCCTTTAACTGCACCGATTTATCGTGTGAGGCTTTAGATTTTACCTTCACCATGTTGAACGCATTGTGGAGTCGTAAGCTTACCTCGGCACTGTAATTCTCACCTAGAGAGTAATCCATGCGAGGGGTTTTTAACCAGTCAACAACAGGAATTTCTGCATCCCTACCAAAGAATAAATAGAATGGAATTTCTTCAATGACGCTCTGGTAGCTGGTGTTCAGTGCCAGGCACGTCCAAGGAAGTGCATCAGGCCACGAGGATTGATCATTGGCGGCAAGGTGTGATAAAACAGTCTTGATATTCTGATTCTGCCGTTCCGTCATTCCGTTTGATTGGGGATGATATGCTGATGTGTTGTTGTATTTTATTTTCAATTTTTCACACACATTTCTGAACAAAGCTGACGTGAACTCGGTTCCCCTGTCTGAGATGAGCGTCTTCGCTGGGCCGTACGTAGTAACGAACTTAGTCAACGCTTTCGTTACTTCCTCAGTCGTCTTGCTTCTGAGCGGAAACGCTGCAACATATCGACTAAAGTGATCGACCACTGTTAGGATGTACTCGTGTCCCTCGTTCGAGACAGGCATTTCAATTAAATCAACTCCTATTCTATCCAGAGGCTTGTCAATTTCAGGGAATGAACCCATGCTAACACAAATGCGATTGTTGATCTTCCGTTTCTGACATTGCATGCACGAATCGACGTACTTGTTAACGTCACGCGCCATGTTAATCCAGTACCCGAATTCCATGAGCTTTTTCCACGTTTTAGCACGACCTTGGTGTGCACCAATTGTGCTATCATGCGCTAACGTTATTGCTGCTTCTCTCAGAGCGTCTGGCACCACGATCAGGTGCCTTGTTCTGTTAGGCTTGCGTTGCGTCTTCCTGAAATGCAAGATGCCTCCGTCAGTGAAGATTTCGGCTTTCAGAGCGAGACTTGGAGCGTCCCCTGATTTGTCACCTTCAAGATACCTCAGTACTGGCCCCCAAACGGGATCTTTCAATTGCTCTGCTCTCACAGTTTCTTTCTGCAACTTACTTTCCGCCTCTTGTACATTGAGAGTTTCATCTAACATCGTCGTGACGAACACTGTTTTAGGGGCTTCGTTGTCTCGATTTTCTTCTTCGTTATCGTTCGCAATATTTCTCGACAACGCGTCGGGCACCACGTTCTGAGTTCCTGGCCGATAAATCACCTCAAAATCATATTGAGAGAGTGTAAGGGCCCATCTCATAATTCTGTTGTTCTTGGTATTTTTTACCTTTGAACAAATATTTGAGAGCCGTGTGATCAGTAATCACAACAAATTTATTGCCGTACAGGTAAGGTGAAAAGTGATTTACAGCGGCGACCACTGCTAATCCTTCCCGCTCCGTAATTGAATAACGTTTTTCAGCATCATTGAATCTTTTGCTGAAGTATCCAATCGGTTGTTCCTTACCATCACATTTCTGTGCAAGGACCGCGCCCGAGCCCTCATTCGAGGCATCACAGCTCAAGTAATACGTCTCATTTAGAGAAGGCTTCTTCAGAACTGGAGCTTCTATCATGAGCTGCTTAAGTTTACAGAAGGCTTGCTCGTGTTCCTCCTTCCACTGGAATTTTTGGCCCTTCTTAGTCAGAGCATTAAGGGGTGCAGCTGTTGTGGCAAAGTGCGGAATGAAGCGCCGGTAGAAATTAAGCGCTGCCACGAACGAGCGCACTTTACGTGCGGTAGTCGGCCTAGGGTAACTCTGCATTGCCTCCACGTTTTTGGGGTCTGGAATAAGTCCCTCACGACTGATGTAACATCCTAGGTATTTTACTTGTTTTTGTGCAAATTTGCACTTGTCCAAGCCTATTTTTACTCCGGCACATTGAAACTCGTGCAACACTTCCCTTAAATTTTCTAGGTGACTCTCAAAAGTCATAGAGTTAACGCACACGTCGTCCAAGTAAATAGCGGTGAATTTTCCAAGTTGCCTTTTCAGAACATGACAAATTACTCTCTGGTACACTGATGTTGAGCACTTAAGTCCCATAGGTAGCCTAGAGAACTTGAAGTTGCCTTGTCGAGTTTGAAACGCCGTGTACTGCTTACTTTCTTCATCGAGCTCAATTTGATGGAAGGCTGATTTTGCATCGACAATGGAATAGTATTCTTTGCCAGCCACCTCCTCCAGTGTCCCTACAATGTGGGGTATCGGATAATGTTCGTTTATCACCCGCATGTTTACAGCTCGCAAATCAAGGCAAACTCTGTGACCTCCTCCTGGCTTCTTTACGAGTACGAGCGGGTTTTTCCAAGCACTTGTACTCTCTTGCACAACTCCACTTTCGATCATCTCCGAGACCTTTTTATCAATAATTTCTTGGCTGGAGTACGGAATACGCCATCCTTTCGTTTGAATTGGCCTGTAATCACTCAGCAAAATTTTGTATTTCACTCCTTTCACATGGCCAATATCCATCTCGTCTGCACTAATCGTCTTGTGATATTCCTTCAACAGGTTTCTGACTTGTCCTTGTTTTTCAGCATCCAAGTGGCTGAGGTTAAGCTCATCAATTTGCTGAAAGCGCTTCTCTCTGCGGCAATTTTCTGCTTCACTATTTTCCGCATTGTTTTCTTCTGCAGTTGCATCTTCATTCGAGATTTCGTGGCATGTTGCAATTATTGCTCCTTCAGTCAGAGCGATTTCTTCGGCAAAAGGGTTAAGTACAGGCATCAAAACATACCCGTTTTGTACCTTTGCAGCGGTGGCTCCGACGTACGGCGCCCACTTAATTCTAGGCTCTAAAATTACTTCCTTCCCATCAAACTTGCCATCTGCTCGGCACTTCACCATGGTTTGCGCGCGAGGCTTCACTGTAATATCCTCAGCCAGAGTGACAGATGTTTCTTCCCTCGTTACATACAGAATTTTCGGAGAAGCGTGTCCTGGTGCTGAAAACATGTTCACGTAAGTGCCAAAGAATGATGCCCTACGTTTTCCGAAGTCTAGCTTTGCGTTGACTTTGTTCATTACTTCCACTCCTATTAGCAGGTCTCCTGGGAATGCATTTTCCCGCACAACAAAACATCTCTGAACAATTTTCTGACCGTTAACTTTGATTGGCACATTAATCTTTCCCAGCACCGGTACGGGTTCATCTCCAATTGTTTTTAATGCAGTCGATGTTCCTTTCACACTAGCATTTTTAATCCCCGCAACCACACGCTCTTTTACCAAGCATATATTTGCTCCGGTATCAAGAAGTGCGGTAACAGGTGTACCATTCACTTGGAGTATCACGCTGGGATTTATTAGGGAAGCTAACGGTCTGCTATTCCGTTTTTTGGCTGTCCTGCAAACTGTTGCACTCTGCAATCAGCTCTTAGGTGCCCAAATTTTCCACAGTTGACGCACGGCGGTGGCACTGCTCTATACTGGGCTAAGTCCACTGCAGGTGCAGGTGGTACTTCCAGATGCGGCTGTGGCTCTCTTGCGTGGTATATTTGGTGCTGATGACTCCTAAGTCTGCCTTTTTCGCTCCAGTGGGGTGCTTCATAATTTCCTCTTCGATGATAAGGAGAGTGTCGTATCTGTCTGTTCCTTTCTCTCCAGGGTGGCACTTCATGGCGGTGCCCTCTAGGCCGTTGTGGTGAATGCCGCATCGTATGGCCGACACGTGCAGTCTCATGCTGTGGCCTCCTCTCGCTTCGCTGCGCTCTCTCTCTCTCCGGTTCCCTCTTCTCTGTCGTTTCCCTTGGTACTGGTACTATCCGTCGATTTTCCACTTCGATTGCCATGTCCCTCAATTCTTGTACTGTCGTAGGTCTCGCATCACTTCGAAAGGGTCTCGTGATGTTCTCCCTTAATCCGAGCCACATCAAATCTACAAGGACTCGTTCCGGATGTTCCAGATAATTCTCGTTGTACAGCCTTTCCAGGCGCGTCAGGTACTCTGAAACTCCTTCTCGGCTTGTTTGCTTCTTGGTCACTATTTCAAACAGCGCTTGCGTCGGATGTTCTACTTGGTCGGCGTAAGAGCGCAGCCATCTTTCTGCTTCTCGTAGGTTCGTTAGTGTACCAATTATTTTATTGCATTCCTTTGCCTCTTGTGGACCCAGGCATAGGAAGAAGGCATTCACCTGCTCGCTGTTATTCAGATTGCCCGTCAAAAACTTCAACCTCGCCATATGTTCCCCTACATCGTCGCCCCTCCTAAATTTGGCACCTATGGCTCCCACGCAACTCGTTACCACGGGCATGTTTACTGCTTCCTCTTCGGGTTGTGGTGGCGTTGCTGGCGCATTTCTGCGGTCGTTGTTCCTTCTCCCGCGCGCAGGCATAGTGTTGATCTTCTCCAATTCACTTTCTCCAAAAACTCAAAATTTTGCGATCACTCAAATGTTTTCCACACCTACTCACTGTAAAACTTTTACTGAAACTTTGAAATTAATCGAGTGAACACACCAGAATTTTCTCACTCAAACTTATCACTTTTATAACCACTTTCACTTTCTTGATCTATATGGCCGTGTGCTTGCTGGCTTCTCACACCGGAGCACAGAAAATCATCACTACGAGACATGTACCTCTACTGAATTTCTGTACGTTTTGCACATGACATAACAAACGCAAAAAAAAATACAATGCAACTGCTATACTACACTCGCAAAATATTACAAAGCGATCGTGTTGATCTCACCAAATTATGATGTCACGAGAAATGGTCCCTTCACCTCCTTGTTAACAATTCATTAACAAGAAGATCAGGTTCTCGGAATAGAGGAATGGCACACCTCCAGGCTATATACACAACACAAATTAAATGAATAATAATCGGCAATCACCGTACATATACTAAAAAAGAAAAGGTACTCACCGATTAGTTGATACACGACTTACATCCGCGCGATTCTGTGCGCACCTGTATCGATGAGCTGCCTTTGCATTGACGGATATTTATATACGCCATATGAATTCAACATGAATTTATAATTACGGCAGAATTGATACAATACGATAACATTGACTCACAATCCATGAACATGTCATTAGAACCCAGTTCAATTTTACAACCTGCCTCAAAGCCTACCCTACTGAATTACACACAATTGATATCCCAGTAAATCTGGCCGGCCAGCCCTTCCCTCACTTTCCCACACATGAATACGACAGAATACCCCTCAATTATTGTGGCGTTCAGCAGTACAGATATGGTCATAACGTTCGTTCACACGTTCCTTCTCAAAGGCACAAATCCAGTTCAGTCTCCACAAGTGATTCTCTGTTTAAAAATTTATGACGACCACCTTCCAAATCTCCACTTCTGACTTCTAGCGCGTAACCTCCAATCACGTTAGACATCTGCGACGACCGCCCTGCCTGCAAATAATTTATCAGCTCGTTACTTCTTTTAATTGCCAAAAATTGTGCTCAAAAATTATTTTAAATTTTTACGTTAATGTGACATTATTTTTCATGACTTTTATTTCAAAACTTCTTTTCAAAAGGAACTGTATATCTTATGATCCGAAATACTCCTTACCCGCCCAACTGTCGTTCAAATTATTACTTCATATACTGCACAGTTTGGTTACGATGTTTTCATTTCTGGAAAATAGACGTGACATTTTTTTAATTTCATTTTAATTTACGGGCTCAAAACAACTTATTCAACTTCCTCTATACGTTCAATATATTCCATATTTTCACTTATATTTTTCAGAATGCTTTTCCAGTATGACACTTGGTTACACGTACTTGTTTCTATGATGATGCACCGCGTTAGACTGCTCGCATCTAATCAGCTCTGTCCCTCCGTCCAAAAGCTGTACTCCCCCTTTTCTTTGGTGAGACCAATCGTGTTCTCACGGGCTTCTTGAGCGTCCTCCTAGACTTCCCTCTAACGTTCCCATTGGTTTTCCCTGAGGCTGTCCTTTTCTTATTTGCTGTTGAAATGTTTTGCCAAGCGCGCCGTAATCTCCGCCTTCTTCTGAGGTTGTTTGCTTTTCGATAATATCTCGCTCGCTTTCTAACGGACCTCCTAAGCCTACCATGGTGTGTCATAAATCTGTCACCCTCTTCTGTCCAGCGTCCTCAGCCCCAACGCTTACAAGTGCTTCCAATAAATTTCTCTCCATGTGGTTCAGCCGAACCCTCTCAAGTTTCGCTGGCCTCTTCTCCTCATGTTATTTTAAGATCGCCCTGTCTACAAACACTTTTGTGGAAAGGTTTCTCTGCCCTGTAAGAGATCTTGCAACCAAGTTCCCTCACACATTCCTTCGTGGTAAAATAAATACAAAACTGCCCGATGCTCTTCAGATTGGCCTTACCAAAACATTCTTTCAACGAACGTGTGGGCTCGATCACTCTCTGTACTGCTGAATGCGCACCCTACAATGTTTTAACAACACATAAAGCAAAGCCCACTGATGTATTTTTTTTTAAAGTACAAAATTTGTTACACGTAAATTTGTTACACATGATCAAAAACTCGAATTTATCACACCTGGTTAAGATTTTCCCTAAATTCTCATTTCTAATTCGAAAATTGATTATTCTTAACAGATTCTCGACATTGACAAGTTCAGAAACTTCAAATAACTCACGAGCGTTGGGTGTGCCGCTTACTCGGATGATTACCGACTCCAACGCTGACAAAATTCTGGTAATGGTAAGGCGCAGGAGAAGTTCGAGCTTCAGCGAGCAGCATATTAAGCTTTTCCAACAATGCTATGTCTTCTTGAGATTGTCTCATGTAATTAGTCCCCTCGCTGGGAAAGGACTCCAAATGGAATTCTTGTTGCCCTGCATCGCAAGATGAGGAGAACATCGAAGGTAGCTGAGACACTGGAGACATGTTGTTTTTTGTCTGTGAACAAATGAAATGTTTTAAAATAATGAAAGTGAAGTAAGGAACTAGGATGAAACGTACATGTTATAATACAGAGTGCACATCTATTGCTACCTTACTTATTATGTAGAAAATTTTATCCACAGAACTCTTGCACATACGACTAAGCAAGACAATTTATTTTTTAAATGTACTATGCTCAAAATGATACTAATACCCATCGCTCAAATCAACTTAAAATATTTCTTTCAATTGATGAAACATGACCCCGCTCATTATTTTTCCACTTATTTAAAGTGTTGTTGACAATGAAATAGAGTAAAATGCCAATAAAAAGTTTAAAATTAACCATATAAATTTAGTGCACACATTATTTCACTCAATAAAATAGATCGTTCAGAAATACCTCAGTATTAACTTCACAAAATTGCGCTCATATTTATTTCAGTGTACACCTCCACTCAAATAATAGTACAATGTAACTGTGCAGCATTGAAACATTTTTGTGTCCATTGAATGAATAAGTGTTATTTCATACACAAATTTGGTGCATAGCAAAGCCGAGATCGTTACCTCACTGCATCTCATATTCAACTCCTGCATCAGTGGGGAAGAAATTCAAGAGACCGACAGTTGAGAACTTCTGACATTAAAGCACAATGCTGGATAAAACTTGACCTTCAGAAATCCTATCAGTCATGTGCGTGTAAGGATATCCAAATCCATTAAAATTTTGCACGAAGTTCAGCTCATCATACTGAGAGAATCCCCAGGAATCCATCACAGTGCAACGATTCACCCTTTATTCAATACGGCATCGAAACTTGAACCAAACCTAAAATTTAACACAACTTCCACGATGCCAAAAAATCGATTAGAGTAGCCATCAACTCAGAAAATGATGCCAAAATAAGGATCCATTCAAGAACTTAAAAATTCTGATAGAGCCTGAATACTATTGCTATTCTCTGGAAAAGTGCAGGGATAAAGTTTTTAAACCTTTGACAACAATTACAATTAGATTTGTATTATTTCAACATTTCCTTAGTTGACAACCATATATTATCAGTGGAATTTTCCAACCGAAAACCAATTTTTTTCAAAGTTGCCATTGCAAAACCCCAGATATAGATTAGCAAGTTCTCCAGGACCCAGTCGAAAATGTTGTATATTTTCCATCACCTTAAAAAATTCATAAGCATCGACAAAGTGATCTCAGCTCTTTACGAGAAACAGTCATTCTGGAATTGCATAATATGAGTAGAAAAATTAATAGTGGAATACGGCTTATAGACAGAAAATTCAATGGAAACTGGTGTAAAATGTTCATGTGCAGATGGTAACAAGTTTAATATGAGTAAAGAATTCAAACATTCATATACAAAACCCCCCTTGTGCAACAATTTTCGATCACATGTGCAATGTATTACGTGCTAGATGTACATTTACAAACATTTTTATTGGGTAATTTACCTTCAGACACGGGTTTGAAAAACAACGCAATCAGAACACGATATTTCTCACTAGATGTCAAGAATATTCCACACGAGTAAAAGTCTCAGACTCTCTGAATGGCGTTCGTTCGTTCGATGCTTATAGAAAAGATGGAAATAGGGTTTGACGCAGAGTGTGTCGGGAAGAGTAGGGGTGAAACGGAAAAGGATAGATAGGAAACTGATAGAGATGCGCTTTGCGCATATGATGCTAGTGTTTGGGGGTAATTTTTTGTAGGTAGTTTAAGGGTGGTAAAAGCTAATTACCCGTCAGGGTTTTGTATGGTTGGGTATTTAGTTAGTAGGCATCTTCAATACCGGACGTAGGTGGGTAGGCTTGCCGTAGGGGTTAAGTCTCTCCTAGCCCAAAAACATTCGCTTGAGTCGCTGCTGGTCAGTCGAGTCTGTCCGTCCGTCCGTCGTTAGAGTCGTGTTAAGTGTATTTTGGTCTCGGTTGGGGTGCGAGTGTTTTCATTTTTGAGCTCTGGAATTGTTTGTGCGGTGTTTGCGGGGTGTCTTGCGGGAATGTGAGTTGTACGTAGAGTTGTGGGTGCGTGTCGTGAATGTTTTGCCAGATTCTTTTTGCGTGTTTGTGGAGGGTAATGTTGATTGGTTGCAAGTTTGCTCGGCGGTGTAATTGTGCAGAGGTGGAGAAATCTTGCCATTCTGAATTTGTTATGTATCTCGTGGCTCGGTTTTGTACACGTTGGAGTGTTGAGATGGATGTTGGTGGAAGTGTGTGTAGGGGAATGGCTGGGTAGATGAGAGTGGATCTTACTAGAGCGATGTAGAGTTGGCGTTTTACTTTTGGGTTCAGGTGTTTGAATCGGTAAAGGCGTGAGAGGTTTTGATGTGCTATTGCTGCTCGTTGTCTGGTGTGGAGTGCATATCCGGTTGTGCTGATTGTGAGACCCAGAACTTTGCCTAAGCTTGTGTAAGGGTGTGGGGTGTTGTTTATGTGCACTGTTGGGTGTTTGCGGCGGCTGATAGCAATTATTTTGAATTTTTTTGTGTTGGTTTGGATTTTCCATTTTCGTTCGTAATCGTTGATTTGGGCAATGGCTCTTGTTGTTAGTAGAGCTGCCATGTTGTATGAATGCTTTGCGGATATGATTTGTGTGATGTCGTCTGCAAAGGCTATGTAGTCAGTGTTGGGGATTGGTGGGGGGAGGTCGTGCGTGAAGTAGTTGTACAGTGTTGGGGAGAGGACTGCTCCCTGGGGGACTCCTGACTTGATGGAGAAGGGTGGACCAGTGTAGTTTGCGATTCGTATGGCTGCGGTGCGGTTGGTGATGAAGCTATACAGGATTTTTGTGAATAGGGGGTGAATTTGTAGCTGTGACAGTTTGAATTTGAGTCCTGTGTGCCAAACTTTGTCGAAGGCCTTGCTTACATCTCGTAGAATGATGTCTGTTTTGTTTCTCTGTGTTTGCTTAATGTGGAGAGTCTCGTGTAGCGTGGCAAGTGCGGTGTGTGTACCTCTTCCGTGGCGGAATCCGTGTTGGCGGCTGTTGTAGATGTTGTTGATGGTTAGGTGGTCTGTTAGCCTGAAGGTTAATATCTTGTCTAGAAGCTTATCATGAGTGTCGAGTAGGGAGATGGGGCGGTAAATTTGCACCTCGTGTTGGGAGGTGGAGGGCTTCGGTAAAAAGATCATTATTGCGTGTTTCAGTTTGTTTGGGAAATAACCCGCTGAGAGGGCGTTGTTATATATGTACAGAAGGTACTGGAGCATGTTTTGCGGTAAGTGTTTTAGGTGGTGTGTGGTTATTTTAATTGGTCCTGGTGCTTTTTGGGAGAACGTACGAAGTGCGTTTTTGAGTTCTTCGGTTGTGATAGCTGGGTAGTGGAAATTGTGAAGGCGGGAAGTGTCTCCTGTCTCGTGTGGTTCGTTTTGGGGAGCGATGTCGTTCATTTGTGTTTCTATGGTGTGTATATGTTCAACATCGAAATCGTTGTTGGGCTCATCAATACCTGAGTATATGTTTGACCAGTGTTGTCGGAACAAGGGTTCCTTGGATTGTGGTGAGTGGTAAAAGATGCCGCCTTCTTTAATGTAGGGGGTGTTTGGTTTTTTGTTGTTGCCTGACATACGTTTGATGGCGGACCAGAATTGTTTGGGATTGTCCATCTTTTTGATGTTAGAGATGGTGTTGTTCCATGTTGCCGAGTAGATACGTTGATATGCAGTTTTTATCTGTTGTCGGAGGCTGAGGAGTTCTCTGTATAGTGGGGATGAGTGGCCGTGTCTTTGGAGATGGTCGTAAATGTGTTTGTGTCTCGTTTGAAGGACGAGTATGGCATGAGTGGGTTTGATGCCTGGTGTGGTTTTGTGTGTGATAGTTGGAATAGATTGGTTGGAGGCTTCAATGATGTGGGATTCCCATGTGATTAGGTGGTTGTCTATGTCCTCTAGTGTAGGGCTTGGGTCTTGCGGTATTGTGTGTGCGGCGAGAAGGCTGCACAACATGTGGTATAGTTCCCAGTTTGCATTGTGGAAGGAGGGTCGTGGGCGGATGGGAATTTGTATTGGGTTGGCTGATATTGTGACTATGATGGGGATGTGGTCGGAAGGTGTTAGTGGACCTGGTTCGAGTATGATGTTGTGAAATGTTTGCGTGTTTGTTAGTACGATATCTGGGCTAGTACAAGCGCGGTGAGTGATTATCGTGGGGAAATTAGGGCCTATGTGGAGACATTTGTTCCTGTCTATTAGTGAGTGGACTTGTCTCCCCTTCCTGTTTGCGTATGTGTATCCAAAGGTGGGGTGTATGGCATTCATGTCGGCTAGGAGGTAAGTGGGGTGTTTTCGGTTAAAGAGAGTGTGCATGTCGATGTAGTTTATGTAATCAATGCGTGGAGGTATGTAGGTTGTGGCAAGTGTGATTGGGCCTTGTGGTGTTTCTACTGTGATGGCCAACATATCTGTGTGAAAGGTATCTTGAAGCTTGAACGGGAGGTCTTTGCGAATTGCTATTGCTACTCCAGCGTGATTTTCATTTGCTTTGTTTGTGGTGTATGTGTTGTAATTCCAAATTTTGATTGGGGTGTCGTTACGCATGCAGTGCGAGTTGAGTAGAATTATGTGTGGATTGTATTGACGGTAGATGTTGCATAGTGCGATTTTATTATTTTGCCAGTGTTGGACGTTGTGTTGGATGACGGTTAGTGTTTTGTTCATATTGTGTGTATCCATTATGGAGTCGAGTGTTTGGGTTTCTTGTGGGGGGTGTCAGGTTTTGAGCATGTGTTCATCATGTCGAAATGTTCGTGTGGGAGTGTGGCTATGGGTTCGTTTTCGAGGTTGAATTGGCCGTCAATGATTTCTTTCCAGATTTTGTCCGTGTGGGGATGTGCGACGGCGATTTTGAGGCCAGGGGGTTTTGCGGTTAGTTCATTCACTATCTGTTCGTTGGTGAGTTTGCTTGGAATATGCCGTGAGTGCGTGTCGCTGCGGTAGAGTGTAAGCTGGATTGCGTCGTCGTGTGAAGAGGATTCTTCCGAGGAGGGTTGTCTCTTCTTTTTCCGTTTTTTTGTTTTCTTCTTCGGGCTGGACTGCGTTCTCCAGTTTTCTTTCAGGTTGTCGTCGCTTGTTTCGTCCTGGGTTGAGTTCTCTTCTGTTGAGTGGTAGCTTGTGTCCATTGCGTCATCGTTGGGGTCGGTGCTTGCTTGATTTGCAGAAGTCTCAGTTGTGCCTGCTTGGGGTTGTTTGTTTTGTTCGATGAACATGTTGAATATTTTTTGTGAGCCGCGATTGGGGAACTGGGTGTCCACGTCGTAATTTTTTTTGAGGGACTTCGACAAGATTGATCCGAAATCCCCTCCCTGTGTGAGGTTTGCGATGTGGGCCTCGATGATGATAGCGGCTAGTTTTATATGCATTTCGCTGGTGAGTGTGAGTGTATGTTCTATTTTTGCAGTTTGTTGGATGGCCGTTTTTGCAATTTCAATGTATGTGCTCTTGGTTTGGTCGGTTTCTTTTTTTGGAGTTCGTCGTTCTTCTTGCGGATAGCTTCTTTCCTGTATGGGCAGGAAGCTGCGAGGGTGCGGTGGTTTCCTTGGCAGTTGAGGCACTTCTTGTACAGTGAATTGCACTGTTGGTAGGTGAGGCCGTGTGCAGCGCATTCAGAGCAGTTCGATGTCTTGACAGTGCATTGATGTGTGGAGTGGTACTCAATTTTGTAGCATTTGAAGCAGATCCGTAGGTGAGTGTACTTTTCAAGTTCCATTTGCGATGGTGTGATCTTTGTGTTGAACATGAGGAGCCCATTCTGGAGAGCGCGCTGTGTCATGGCAGTGTCGGTGAAGGTAACTTTGATAACGTGTGTATAGTTTTTGATTTTGTTAATTTCCAGGGTTTTTGCCCATTGTTGCACTCGTGTTATTTATTTCTGTATTTCTTGAATGGCGTTACTCCGGCTTCTTTCCTTATATACGCACCTCCCTCCATCCCGCACCACCCTGTTATCACGCTCCGATTCTGATCTCGTTTTACAGTAGAGATGAAAGCCGGTCTACCATGTGGTTAGAGGTGGTCTGGAAAGCAGTCTTTGACTTCATTCCAAATATTAGCGAATCCAAGTAATAAAAGGTGAATGTGTAGCGCCGTTTTTTGTTTCTGTATTTGTTCAAATGGCGAGCTAAATAAATTTCTTAGATTACTGCTGGGCTGAATCTTCTCGTAATATTTCAGAAGCTTACACAATATTTTTCTCATGCATATACTTACGTAGCTGCACGAAGTCTTCATTTGGTTATGATTTCTAGCATTTTTCTTCTAGTATCAGTAAGTATGTCAATTTTTTGATGAGAACAAAACAGTTCTCATAGGACAATACTTTCTTTGGCGATTTCACTTCATGATAAAATCAAATTCAACAGTGCATTAATGGTCGAATTAGTTAATCAGTTATGCGAAAGTCTAATTTAAGCCGCACTCATTCCTTACACAATATTCATTAGTGGAATGTTGCTCTACGAGTTAAAACTGGAAATTTACAATAATTTCAGTTTCACAGCGCAATTTATTGTTATTTTCTATTTAACATTGATCAACAATGTCATATTTTTACTCAAGAAACACTGGGACCTGAGGCAACAATTTCGTTTGTTGCTATTTTTTACGACGTTGAAAATAACCATTTCCACGCAATGCGACCTATAATTGCAGACAATTAAGAATGCAAGCGTTAGAGAAAGTAAAATGCACCGGACAAACTACGCTGACTACAATTTTGCGTTCGTAGCGTACGTGTTTTCCTCACATTCTTTGCTCTTCAAGTGCTCGTGAAAAAACTCCCGTGACATTAGATGTAGTGGAATATATTTTTGAAACTACGAAGGTTGTAGTTAAACTTGTATAACCTTCGTAGTTAAACAACTTAGCAAAAAAGATATTCCTAATATTTTTAAAGGTAGTAGTTTGGAAGAATTTTTACGATTTTCACCGTTCATGAGATCCATTTTGAATACCCATAAAAACATTCTTTAGTCTCTTAGCTGTCAGTTTTTCACCGTTTCAGGACGTACCACACAAAGAGAAGAAAAATGACTAAAGCTTAGAGCAGATGACAGTTCCGTAGGTCAGTAGCCTAACGAAATGTTGTGGCTGTGCATATGTGTGCTCGACCGCACCTTTAATGATGGCTGAGATGGTCGAGCTATGGTTACTGAATAACGCTGTTATTGTTGAATTTCTCTATGATTTATTCAAAAGTGAATTAACTGTCTCCCCACCTCGTCTCAATGAAATAAATTTCTCACACCGAAAAGATGCCCAGCTTCTAAAATTTTAACAAAGGCTAACCAACTCACAAAATAACACGAATGTGGAACTACAACTATCGGTGTTCAATAGCAAAATTAAGAAATAGGTATAACTGTGAACTGATGTTCCGGCCCCTTTCAGTATCAGGTCGAAACTAACGCGAATGGGGTTCGGGAGTGAATCAGATGCAACAACGTAGTTATCCTTTTATTGTTACTTCAGAATTGACACAGGCTTCGTAATTGGTAGAGAATCTTTAGATCGGAAGATAATCTCGTTGTTTCTATAGCGCATCAGTGATCTCTACAGATGCTTCCTCGACAGCCAAGCTCCGCTACTGACAGCGACGCTTCTGTTTGTAAATGCTACCTCTACGGCAAGCCACCTCTAATGAACGACGATGTCTCTCGCCGATCCTATTTATATGCCTGGCGGGCGCACATCTAGCACCCCCCAAGCACAAAAAATTTTTTATTACAATAAAAATATTTTTAAAACGTCAATCAACATTGATTATCCTTTGACGATCAAAACTCTTACAACTTGTCAAGTTAATCACACAGATCAGAACGTATTACAAAATTGCTTCCGCATTATGAACGGAGGTAGGCAGGTATGGCCTTTGCTGTCATCATAAACAAATTTCAACGGTAATCCTACATCTTGTTAAACATTATTTTTAGTGTCAATATAATATTTCAGTGTCAATTCAATACTAAATTTATTACCAAATAACCACTCTACGCACTTAGCTCAAACCATTTGTTCATTCATTATCAAGTATTTATCAATTGATTCTTAGAATTTTTGGATACTCCAGCTATTTCGGATACAAATGGATACACCACACAATTTTATTAACATATCAAAATATCAAAATCAAACATCAAAACGCGTACTTAATAAATCCTTTCCATAAGGTACACTTTCTTGCACAAACTGGACACCTACCGTCAGATCGAGAACAAAATTTTTATATTTTTATTTTGGATTAACATATGAACATATTTCGAGAACAGAATTTTGAATGCAATTGGAAATAAAGAAGGAAAAATCCATCATAAGACCATGTTACATAAAAATATAGAAAAGACGTTTAAATGCGCAAACAATACATTACATTACCACAATTGGCAAGGTAAAAGTAGAATAGGTTTCAAATCGTCCTACGATTTAAATTAACATATCAATTCAACTAAATTAAAGATTGAAAGGAAATAAAAGAAAAATCAATAGCTAATTCAATTCCACCAATCTAAAACAATAAATGAACTTAGCAAAGGGCGAGTAACGCGACATCAATGTTTATAAGTAACGACAATAAAAACATATTCCGTATATAATAGAAAAAATCTCCGTATAAAATAGTAGTAATCTAAGACATGGGAGGATTCTACTCCTCGGGAGATAATAAAACCCAGAATATGATAATCAGATCCATCTTAATCAGAGCTTAAGGTGAAACTGCAATTACTTGTTTAGGACTATTACAGATTTCTTTTAAGGCGGTTCGACGCAAGGCGACGTCTTCACCACTTAGACGTCCTATTACATTATTAAGGTCGCGTTTTATGTAAATAATCATTACCGTAATTATGATAGTAATTATCGTGTAAAGAAGCAACATTATGTCGCTCAACTGGTCAGGAATGAGATCGACTCGCGTTTCCTCGGTGTGTCGGATGAGTTCATCCGATATTTGACCGTTGTTGGCTTTAATCGCCGTTAGAATGGTGTCTACATTAAGGTTAGAAACTCTGTTGCCCATCTTAGCAGGCCAAAAAGCTACTAACAGCGCGGGAAGTAAAATTGTGATTTATTTTAATCACATAAATGTGATAAATAAATTATGACTTTATAAATGTTGATGTAGAAAAAGTAATTCTTCACCGGCTATTTGCTGGGAATGCAGCAATTCTGATTATGAACACGAGTTCGACGTGTTCTCCAGATTCAAATACTTGAATTCGAGTACGCAACGGGGATTCGAGGTTCAGGAACACTTGAAAGTTGCAGTAGGCTTCCTGTAATACTTCCTTTGGTATCTTGATGCCGAAGACTATTTTTGTTTCCTGCGGCTGCCACAGTTGATTTACCCCGGTGCACATCGGGATTTAAACGTGTTCAGAATAAACAGTGAATGAAAGTGGAAGTCTAGCGTTGTAGTATTAAACGCTAACCTTAGGTGGAACAGCAAGTATTTGCTTATTACAATGGCATTAAACTTTGATTGATTGATTGATTGATTGATTGATTGATTGATCGATTGATTGATTGATTGATTGATTGATTGATTGATTTATTGATTGATTGATTGATTGATTGATTGATTGATTGATTGATCGATTGATTGATTTATTGATTATGAATCATTATTGAAGTTAGATGAGTACGCTACCAAGTAGTAATTGAAGTTTCAAAGTGTATGTGTATCTTGTAAATCGGAGTGTGCACTGTCCCGGAATTGTTCAGGAGTCGCCCAAGGAATCTGCAAAAGAAACGATACAGGATATTAGCATGGCCACAAGTTTAAGTAAGCAATTGTCGTTTCATAATAAGGCAACACTTCATTCTCATTAAGACACATTCATCTCAACTACACTGCCTAGCATTGTTGCCAAACAATTAGCGGCAGAAGCGCAGATCTCGCGGCTTCGCGCTCGCACTCTCGTGTTGACATTTCCAAGATTGCATCTCAGTTTATTAACTCTAGCTGACGGCTTGACGAACACAGCTCTTGATGTCGCAACAACAGTATGACAACATCCTGAGCTCGACATCTCTTCTGAAGGTGTTAGCGCAACACAATATTTCCTAACGCAAGACATACATAAAGTCTTAAGAAAGAAACTCGTAGAACACTCTTACAAGCTAGAAACTCATTGAACGAACTTACAAACTAAATACCATTGAAATACATATATGGAATGGCATTTTCAGAATATAAGGAATGAACAGCTCCAACTAGGTTGACAATTTTACCTTCTTAACTTATCTAAAGGCAGCACATAGTTTAGGTTCGATCGGATAATCTTGTTACCGATCTTAATATCTGCGTAATTTTTACCTAGCTTTTCAATGATACCTGGTCCTAAGAAATTTAGCTGTAATTTGTGTTTTTTGGCATGATTTTTTACTAGTACACGGTCCGTCACTTTTAAATTTTTATCGCGACGTTTCATATTTCTATAGGCAGTTCTTTCGATTGTGGCGTTAATGATCGCATTTCTAATATTGTTCACTACAATAGATGACTCGGTAAATTTTTGTTTGTGAACATCTTCATATGTAGTCGCAACATTGAAGTCTTCTAAATTAGTAGAACTGATATAAACACACGTATCTCTACCGAAAACCGTGTATGCAGGTGTATCTCCTAGGGTTTCGTTAAAACTATTGTTGATTGAATTTTCCACAATATCCAATAGTCTATCCCACTCATTATGAGTAAGAAAATTTAGATATAACTTGAGCAGGTGTCGAATTTTTCCATTACATCGCTCAACAATACCATTAGAAAAAGGGGAATATGCCAGAACTTCCTTTTTTAAGATAGAAAGTCCTTTTGTGAAATTTTTCACATTAGATGATTTAAATTCTAGGGCGTTGTCGGATAACAGCACGTCCGGGGTACCGAACAAACAGCAAAAATTCCATAGACAATCTGTAACAGTCTCTGTACATCGGTCACTAGTCGAATATAATTTAACAAAACGTGAAAATAAGTCGATAATTACAAGAATATATTTGTTACCATTGTCCGTCATTGGTAATGGACCGTAGAAGTCCATGCTGACCGTTTGAAAACATCGTGTTCCAATTGGAGCATTTAGAATTTTAATCGGCATCGGTATTCGTGATTTTAGAATCTTACAGATGTCACAAGATTCAACAATTTTGCGTGTAATTGTCCGTTCGTACGGATGAAAATATTTTAATTTAAACTTAAACAAGGTATGATTCAAATCTGTATGGGACAAATTATGGATGAATAGAATTGTCTTGTGTAGCAGAGTATACGGCACCACAATAGTCAGAATGGTGCTGTGTCTGTTGTCAATTCTTCGTCTTTTATACAAAATGTCATTCATAATCAGAAATTCATTCATGTCAGTATTATTAACTTTTGTTGCATTCTCTAGGGCGTCCTTTATTTCAGAACAAAAGGCATCACTATCTTGTTCACGTTTAAATTCGTCTAACGACCAGTTGTCGTTAATACTTGAATGGTCTGTAGTCTTGTTAACTTTATCCAGTCTGCACAAGCTCGTTTTCTGTCTGCTATTAAAGTCACTGGGTTCACGTCTGGGGTCTGTCTGTTGTTCAGCAGTACTGTTGTTGTTTCTTCCGTCCTTACTTCCTGGCATTGTCTCCTCGAACTCTTCCTCAGTCACGGGCTTGTTACATTTGTTACCCGCAGCAGCGGCTTGCAGCCTGGTTACAACGGGAAAAGTCTCTACATCTGGGGTTAAATCAGAACACTCTAATAGTTCTCTTTCTGTTAAGGGGTTTCTGTCATGATTTAATCTACTTAATGCATCGGCGGCACTATTCGCTTTCCCAGAAAAATACTTTAGTTTGGCATCAAAAGCTTGCACATAAATACTCCATCTAGCGAGCGTGTTGTCTTCAGGCAATTTCTTTGAAAATAAAGGAACTAAAGGCTTATGATCGGTGTAAATGACCAGATCATAGCCTAAAACAAGATATTTAAAGTACTTTAACGCTTCAACTATAGCGAACATTTCCTTTTTCGTAGTTGAGTACCGTCGTTGAGTGGAATTCAACGTTTTAGAGAAAAATGCGACAGGTCTCATGTTTCGAACTT
This sequence comes from Morinoia aosen, assembly GCA_030386875.1. Lineage (NCBI taxonomy): Eukaryota > Metazoa > Arthropoda > Malacostraca > Amphipoda > Talitridae > Morinoia > Morinoia aosen. The sequence continues at coordinate 68,614,001 of CM059557.1, forward strand.
TATCAGTAGATGACTGGAGTAAAACAGCTCCTATGCCGACGTTCGATGCATCACAAAATAGATGAAATTTTTGATCGAAGTTTGGGTGCACCAGGATAGTATGTTCACATAGTTCGTCCTTTAATTTTTCAAAAGCGTTTTGACAATCCTTAGACCAATGGAATTCAACATTTTTCCTCAGAAGATTATAGAGCGGGCTTGCGATACTCGCGAAATTTTTTATGTACCTACGAAAGAAATTTACTAGACCTAGAAATGACTGTAATTGTTTAACATTCTTAGGAATTTCTAAATTCTTTACTTTGTCAGTACCGGTGCTTCTGGTTCCCATTCCACTAATGGAATGTCCTAGGTATTCAATCTCGTTCTTAAAGAACTCACATTTTTCATTTTTGATTGACAATCTAGCGTTTCTTAATAGTTCAAGTACAACTTTTATATCTGCAAGATGCTGTGCCTTCTCCTTAGAAAATATGAGCACGTCGTCCATAAAGACGAAAGATAGTTTTCCTAGAACAGGAGATAGCGTTTGCGTCATGACTGACTGGAAATATGCAGGTGAGGTTTTTAAACCAAATGGTAAACGATTAAATTCATATTTTCTACTACCAACTGTAAATGCGGTTATTTCTTTACTCTCATCGGTCAGTGTAATATTATGATATCCTGACCTAAGATCTAATTTTGAGAAATATTTCTGACCATTTAAACTATAGAGAAGCTCGTCCACTCTCGGCAGCGGGAATGATTCTTCATGAATTACCTCATTTACTTTGCGAAAGTCAACTACCGGACGTATAGTTCCATCTTTCTTATGAACTACAATTATCGGTGAATTATAAGCTGAAATCGATGGTCTAATAATTCCGTCGTCTAACATTTTTTCGTTAACGACTTTCAAGTCTTCCATGTAACGGTGGGCAATACGATAGGGAGGGACATTTACGACATCCACGTTAGGTTTCAAACGTATTTTGTATGGTTTAATCGCAGCAGCTGAAATCGATTCGTTGTCTATAGTAATAACGTCTCTGAATTCATTCAACAAACTCAGCAATTCAGGCTTCATTTCGTCATCGTTACACTTGATATCATCATTATTTAATTTCCGCCGACCACGGGCTACTTCTTTGGAATCATAAACGTACCCTTCGTCGACAACTCCTGTGATCCCGACAGATTTACTATTAGTGTCTTTCTTCTCGACATCTAAATGACTGTCCTGAACAACACTCGCTGCCTCCACAAAAGTACTCAATCCTTCCTTTAATTCTCCTTGTACATCTGACAAGTAAACTTCGGATTCAATGTGATCCTTTTCCACTTTTTCTAAGGTACTTATAATTGCATTTTCTGGTAAAACAATCGCTCTGTCGGAGCTATTAATTAACAACAACGGAATCTTTCTCCTATTGTTAACTCTCACAATTGCTTCGGCGACACACACGCCTTCCTTCAAAGTTGCTTTCTTTATTATGTATTCTCCATTTTTACACTTTCCAACATGTCCAACATGTTTCAAAATTACATTGGGAGCAATCTCTACTTGTCGAGTGTGCACTCTTAACGGCCTTGGCCTTGTTTGGGAATTGGTAACTGCAACTACGCCTCGAACAGGCTTATTTTCTCTCTTACCATCCCTTTTTACTTCCTCACTTGCTTTCTCAGCAATGCACGTCCTCTTCTCTCTTAGCTTATTTAGGACTTTTTTCTTAGCTCTGGACGTAATCGTGTCCGCCATGAGACACTCAGTATTCTCTATTAAATACTCGAGACACTCTGTCTTTTTCTTTTTTCGTCGTTTTACCTCTGCAAAGGGAATTTTCTCATCTTTGATAATTAAACATCTTTGTTTTAAGTCTACCACGGCGTTCTTGTCTAATAAATCACGCCCAATAATGACGTCATAATTGTAAATACCATCTTTAATTATTAAAGCATTTGTCTTTAAACTTACACCGTTTTTTAACTTTAGGACAAGCTCCACCTCGCCCTCAACATTACTCTTAGCGTTAACGCCTTTTATAGTCAGAGAACTTGGCTTCACGTCATTACTTATCTCACTTATTCTGTGGTAGCTGATTAGGCACTTCTCTGATCCTGAATCAATCAATGCATTCCACAGGTCTGCATCTTTTCTAAGCACAATCATGGGCTTATGACTTTTTCGTATTACAAATAATTCATTTTGTCCTGTGACTTCAACTTCTTCATCTTCTTCGTATTTACAAACGTTCGTCGTTAAATGGCTTTCAAAACTAGTGCCATGAGCGTTCAGATCATCACTTAATTCCGCCTCTCCCAGCGATTCATATCTATTTTGACACTTGATGAGTGGATCTACCATCTCAACATTTTTAACGAGGGAACCTCCAGACATGTTTAACACATCAACTCTCTCGACATTTTTAACGAGGGAATCTTCAGCACCAGAATTCTCCTCGGGTTCACAGGGATTTGTCGCCGTAGAGTCATACTTAGTTATTGTAGTTTCATTTTTACCATCGACGTTATTTCTATCGGAAATGAAATCGTCTCTGCTGTTTACGCTAAAAAATCATTGGCACTGTTAGTTTGGTAAGTTTCTACCTGGCCTTTTTCTGACATACGAGTTTTATACTGTCCTCGCGCACGGACACGATCCGGTCTGCCTGGTCTGTTGAAATAGTCTCGTCTGGACCTACAGTCTCTTGCGTAGTGTCCTAACCTATTACAACGAAAACAAGCTACATCACGCAGTGAATGCTCGGTGGCTGTCTGAGATGAACCTGGTTTGTACCAATCAGTCGGTTTCCTAGCCACGACGGTTCCCGACACACTTTGTCCTTGACAGACACACACATGATTGTAACAATTCGAGCAACGCTTCGCGTTGTTGGCTGTCTCTACTGCCTGAACTTCTAGAGTTCCTAATTCTCTATCTCCAACATAAGATTTTACGTGAGGTCTAGCACGGAAAGTTGGTCTCGGGAAATTTGGTCTCCAGTAGGGCCTACGCGTCCTACCTCTACCTCGAAATTCGCCTCTTGTCATTGTAAGCACTTCGGCCTCATCACAGGCTGCATCAAAGTTTGATTCGGACGAATGGTCATCTTCTGCACAATAGATTTCCATAGATCTCTCAGCTCGATTCGCTAATATTTGCTTATCCTCGGGAAAATTGCGAATTACAGTTACAATTCTCTGAAGGAGCTCTTCCGACGATTTGAAGGGTTTATTGAATAGTTTTTTGGAGAAATCTTCTGTTACTAAGGGGTTAATGATGGCCATAGCTAACTCAACGATTAAAGTATTCTCGACATACTTATCGAGAGCAACAGGATCGGGACAATTTACTACATAGGGGTGGGCTCTGTTCGAACACTCCGGGCTGGTCATTATTCTGTGGGTTAGCTTACGGATTTTGGACAAGATAGCCACGAACTGGCTAGCTAATGCATCGTTTCTTTTCAGGCGTACGTTATTTAGATCACAGGCGACCGCGTGCAAAGATCTTTCACCTTTTGATACGTAGATATTTTCTAACAGGTGCACGACTTCTTCGAAACTTAATTCATAACCTTCACTAATTATGGAGGCTACGACCGTATTGAAATCGCCTACCCGCTTGTCTGCAGTTCGCAACAATAAGTTTAGTTTCGCTTCTTCTGAATTGTCTGAAAGCATGTTGAAATACGCTCTCACATTTTTTATATGCGTTTCTAGTGATTTGTTTTCTATGAAGTCCGGGTCATTTCTACGTTTTCTACCTCTGTACTGCGGCAGATCCTGCCCAGCAATCACAACACTAGGTATTGGACCTACAATAGAAGTTGTCACAGCGGTAACCGTACTAGTTACAGGGCTTGTGGTAGTGACCGCACCGGTAACAGGGGTGATAGTTGTGGTGGTCGCCATCGTGAAAAAAATAGGCACTGAAATTCTTCCTACTCGTGTCACATACGGGGTGGTTCTTATGTACTCGTATTCGTCAGAGTCACTGTCCGACATAAGCACAAAAATAATCCTATATTCATAAACCTCCAATTTCCATTAAAAGAAAAATGTTCTACACACAATAAAATTTTCTGCATGCAAATGATAATATTCTACATACAATAAAATTTTAACTCACATTTTCAGTGGACTTCAAACAGGCTATTTGCTAATTGCTCGTGAAGGCTGGCACCACTCTGAACAGAGGCAAGCTGCTCCAGCTTACTCTTATATGCTAGAGAACAATGGCCCGAGAACAATAGCAACAACTTCCTTCAATTGTTCTGGAGAACAATGGACTACCTCTCCACACAACGTTTCCGCTTACACGCTTGCTCTCCCACTACCGGGAACCAGCTTGCTTACTGCGCTTTCGCAATGCCTACGCTGCTCGCTCTCCCGCTACCAGGAACCAGCTTGCTTTCGCACTCCCAGGAATCAGCGTGCGCCTGCAATGCCTACTGCTTAACTTCCTACTCATTAATTTTATAATGATGATGTATAGTCATTAATTTGAGCGCATGCTTATTTAATTTGCAAGCAACATTATCGGCGTACACTTAACTTAATATTTTGGCGATGCGTAGCTCTCGGAGATCTTCTCGTTGCAGATGACGGTGCGTAGATGCGTAGATCTCGTCGACAGACCAGGTTGTTGGTCTGGACCCCGCACATCATCTTCTCCTTTGAGTAGCCCATTTTGTAGATTTTCGATTTTTTTCTCCCTCGAAGTGTTTCTTTCTCGAAGAGTTTCTTTCTCGAAGAGTTTCTTGGAAAACACTTTGATTTTCTGCGCTGACGCCTTTCTTTCTTTTCTCGATGCACTGAATTAATGTGATAACTATGCGACGTTACTCCAAACAGGGTGACACTCCTCACATTTAAAATCACGGATCAGCAGAACTGAAGATCAATTCTTGATATCTTTCTTCTTCAATGGGGCAATGTGGCAATGTGGATATCTTTAATGTGGCTTCCCCATACTCGGGCCACCAGATATGTTCCGGCCCCTTTCAGTATCAGGTCGAAACTAACGCGAATGGGGTTCGGGAGTGAATCAGATGCAACAACGTAGTTATCCTTTTATTGTTACTTCAGAATTGACACAGGCTTCGTAATTGGTAGAGAATCTTTAGATCGGAAGATAATCTCGTTGTTTCTATAGCGCATCAGTGATCTCTACAGATGCTTCCTCGACAGCCAAGCTCCGCTACTGACAGCGACGCTTCTGTTTGTAAATGCTACCTCTACGGCAAGCCACCTCTAATGAACGACGATGTCTCTCGCCGATCCTATTTATATGCCTGGCGGGCGCACACTGATGTTCTACAATATTACATGTTGTGTCGGGCTCATAATGATGTTCTCAGATCGAAATCACTTTATTAACTAATATTTTCTTTCCTACTCTGCAATTGTGTGTTATTCGTGTGAATTATTACGTCAATAATCCGATGGTGGATGGAAATGGAAAACTTTCTTAAAAATGTTTCGCTCGATCTGATGTTTCGCTGATTATTTCTTTACACTCGATCTGTATTTCCATGAGCGGTTGAGGAAGTTATCAGTCGGCTTTTTCTAGAAACACCGGTTCCACTTTTTGATCTTCAGCCGTAATTGCTTCAAGGATTAGTTCGTTAATAAGAAATTTGTGATTTTGCGCACGAAACAAAGAAGCCGAGCAAAATCTCAATAAAAAAGAAATTCTTCGCACTTCTTATCGCACGTTTGCTACCCCGAATTCGCCGCCCGAGCGTTGGTTTTGGCCAGCTCTTGAACCTCGCCGCTCTTCCAAATTTGCTGAGGTCTGTCTTTGGTTGTGGTGAAGTTTACGATTATCATCAGTACTGCACGTAACTTCTGTTAACAGCTCCTTGATAGACCAACTATAATAGCAAGTTTTAAACAATCTGCGCTGCAGACCCTGTTTTGAAGAACTGCGCAAGCTGAGAATGTTTGGAATTAAATTCGTCACTCCAATTTGATAATGGGAGCTATCTAACCATGACTGTCAAGGAAAGAAAAACCTATCAATCAACTTCATTTTCCTAATGGGCCTAATGAGAGGCGCAATAGTGTTTGGGCCTCTTAGCCGTTCTGAAAAGCATTCCTTGTCTTCTTCAGCAGTCGACGACGGCTTTTGCGAAATTTTGGCTGCTGCTCCTTATTTTTTTTCCAATGAGAAAACATTATCTACCCCTGCATGTGAAGCATACGTGTTTTTTGGAAGTGGCGGTTGGAATCAGGCCATATTTGGTGAAATTACACTTTAATATTTGAATCTACTACGCGGAAAATATGTGCGCATTTTTAAATAAATTTTCGTATAAAAACTTAATTCACAATCGGGACCATTTGCATCGCAAGTGAGTTTGTTGAGAATTTCTCTCGTTTGTTTCAAATATTTGTGTTAGACCTTACGTATTTTAGTTTAAATGGCGACGTATGACTTCACTTTTTATTTTCTCAGGTTATCTTCATAATAATACAAAAATCGTTCAGTACTGGCTTCTAGAGTATGTGTTTTTTAATTATATCAATTCACAAAAATGCAAAAAAAAAGTTTCCCAGGATAATTTATTCTATTTCACTGGCTAGACGTGATGGACAATAATGATTAGAATAGCAATCATCGTTTTAGTCTAAAGAACTTCGGTACCTCAAAGTTTTTCATCTATTTTCAAATTTTTTTCTAATGTAGAAGAATTATGTTCTGAAATAATAATTTGTCTAACTGTAAATTAGAGGTTCAATAATGCATTTTCATTTCTAGGAAACAACGGACACGAAAATAATGATGCTTGTTATATTTGTACGTATATCAGTCAGGACACCGACTCAATACAGCAACAAATTGCCCAGACCCCTTCGTCAATAAATGTATGAAAACTTTGAAATTTCTTTTTTGTAAGTCATAGTTGAAATATATCTCTCAACAAAAATAAAATTAGTTGTTCTCCAAAATACTTCACAACGTAGTCCCGCCAACAGAACAAAAGTCAGAAGAGCAGTGTTTGACAGAGTTGCAGGCTGCCTGCAGTTTGCGGTATGAGAGTAGGTTTCGTTTTTAGATTTTAGTCGTCGGCGTTCAACATTGCGACGCAATATTAATTAGAAAACCAAATCACAAAAGTACGTACAAAAATTTATTGCTCCTAACGTTTTTTCTCAAATTCATTCTACTATCACGTCCCTATGGAGAACACTATGAGCACTGTGTAGCAACTTTCGGAATCCATTTCTAATTTTTTAAGATTTGTTTTCCCACTTCCTTCTTTCTTCACATCGAGTAGCAAGTTACAATATTCGAGATCTCGGCACTGAATTCAAACGTCAGTGAAAGAAAGACGATGCGCCATCGCCGTTCATTTCATGCAAAATATGCCGGTGCTCAGCTATCACAAAAGCGTTCCCTGGTCATCAGAGAAGGTAATGTTGGCAATAAAAGTGAACTGAATGCTGGGCGGCTATAGGTCGCTCAGAGTACAGGGTGTCCTTAAGTACAGGGGGGGGGGCAAAACAATATAACACGTTGATTAAGTAACCAGATTCCACATTTATAAAACACGAACAGCTACGAAAATTGGATTATATGTAAATAATAGTATGAAGAGTTAAAAGTATATCTAAATCCCACTCATTTTGAATAGAATAAATATTTACGAATTTGGGTAATAAATACGTGAATAAAATTTTACAAAACCCAACTTTTTTCTCCATATTATACATCAAAATTATAATTGGTATGTTCCAGAATGTTCTAATACATTCCATTATTAAGCGATCGAACTTTCGTCAGCATTTATCTCAAACAATATGTCATTGGCACAGCAGTTCTCTTTCTGAGAGTTCGTAGGCCAAGAATAAGGACATCGGCCAAGACCTTCACGAACGTATTGTTGAGCTCCATAAGGAAGGTTTGAGATGTCGGAAGATATATGCACTACTCTGTGTTTCTATAGCCTCGGTTGGAACCATAATACGTAAGTGGAAATGCCGGCATAAGGCTTTCCGCAAGCCTCGAACTGGCCTTCCACGGAAGATTAACGACCGTGCTGTTTGAAAATTGGTCCAAAAAGTAGTGCAGAGGCCTCATACCACTCGTGAAGAATTGAAGGATGATCTCAAGGCATCTGGGATCGAAGCAAGCGACCATACAATCAGCTGGGCACTACGTGGTGAAGGTCTTCACTCCCGCACCCCTCGTAGAACACCTCTTCTCCGGAAACATGACGTCAAAGTCAGAATTAAATATGCCAAAGACCATTTGAACAAGCCAGTAGAGTTTTAGAATTCAGTATTGTAGTCAGATGAAACCAAAATCGAGCTATTCGGGAGGAACCGCACAAACCATGTTTGGATGCAACTAAGGGAAGAACGGCTAAAAGGTCCAAACACTATTGCGCCTCTCATTAGGCCCATTAGGAAAATGAAGTTGATTGATAGGTTTTTCTCTCCCTGACAGTCATGGTTAGATAGCTCCCATTATCAAATTGGAGTGACGAATTTAATTCCAAACATTCTCAGCTTGCGCAGTTCTTCAAAAACAGGGTCTGCAGCGCAGATTGTTTAAACTTGCTATTAGAGTTGGTCTATCAAGGAGCTGTTAACAGAAGTTACGTGCAGGACTGATGATAATCGTAAACTTCACCACAACAGAAGACAGACCTCAGCAAATTTGGAAGAGCGGCGAGGTTCAAGAGCTGGCCAAAACCAACGCTCGGGCGGCGAATTCGGGGTAGCAAACGTGCGATAAGAAGTGCGAAGAATTTCTTTTTTATTGAGATTTTGCTCGGCTTCTTTGTTTCGTGCGCAAAATCACAAATTTCTTATTAACGAACTAATCCTTGAAGCAATTACGGCTGAAGATCAAAAAGTGGAACCGGTGTTTCTAGAAAAAGCCGACTGATAACTTCCTCAACCGCTCATGGAAATACAGATCGAGTGTAAAGAAATAATCAGCGAAACATCAGATCGGGCGAAACATTTTTAAGAAAATATTCCATTTCAATCCACCGTCGGATTATTGACGTAATAATTCACAAGAATAACACACAATTGCAGAGTAGGAAAGAAAATATTAGTTCATAAAGTGATTTCGATCTGAGAACTTCATTATGAGCCCGACACAACATGTAATATTGTAGAACATCAGTTCACAGTTATACCTATTTCTTAATTTTGCTATTGAACACCGATAGTTGTAGTTCCACATTCGTGTTATTTTGTGAGTAGGTTAGCCTATTTTAAAATTTTAGAAGCTGGGCATCTTTTCGGTGTGAGAAATTTATTTCATTGAGACGAGGTGGGGAGACAGTTAATTCACTTTTGAATAAATCATAGAGAAATTCAACAATAACAGCGTTATTCAGTAACCATAGCTCGACCATCTCAGCCATCATTAAAGGTGCGGTCGAGCACACATATGCACAGCCACAACATTTCGTTAGGCTACTGACCTACGGAACTGTCATCTGTTCTAAGCTTTAGTCATTTTTCTTCTCTTTGTGTGGTACGTCCTGAAACGGTGAAAAACTGACAGCTAAGAGACTAAAGAATGTTTTTATGGGTATTCAAAATGGATCTCATGAACGGTGAAAATCGTAAAAATTCTTCCAAACTACTACCTTTAAAAATATTAGGAATATCTTTTTTGCTAAGTTGTTTAACTACGAAGGTTATACAAGTTTAACTACAACCTTCGTAGTTTGAAAAATATATTAAACTACATCTAATGTCACGGGAGCTTTTTCACGAGCACTTGAAGAGTAAAGAATGTGAGGAAAACACGTACGCTACGAACGCAAAATTGTAGTCAGCGTAGTTTGTCTGGTGCATTTTACTTTCTCTAACGCTTGCATTCTTTATTGTCTGCAATTATACTCGTAGGTCGCATTGCGTGGAAATGGTTATTTTCAACGTCGTAAAAAATAGCAACAAACGAAATTGTTGCCTCAGGTCCCAGTGTTTCTTGAGTAAAAATATGACATTGTTGATCAATGTTAAATAGAAAATAACAATAAATTGCGCTGTGAAACTGAAATTATTGTAAATTTCCAGTTTTTACTCGTAGAGCAACATTCCACTAATGAATATTGTGTAAGGAATGAGTGCGGCTTAAATTAGACTTTCGCATAACTGATTAACTAATTCGACCATTAATGCACTGTTGAATTTGATTTTATCATGAAGTGAAATCACCAAAGAAAGTATTGTCCTATGAGAACTGTTTTGTTCTCATCAAAAAATTGACATACTTACTGATACTAGAAGAAAAATGCTAGAAATCATAACCAAATGAAGACTTCGTGCAGCTACGTAAGTATATGCTTGAGAAAAATATTGTGTAAGCTTCTGAAATATTACGAGAAGATTCAGCCCAGCAGTAATCTAAGAAATTTATTTAGCTCGCCATTTGAACAAATACAGAAACAAAAAACGGCGCTACACATTCAACTTTTGTTACGTGGATTCGCTTAAATTTAAAATGAAGTCAAAGACTGCTTTCCAGACCACCTCTAACCACATGGTAGACCGGCTTTCATCTCTACTGTAAAACGAGATCAGAATCGGAGCGTGATAACTGGGTGGTGCGGGATGGAGGGAGGTGCGTATATAAGGAAAGGAGCCGGATAACGCCATTCATACCACCCTCAAACTACCTACAAAAAACCCTCCAACACTAGCATCATATGCGCTAAGCGCATCTCTATCAGTTCATATATGTGCCGCCATAGCCATGTGGTATAGGTTCTGCCGCCGTGCGGCAAGGACCCGGAATCGAATCTCGGCGCAGGCAGTGGCGATTTTCTCTGTTGGGTATAGGAGAAAAATTCTAAGCACAATACCCCACTCCACCCAGGTGTCTGAAATGGGTACCGGTCTTGACCGGGGGAAAGCGTCATGGAGTCCTGGCGTTAGTTATAAGGCATTTGAAAATCCAATGTACAAGGTGATGTGTATCAGGCTTGATTGGAAATAAAGCATCCGTAGATGCCTTCATTATTCATATCTATCCTTTCCGTTTCACCTCAGCTCTTCCCGACACACTCTGTGTCAAACTCTCTTTCCGTCTTTTCTATGAGCATCGACCGACCGACGCAATTCAGTGTGTCTGAGACTTTTACTCATGTGGAATATTCTTGACATCTAGTGAGAAATATCGTGTTCTGATTGCGTTGTATTTCAAACCCGTGTCTGAAGGTAAATTACCTGATAAAAATGTTTGTAAATATATATCTAGCACGTAATACATAGCACATGTGATCGAAAATTGTTGCACAAGGGGGGTTTTGTATATGAATGTTTGAATTCTTTATTCATATTAAACTTTTTACCAGCTGCACATGAACATTTTACACCAGTTTCCATTGAATTTTCAGTCTATAAGCCGTATTCCACTATTAATTTTTCTACTCATATTATGCAATTCCAGAATGACTGTTTCTCGTAAAGAGCTGAGATCACTTTGTCGATGCTTATGAAATTTTTAAGGTGATGGAAAATATACAACATTTTCGACTGGGTCCTGGAGTACTTGCAAATCTACATCTGGGGTTTTGCAATGGCAACTTTGAAAAAAATTGGTTTTCGGTTGAAAATTTCCACTGATAATATATGGTTGTTAACTAAGGAAATGTTGAAATGATACAAATCTAATTGTAATTGTTGTCAAAGGTTTAAAAACTTTATCCCTGCACTTTTCAAGAGAATATCAATAGTATTCAGGCTCTATCAGAATTTTTAAGTTCTTGAATGGATCCTTATTTTGGCATCATTTTCTGAGTTGATGGCTACTCTAATCGATTTTTTGGCATTGTGGAAGTTGTGTTAAATTTTATGTTTGGTTCAAGTTTCGATGCCGTATTGAATAAAGGGTGAATCGATGCACTGTGATGGATTCCTAGGGATTCTCTCGGTAGGATGAGCTTAACTTCGTGCAAAATTGTAATGGATTTGGACATTTTTATACGAACATGACTGATAGGATTTCTGGAGGTTAAGTTTTATCCAGCATTGTGCTTTAATGTCAGAAGTTCTCAACTGTCGGTCTCTTGAACTTCTTCCCCACTGATGCAGGAGTTGACTATGAGATGCAGTGAGGTAACGATCTCGGCTTTGCTATGCACCAAATTTTATTGAGTGAAATAATGTGTGCATTAAATTTATATGGTTAATTTTAAACTTTTTATTGGCATTATACTCTATTTCATTGTCAACAACATTTTGATATGGAAAATTCTGACGTTCCCCATTGCCCTGAGAGATACTTAGCAGTTAAAACTTTAGTACCTTTGCAGCTTGGCTCGGGCCAGGTGAGGTGGGAGCTGCTTTACGGCGAGTCAGTACAGCTTCATTTCTGCCCATTGATACTTTGGGTTGATCCCTTTTGTTGCAGTGGTACCCGTTTGGTATCTCATGCTTTTTTGTTCCTTTATTTAAGTTGCAACTTCCTAGCTGTGGTGGTGACCTTTAGTCGCGATCTCAGCGGTTTTCAATCCCGAGAGTAAAGGCGTTCCGCAGTCGTGGGTGCCGCCGCTCGGTGTGCAGCCGTGGCACGTCTTCAAGCGCGTGTCCCGGTGGATCGCTTCTTCACCTATTCTCTCTATTTCCTAAAGCCATCTTTGCTTCTATTTCTTATGAATTAATCACCTTTGTCCTATTGCTCTGATAGATAACCTTGCCATTGTTAATTGTATGACTGTGAGTGTGAGTGATCTTGTTAAGCTACCTTAAATTTCTTGAATTATTAAATCCTTAAACCTTAATATCTTCGATATCTTAATACTATGATATCTTAAATTCTTGTAACCTAAATCTATTTCGAGCTTGCTAGGAATGGGCCCTTAACCTTTTTCCTTAACTTAATTATCCTACCTGGAGCCTAACTGAAAGACGGCTTACCAGCTGTCTAACTCTCCGGGTAGTACTATTGACTCTTAACCTAATTCTATTTCCTAAACTTGCTCTTTGCTTGCACCTTTTTCTTCACGTTTACCATCTTTCTGGCTTCCACACTGAGACATAATTAAACTCAGGTTAGCATATGAAATAGTCCTGCTATAATGTTCCAGTTTGCTGCAAAATCATTATGAATATCTTCTTACTCCATTGACTTCTTCATTGCATTAATTCATTTGTTTCATTTTTCTAGTATCTGCGTCTTCGGGCTCCAAAAGCCCAGCTTGAGGCTGCTCTACCGGGAACGATGCGGGCCAACTGGTTTTAAATCTGCGCTGCGATCTCAGAAGAGGCTGTCATTTCAGTTGTGCGGTGCTGGCTACCCTGGCTGTTGATCGGCCTACTGAGCTGCGTTAAACTACAGGAGATTCTCGGGGCCGTGCGGCTTGAATTTTGCCTGCTGGGCGAACGGCCAGTCCTCTGGAGGGCCACGCCGCAAGCTGATTAGGATCGCCGCTGAAGAATGCATGGTTTCGCGCCTTCGTAGTGGAAACAGTGCTGCTGCGTTTTAGCCACCATGCTAGGAGTCGCCATTTTTGTTAATTTATAGGGATCGCCTTTCTTTCATTTATCTAGGTTAACCCTAGATCCTTCGTTCCTGAATTTTGTTGTTAATTAGAGTTAATGTAGTTTTGTAATCTTATACGCTGAGCAGGCATTAGTCCTAAGATTTGTCCTAGTTGATTAATTCTTGTTCCTGGCTCGTGAACCTACGATCCTGATGTTCGGCCTATTGAATGGTTCGTTTCATCTAAATTTACTGCTACTTGCAGCGTTCAATAAACTTTTTTGCTGTCATTCCCTGTTTACCATTGAACCTATTTGTGTGGATTCTCCACATTGAATGAGTGGAAAAATAATGAGCTGGGTTATGTTTCATCAATTGAAAGAAACATGTTAAGTTGATTTGAGCGATGGGTATTAGTATCATTTTGAGCATACTACATTTAAAAAATAAATTGTCTTCCTTAGTCGTATGTGCAAGAGTTCTGTGGATAAAATTTTCTACATAATAAGTAAGGTAGCAATAGATGTGCACTCTGTATTATAACATGTACGTTTCATCCTAGTTCCTTACTTCACTTTCATTATTTTAAAACATTTCATTTGTTCACAGACAAACAACAACATGTCTCCAGTGTCTCAGCTACCTTCGATGTTCTCCTCATCTTGCGATGCAAGGCAGCAAGAATTCCATTTGGATTCCTTTCCCAGCGAGGGGACTAATTACATGAGACAACCTCGAGAAGACAGCATTGATAGAAAAGCTTAATATGCTGCTCGCTGAAGCTCGAACTTCTCCTGTGCATGCAATCATTACCAGAATTTTGTCAGCGTTGGAGTCGGTAATCATCCCAGTAAGCGGCACACCCAACGCTCGTGAGTTTTTTGAAGTTTCTGAATTTGTCAACCCAGAAACTGTAGACGAAGTATTCACTAAGTTAACGGAAATAATCTCACTTACCTCACCGGTGGAGATGAACGACTATTATGACGACCGATTAGGCGCTAAAATCGACCTATTGAAATACTACTCTAAGGCATTATCTGTAGAATTGGACGACGATATTTCCTTATTAACGAGTGGCAAGGCCCACGCGTATCGACTATCGGAGCTCCTGGACAGTATCTCGAAACTTTCAAAAAACGCCTCGAGAGCAGCGGTCATCCGGGTTGCCGCAAGGGACGAGCTGTGGTCCCGCTTGGCCAGAGTTCCAGATCTGGAGGAGCTGCTGCCCGAAGAAAAGGAGGAGTGCTCCATCTGCGCGGCGGTGACCATCAACAAAGACGTCAACTTCGCAATTCTCTCCGGCTGCCGGCACCTGCTCTGCGGGAGCTACGCTTGGACCTGGTTTGAATTCAAGTGAGTACACAAAATAAGAAAAAATATTTGTGTAGTTTTAGCGCAACAATTTATTATAAATGCTACTTATGTGTACGTGAGATTGCGAGGACAGGTAAAGCCCATATGAGACGGTGGCAACGAGTGTGAACATTTGCGCGCGGCATCGCTAGCTCCACCCATTTTCTCTCTTTCTGTCGCAACTCTGCTCTCTGTGGCGGTGTTCCACGTTACACGAGTGTCGAAATTTGTGATCGCTCTCTGCACGATAGAGATGGCATGCACGCAGCGCTGTTCTCAGTAGCCCGCGTGGAGGGAGTATATATGGAGGGAGCATAGCCGTCTGTGAAAAGCACCAGTTTTTGAGATTTCTCCTATTTCTGTGGTAGCCAATAGCCGTCTCGCAAGTGTGACGTCAGCACGGAAGCTAGTTACCTACTGGCTATGTTAGAGTGCGCACACGCGCGCTGAATGCTCTTCCAGCTGTTGAGTTAATCGAATCATAGTAAATCATTAATTTGGGATTCTAAGACTCCGAAAGATAATAAATTGTGTTTCCTCACTTGAGGACTCTTAATAATATCAAAATTACTAGCTAAGATACATTAAGAGTTGAAAACTATAGAGATTATAGGCCCTTGATTATAACAAATTAGAGCGACTAGCACGCACACCTCACCCGTTGACATGTGGTGTGGTACTAATCTTGCTTTGGAAAATGAGAGGAGGGGCTGTAGGGAAGGTGGGCGGAGCCAACTTCAGCCAAGCGTCTGTGGTTGGCTCAGAATTGTGACGTCACAGGCCTTGAGAGTGTCCGAGTCTTTCAGCTTTTGCAGCCAAATTGAGCTCGATCGGAGTGCGCTATGCTCCCTCCATATATCCTAGCTCCATGGTACCCGCCAGGCTTCGCATATGAAGCATGTCTGTGATACACCTCCGCCCGCTGGTTGACTAGTGCAGGCGGTCGACCGCATTATGTAAAGGAATTCTAAGAACGCACCCATGTTTATGTAGAGAGATATTTAGTAGCGAGTATAGAGATAGATCCCTACGAAAAATAGCACTAAACAACATCTTTAAAGAAATGAAGCCA
Source organism: Morinoia aosen (assembly GCA_030386875.1). NCBI lineage: Eukaryota > Metazoa > Arthropoda > Malacostraca > Amphipoda > Talitridae > Morinoia > Morinoia aosen. The sequence continues at coordinate 68,629,873 of CM059557.1, forward strand.
TAGTTTGAATTAACTCCAGAGTAAACAAAAAATAAATAAATACACTTCAGTCGCAGATCAGGCAGGAATCAAAACTAAAAAGATTCCCAGAAATCAGGTACAGGAACTGACGAAATGGTTTTCCCAAATGCGATTCCCATTTCCAATAGTATTCCCATTCTTAGACGAAGGTGACATACATCGCGCCTCTTCTTCGTCATTGTATGAAATACTTCATTCTCAGCCCAATGTAGGTAACAAATTAATTCTTCCACATGTATTATTACTTCTCTTATTTCCTGCATAAAAATTAGTATTATGATTTTTTTTCGGAAGTTCGAAATCACAGTCACATTATGCAGAAGTAAAAAATGACGGAAACTAGCATGGCTTACGCTATTTGTACTTTTTCAGGAGAGTAAGTGTTCTACTATAAATTTATAATATACCTCTATGTACAAATTTTCAATTCGTTTCTCTAATACTCATATTTATTATTGTTCAAAATACAATCAGTACAGTGTTAAAGTTTGTATGTCAGGCCTGATGACTAAACCAAGCATTAAATAATCGAACTAAATAAATAAAATGTCGTGATAGACATTTCTTCACTTATATCAAAGCTATTTTAATGTACGATGAAGTATTATTTAAGATGGTACCTGCTCTTAAAATTAGAGTTATTTGTACCAATGCACAAGCTGCAATTTTGTGTACAAGTGCCTCAGTATTAGCAGTATTGGATGTTTTTCATATTTACGAAAATCAATCTGCATTCCACCATGCAAAAAAAACTTTAATTGCAATCAAGCGTAGTTGCATTCACGGGCGCCACGCATTCCGCATTAGTTGTTAATCATATATATGACGTGAATATTAAGCCATATTCATTTCATAATTCTTTTCTAGATGGTGTACATATTTTGCTGGTATCAGAACCCCTAAAATAATATCAATGCATTTATTTAACCATGTTTTAATTATGAATTTCTCTGAATTAACCGTAGAAAATGAACATGACTTTGAACGACATGCTTTGGTGAATACAATAATGAAAGCAAATCCGGCTTCCGATTTCCGTGCGCTGCTGCGCGCCGTGTCTGTGGCCGGCCAACACCGTCTCGTGTAATAACAGCGCAGTGTGTTGGTGACGGCGGCCGCCATGACTTCGGAGAAGAGAGCGCATCTCTCGCACCCATAAGTGCCACTTCTTGCCACCGTCTCATACGGGCTTAAGCAGGCTGTACAACTGAGTGATCTTTGCCCATATTAAATCTTTCCCATTACTGTTTTGTTGATAATAAATACACAATTCTCGCCTACACCAACTTATATATCTATACAACCTGGGGTCATACCTTTGATTTGAGTAGCTATATTTCAGATACTAGGGATTTAGTACGGCATGGTGTCAATTTAACAACAGTTCAATGGGCCGAGAGATAATCTACGAATTCAAAGAATCAGATGATGCCATTGTTTAAAATTTGTTCATAAAACATTAACCTAAGAACATCACCAGACTTTGCTTCAAAGACTCCAGTCGTTAAAATCGTAATAGTCCCTTTAACAGGCAGCTATCATGTATTTCTCACTCGCTGCCCCTTCAAAATCTAATATACCTTGCGATTTAGTATTTTTCTACCACACAGTTCGTGCTGCAATACAAAGTACATGTTATTACCATGTTGTTTTCATGCCCCACAGAGAGTAGACTGCAAGACAATGCAGGGGTTTTAATATTTTATTTGTGTGTGTTTCAGCTCGATGTGCCCGCTGTGCCGGCAAAAGTGCTCCAAGATAACAAACAGGGACGAGTTCTTACAGTTCAAGTGGGAGCAGCGGGAGTTGGAGGCGCGCCACTCCAGAACTGCCTTGTAGACTACACGAGCCTGGTGCAGCAACTTGTCAGATGTCATCGAATTGGAAACATACCCAAGTAAAGACGACAAGAAAAAAAACAGTTTATTTCCAACAAAGTACAAACATGAAATGTTGATACATTGGTTTTTAAAATACCTCAACAATAACATCCTTGACTGATAATAACACATTGGCATCGTAATACCCTTGTAAAATGTTGAAACAAAAATTGTTGACAGAAAAGTACAACAAAAGTGAGTTCCTTTCGCTGCGTAAGCTGGTTTTGGTAGTGCATTTAAATATAAGTAAATAAGCGAACACAATCCTCGTAACGCTTATTTGAAGCATGCATAAGTATGTGCGCACTTATATTGAAATGAAAGCAAAAGTCGCAATCAAATTTCTTAACTTTTAGAATTGCTTGTTTCACGAGATGTTCAAAAATATCATTTCACGCGAGCATGAAAAACATACCAGCATGAGAATTACGAAAATTGCAAGTTTTGTTTTTCTAATTAAATTTTTTAACGTAACGGTTAGTAATTAACAAGCATCTCATTCAAATATAAAGGGGTAATCACAAATCAAATTTATATTTCATATGTGAATGCTTTACAATAATAAAAAGATGACGAGTTAGGTAACGTTACAAGGTGATGGTGAACAGAAAAAGAGCGGTATCTCTAGTTCAAATTATAGTTGCTAGTTTAGTACATAGACACTGTATGTGCATATATACAAGTACATATACACATAACAAGCACGCATACACATATATATATCTATTCATCTAGGCAATCATTTTACATATGCGTTCTTCAAAAATACTGTGTGATGTCCTGAAATATATTATAGGATAATGAGCAAAGTAGGTTAATAACTACTTTTCCAGTGTGTGCTGCAGCTTATAATTTCTAATTAAATATTGTAACGGAAAGATCATAGGTTGATAAGCATCTTATTTATATGTGGGTGATTACACTAAAAATATATATTTTTTATGAATGCTTTACACTTATGAAGTAAAATGTATTCTATAACTGGTTAACTGAGGATGAATAGTGAAAGTTATTTTATGAAAAGAATAAAGATAATGAACTTTGTGGGGTGAAAACACTTATGACAGTTTACACCTACATGGCCTATAGGTTTTGGATTTCTTCACATCAGAGAATAACATTAGAATTGCTTGTCTCAGCAGATATTCCAAAATGATATTTCGATTGAGCATGAAAGAATAAAAAATGATCTGACTGCCTTAAAAAGCACGCATTAGCCCACACAGCAAGTAAGACAAGAAAAAAACGTATATTACCAAACAGGTTGGCACATGAGATACACGACAAACACATTGGCTTTTAAAAATTTCTTTATGTAAGATGTCATTAGACAAACGTACTATACAAGGAGTACTAATAGATAGACTATACGTGGCCTACTAACAGACAAACGATACTAGGTGTACTAATAGACAAATTATACGAGGTGTATTAATAGACAAAGAATCCGAGGTGTACAAAAAGGTGAGCCATACGAGGCGTATTAATGGACATGCCATACGTGGCGTGCAAAATAGATTAACCCTGTCATGGGCTAGTTAATTCAAAAATATCATTTCTTGGATATTTTATATCCAATAGATGGCTGTCAACTTAAAAATAATTTAAAAAACTACTAGCGAATTATACGGAATTCATAATTAATTTTTTGAACCATAAGTAAGAAAAGACAAAAACGCTATACCGAAGCCGCTCGAAACACCGTTGTAAATGACTATCAAGTATTGAGAAAAAGTTAGTCAGAAAGTAATTTATAAAGAACATCACGCAACACAACACGCACATCTAGAAAAGAGACGCGTAAACAAACTTACACGCGAAAAGAAATTCATGGCTTGTTCAGCATACTTACTGAGAGCTGATAACTTGTGACTATTTTTCACGAGCGCTATTATTTCATTTGTCTGCTCATATTCTTCATTTGTTCTATTCACAGATGCGCCCTCTTGGGTGGTGATAGATCTATTTTTGAATCATTAAGCAAGTTCAATAAATAAATTTATTTCTGATATATGGTTCAGTATTTACTGGTCGCAGAGCTTAAGGTAAAATGTAATGTGTCTTGAAGTTTCGATTATACTAAAAAATAGAAATAGAAAACATATATATACATATGTATGTATATATTTGAACATGTATATGTGCGCACACACAATACACATGTACACATGAATGCGAGCGCACACACACACGCACCCACCTACACATTCATATTCATTTATGTATGTATTGGAAATGAAAATAAGAAAAACACAAACAAACACAAAAAAACAATCTCGCTCGTGGTGCATCTAAAATGACAGTCAAGTTCAGTGTAATTGTAAGAAATAACCTGAAGAAAAAATAAGTAAGAGGAAAAACTTTGAAAAACGTATAAATGAAATGTTTCTTTTCAATTTTATGACCAAAATTTTAAGAAAACTCTAATTACAGTCGAGGAACAACAACAAAAAAATCTCGGGCTTCACATCCTATCGATACTCTCTTCAGCATTATACGGACATGAGTACATGGGATAAAATGAAATATTATTTTGGCTGAATATCACTTCTGAGTGGCAAATATTTCTAAAATTTGGCACGTAAAGGTATAGATTTAACAGTTGTCCTGAGTAATAATTTTTTATTTCCGAAATTTAGAATTATTTCTGATTTGTAAGTTCAGTGCTAGTGTGCGCTGAACGCACAGAAAAATTAAGAAAATTTAAAAATGCTAAAATTTTAGATTCCCTCTTCCCCCCAGCTTAGCCGCAATCGATTGAAACACCTTTGTGAATGATTTCGAAATAATGAGACAACGTTAGCCAAAAATTAATTTGCAAATGCAAGTCGCTTGATGAGAAATTGTGCAAAATTTGTTGCGGATAAATGTATTAATGAACGTACATATACATGAATGTATGCACACGTGTACACACACACATGCACACAGGTACCAGGATACAAGCATGAAAATTACGAAATTTGTTAGTTGTGTTTCTCTAATTGAAAATTTTTAGCATAACTCATTTTAATACAACGGTCATTAACTGTCATTCTCATTGTGTCTTACGCCTAAGATTGCCTGGGTAAGTTATGTTCGTGTCCATTATTGAATTATATGATTAGATAGAACTTTTAAATCTGTTCTCAAAGATAATGTGTAGATAAATGATATACAGTGTCATCAAGCTAAATCTCCACATTGTAATTTCATGTCGACAAACGACGTTATTGTGTCAAATGTCACCAAATTATTCTTTACCTTGATTTTGCGTGATGAGATTTGAATGTATTTTGGAACTAGTCATTTTCAAGTGGCGATATATATGTACATATTTCAGTAGACGATGCTCAAGCTCGGTATTCTTTATTACGTATCTCGAGAAGCTCAAAACTACATTGTATTACGTTTTGTTCTTGATTAGCTTAAGCGATCTTTGTCCTAATTATGGAGTCAGATAAGTTCATTTTATATTTTATTCCTTCGATTAGTTCATTCAACTTTTGTGCTGTTAGCATTTGTATTAAGAGTATTGTCACCATCAAACGTATTGCTACTGTTCTTGCTCCCCACCAAGTTTCACCTGGATTTCACCTCTTGAAATTTCGTGTCCCACCTTTTGGAACCAATACTCTGTACACCTATGAACTCCCAAATATACACGTGTCGATGCACAAAGCACAATTATTTACCCCGGGGTTAGAACAATTTCACGTTGGAGAAGGAAGACGATAACCCCACACACTTTAGCAACATCCAAAATATTCCGCATCTTCACTCCTCCACTCCTTAGCTTTGCGGGATAAACCTTTCTCGTTTTTCAAAAATGGGTTCTATCGGCATTACTTAGGTAGAAAACTTCATGAATATGTAGTGTTGTATACGCACGCTCTCTCTAATTTGGACGGCCTTGCTCCTGGTTGCTTGTTGATTTGTATGCACAAGAAAGTAGTTTCGAATTTTGTCATACCGTTTTTATAGATAGCCGTAACGTTAATCAAACGTCCGTTTCTATGCATGTATTAACCGGTGTACGTATATACATAGTTAATGAGTATTATGCTCATTTGTACGAATTCAAGAGTTAGAACAAAAAGTATACGCTGTGTTTTTTAACTTCATTCCAGAGCAATATCTTTCCATCAATTATAAACTCCTGCATTTGAAAATAATTTTATAAATTGTTATCGTGAGCTCATGAATAAAACTTTAAAATTTTTATGAACATGAAAAGGAAACAAAAAAGTTAAAACGTAAGGCGCAGTTCAAATTCAACTGAACTACAGGATTTTCATTAACCGATTTTGAGAGAAACGAGAGAAACTTTAAACGATCTGGTCTAAATTTTTGTCTCTCAAATCCATCACCAATCAAGGACAAAATAACTTCCCAAATTTTGATGACTCCAATCCGCAGGTTGTGCATAATGATTGAGTCTTAAAATGCAGATCAATTACGTTAAGACATCATTAAGTTATTGGCTCACCAGCTCATATGTTTGTTTCGTTGCTCTGTGCTGTGCTACACAATAGTTTTGTAATCATTGTAAGGTAATCCTTACACATTTATCATTCGCAAATATATTTTTTACAAGCGTTTTTTACCGGAGAAATTTTATGAATTTTTTGAACGGCAAGGCATGTTCTTTCTAAGATTTCCACGCTCGTTACTAGGAGGTACTTGATGATGTGTACATACGAAAAACTTATTTCAACTAATCGGTCGTCACCTTTTTATTTTACGTACACAAATATATATTTCCACTTACTGCACTTCCGACAACATCGGGTAATATCGCAGAATCGCTAAACTCGTGAGTCGTATATGGACGCTGTGTCCTCGAAGGCGTTCTTATCAACGTTCACCGTCTTGTTTTGCGACCAGCATTTATAAGATTTTTCAAACTCACATTAAACTAGTAAATGGAAGACATTTTTTTACGTTTTCCTCTCAATATTCCATTCAATCATCAACATTGCTGTTATGATAGCCTACCAACCAAATACGAACCTTCGGGAAATATTGCGTTCGCCTATCGGACTTTTCTTTTTTCATCGTCTTCGAATTGCTAGCATGAATAACGGCCTTTAAACGGAGGTCAAAGAATAGTCGTACTCTTGGGGTCTTTATTTATCTCCCAAGTCACCGTAAACTGCACAGCGACAAAGTTTATCAGAATTGTACATGACTAGGTATGGCATAGAAATAATTGGACTACTTGGTTATTATCCGTGTTGTGGAACCTATTCCCTAAGACAGAACCCAGACAACAGATTCAGGGAGAATGACAATGACATACATATATAGTGAAACACAAATTTGCAAGGTAAGAGCAGCTCACACCACATTGAATACATGGAGGTTGTGTGTGTCAATTGCAACGTTGGATTGTCTATTGACCAGCATAAATGCAACATAAGCACCAGACGCAGAAACCAAACAAGTTCACAGAAAATGAATACCGCACTGAGTGCACATAGCTGAGAGGAATTTTCAGGGACTGAATACCTTTCGAAGGCAGCCTTAATATTAAGATAGTACAAGCCGGATGACATCTTACTGCAATATGCTTACAAGGTATGATGGATGATGCTCTACAGAACCACTAGATACGTATGCCACTACATTGAAACTTTATTTCTCAGAAAGGTTAATTTGGGCTTTACCTGGGGGAAAGATTTCTGAGCTGATTAAATGTATAACATAGATATATCCCTCTATGGATGACATTACTACTTGATTATTTACTGCAATAGTTAAGGCCACGGGTGTTGAAGGTTAGCCATCAGACCATTGATCTCTACCAAGAACTCTTAAATGGGTGCTGACGTAAGAGTTCACTCTAGGGCTAATGCCTAACTATATAGCCCCCACTAGCGACATCAGGGACCCTTCACATTACGCCAGGCATAGCAGACTGGTATCTCAAATTAGTTCACAGACAGGCATAGCGGAACCCAAAAATAATAATAATAAAGACAGGCATAGCTGCTTGATCTGCTGCAGAACAGTCTCAGCCGTTACTGGCCATTGCACTCGTATACAGGGTATCCGAGAATTCCTTGAACAAAATTTAACAATAGGTTTCTAACAGTTAAATAAGAATTTTCCACTCTATTGAAGCAGGTTCGAAAGTGTCTAGTTTAAAAGTTACGTTGAGTTAAATTTACGAAGCGCGATTTACTTCACAGACGGACTACTGCACTTTACCACAAAGATAAAGATGCACACCGGCCGTTTGTTCACATTGAACTGTCGATGTGAAGCATACCTACATCTGAACAAGAACTGATCGGTAGGATTATTGACGGTTGTGCGAGGATTAGTGAAACTCTTGGTACCTGCGAACGGGTTCCGCAATCACTTCACCGGCGCCCCCGCGCATGCATCGCAGCTGATGGGCGGACTTAGGAACATCTACTAAAAATGTATTACCTAATTCAATTCCAGCATTTCTGAAAAAAAACATTCTGACATTGATTTTTCATTTACCCGACGACACTCGCCGTAGGCATCTTTATCTTTGGGGTAAAGTGCGATAGTCCGCCGGTGAAGTTAATCGCACTTCGTAAAATTTAACACAACGTAACTTTTAAACTAGACGCTTTTGGACATACCTCTATGGAGTAAAAAATGCTTATTTAATTGTAAGAAACCTTTGGTTAATCGTTTAACATAAGCGTTCTTCAAAAATAATTTGCGATGCACTGAAATATATTATAGGATAATGAGCGAAGGAGGTTTGTAACTACTTTTCCAGTGTGTGCTGCAGCTTATAATTTCTAATTAAACATTGTCACGAAAAGACCATTGGTTGATAAGCATCTTATTTATATGTGGGTGATAACACTAAAAATATATATTTTTTATAAATGTTTTACACTAGTGAAGTAAAATGACGTGTTAGGTAGTTACACATACACCTATATACGCATTTGCATAAGCAAACACGTGTGCAAATATCAGCATAAACTACTCAGCATAAACTAGTACTCTAATTAAGGGCCTCGGAGAAAATATCTTTTCTCACTCTCCGAATTTATACTATTTCCATGTTAATGATAGTGGTACAAAACAGTCTATCTGAGTCAGAAACATGAAAAACAGATCTAGCCAACGATTTCATACCACAAATGCCAGGATGTCCATCATGATATATTTCAAGAACTAAACTATGTAATGACTTGGGAATTAAAACCTTCTATTTATAAAGTACGCAACCTTTCATGATAGTCATCTGAGGTAGCAGGTTCTTAAATTTCGACAAATTAGGATTAGATTTAGGGGGCATGCCAAACTTCATGTTCTGTTTGATTTGACATAGTTCACTATCCATATCAGTATGAGTTTTTATATTTTCACTCGTAATAGGAGTTTTATGGAGAGATTTCACTGCAAATATCAGTTCGTACAGTTCTAGTTCTGTTACAGTTGTGGGTAGAAGGAGCCTACTAAGACAATCGCAATCTACGTTACATTTACCTTTCGAATAGCTGAAAACATTGTCAAACTGGGAAAGTTTGAGAGCCCATCTTTGAATATGAGCGGAACAATTGAGAGGTACGCTTTCGTTATGTGCAAAAAGGTTTCAAAGAGGTTTTTGATCATTATGAAGAAGGAACTTAGAACCAAGAAGAAATTTTTTGAATATTACGACACCAAAAACAATGTTAAAGCTCTCTCTTTCGACGTTAGAATAATTTCGCTTAGCATTATTTAGAGATCTTGGACCAAATTGAACAGGACACCAATCATGAGAAGAATCAACGCGTTTCATAAGTACGGCAGCAACCCTATAGCCAGAACTATCAGTTTCAAGAAGAGTTTCATGGTTGGGATCAATCAATTTTAGAGGTTTATGCGAACGAAAGATATCCTTGATTATATGTACACTTTCATCCTGTTATAGAGTCCACTGGAAAGGTACATCTTTTTTTAGTAGCAAATACAGAGGATGCATGACGTCAAAAAAGTTAGGTACAAAACGCCTATATAAATTACACATTCCAATGAATGCTTGCAACTGTTTGAGGTTTTTAGGAACAGGAGCAATGAGAATTGCATCTACTTTTTCAGAATTAGGGTGAACACCTTTGTTATCGAAAACGTACCCTAGATAAGACACACGATCAGTTAGAAAGGCACATTTAGAAAGATTTAGGCGAATTCCAGCATTTTCGAGGGCAGACAAGACTTTGTTAAGAACTTTAAAATGAGAATCATAAGGAGAGGTCAAAATGAGTAGATCATCCTGGTACACAATGATATTATCGATGCCAGAAAGACTTTTATTCGTGAACGCTTGAAAAATGCCGAGACTTAGTCGCGAACCATAGAGTAAGTAATTGTACATAAATAGACCTTCCAAAGTGTTAATGGTCGTAAACTTTTTTGATTCTTCGTTCGAAGGAATTTGCAGAAACGCATCTGACAAATCAGTTTTGAAGAAAAATTTTGCGTCGCCGACATGAGAAATTACATCATCAATAACAGATAGTACGGATTGAATATTTGGATTCAACCAACTGTTAATGGAGGCTGAAAAATCTCCACAGATTCTTACACTGCAGTTAGACTTTAGAACATTAACGGTAGGAGATGCCTATTGGCTATCATACACTGCAGAAATTTTACCCATTCTCTGCAAGCGCTCCAGTTCGGTTTTGACACTCTTTTAGTCTTACAGAAACAGGGCGTGCTTTACAAAATACAGGAACTGAATTAGGCAACACATCGAGATAAACGGTATATTTAACGTTAGACTGCGAATCAGATGACATGTACGAATCAATTTTCGAAGACAAGCTTCTCGGCAAACTATAAGAATCTGTTTTGTTTATGGTGTCGCATTGATCAGGGATGACAACATTTACGTTAAGTTTAGAACAAATATCTCGACCAAGTAAGGCGATTCTATCATCTTCCCCAATGAGAAACCTATGAGCAAAACTAACGTCTTTATAACTAATGATTACTGAAGATTGACCAAGCGAATTTACAGAGCACCATTGCTTGGTCAATTGTATCCCAGCGATTGTATCCGAGCACTTTACTACACGTAGGATTTATAACAGCACCAACAGCAAGGGCACCACTTTTACGTATAGTCGAGACTGTACTGCCATTGTTAGGAAGAAATGCAACAGGTTTACCATTTAAATGGCCTTTCAATATCGTAGGCTCTTTAGCACCAGGAATTACAGTGGTGTTTATTTTACAAAATGAGAATCATTCAAGTAATCATGCACATCAGAGAAACTATGAACAGAGTAACCGTCACTAGTATCGTTCCTAGGTTTCTGTAGAGTGACTTCGTTTTTTCTTCTGCAGAGACTCGAGTGAACTCTGCGTTGAAAAATCTCCGCTTCCGACGTTGCCATGACAACCGCACCGTTCCGGTGGCACCATGTAAGTGCGGGCTGAGTGAAATTCTCCACGTGTAGGTCTTCCACGTGTAGGCTCAGCCTGAGGACGCCGTGCTGCAGTCATAGATTTCCAAACTTTAGAAATGTAGCCTATTTTTCCGCATGTGGAACATTTCAATTTCAAAGCATAGCAATTCTTTGCAAGATGCTTTTGCTTAGCGCCGCAGCGTATGCATATATATAGTTCGGCTGTAAATTTTCTGTCGTAAAAAACAATGAAGATGAATCCTCACGGATAATATCGAGAGCATCGGAACTTAACTATTCGATGAGTTTTCCATGTTCAACACAATCGTTGAAGGATTTTTGATCACACTTCTATAGAACTGCACTGAGAATTTGCGATGAACGTAGACCAGAAACGAAAGCATCTCACAAAAGACGATCACGACAGAAAGCATTGTAGTTGCACGCAGATGCTAAGTCATTCAACGTTTTAGCATGACTTTCTATGGATTCATTAACACCTTGCTTTTTGTTTAGAAATGTAACAGATGCACCGACAATGGATTTCTTGATTTCAAATTGCTGTATTAACTTCTCTTCTAGTTCATCATACGTAGCATCAGTGAGTAACGTACGATTAATTATTCGTTGTATAACAGTAATGATGTTTACAGGCAAAGCTTTACCTAAAATACTGGCTTTTTTGCAGCCATTGTTTCCCGCCTTCTGAAGAGCGTTTGCACACTGTTTAATCGTTGTAGAAATTCACTCACTGCTTCCACTTCAACGTCGAATGGAGAACAGCTAACTGTTGAATACGCCATCTCGGTTTCAGAGCACTTGTAAAGCTCAAATTCACTATGGAAATTCGAAATCTGCGTCACCAAATAATGTTGTGTCGTTTCCTTTCAACATAACATGAGGTTTATTTAGCTGTAGCGGCAACTACAGTTTCAGTAGCTTTAGACTACCATGGCAGGAAAAGTAGCAGTACACTGTTCTCTGTCGGTTACAGACTTCCTCTTAAACCAGCCGTGCCCGGAAGTCAGGCAAGAGCGCGTAACAAAGGCTTCCGGGGCTTGTGAGGGAAAAGCGTAATAACCGTGCTTCCGGAGCTCATAAAGGCGGAGCATAACAACAGCTTCCGGAGCTCTTACTCACAAAACCAGTGCCACATTATAACGACGCATATTTTAATACACAACACGTGTGAGAATTTTATTAAACATGTCATTGTGGAGAATAATTTGACGTTTAAATTGAAACTAATATGAAGTTTGTAGGCGCACGACTTTATAGATTAAAATCGGTGCAAAATGAGACTTTTCGAGAAAATTGGCCGAGCATTGGGGAGCCACGAAAACCTCTCTCCATGCCCCCACGGGAGCGTAAGAAATTTTAACCGTACATGAAAATGTTGTACTTGTCACGAGCATTAATTTGGCTTTGATGTCAAAATTGTACGTGTCATGGTTCAGAAATTACCTTATTTTCCCGAGTAATTTAGAAATTCTTTCGGAGGGTCCCAGTTCTGTTCCCAAAAACGACTAGCTAGTTGAATATTGTCAGACGGGCAAAAGGAATTCTTGAGTTTTAATTTACTTATTTATGTAAATCTTCTTTTCGTTGCAATATAATTTATTGTATTTTATTATGAACCATTTTTTCAGTTCACTGCTGTCATTTTTCAACACTCGTTACTTACCTCTTCAAATTTTACTTTTTTTCGAAATTCTTTTAATTTTGCTGTTTCTTGCGCAGCTGGTGGAAACACCTCGTACATAAATTATACGTTCTATCAATCTCGCACCAAGAAGTGATGTCTTCCATTGGAGATATTTTTTTGTATGTGAGTTAATGAACTTGAAATTAATTCAAAATCAAACCTAGTGTTTCAGAAGCAGTGAAAAGTACATTAAAATAAGCAAAATTTAGCAAATTTAATTACCATGAAGTTTTAAGTTGAGTTTATTACTAACTGTTTGTTAAAATTGCTCAATTTCAAATTTTTATGCTCGCTTTTTCATGTCGAAGAAAGATTCAGTGGACTCGAAACGTTTTCATGGTATCCATAATACACTTCTTCGGATTTTTTCGTTCCCAATCATAAATTAATTCGAGATTTAAGGATACCGTCCCGGCTGTTCAACTTTTTACGTCCGATTGGTGGTCATTTTTCATGTTTTTGTTGGAAAAGGACCCTTAGGTGGTGGACTATTCGGTCCCAAAATTTTATTGCGCTACGGACAATAGATCCCCTCCTCTAGGGGGGAGTAAGGGGACCAAAATCTTCAATTTTGAGCCAATTTCAACCCCATATAAAAAGAAAACAAATGGGAAATGGAAAAAAAGCCCATGTGAGTTTGTTAGAAATGTTTCAAGGATTCTAAAACTGGCTTTGTTTTTGCTCTAGCATCAAAACTGAAGGAGGAGTCCCATTTTTGAAATATCAATACCAGTGAAATATCAATACCTAAAAACCAAAATGTCAATTTTTTTCAAAAACTAAGGCCTAAATCAAAAACATTGATTGAATAAATTGTGTTTCTTTTCAAAAGTTACATATCATAGTCAAATTTCATAAGAATAAGACAGAAAATGAAAAATTTCAATTTTTTGAAAAAGAGAAAAAAAATTTTCTTTTTTTTTTGGTTTGGAAATCACAATTCACACTGTGAATATGAAGTTATGTATGGAAATTCTCGAAATAAAAATGAAACTGCATTCAAATACATAAATTGTTCATTATATGACACTTCAACAAAAAATTTAGTTTTTTGCTGATACCCAACACTTCTAACTTTCAACATTCAAAATGGGACTAGTCCTCGAGTTTTGATGCTAGAACAAAACCAAAGACAGTTTCAGAATCCTTGGAACATTTCTAACAAACTCTCACGGTTTTTTTCAAATTCAAATTTTTCGAAAAAATATATAGCTCTAAACCCAAAAAATTACTGTTGTTTAGAAATTTTGAAAAAATTTAAAAATAGAAGAAATTTAAATTTGAATAAACGCCCGCGAGAGTTTGTTAGAAATGTTCCAAGGATTCTAATACTGTCTTTGGTTTTGTTTTAGCATCAAAACTCGAGGACTAGTCCCATTTGGAAATATCCATAAAATATACCAAAAAATAATTTTTCTTGAAAAAAACTAAGGCCTAAATCGAAAAAATGACATGAGTAAAAAAGGTTTACTTTCACAAAATACGGATACTGGCCAATTTTCAAACGAATCGGACGAAAAAAGTTGAAAAAGTGGGACGTTCTCCTCAAGGAGACGGTAGAGGTAGGAATCTGAAGGATTAGAGATTTTCGATTTACAAATTCATCTTACAGAGAATTTTTTACGTATCCAACCAACTAATTGGCTCCTAAGTACGTGCATTGGATCGTCCCCTAGACGGGTAGAAGACGCGCACTAGCTTGTCCTTAACGCGCGCCAATGGATGGGTGATCTCCTCCTTCTCCCCTTATTACGAGTCCGTTTTGGGCGTTTCTCTACGGGGATAGCAAAAGAGTTCATTCATGGCCGGGCTTGAATTGCTTCTAACATTCTAACACTCAGTGATAAATTATGATGGTGTAACTGAGTGTTTGTTTTGAGTCTGGCTGCTCTGAGTCATCAGCTAATTAGCTGGTTGTGTAAACATCTAATCGCCTCCTGCAGTTTCAAAGGTTCAAGAAAGGTAAATATATCAATCGAGCGGGCTTGAAAAGAGCTACAAAGCAATAAAGTTGATTTAAAAAAATTATTTAAAAATAAATAAGAAAAGAAATTGAAAAAACAGTTGTTACAAAATTTGCATTTAGTGTCTTTTGATATTGATCCTTTCCCGCAGTTTTGAAAGTGCAGAAAGGGCAATTATATCAATTGATAGGGCTTGAAAACGCTATTAAAATAAGGAGTAACGTAAAAAAGACATAATACGGAAATTATGGGAAAATACGAATTTTTTCTCGGAAAATGGCTGTCATGAACACCATGAATTTTCTCTTTTAAAATGATTCTTCTCTCACAAATTTTGGAGTTCAAGAATGGAAAATATATTATTCGATAGGGTTTAGCGAACTCTATCGATACCATAAATTATATAATTATACCATAATTATCTCGATTTTCGAAATAATTATTCTCTGGAAAGTTATACGACACGAAAGGTGTTGTACAATAAATTTACAGGATTTCCTGTACTCGTTATGTGTTTAATAACTTTAAGCTTGCTTCGTTATTGAATTCAATTTCAAGACTATACTTAATTAATACTAAGCCCCAATTAACACTTTAGAACTTGAAATTAAATTTAGGTAAAGATAATCAAGCAAATTCAAAACTTTAATGTGCAAAAATTTATACAACCCAGCTCTAGCGATGGCTTGTCTTTGAGTTTGAACTATAGTCGACATTTCTCCGAATACAGCGTAACGAATACATCATTTCAGTCAAGCCACAATGACCTCGCAAAATTTTATGGATGCCAGGACAGATCGCCTCCAACCTCTAACCAGCCAACTTCATCCATCAACAGAAATTGTTCTTTGTACAAACTAAAGCTCATTTTACACCTGCGGTGTGGAGCGACGGTGTTGAGCGCCGGTGATTTTGCTACAGCTCTTTCCGCGAGAGGATTGAGTGTCAGTGCACACCGACTTGCTTTTACATTGCCGCTCAATACAACACTCCTTCCCCAGAGACAGCAATCGCCAGAACTGCTATTGCAGTTCTGACAGAATAATTTTAACAATAAATACGGAATAATTTGCAGAAGTAAAACGCTAATTTTCTAAAGAATTTTAATAACATCCAATTACCTTAAAAAAACTGAAAATAGAATGAATTATTACCAAATACTAATACGTAGGTGTACTTATTTATTTTTTCCATTAGTTTTAATTATCTTATAACTACACTTACCAAAAGTTTTCAGTCTATTTGAAATACTTTCCCTGAGAGCAATGCAGATCGCGTATTTTTATTTCTATCGTAACTAATTGTACGCTTAAATGCGCAGTGTATATTTCATCGATTTTTTTAATAGTTAGAGCTGTTTCCTATCTTGGTCTCCCGGTGTTTGAAATTTTGTTTTAACCATTTCAACATCCTAATTTAGAAAGTGAGATGCTATACTTTTCTAAGCATCTTCTATGTACACTGTTTTTGTACTCTGCGAGCTTAACTTTCCATAAACAGGAAAATTCTTTAGATGTCTCGATGGGAGTTAAAATTTCTTACTTGCTCCAAAATATGTAAGCTATGACCACATGTGCTCTATTCAGTCTCAAGTGCAACTGAACGCTGTTAACTGGCAGTGCACACCGCCAATATTTAGCATGCAGAATGTTGCCGCTTCTTACCGTGAGCGTGGCAATAAGGGTCATTTTGGCGGAGCTTATTAAACGGCGGGATGGAACGACGATGTGTAGCGACGGTGAACTTTCTACAGCTCCTCCCACGTGAGGATTGAGCGTCAGTGCACACCGGAACTGCATTGTATTGCCGCTCAACACGACGCTCCTTCCCCAGAGACAGCAATCGTCAGTTTTGCTCTTGCAATACTGACAGAATACTTGGCAGAACAATTTGCAGAAATATACAGAATAATTTACAGAAGTAAAAAGCTAATATTCTAAAAACTTGAATACTACTCAATTACCTTTAAAACTCTGAAAGTGGAACGAAAAAATAAATACCAATTACTAATTTCTAGGTGTACTTTTTTACTTTTTCCTTTAATTTGAATAATCTTCCAATGAAACCTGCCGAATGTTTTCCGTGTATTTAAAGTACTTTTCTTGAGAGCAATCTACGTTCTGCAATTTAATCACCCTGTAATTAATTTCACGTTTACATACGCAGTGCATATTTCTTTTGATTTTTTGAATAGTGAGAGCTGTTTCCTATCTTGGCCTCTCAGTGTTTGAATTTTCATTCTTACCATTGCAATATTTTTATTAGGAAATTGAGATTGTGGTGTGTTCTCCCTCAGGCTGCTTTACACTCCGGGCAGACATGTGAACATCTATAGACTTGTGAATATCGCTAGACTTGTGAAATATCTTTGCCCAAAGTGAGTGCCTGAGGTACAAACGAACCCGGCAGGGTAAGGAAAACACAACTGGAATAAACGCCGTATTATTGTGAAGATCGCCGACAATAATGGCACAAAGGAATATTACAGTCAAGTAATACAGCAACCGGGGACGTTTTAGCGAGCCGACGGTTGTCGGGGAGGCGCAGCGTGGTTGGAGGACGCGAGCACACCGGTGAGGCTGCTGCTGACTGACTGTTTCCGACCAAGGAGTACCAGAGACGCTAGCAGGGAACTAGTGCGTCTAGGAAGCAACGAGGCGTGGCGGCTGGCAGTCGAGACGGCGGTAAAGGCAACGGAGGCGGTGCTGGCGGAGCGTCGAGACTTAGGTGTGAATATCAGGGACGCTGAAAGTGTACTGAGACTGCTGTTGTTGTTGTCGATGCTTATAGAAAAGACAGAAAGAGAGGTTGACGCAGAGTGTGACGGGAAGAGAAGGGGTGAAACGGAAAAGGATAGATAGGAAACTGATAGAGATGCGCTTTGCGCATATGATGCTAGTGTTGGAGGGTATTTTTTGTAGGTAGTTTAAGGGTGGTAGAAGTTAATTACCCGTCAGGGCTTTGTATGGTTGGGTCTATAGTTAGTAAGCATCTTTAGTACTGGACGTGAGTGAGTAGGTTTGCCGTCGTGATTAAGTCTCCTCTAACACAAAACATTCGCAGGAGTCGGTTGTGGAGTAGTGTCGTTAGTGTCGTGTTAAGTGTATTTTGGTCTCGGTTGGGGTGCGAGTGTTTTCATTTTTGAGCTCTGGAATTGTTTGTGCGGTATTTGCGGAGTGTCTTGCTGGAATGTGAGTTGTAAGTAGAGTTGTGGGTGCATGTCGTGAATATTTTGCCAGATTCTTTTTGCGTGTTTGTGGAGTGTAATGTTGATTGGTTGCAAGTTTGCTCGGCGATGAAGTTGTGCAGAGGTGGAGAAATCTTGCCATTCTGAATTTGTTATGTATCTCGTGGCTCGGTTTTGTACACGCTGGATTGTTGAGATTGATGTTGGTGGAAGTGTGCGTAGGGGAAGGGCTGGGTAGATGAGAGTGGATCTGACTATAGCTATGTAGAGTTGGCGTTTTACTTCTAGGTTCAGGTGTTTGAATCGGTAAAGGCGTAAGAGGTTTTGGTGTGCTATTGCTGCTCGTTGTCTGGTGTGGGGTGCATATCCGGTTGTGCTGATTGTGAGTCCCAGAACTTTGCCTGAGCTTGTATAAGGATGTGGGGTGTTGTTGATGTGCACTGTTGGGTGTTTGCGGCGGCTGATAGCAATTATTTTGAATTTGTTTGCATTGGTTTGGATTTTCCATTTTCGTTCGTAATCGTTGATTTGGGCAATGGCTCGTGTTGTTAGAATAGCTGCCATTTTATATGAATGGTTGACGGATATAATTTGTGTGATGTCGTCTGCAAAAGCTATGTAGTCAGTGTTGGGTATTGGTGGGGGAAAGTCGAGTGTGAAGTGGTTGTACAGTGTTGGGGAGAGGACTGCTCCCTGGGGGACTCCTGACTTGATGGAGAAGGGTGGACCAGTGTAGTTTGCGATTCGTATGGCTGCGGTGCGGTTAGTGATGACGCTATGCAGGACTTTTGTGAATAGGGGGTGAATTTGTAGCTGTGACAGTTTGAATTTGAGTCCTGTGTGCCAAACTTTGTTGAAGGCCTTGCTTACATCTCGTTGAATGATGTCTGTTTTGTTTCTCTGTTTTTGTTTAATGTGGAGAGTCTCGTGTAGCGTGGCAAGTGCGGTGTGTGTACCTCTTCCGTGGCGGAATCCATGTTGGCGGCTGTTGTAGATGTTGTTGATGGTTAGATGGTCTGTTAGCCTTTAGGTTACTATCTTGTCTAGGAACTTAGCGTGGATGTCGAGTAGGGAGATGGGGCGGTAATTTTGCACCTCGTGTTGTGAGGTGGAGGGCTTCGGTAAAAAGATCATCATTGCGTGTTTCAGTTTGTTTGGGAAATAACCAGCTGAGAGGGCGTTGTTATGTATGCACAGAAGGTACTGGAGCATGTTTTGCGGTAAGTGTTTTAGGTGGTGTGTGGTTATTTTAGTTGGTCCTGGAGCTTTTTGAAAAAACGTCCGAAGTGCGTTTTTGAGTTCTTCGATTGTAATTGCTGGGTAGTGGAAATTGTGAAGGCGGGAAGTGTTTCCTGTCTCGTGTGGTTCGTTTTGGGAGCGATGTCGTTCATTTGTGTTTCTATGGTGTGTATGTGTCCAGCGTCGAAATCGTTGTTGGGGTCATCAATACCTGAGTATATGTTTGATCAGTGTTGTCGGAACAAAGGTTCCTTGGATTGTGGTGAGTGGTAAAAGATGCAGCCTTCATTAATGTAGGGGGTGCTTTGTTTTTTATTGTTACCTGGCATACGTTTGATGGTGGACCAGAATTGTTTGGGATTGTCCATCTTTTTGATGTTAGCGATAGTGTTGTTCCATGTCGCCGAGTAGATACGTTGATATGCAGTTTTTATCTGTTGTCTGAGGCTGAGGAGTTCTCTCTATAGGTGGGGTGAGTGGCCGTGTCGTTGGAGATGATCGTAGATGTGTTTGTGTCTCGTTTGAAAGACGAGTATGGCATGAGTGGGTATGATGCCTGTTGTGGTTCTGTGTGATAGTTAGAATAGATTGGTTGGAGGCTTCGTTGATGTGGGATTCCCATGTGATTAGGTGATTGTCTATGTCTTGTAGTGTAAGGCTTAAGTCTTGCGGTATTGTGTGTTCAGCGAGAAGGTTGCGGTATAGTTCCCAGTTTGCATTGTGGAAGGAGGGTTGTGGGCGGATGGGAATTTGTATAGGGTTGGCTGATATTGTAGCTATGATGGGGATGTGGTCGGACGGTGTTAGTGGACCTGGTTCGAGTATGATGTTGTGGAATGTTTGCGTGTTTGTTAGTAAGATGACTGGACTAGTGGAAGCGCGGTGAGTGATTATCGTGGGGAAATAAGGGCCGATGTGGAGATATTTGTTCCTGTCTATTAGTGAGTGGATTTGTCTCCCCTTCCTGTTTGCGTATGTGTATCCGAAAGTGGGGTGTGTGGCATTCATGTCGGCTAGGAGGTAAGTGGGGTGTTTTCGGTTAAAGAGAGTGTGCATGTCAATTTAGCTGATGTAATCAATGCGTGGAGATATGTAGGTTGTGGCAAGTGTGATTGGGCCATGTGGTGTTTCTACTGTGATGGCCAACATATCTGTGTGGAAGGTATCGTGCAGCTTGAATGGGAGGTCTTTTCGAATTGCTATTGCTACTCCAGCGTGATTTTCATTTGCTTTGTTTGTGGTATATGTGTTGTAGTTCCAAATTTTGATGGGGGTGTCGTTTGCATACAGTGCGAGTTTAGTAGAATTATGTATGGATTGTATTGACGGTAGATGTTGCATAGTGTGATTTTGTTATTTTGCCAGTGTTGGACGTTGTGTTGGATGACGGTTAGTGTTTTGTTCATATTGTGTGCATCCATTATGTAGTCGAGTGTTTGGGTTTCTTGTGGGGGGTGTTAAGTTTTGAGCATTTGTTCGTCATGACGAAATAATCGTGTGGGATTGTGGCTATGGGTGCGTCTTCGAGGTTGAATTGGAAGTCAATGATTGCTTTCCAGATGTCCGGGTTTGGATGTGCGACAGCGATTTTGATGCCAGGAGGTTTTGCTGTTAGTTCATCTACTATCTGTTCGTTGGTGGGTTTGCTTGGAATTTGCTGTGAGTTCGTGTCACTGCGGAAGAGTGTAACCTAGATTGTGTCGTCGTGTGCAGGGGATTCTTCCAAGGAGGGTTGTCTCTTTTTTTCCGTTGTTTTGTTTTCTTCTTCTCGGGCTGCGTTCTCCAATTTTCGGTCAAGTTGTCGTCGCTGGTTTCGTCCTGGGCTGGGTTCTCGTCTGATGAGGTGTGGCTTGTGTCCATTTCATCCTCATTGGGGTTGGTATTTGCTTGTTTGGCAGGTGCTTCTGTTGTGTTTGCTTGGGGTTGTTTGTTGTTTTCGAAGAACATGTTGAAGATTTTTTTGTGAGTCGCGGTCGGAGAACTTGGTGTCTACGTCGTAGTTGTCTTTGAGGGATTTCGATAAGATTGATCCGAAATCTTTTTTTTGTGTGAGGTTTGCAATGTGAGCCTCAATGATGATAGATGCCAATTTTATGTGCATCTGGCTGGTGAGTGTGAGTGCGTGTTCTGTTTTTGTTGTTTGTTGGATGGCCGTTTTTGCAATTTCGATGTATGTGCTCTTCGTATGGTCTGTTTCTTGATTTTGGAGTTCATCGTTCTTCTTGCGGATAGCTTCTTTCCTGTATGGGCAAGAAGCTGCAAGGGTGCGGTGGTTTCCTTGGCAGTTGAGGCACTTCTTGTACGTTGAATCGCACTGTTGCTAGGTGTGGTCACGTGCAGCGCATTCAGAGCAGTTTGGTGTCTTGACAGTGCATTGGTGTGTAGAGTGGTCCTCAAATTTGTAGCATTTGAAACAGATCCGTAGGTGTGTGTATTTTTCAAGTTCCACTTGCGATGGGGTGATCTTTGTGTTGAACATGAGAATAATAATGAATAATGAAGGCATCTACGGATGCTTTATTTCCAATCAAGCCTGATACATATCACCTTGTACATTGGATTTTCAAATGCCTTATAACTAACGCCAGGACGCCATGACACTTTCCCCCGGTCGAGACCGGTACCCATTTCAGACACCTGGGTAGAGTGGGGTATTGTGCTTGAAATTTTTTTCCTATACCCAACAGAGAAAATCGCCACTGCCAGCGCCGAGATTCGATCCCGGGTCTCCCGCATGACGGCAGAACCCTCTAGCCACATGGCTATGGCGGCACTAAAAGCCCCTCCTGGAGTGCGCGCTGCGTCGTGGCAGTGTCGGTGAAGGTTACTTTGATTCCGTGTGTGTAGTGTTTGATTTTGTTGATTTCTAGGATTTTTGCCCATGGTTGCAGTCGTGTTATTTCTTGCTGTATTTCTTGCGGTTAGCGTTGGCCAATGCTGCAGTCCAGTTGTCTTATGAAGATGGTTCTTTTGGCTCGAAGATCCTGGGGGGATGATGGGTTTCAGATTTATTTTCTGAAAGTGTGTGGTGTCTTTGTCCGAGGTCAGTTTATCAATGGCAGTGATGTCATCAGTTATGGCGTAGAATCCGCTTGAGTTGCTAGTGACTCGTATGAGAGGGGCTTCCAGGTGTTTGAATGTAGTTTCAAAGACTTGTTGTCGGTCTGTATGTAGGCTGGGGTCGATCTTGCGGAGTTGGACTTTGTAGGTAGTGTTGGATTTTTTGGCAGGCTGTGTTGGGATGGTTGTGGTAGTATGCTTGGTCGTTCGTGGTTGGGTGTTGTTGCCAGAGATGGCGTTGGTGCGTGTGTTGATATTTTGTTGCGTAGTGTTAGGTCTTATTTGGGGAGGTGTTGGTAGTATGCCGCGGGAAAACTGGCTCCAGCCAGCTCTCCCCGAACCTCGTCTTCCTTGATGGGGAAGCATGGTGTTGGGGGTGTTAGTCCTGAGTGTTGATGTATAGTGTCTCAGGCGTCGGACTTTTCCGGAAGGCGGCTGGTGCCCTACTTGTACCCGCTCCCCCGCCCCCGCCCCCCCCCCTACTATAATGATGTTTGCCCAGATGGTCTGGGGCCTTTCGGTACACCAGACTCTACTACCTTCCGGCGACGCTCAGCGGTCGGTAAACGTAAGAGCGAAATAGGAGAAAGCTACTCACACCCGCTTGGGAGGATAGGGCTCGGCAAGCGAGGTAGGGAATCGGCTGCTGTTGTGAAATCTTGGTAGTGAGAAGGTCGTTGCTGAAGATTAGATGCTTCTTAGACGGTTTTCACTGGTGAACAGCTGCGCTTGCTGCGCGGCTGTTTTTATAGGCCTTGGTGGAGCCTCACTCTGACCGTCCAGGTCTCTGATTAATCGAGACAGAGTGGCCTCTTATCGCCGTCTAGGCTTGTGCTAAACTTTCGGAGGTTTCTATCGACGTTGCCTGACTGTTCGAGGCAGGCTGCTCATAAAGCTTGGTCCGGCAACCCAGCGCCGAACTTGAGCGCTGGTTGGTCGGCCAGCAAGCACGCTTCGAGGTTGTGGGGTGGCGCTTTTGAACTTGTGTGGTGGTGAGCGCGCACAGCTTAATGAAACCACCACAAGATGCTATTCTTTTAAAAGCATCTTTTCTAGACACTCTGTTTTTATACTCTGCGAACCTAAAGTTCCATAAACATGGAAATTCTTTCAATTTTTTATTAGGTGTTTTAATTTCTTCCTTGCTCCATAATATGAAAAGCCATGACTACACATGAAAAGCCATGACTATGGTCTCAAGATCAACTGAACGCTGTTGACTGGCAGTGCACACCGCCAATATTTAGCATGCAGAATGTTGCCGCTCCTTAACGTAAGGGTGGCAATAAGGGTCATTTTGCATTGCTGTGGGCGGAGCTTATGTAGGATTTGACGGTTTCAGGGGTTCTGTCGTCCCGATGAGTATCAGCTCATCGCTGACCTGAGGTCCAAGGGTTTCAGAATTGGTTATAGAGATCATGTATGACTTCCACGTAAGGGCGGGGGGAAGGTTTGAGTGACAGTCCGCTCACGAAGATCCTTTATTGGAGTGATGCTGATACAATGCTGATACAAAATATAATGAACCCAATGAACGGTACCCGGGCGGGCAGCGCCCAGCACCGCTTTGCAGCGCACACGCCGTAAGCTCGGCGAGGCTTCGCTCTCTCTCTCTGAATGCCTCTGATGCTTTAACATTACAGCGCGTTATATAGGTAGCAGTATCTTCGGTGGGCTTTCCCACATTGATAACATAACAACACAAGAAATCCCGACTCCGACATGGCTCCCCTTTTCCCGGAAGTGGGTCCTCCCACTTCAAAACCATCAAAAATTACAAAAGATTCATGATGTTGATGTGGATAGTTAACGTTAAAAATGGAATAAGAGCCGATACAAATACATTACTAGTGGTCAATAGAATCATCGCATTTTTATCTTAAGCAAGGAACACGGCAAAAGCTAAAATACATCACATCATAAAATAGTGATGACGCAAAGCAAAACTAAACTAAATGGCATTCACAGTCATTACAGAAGAAATATTATTTCCAGTGGGGTACACAAATGATTTTAAGAAATTTGGGAAACAAGAATTAATTAAAACAATTAATGTAGGGCACGATGTCAAAAGAAATATGACTAAAATCGTAAATTCATTAAAACGGTAAAGTCAATGTTCCAATTAAATATATGATTTCAATCACAACGGAATAGAGTCATGAATGTTTCTCAATATTTCATAATCCATCATTAAATCGACCGTGAACACTTCAATAAATAAGATAAACATGAAGCGAAACGAAACACTTAAGTACACAAATTAATAATGGCTTGAGAGCATGTTACAGAAAAATATGAGAGAACCTCACGACACGTTATCGCGAGGACCGGAAACGGCTGCAGCAAACTGCACGTCTGCAGCGCGACAGCTGACAGCTGAGCACAAATACCAAATGCACATGAGCACAAACACCAAATGCACAGAAAACTTGCACACAAAACATAGAAAGATCACTAAACAAAGCGCAAACAAAACGACATGTACAACCAATTACGCATCGCAACACGTATAAAAGAATAAACACAGATAATAGAACAACATACACAAATCAGAAATAAATTAAATGAATATGACAAAACATGATGAGGGAATAGAAGAAAGGTACAACGAAGTACGAAACACATGTTCAGGAAACGAAAACTGAACACAGTGAAAGAAAACTTAAACAAGTTCTCACGCGCAACGCGCTGAGAAAATACTGATGTCCCAATATTATACTTCGAAGATGTTATCGATGTCGAACTTATCTATTTTATCTATTTAACCAACTTCGTCGTTAAGTAGATAAGTTGTTTGGAGGGAATTCTTTTAAAATTGTAAGGAATAATATTAAATAATATAGGACTGAATGAAATTAACATGACCAGACCAGAATGATAGTTTCCATATTAAGTCTTTTAACTTGACTGACTGGTGCACTTTTAACAAGTTGGACTGAAGTTGGAGTAGGTTGAGCCTTAAAATCAATTAAAAGTTTTTAAGTTGTTTTCAACCGAAAACCCCAGTCGCTGCTGGCTCGGTATCCACTCTGTATCCGCTGTTTGTCACAAACACGACGGCTTAGTACGTCCTGTTTACACCGATGCTACCGTTGGGCTCCTTGCGGGTTTCTCCACGAACGATCTAATTTTAATCTGTTGTGGGGAATACTCTCTCAGATGACAGGACTCTCTGTCGTCGCTTTCCCCAACGTGGATTTTCCCCATGCCAGAGCACGTCCGCTCCGCATCTCTTAACAACTTTCCATAACAAAAAAAAATCATATGACGAATGCATCAAAAATCAAATAAATCATACCAGAAATTATCAATAAATATATCATACATAATTCGCATAAGTAATATCATAATTTGCATTTACAGTAATTCGCATAAATAAATAAATAAATAAATCGCATCGAACACCATCATTATCATCATACAGAACACCATCCCTTTCACTCTAGAAGAGATTGCCCGTAAGTCAATAATCCGCACGCATCACAATACACGTGAAAAAAACAATCAAAATTTTGGGAAAATACAAGTACAATGGAACAACCTGCACCTGTTACTCAACATGACAAAAAAAACAGTTCAAAACAACATCTCAAAAATGTGTGCGTCGAAACTAAGCACGAACAATCTCCACATGTTAGAAAACATGACAACCGAAATGAAATACAGAATTCAGCACAGAATTCGCAACGTAACAGTAAATTAACAGTAACAGTAACGCAGCAGTTACCGTAACATAACGTAACGCTCGCGAGCTTCACAGGCTACACAGCTCTCTATTGCTGGCTCACTATCGCCGGAAGCCGCAAGCAACGCTGATACAGTAGAACTCCTAAAATCCGAAATCCCAAAATTCGAAATACTCGTAAAATCCGACATCCTAAAACCCGAAAATTCTAAAATCCGAACCGACGGTAGCGTCATCTGTGGCTAACCGGGCAAATTCATAACTTAACCTAAGCAACAGGATTGTAAATGAGCAGTAGCCGTGTATGTGTGCGTAATACAAACAATTCGTGTTGTAAAGTTACCATGTTACTCTTAGTTACAATACCGTTTAAAACGTAAAACTGGTCTTTAGATGTATTTCTCAATGATTTATTTATACCACAGATTCATCGATAATACATAGATAGGTAGTTATAATTTATTCATCGAGAAACCCATAATGACGTCTGAACGAAAAGAACAGCAACGAGCAATAGCAAGATATAAGGTATTAACTCTTGTGGAAAAACGGCAAGTACTGCAATGCATAGAAGACGGAATTTCATACAAAGAAATTAAAAGACGATATGAAATTGGTATTTCTACCATTTGTGATATTAAAAAAAAGAAGAGTAAAATTCTGGCTGCCGTTGGTAATTCCCAATGTAAAAGAACGTTAGGAAGGAAAACATTACACCAACCAAGAGATGCGACTTTTGACAAATGTTTGTACGCTTGGTTTTCAAAAAAACGGAAGGAAGGTGTACCTGTATCAGGCCCATTGTTGATTGCTAGAGCTAAGATATCGAAGGAAGAAATGAAAATAACTTCGGATATTACATTTAGTCAAGGTTGGTTGCGATCATTCAAGCAACGGCATGGCATACAAACAATTTAAACAATTTAAACAATTTATTTACCACAGGTGATACAGAGGTAGAATTTTACTTAAGTCTAGTACAATGGTCAAATTTGAGTATAGCTACCTGTGGGCCCGAATAAGTTCAGCGACTTCTAGGGCATCCTACCATCACGTTATTCTAGGGTGTACAAAAGTTTAACCTAGTTCATTTAACCTAGTTTCGCATTAGACTGATCATTGAGATAATTAACTCGATATTTTATGCTGTATTTTACAATATAGGTCAAGTCGGCTATATTTAACAGTATGTTCGATAAAACGATTCAAGAGCAGAGAGAAGATTGGTTATGGTACACAAGGCAAGTTACATTATGACATTATCATTAGTTACATGTAGGAGGCAAGATTTCGACACGGTGATCTTACACGACTAGTATTCTGATAGGAAGTGAGACTCAAGATGTCTTTTGAATACTGTGTACGAATTACATTCACGGATCTCTGCAGGTATAGAGTTCCAAGTTTTGGTTCCAACGAAGAGAATACTGTGTTGCGACCTGGCCTTTGAATAATAAGGAAGCATGAATTTACTTCTATTTCGGGTTAAATGGTCGTGATGACCAGTTTGCGCAGTCAATAATTGTCTTAGGCTATTGTCGCCATCATTTCTTAATGTTTTGTAAATGAAATTACAGATGGAGATTTTGTAGAGATCCGAAAGTTTAAGTATTTGTAAATTTTTGAAAGAATCATTTGTGTGAGCATTATATTCTAGGTTCTTTACCGCTCTGACAGCCCTTTTCTGCAGAGTAAAAATTTTGTTGGTTTTATTTTTATCAGTTCCGTGCCATGCTTCTATTCCGTATTGCAAGTATGGAGAAATGAGCGTTCGGTAGAGCATTTGTAAAGCTGTTTCAGGCAGAAATTTTTTAACTTTATTTAGGATTCCGATGGATTTTGATAATTTAGAACTAATATGAGTGATGTGCTCTTTGAAGGTCAGATGTTTATCTATTATGATGCCCAGAAACTCACATGAGTTGGTTTCTTCGATTTCACCTTCGCCAATTTTAATGCATGGGAGAGATACATCTTTCTTGTATGAGAAAGTAATATAATTTGTTTTATCGATATTTAGGCTTATTTTATTAGCTTTGAGCCACGATGAAACCTTGTGAAGTTCAGTATTTATACTCTCCACAATCATAGCAGGATTTTGGTTCGGAAGGACCGCAGAAAGCGTACTGTCATCGGCAAAAAGTATGAATTTGAAGAATGATGTAGATTTTACAATATCATTGATAAAAATCAGAAACAAGAGAGGCCCGAGAACAGATCCTTGTGGAACTCCATGGCTAATTGTCTGTGGGTCCGATTTTGCGTCGTCAATGACAACGTATTGCTTCCGATTTGTTAGGTATGATCTGAACCAATCATGGGCAATCCCTCGAATGCCATAACAGTGTAGTTTCGATAATAGTATTTTATGGTCCACACAATCAAATGCTTTTCGGAAGTCAAGAAATACAGAGAAGACAGGCTTTCCTTCATCTATATTAGAATAGAGGAATTGTAAATGATTTAATATAGCCTGTGTTGTTGATTTTTTAGAGCGAAAACCGCATTGTTTATCGTAAAGAAATTATTTTTGTTCAAAATAAGAGTACACTTTTTTATACACAATCTTTTCGAATACTTTGCTAATAATTGGTAGAATGGAGATAGGTCGATAATTGTTTACACAGGTTTTTTCACCACTTTTAAAGATTGGGGTTACTCTAGCAATTTTGAGGGAGTTCGGGAAAGTGCCTAGTAAGAGAGACTGGTTAATAATATTTGATATCAGTGGGGCTACAATGTCAGCAATAACTTTAAGTACTTTAGTCGGAAACGTTTGTAACCCACTCGATTCATTTTTCATGTTGTTTATGCACGTAATTACATCGGAGGAGTTTGTAGGCGTAAAGAAAAAGGAGTTGGGTTCTCGAATATGATCCATAAATTCCAGGTGATCAGTAGGTTCACTTAGAATACCATCAGCTATTGTTTTCCCTACGTTTACGAAGAAGTTGTTAAAGAGATTAGCAATTTCTTTCTTCTCATGATATTTTACATTATCTTGAACAACATATTCAATTTTCTTTTTATCGGCATTATTCGGTTTACAGCAGGAGTTAAGGAGATGCCAAGTCTTTTTAACGTCAGTTTTGAATTGAGTAAACTTGAGCGTAAAGTAGTTCTTTTTTGATGTTCTTATCTGGTTTGTTACATAGTTTCTAAATCGGTTATATGTTTCTCTAGATATTCGTCCTTCGCAAAGGAGGGCTAGGTACGCTTGACGTTTCTTTATATTTATCACGATGTCTCTAGTAATCCAGGGCTTATGTTTACTTTTCGGGGTAACTGTACGAGTTACAATTGGGCAACACTGATTGTATGCGGTCATTATAGTTTCAGTCAACTTTACTACTGCTTCATCAATGCTCGTAGTATTATTGTTTTGTTGAGAGATGTGCAATGTAGGCATTGATTCTTCTAGAACGGTGCGCATTTCTTCAAGATTTGATTCGTTTATTTTACGATATGAGTAAGTTTCAGCCCGTGCCTTGGTGCAAGCAATATAGACATTTTTCTTCATAAGAAAAACTGGGAAGTGATCTGATAAGTCAGAAGTAATTATTCCAGCAAGAAAATCACTAGGGTCTGTCATAAAGATATTGTCAAGCAGCGTAGCACACTCTGAGGTTATTCGTGTAGGCTTTGTAATGATCGGAAGGAAGGATTGAGACTGAAAGGTAGTTAGGAAATTAGAGATTGGTTCATGGCTTTCATGTTTCAGTAGATCATAATTGAAGTCACCGCATATTATTATGTCATTGTATAAGGGCCTGTTGAACTGAGAAATAATACGATTCAGACGCAGATGCAGCAACAGTCTTCAAGAACATCTTTGAAAATGTTATGAAAGAAAATGAACTTACGCCCGATCAAATTTATAACTGCGAAGAGACAGGGCTCAATTGGAAATGCCTACCTAGTAAAACACTTGCTGCAAATGAAGAAGCAACAGCAACTGGATTTAAAAAGAATAAAGAAAGAGTTACGGTATTAACCTGCGTCAATGCTTCTGGGAAGCACAAATTAAAACTTCTAGTGATTGGAATGTCAAAAAATCCAAGAGCATTGAAAGGAACACATAATTTGCCAGTCACATATCGTTCACAACCTAATGCATGGATGAACAAATACATCTTCAAAGAATGGTTTTTCAATGAATTCGTTCCAGCAGTACAAAAAAATTTGCAAGCAGTGGGAAAGCCTCCTGCAAAGTGCGTGCTTCTTTTAGATAACTGTGCAGCGCATCCAAAGGAAACGGAACTGGTTTCTGACGATGGCAATATATTCGCATGTTATTTTCCCCCAAATGTTACGGCACTGATCCAACCTATGAATCAAGGTGTAATACAAAGTTTGAAATGCTTCTACAAGAGAAATTTAATTCTTCAAATGATACATGGCGACACACATCCTGGCGAATTTCAGCGCTGCTTTACCATCAAACACGCTTTGTATGCGATAGCGTCAGCGTGGAACACTGTGAAATGCGAAACTCTCTCGAGTGCATGGCATCAATTGTTGCACGGCATCAAGTCAATGAATGAAGCATACCATGAACACAACAATTCTGTAAAGTCACGAAATAAAGAGTTAATTAATGAATCATTTCACTTAGCTTCATCAAGCGAAGCATTCGCAGATATTGAACGTGAAGATGTGGAAAAGTGGATGGAAGACATAGACGAGATTATACACTCCGCTCCAAAAAATTATGAGAACATTGAATGCTTGCCGAATCCAGATCGTAGCGAAAGCAACCTTACTGACAATGAATTCCAAGGTAAAACCACGTGGAATGAAGCAGAATCCTACATAGATAAAGTTATAGAATTTATGGAAATGACTCCTTGTTTCAACGGTAATGACACATTGCAGGCGTATAACTTAAAAACAACATTACTTTCTCGTAAAGCAAGCAACGCAAAATTGAACGAAGTCCGCCAAAGCATCAAGAAAGGTATACAAGAGTCCTTTGATTTTACTGATAATGATAGAGAAGCATGATAAATGATTACAGATTGTCAGTTTCTGTTCAACCACATTTGAAATTGCTGTAACATTACGTGTGTTGTTACCTGTTGTATTTGTCTAATTTTAACTACATATTGTCTAAATGAACAATACAATGCTTTCCACTATACTATATTTCTACAAAATAAATATTTCTAATTTAGTTTTCTACAATCAGTTTATGCATATCTTTTTTTATTTAATAATATATATTCAGTATATGTTAGTCATAAATATTTATATTGCTGCATATTTTCAGTTTGCGTCATACCTTGTCATGGTAGACACTCTTTAAATTCACAAATAATACATTTCCACGAACAGTTGTTTGATTTGACCTTTTAACACAGTCATAAAGCTTTAGAGTTTAGACCCTTAGTTGAAATTTTTATGACTCAGTTGGCCGTAGAATACGAGTAATATGTTTTCTTTTGAGAAAGAAAATTTGTTCATAGAAAACTTTGAGGGTACACAATGCTAAATGTGTCCTTCCCGAAATCCGAAAACTTCCTAATATCCGGAATAGCAAAATGTTCGAATTTCAGGAATTCTACTGTATCTGCAAGGCAGACATCTCACCGCATCGCAACCGTACTTACACTGACAAAATACGTGACAGTATACGAACTATACTGTAAAACTAAACACCGTTAAACAGTACACTGCCATTGATAATACAAAAAACACCCCTACGTTTGGAATCACCTCTGCTTCTATTTTCACGAAGACGGACTCCTATACCGTCAATTCTTGCTCTTTAATTAAAACTGCGGACTCACGTATAAATCGAGCCTCGTCGCCCAGAAAAATACGTAACTCAAATTACCGCGCTCACCAACTGTGAACGAAAACAACAAAAAAATAAAACTTTGTATCCACGTCCGGACTCTTCCTAAAACTTCTTTTATTTCCTCATCATAGGGAACACGGGCTTATGGTCATCCGGTAACAGTAATTAACTCGACCGAATACCGCTGCGAAACGTATCTTCCGACGTTCCAATTCACAGCGACCTCTGTTCTCCGTTTTCTCCACAACGAAATAAAAGAAATACTTGACTACCCCATTCTCACAGTGACAGGTCACTTACGACGAAAAATGTTTGTCACTTTAAAAAAAAACACGAACACGAACAGCACAACTCGAATGAACAGTTCTCGCTCAATTGCAGAAAAATACATTTGGTTTTCTTCCGTTAGAGAACACCCTTTAGCTTCCGATGTCGTATTTTGCCGTGCCGCGGGATAACTGATGATCACGCGTTCCGTCCTTGATACCCCTGTCCAGTCGTCGGGAAGTTCCGCATCTGCTGCACCTGATTCGTTGGTTGCAGTTGGGTGCGTCGCGCGAGGTCGTTACGTAAAATAACGAAATAAATCCATCGCCTTGTGCAGCGATTCCTTCACTGAAATAATTTCTTCGTCACGGTGCCGCCATCACGCAGGATAATATTCAGTTCCCTCACGGAACAGCTTCCGTGGTCTCCATCTCCATCTTCTCTGGGATGCTGATTGTCGGGCCGCACAGGGGTTGTCGAGACTTTTGTGTTAGTTACCCATAATCCCAAGTATTTTCTTTATGTGTCCAGCTCTCTGAACGCCGACTTGTCTGTTTCTCTGCGCTGATGTTGCGTCTGCGCAATTACTTTAGTTAGCCCTAAAATATCATTTGTATTACATGTCGATATTCCAATGTTTCTTTGATTACCTAGCTAAATAAGACTAATATTTTAAATTCAATTTTGAGTGTTATACCCTGTTATGCAGTATCTCATGTATGTACGCAGTATTGTTGCAATAGAAAATAAATCACTGTCTGTTAAAATATATCAGTGTATGTAATAGAGACTGCAAAGAGATTCAGCGTTAAGCAAGTCACACCCTAAGGTCAAAAGAGTTATCTTTCTCCATATTGATACTGGCTGTAGTCTCATACGACACCTCGCCTAGAAAGAGATTTAAGGAACCCTAGGAAGGTCGAACTATTTCGCATAGGTTTGTCGATTAGGAAGACGCAGTCGCAGCTCGGCACTAACAGAGTTCACTTCTGTTGCCCTAGCGGTCTCATACGGCGCTGACAGTCGCTCGTCTTCCTAACGGTATCGCCGTAGTTCGGCACAAAACGGAATTACTTCTGTTGCCCTAGCGGACTGAATACAGCGCAGGTGGTACCCACACAAACCTCACCCCACACACACACACACACACAACGGTACCGCCGTAGTTCGGCACTAACAGAATTTACTTCTGTTGCCCAAGTGGACTGATTACGGCGTAGGCGGTACCCACACGAACCTCAGGAAGGGCAGCTGCAAAGAAAAAGCTAGCGCCCCGGAAAAAGGTAGCTGCACAGAAGACAGCCCCCCTTTTCCACGAACCCTCACGTCGACCGCACGACGGTATCGACACTGATGAAAACTTAATAATCGCGGCCTTAATAATCGAACACTTGATAAGCACTCCACTTCACTCTCCCCCGTTCACTGGTTATCACGGCGACGTTCCTTCTCTTCACGGCGACGTTCCTGTTGACGATCACTTTAACGACTTATCTGTTAGCGATGTCTCTGTCGGCGACGTCTTCGTTGGCGATCTCTCTTTAATAGGTCCCTGTTCGAGCGCCAATGTAGGATTTGACGGTTTCAGGGGTTCCGTCATCCCGATGAGTATCAGCTCATCGCTGACCTGAGGTCCAAGGGTTGCACAATTGGGTCTAGAGATCGTGTATGACTTCCACGTAAGGGGGGGAGGAAGGTTTGAGTGACAGTCCGCTCAAGAAGATCCTTTATTGGAGTGATGCTGATACAATGCTGATACAAAATATAATGAACACAATGAACGGTACCCGGGCGGGCAGCGCCCAGCACCGCTGTGCAGCACACACGCCGTAAGCTCAACGAGTCTGCGCTCTCTCCCTCTGAATGCCTGTGACGCTTTAACATTACAGCACGTTATATAGGTAGCAATATCTTCTGCGGGCTTTCCCACATTGATAACATAACAACACAAAAAATCCCGACTCCGACACTTATTTGACTGGCGGGATGGAGCGACGGTATGGAGCGCGAAGAAAACGTCAATGTAAAATGGCCTTAAGCCTACACAGCCTGCATTTCGGACGCCCTGCGGAACCTCCCCTGCAGCCAACTCAGAGGAGCTGGTGGTTTTCGTCCACTTCGCTTTCCTTCCATCGATGATCTAGGAGACGTAAGATGAGAGGCTGAGGCGCCTTCCTTGCTGCTGCTTGCACCACTCACCCGTCTACTCGTCTGACTTCGCTTCGCGACATGTCCTGAGGCTCATTGGTACTTTGGAGGTTCGTGGACTATAAGTTCATGACCAATTAATTGCCATTCCGTGAGCTGGGCATTTAGGACAACGTCTCCCTATGTTTTCTTAAAATTATAACTTAGAAATTATAACTTACTGTTGATACCGTCGTGCGGGTTCGTGAAAAAGGGGTTGTCTTCGGTGCAGCTACCTTTTTCCAGGGCGCTAGCTTTTCCGCGCAACTGCCCTTCCTGAGGTTCGGGTGGGTACCGCCTACGCCGTAATTAGTCTGCCAGGGCAACAGAAGTAATTTCTGTTTGTGCCGAACTACGGCGGTACTGTTAGGGTGAAATTTATGAGGGTACCGCCAACGCCGTAATTAGTCCGCTAGGGCAACAGAAGTAAATTCTGTTTCTGCCGAACTACGGCGGTAACGTTAGGAAGACGAGCAACTGTCTGCGCTGTAATCAGTCCGTTAGGGCTCCTCAGGATACACCCTAATTCGCCGAACTGCGATGGCGTCTTCCTTTACGATAAATTAAGCGGAATAGCTTATTCTCCGAAGGTGGATCCTTAAGTCCTTTTTTAAGCGAGGTGTAATAGATTTAAGTCTGTGTCAAATAGGAAGAAATTCGTGTCACTTCAGGATATCAACTGCTATTAGCTGAATCATTTTGCAGTGCCTGCTACATACACAGATACATTTCAGCAGGAACAGTGATTCTTTTTCCTTTTTCAAAAATAGTGTGTACAAACATGAGCTACCGCATAACATGGTACAACACGTAAAATCACATTTAAAATGTTTATGCTATTCAGCTTGGTAATCAGACTAATGCTAGAATACTGAAATACAATACAAAAGACACTTAAGGGCTAACTAAAGTAAACGCACAGACGTGCCATCGGGGTAGGGAAATAGACTTAGGCCCCGTTCAGGGAACTGAACATATCAAGAAAAGACTTAAGATTATGGGTAACTAACACAAACTGGACACGACACCACCTGCTGCCTGACACGCCCGGGGGAGGGTGTCTCTGCTACGATAGCCCAGACAGGAAATCAGCTAGGTGGTTGTCGACTCCCGAAAGGTGTTCTGCTCGAAACCTAAAAAGGCTGAAATACAAAGCCCAGGGTTTCAATCTGGGGTTCAACTTGTCTGCCTGTTGCAAATAAAGAAGCGGTCGATAGTAACACAAATTCTCGTCCATACAGGTAGACCTCAAACTTCTGTAGAGCCCAGTAGATGTTTAGCGCTTCTTTTTCAATTGTAGAATAGTTCATTTCTGCTCCTCTCAGTCGACGTGAAGCATATGCTACTGGCGCGTAGTGACGGAAGTCTCGTTTGCTTGGCTGGAGGAGAGCCGCTCCAAGTGCAGTTTGGGAGACATCTGTTCTTAGAATGAAGGGGCATCTGAGGTCTGGTAACTGTAAGGCCAGTCTCCTGAGTAACGCTGTCTTCAAACTTTTCAACAGGTCTTCTGTTGTATCGGCCCAAGGTATTTGTTCTGGGGAGTTCTTCTTTAGGAAATCATTGTCGCGTCTTACAAGACGCGAATTTTGAAAATCTTGCGACAACATTTTGTGGATCCGTACTGGTCCGCAAGACTGACGCAGCGTTCTGTTTGACTAGAGTGCTCGTGGAGAGAGTTTCTCCCCGGATAATCTTAAGTTTCTGTGTGCTTAGCAGTGTGATTACGTGTTAGAAAACTACTAATTTTAATTCATGTGTTCTAGGATTAGCTATACTTGTTGCTCCGCCACCATGTATTGTGTGTTTGATAGTGGTGAACAGCCGGTTCCTAGAGCATTCAATGATGCTGCTGGCAACCGGCGAAGCACCTATATCGAGTTAGACTAGCCCTTTCTTTTAATCTCTGATGTTCCCTCCAGCTAGGATGCTGTATTGTGATGCTAGGAATTTAACGATTCAGATTGTGTAAACTAAGGTAGGTAGCACTAAGATGAAAGTGTATGTGAGAAGTTGTAGCCTTTAACACGTTCATTGCGGTGTGTCCCACCGGTGAGTCGTAGTTCGGTTTTTCCTGCTGCGAAGCGACCCATCGATGGGTCGTTTTACAAATTCTAACAACCTTTCTAAAATAACGGTATTTAGCAGGCCCAGTGAATGTGTGATTTTTACAAATTTGCTCATTAATTTTGACTTTGAATTTGAATTGAATATTGAACTTCAGTTTCACCCATCACAACTGACATGTTTGAGTATACAAACATAGGATGTGAACAGCTGGTCGGTACTAGCAACTTCACCGTGCATAGCTCAAATTTTTACTAAGAAATAAAATACATTTTTCTTTTGAATGTCAATATCTTGTTGGCTCCTCACCCATGAGCTGTGCTGGGCATGTTGCGCCAGTCAGTAAGGTAGAAGCCTAGAGTTCAAGCACTTTCAAAAGTAGACTGGGAATATACCATGGTAGACATTTATGCGACCACTCGCCCGTGTGATTTTGTGTTCTCGGGGTAACGTTGGCCAACGTGTACTTGTTGCCTTAGGGACAGTTCACATGTATTTAAATTAGGTAATTTAAATTTGCTGACTCATTTCAACTTCTTTCAGTATTAGGCTGATCAGTAAGATAACCGTTTTTTTTTTTTGACAATAGGTAATTATAGCTGATGTGCTGTATTCATGTCCATTAACTTAAAGCTCTGATTATTCTGCGGTTGAATAGGCCGTAGTACTAGTCTGCTGTTACTATTTTGGCGTTGCCCCTGCATCAGAGACCTAACCTTTTTAAACTTTTTCTCCCTCCCCAGGTAGAGTAAAGAAAAAATACGATAGTCATTCATTTTTGTAGGTTGAAATAGAAAGGCTATTCCAACGGGTGAGGGACCTTCCCCCATTGTTAGTGAGTATATTGAGGTGTTGTCAGGTTGTCTCACCGAGGTTGTAAACCAGTACTACTGTAGCATTTAATTTGTGTAAACCGTTAGAACTGATTTTAAAGCCGAGTCCCTGCAATTAAAATTAGTGTGTGCGAGTGTACTGTCCTCCTATGACCACAGTGCACATATTTAATAGTTTAGAAATTATAATGGGAAGCTAAAGAAAAACCTTCCATTTGTATGTTTATAAAATTGGGCTTTTGCATTACTGTGTGCTCAAAACAAAGTATAAAAATGTATTTCCTATTTAGAAAGTCAAACCTTCTTTAATATTCTGCCTCAGATATTCCAATAGTTGTCTCATTGTTTTATGCGTTTGGCCTGACAATTATTGATCCTTTTCCATGTATTGATTTGCGCATGATTTGCCATGAGTTGCTCCGAGCGTGGAGTACTATCCTTATTGCTATTCTCTGGAACTGGAATTCTTGCTAACATGAATCGACTCGTGAACTACCCAGACTCTCGAGACTGGCGTGATAGTTCATTGTCATTAGGATATCATACTTAGTTCTAGCATTATTTAGTTGCTCTTCGTACCTTAGTCAGCTACTTCTCATCTATATTTGAACTAGGAGTTTTTTTATTATGCGGTATTATATACCTTAATTAGTCAGTCGTTTATATTCTTGAACCAGGAGTTTTCTTATCATGCGGTTATCCCTCGTATCGTGCCGAACCTGAAATTATCCTTGTTGTGCAGTTCACAGAGTCCTCGGGGCTTGAAATAAAACTGAAGAAATTTCGTGTCTTTGGCGTCCCTTGTTGTTCGTTCACTCGCGTTGACGTAGTGAGGATCAAAATCCACAAATTAACGCGAGACAATCATGGAGTTTAGAGGTCAGTTGAGGGTAGTTAGGAATGTACTGTTGGTGGAACCCAACTGTATCGAGAAAACTTCGGAGCTCCCATTTGGTTTTTGGGAGAGGAGCCAATTTTAGGGCTTCGACTCGGTTCTCCAGAGGCTGGATCTGATTACTGCTGAGTTGATGACCCAAATACTGGATGCTGTCAAATCCGAATTCGCATTTGGATGGCTTCGCTTTAAGGCCATGTCGAGAGAGAGCTTCGAACAGTTTAGCTAATGCTGCACAATGATCTTCCCAGGTAGTCGAAGCGATTAAGATGTCGTTCATGTTAACCTCGGTATCTTGCAGTCCTGCAGTAACTTGACGTATAAGGCGGGAGAAAGTGGCTGGATCATTTGCTAGGCCGAAAGGCATGGCGTTGAATTCATTGAGGCCAAACCTAGTTTTGAAGGCGGTGTATTGGCGAGACTCAGGGTGCAGAGGTACCTGCCAATATCCACTGGTCAGATCTATTTTACTGAAGATTGTTTTGCCAGCTAAATGGGTGAAAATAGCAGTCGGGACTGTTATTGGCTCAGCATCGAATACTGTCTGGTTGTTGAGGTGCCTGCAGTCCAGACAAAATCGGTGGGTACCGTCTTTCTTCCGGACGGCAAGAAGCGGTGAATAGTAAGGTGATGTGGATGGCGTCACGATTCCCATCCTCATCCACTTCTCTAAACTTGACTGCAGTTCAGGCTCCAGCGCTAGGGGAAGTGGATACGAATGTTGAAGTCGAAAACTGGTAGGATCCTTCAATTTTATTTCATGAACTGCCGTGCTGGTTCTTCCGGGAGTATCTGTGAAGAGATCGCGATATTTTCCAAGTAGTTCCTGGAATTCTGAGTGGTGTTGTAGTCAACGTAGATGAGATGAGGCAGTCTTCACTGGTTTCTCCGACAGGTGACGGTATCTCTGGTTCTTTCCGGTCGAGCTCTTCTTCTTCACCGGTAGGTTCTAGGGCGAGGCCAACCGCTGCAAAAGCTTCCTCTACTCTCTCATCGCCTTCCTTGAGATCGCTCTCGCTTGGTGAAGCGGAACTTTGCTGCTCCCGGTCGTGGTACTGGCGAAGGAGGTTGATGTGATAAATTTTGTTGTTTAGATCCACGTCCAATATATAGGTATTGGTTCCCAGGCGTGATTTTACTGTATAAGGACCTTTCCAAGTCAAAAGTAGCTTCTCTCGAGAATCGAGCAGAAATACAAGGACTTTATCTCCTTACTTTAAGTTCGCATCTTGGTACGTCTGTTGAAGAACTTGGCGCTTTTCTCTTGGCTCCTGTTTAGATTCTCGCGAGTGATTTTGCATGTTTCTTTCAATCGGTGCTTTATTTCCATTATATACTTAACAGTGCTCGTGTCGTCGTGCAAACTTCCATCTGTCAAACATTTTTTGAGCATGGTTAAAGGTCCACGGACGCGATGGCCATAGATGAGTTCGAAGGGGGAATACCCGGTTGAGGCCTGAGGAGCGTCTCGACATGTAAAAAGGAGGGAAGGCAAATACAGGTCCCAGTCTCGTGGTTGTTCTACGGCTAATTTCTGCAACATGACTTTGAGCGTACCATTGAAGCGTTCGACAATGCCGTTCGAATGGGCATGGTATAATGGCGTCAATCGGTGCTGCATGCCGACGAGTTTCAGGAAAGCTTCGAAGGTTGCGGCTGTGAACTGAGTGCCGTTGTCGCTCGTTAGCGTATGAGGGAAACCAACTATGCTGCAAATTTCGAGTAGCTCCTGGGCAACCGTTTCTGCATCTATATGTCTGAGCGGGGCTGCGTCTGCGTACCGAGTCGCTTGGTCAACCACGGTGAAAATGTACCGGTGGCCACGTACCGAAGCTGGTTGCAATGGGCTTACCAAATCAACACTGAGTGCGGAGAATGAAGTGGTGATAGGTGGGGTTAAGATTGGTGCCTTTCTTGGTCGAGATGGAGCGTGCGTCTGGCAGGTATGACAGGAGTGACAGTATTGGACCACATCTTTTGCTAGGGTTGGCCAGTAGAAATCTCGTTCTAGTCGAGCCTGAGTCTTCTTTTATGAGTAATGGCCAACAAGTGAATTGTCGTGACCCATTTCCCAGATTTGTGGACACACGCTTGCAGATGCCACAAGTTGGTGGGTTTCCTGACCGTCTCGGAACGTTTTCCGATGCAGAATGCCGTTATGGAGTTCATAGGGATTGACTTTGCCATCCTAGTGCATTTCTTCTTTGCCAGTGTCAACTTTCTTGAATAAAAACTGCAATGTTTTACACTCCCGCTGTAATTTCTTGAAGTCTTCTTTGTTGTGTTGCAACATATCAGCAGTGTTTGGTGTGACAGGGGGATTTTCGATCGTTTTTGCTGCTGCCCTTGTGACAACGTGAGAGACTTCTGCAGCAACTGGTTGCTCTTCATGGTCGGTCATCTGTTCTTCGTAGGAGGTGGTCCCGGGAACTCGGCCGAGGATGACATCGTGGGAAAGCTCTTCCATAGCTACGGCTGTCACCTCTCCGTGGAAGTAGGGGCAAATGAGAGAGACCCGGGCAAAAGGCGCCTCGAAAGAGTGATTGTTGGTCAGTCGAACAGTAATTTCCTTCTTCAAAATGGCGTCCGCTGGGACGAGAGACTTCTTGACGAAGACTGCTGTTGCTCCTCCATCGAGTAGCACTTGGAAGGGTTGTTGGTTCACGGTGCCAGACCATGGTTTCAGTTGTCCCAATTCGATCAGCTTGTTCGAGGTGATGTGATTGCATGTGACTGGGGGAATATATCGTCGTATTCAGCTGCTTCTTCATGCATTGTTAGATTGTTTACTCAAGCTGTAGTACTGGAGATAGGTAGGCTTGCATGGGCTGCTCCATTACTGTTGCTATCACCTTGCCTCCTCTGTAATTGGCGGTATTCATCACTGGAATGTGATCGGTTGGGGCCATGGAAAGTGCAGTAAAATCCAGTGTAAGGTCCTCGTGCTTCCTCGCGCTGCGGCGTGTTGCCCGATCTTGAGCTAGTGGGAACATCACGAGTGTTAGAAGTTCTTGGTGGCGTTCCTCGAGAGTTGTTGCTGGAGTTGAGTGATCTTGCTGGAGTGCTAGGGGATCGGACAGGATTTATCGAGCGTTTCTGATGCTAATGAAGCTTTGAGTGCTGGAGGGCCCGCATTCGTCGTTGATGTCAGTGTGCGACGCTTACAAAGCTGATGGAGCGATGTATATGAGGTCTTCTTGCAAGAAGCTATCACCCTGCTCTCCTAGGCTTGCGACTGTGTTACCACCCCTGTCGCGCAATTGAGTAGCGAGGAAGGGAGGCAAGCTTGAATAAGCTCCGTCAACAAGAAGATAGTCACGAAGAGTCTCGTAGTTGGCTTCGATGTCGCATTCTTTTAACCGAACGTCGAAGGCTTGTTCTAGTCGCCGTTGGTAACGTGACATATTGTCGCCTTCTTCTGGCTTCAATTCTTAGTAGTAAGCGCGTAGTTTTGCCGGAGTGACTTTATGAGCATCTAGTAGAAGCAATTTAATTTCAGGAAGCTTGAAGCGATCTGCTGCGGGCAGGGTATCGATGAATCGACGTTCCTTTGGTGTGATCAAATTATGGAGCATGGCAGCAGCATCGAGTTCACTAAATCCCATTGCTGTTGTGTGACTGCAGAAGCGTTGCAAAAATTCGCCCATCTTTCTTTCGTTGGATCGAAAGGAGCCGGTGGAGGTATCTTCATTCTGACATTTTGAGGAGTGATTTGAGCATCGAGTTGTCTGAGTCTGAGCTCGTGGTCTCGTAGTGCTGCTTCTCGTTTAGCTTCTTGTTCCGCCGCTCGTTCTGTGGCTTCTCGTTCCACTGCTCGTTCTGCGGCTTCTCGTTCCGCTACTCGTTCTGCGGCTGCTCGTTCCGCTGCTTCTCGTTCCGCTGCTCGTTTTGCGGCTTCTCGTTCCGCTGCTCGTTCTGCAGCTTCTTCCAATTGCCTCCGGCGGCTGGTGAATTCTTTCCTGTACCCCGCATCGGTGGGAGTGAGGCCGAGAGCTTCAACGTATTCTCGAGCTTGAGCGATGAGGTTCATCATGTTTTAATGCTGCGGTGTCAGCGTGGTTGAGTAGAACCCAGAAATCACAAGCAACGTTGGTAGTCGCACCCATCTTCTGAGTCCCTAGGTGTTCGGGTGCCAAAATATGTCGATACCGTCGTGCGGTTGACGTGAGAGTTCGTGAAAAGGGGCTGTCTTCGGTGCGGCTACTTTTTTCCGGGGCGCTGGCTTGTCCGCGCAGCTGCCCTTCCTGAGATTCGTGTGGGTACCGCTTACACCGTAATTAGTCCGCTGGGGCAACAGAAGTAATTTCTGTATTTGCTGACTATGACGGCACCGTTAGATTGAGAATTGTGTGGGTACCGCCTACGATGTAATTAATCCGCTAGGGCAACAAGTAAATTTTGTTTGTGCCGAACTAGGGCGGTACCGTTAGGAAGACGAGCAACTCTCTGAGCCGTAATCAATTTGTTTAGACTCCTCAGGAAATTCCCTGGTTCGCCGAACTGCGACAGCGTCTTTCTTGCCGATAAAGTATGCATTGTTAGCTTCCGGTCTCGGAGTGGATCCTATTTTCCCTTATTAAGCGAGGTGACGGAGTTATTAACAAATTTCGAAAAGTAAGGGCTTAATTTTTTTCCTTGTTTTGTGAAGTAGTTTCCTAGCAGATTGTCTTTGCAGTCCCTTTTACATACACTGATACATTTCAGCAGGAACAATGATTTTTTTCTTTTTAAAAAATAGTGCGTATAAACATGAACTATTGCAAAACATGGTACAACACGCAAAATTACGTTTGAAATATTTATGCCCATCAGCTTGGTAATCAGACTAATGCTAGAATACTGAAATACAATACAAATAATACTTAAGGGCCAACTGAAGTAAATCCACAGACGCGCCATCGGGGCAGGAAAACAGACTTAGGCCCAGGGCTGCCAATGAGACTTTTACAAAAACCCAAGGTCATGGGTCTAAAAAACCCAAGATCTAAAATTAAAACCCAAGATTACCAAAATACAAAAAAATACATGAAATTTCAAGTGTTCTTTTTTCTTTCTGTGCAAAAAATTGCAATCATAGGTGGAAAAACATAAAAAATTATTATTACGATGGAATCAGTCACTTTTTTAATTTGAATGTACAGAGTTCATTAGAAGATAATCCCTTCAAATTTGAGTTTAATCGAAAAATGCAG
The DNA here is from genome assembly GCA_030386875.1 of Morinoia aosen. Taxonomy (NCBI): domain Eukaryota; kingdom Metazoa; phylum Arthropoda; class Malacostraca; order Amphipoda; family Talitridae; genus Morinoia; species Morinoia aosen. The sequence continues at coordinate 68,673,229 of CM059557.1, forward strand.
ATTTTCAAATCAAACCACCGACGAAAATCACATAGCAAATGCAATAACGCGACTGAGACACGCCACACACACTCTAATCAGTTTTTTTGACACAGTGGCGCGCGCTCAGCAGATTGTGATTTGTGACAGGTGACGGTTATGCTACGAGTTCATACGCTAAGTGCTCTTACAGGTTGTGACAGGCATGCAACGCATTTCTATCGCATAACGAAACCTTTAAGCGCAATAAAAAGAAGGCATTTGTACGTAACAATTTGACTTTGAGAAACTTCTGTGCACCATGATTGAAGTATGAGGCTCAAAACCCATGATTATCAACATATTCGAAAACAAAACCCAAGAACTCAAGGCACATCATAAAAACCCAAGATCATCGGTTAATACCCAAGCAGTGGCAGCCCTGCTTAGGCCCCGTACAGGGAACTTCACACATAAAGAAAATAAAATTATGGGTAACTAACACAAACTGGACTCGACACCACTTGTTGCCTGACTCTATAACTTAAATAGTGAAGGCATCTACGGATGCCTTATTTCCAATCTAGCCTGATACATATCACCTTGTACATTGGATTTTCAAATGCCTCATATCTAACGCCAGGACGCCATGACGCTTTCCCACAGTCAAGACTGGTACCCATTTCAGGCACCTGGGTAGAGTGGGGTAATTGTGCTTGGAATTTTTCTCCTATACCCCAACAGAGAAAATCGCCACCTCCAGCGCCGAGTTTCGAACCCGGGTCTGCCGCACGGCGGCAGAACCTCTAGCCACATGGCTATGGCGAGCACAAAACGTATAACTTACTATAACTTAAAAACGTATAACCTACTATAACTTAAAAACGTATAACTTACTATAACCTAAAAACCTATAACTTACTATAACCTAAAAACCTTTAACTTACTATAACTAAAAACTTATAACTTACTACAACTTAAAACTTATAGTGCACTATAACTTGAAAACTTAATGGTTACTATAATTTAAAAACTTATAACTTACAATGACCCAAATCTTATAAACTACAATAACTTAAAAACTTATAACTTACTATAACTTAAAAACTAATAGCTTACTTAAACTTAAACACTTATAACCTACTATAACCTAAAAACTATAACTTATTGTAACGATAACTCTTCTTAACCAAAGAATAAAACTATCTAAGCTAACTATAGATAACTTTTCAGAGCACGGGTGCAGTGCTTCTTATGACGGCATCGTCACAGACGGCAAGTCGAACGCCCGCCTGTCTACCAGAAGTCCGGCTCTGAAATGTTGATAATTTCGTTGCCCTTAACTTTAATGTTTTATGCTTTTCTTATAAATGTCGCTGACATTTCTCCCAACGAACGGGCAATTGTTCCTATAATTAAATATTCCGAGTATTTACTCCCTTTTTATAACCAGCATAGACCGGGGCGGACCACACACACACACAAACACATCAAAACCCAGACGCTCACACTCCTACACACACTCCCACACCCACAGACACACATATACACATGCACATGCCAAGCACACTTCTAAAAATAACCACAATTCCCCAACACGATGAGATACACCATCGTCTCAAATCACATAACGAAATGTACAATGTATTTCATTTTAGGCTCTATGTTTAACATTAAAACACCAAAATCAATTGATTTTCCGACACCATTACCAAATAACAAATAAAAACGTAACGTAAGCCCATATTTACAGTTCATATATCAGTTCAAAGACTAGGATCTCTCAAATTTCGACACGGATCTAAGAGACATCAGTTACACACTGAATTTGAAAACTAACTTTCCAACCGGGGAACTTTCATGGTGTATCTTCGAATAACTGAAGATATGCGCTGCTCGAGCAGAGCTTTGAGGGGCAACTGAAATTTTTCATGAATAACACATCCTTAACAAATCAATCAGATCTTCTCTTATAAAATGACTACACCAATCACAATTCAACCAATTAGTTCACCAATCACTTCCGAACCTAACCCAAACTAATATAACCAACTCAACCCAACCTAAACTAATCTAACCCAACCTAGTCTAATCAAACCTAACATACCCAATTTTATCTTCACCTCACTTTATAACCTAAAGTATCCAATTTTTTAGTTGAATTTTTCAACACTCTTCTTGTATTCCATTCAACTTACCGTCCATCCCTTGTTTCTGATCAATTTACCCAAAGTAATTTAACCTATCCTACACAAAATGCAATACCTTCACCTAAATAAAAACTTCAAATTACCTAAATCCTTAATATGAAACGCGACTGCAAGTTTCTTATCAATATTGTAAACAGAGTCGTAAGAGAATGAAATTTTAACATCAAATCCCGAATTAACCTAAGGTCGAACATGCTTAAAACCCTATCAATATGATCGTTCATTCGACCAGAATACTTTAAATATTACCTATAACCAATTTCAATTACATGAGCCTCATTCAAAATTTTACTTATACATGCGGTTTAAAAATATATGAAATTCTATTCACGCTATTTAAAATTCTGCCAAAGCCAGACGCACGAAAATTAGGCTTCCCGTAACCCACACAAATTGCCACTTCTCATATCAAAATAGATTACTCACTTTCGTATCAGAGAAATATCCTTTCGTTCTGAAAATTCATTTAAAACCTTCAACAGAAAACGCAAAATATTCACCAAATTCATGACAAATCCAATTACTATCAATAATTTCTCAAATGAACCCCAACAACCCAATACTGTATATATTTGTGTCCACGAATAAATGATTCCAATGAGCGTTAAATTTACATACATCAGATGGCGTCTCAGTTCTTCACGCAGAGCCCTTAAATCATCAAATCCTGCTTCAACCTTAAACAAAGCAATCATTCATCCTCAATGAAATAAAGATCGTCACAAAATCAAAATACCATCGCAATGCCACATCAAAACGAAAGATAATTCTTGCTAATACAACAACATCGACGCCTGTTCATCTTCATTGGGTTCATAATGATGGAACACGCCGTCGCGCGGTCAAATTCAAGGCTTGAGAAAATTAAATCTGACTTATCGAGCCGCTCAACGAGTGCTACGCACCTCGTCGAGCGGCAAAATTGCAGCTCTTATATTAGTCATACTCGAAGGGTACTGCATTCACCTTCGAATCACTTTGAAACTCTGAAAAATATCATTTCTGTCTCATTTCTACCCAGTTTCAGTGTAGTTACCCCGTACAGTTTACTAACGGGCTTGAAAGCATCATTCTGTATGGTTATGAAAGTATTATCTGCAGCGATTATCGTCTTCCTTGCGATTTTGCATTGGAAATAGCATTTTAATATCCCTCAACTTTTGTCTAACTCTTCCTAAATTTTCCACATGCTTGGTCATTGCACAAGTCTAAATGTCCGAACTTGCCCCAAAAATAGTTCACAACACTTTCCACTGACGAAATAACGGACAAAAACATTTAACACAACTCATTTCCCCATATATCAAACAATTATAAATAAACATAATATAATCAACAACATTCACACCCTGCTTTTGATTCCGCTTCATATGAGCCCAAAATGAATTCTCTAGCTGATTTCAAAGTACCCTTAATCGTACATTGAAACATGCATAGAATTTTCTAAAATTACTCAGTCACCCCAAAATATCGATAGGTCCGTTCTCAAAATGTCAGCCTGAACAGACATACATATGTACATTGTATCAAAATTTCGAACATCTACCTGCAATGCACAAAAAATGATATGCCTAATTAAAACTACACACAATTGCCCACCGAGTTCACCAATGCATCATAATTTACAAAGAAAACTATCCCAACACCTATCAATACAATCAATCTCACTCTCTCCATACGAAAGAAATGCTATCGCTTCCCTGCATCAGGACTCAAGTTTTAAAGAAATTTCAACCCTCAACCAAGTGAAATAAGTAGTTATTTTAATTAGTTTTTCGTTCGGAGAATTTACATCGTGTATCTCAAAATAACTGAAGATATGCACTCTCAAGGCAGACCTCTCAGGGGTAACTGAAGTAAGAAATTCTGATATGCTTTTACTCAATATTTAAATCTTTCAAGCAAACATTGAAGTAACAACGAAGCTTGGCATACATAAAGTGAGCTCTCATTAAAGTTTCATGCAAATTTTGGCATCGAACAAAAAAAGGTTAACATCGGCATCTTTGGGATGCTTTATTTCCAATCAAGCCTGATACATATGATCTTAGCATTGGTTTTTCAAATGTCTTATAACTAACACTATATACAGGACACCATGACGGTTCCCCCGTGAAGCCGGTACCCATTTCCGACAAAGTGGAATGAGCGACTTCTCGAATTTCTAAATGAATTCATGGTCGCGATTTCAACCCATAAATGTTCACTTACCTCCAGAAAAACATCATAAAATCGATCCTCACATCAAATTTAATAGCTTGACTCGTTTACACCGCCCAAATAATTTAGCATCATTCTCTATGTTCGAATGCGAGATATTTCACAACTTAAATCCTCAAACAGAGGTTTTATGACTCATGAGTGGATAATATTTCCTTCTGATACCACAAAAATTTCTCAATAACTCACCGATATACGGATCCTCAAACAAAGCCTCCATCATGAAACTCAAGTTACGACGGCAAAGTTTTAGGGTGGACCTCAAAATTACTGAACAGACCTCTTGCTGAAGCAGAGCTTTGAGGGGTAACTCAAGTAAAAATGCTGTTTTTACTTCAAACAATAACTAAGTATATAAGGCAAAGATTCAAGTAACAACGAAGCCTGACATACATAAATGAGTTATACATTAATAGAAACGAGTTATATCAACAAATAATAACTATTAAGTATCCATCTTGCTTGGTATCCAAGGCATAAGGGCCACGGCAGTCCGCGTCTTTGAGGAGTAATTGGACCATCGAATACCCACTACACTTGAAAGTAATAAACCTACGAAATGAATAATTTCTCTTTGTATTACGAAATTTGGCGAGTTTTCATCTTTTGGAATTTGGGTATCATGTCCATTTTCATTAGACAATATTAAAAACTTCTTTTCAAGTTTCGTTTCATTGTAGAAAGGTGACACTTTTCACTTTTAAGAACTTATGTCATGTTTTTGTATCTATTTCATGAAAACCTCATGTAACAGGTCACTGTCCGAAATGACTGCAGTGTCACAAAAGCATGTATTCTCCTAACTATGACATTTAATCAATAAGTATACCATTTAAATAATTCTCTATTAATTAGATAGACAATTTTTATGAGGTTTAAGAAATCCATTCAAAAAATCAGTTATATTTGAGGTCCTTTACTTACTTATTACGATGATGCGGACACTTTAACATTAGTTGTAACATCTTTGTAGTTGTAACATCTTTCACATTACAACTTCTACAAGCAGCAGAAGATTTGAGCCTCAAATTCTGAACTTCATTGAGATATTGCTACTGGAAATCGACATGGATCGCAACTTTCTCGACTTGGGAGAAAATTCAAAGCCGAACTAAAATTTTTTTTCTCTACCAAAACTTGTTGGAAGTGAAATAATACTACCATAAGGTGAATCGCCTATTTTAAACACATTTGTACTCTATAAAATTTCCTGTGAAACCAATATAAACCCTTTAAATTAATGAATTTCGTGGCATGTAAAAAAGTTATATGAATTTCAAGGCGAAAAAAGCCAGTTACAACGTTTACTTGCGAGTCACAATACATTTTTATAAGCTCTAACAACACAGCAAAACACTCAAAACTTCGCAACACCGCCTCAAATAGGGAAAAATTGGGGAAAACTTTGAACTTCAACAATTCATTGAAATATATTTTATCGTACTCGAAAACAACACAACACCAAGTTCATGATGATCCACATCCATATATAACCTTTAAACTCGATAAAGTTTCATTTCAGGCCATAAATTTAGTCATTAAAAAAAATTCAGATTCCGGAGACTTCAACTAGAGGTGGATCATTACCTACTTTTGCGTTAGATCGCCCCATTTTACCAGATTTCTTCCTCATGTTCGAGGTTTTTTCAAATTTAAACAAAAAGTTGAAGGCCTAGAACTTTGAGACAGGTATCAATCGAAAGATCTCCTCAAGACGCATCTTTCAAGCGCTTTTCAACTCCCTCGAAGGTGAGGAAGTGGGCTTCAGGGGTGTAGGAAAGTCAAAAATGGCCTGGAAAAATGAAAATAATCTCTCACGCTCAAACGAGGCCGAAATTCGAACAGGCAAACAATTATGGTATGTACGAGGAAAAAACGATCAAAAAGTGTTGAATAAAGTTTTTCGTGGGTCGCACCCATTTTCGTCAAAAATGGTTGAGGGAATTTTTCGTTATTTTATAGGTTTCGTTTGAGATAATTTCTTGAGAAAACCATCGGTCATCATGATCTCTGAACTTGATAACTTTGATAAAAATATTAAAACTAGGACGTATCAAATTTTCAAGTCACCACTCGATCAAACAACGACACAACTGGCGGCCAAAAATGACATTTGAAAAAACGCATTTTTTTACCTCAACTTTCAGGTTGCACAAATGGTAAACTTTCCAAGCAAACACTCTATAATTTTTGTTTTGAGTACTACGAACCTTTTTGAACGAGTCCTCAAGTCCAGAGACCCCCAGGTATTGCCCTCAAAAATCAGGACAAAAATCAAACCTCACCGAAATTTTTGCAAATTTTGTGGAAAATTTTGACCCAAAGTTGTGTCGAAACTTGACCGTTTCGAGAGCCGTTGATTTTATGAAACGTAGAACTTTTGGAAATGTATGAGCTATCAAAGTTTGAAAGTTTAAAACTGCGTGGTTTTCTCAAAATAATTTTTCACATTTCGTCAAAAATACCATAAAAATTTTTGTTCAACTTTGAGGGGCGAAAAGGGATACTTTCTACGAACGGATCGCAAAATGGCAACTGTGGCGCATACTCCGTTTTTTTAGCTACCACATTTTGAAATTAGACCCGCCTAAAGGCATTTTATGGGTGTTTGGCAGCAGTTTGAAAATGTGCCATTTCGGTCGATTTTCAACCTTTGAACCGCCATTGAAGGAAAAGTTGTCGCACGATCGAGATAAAAAAGGCTAGGGGTAATATAAAGAAGCAGTTTTATCTGACTGCCAAATTTGAAGGCGCTGCGACCACGCGTTTGAGTGGTTCCCCTTTAAATGACCGACATCAATATAAGGAACATGTAGCATTAGCTACAAAGTGTAAAATTATAAAATTTCTCATTCGCACTTAATAGCATAATTATTGACATTAAAAATCTTACTCTAAATTATTATTAATAATTTTCTACTTATAATTAGTAATCCTTGAAGTTTTTAGTAAATGCATGAGATATAAAATAACGGTCGACATTTTCGAGTTTGAAGCCTTTGAAAATGGCAACACCGCGCGGGGACGCTTTGTTTGAGCGTCACTCTCTCGTGAGTCTTTAGCTTGTGCGTTACAGCGTTCTTGTAGGTGAAAAAAATTAAGTGTTCAAATAGAGCAAATCTGGTAAAATATATCGTGTTCATTTCTTAGTGTGCATTGTGTTTAAGTATAAGGATCTGGTCAGTGTCGTGATGTATATATAAACATGTAAATAGTCGTAGAAGTCGTAAAATAGCATGGCTCATTCCAAGTGGTATCTCAACATGACGTAGCGTGAAATTTGCGTGTCATGTTCATTTCTTGTGTCAAGAGTATAGTATAGATGTTTAACCACGTCTTTCTCCTTATTGCAAAAAGATATACTTGCAGTTGTCATTATGATATTGTAACTCGCTCATCAAATACTTCGTGAGAGCGCACGGCAGATTTGCCGGCGTCTTTCGCGGAAAGGTGGCCGAACGTAAATTGCCGTGTCATGTCATTTTTTTATGTTCAAGATTTGCACTTAATTTAGGGGTAGATATTATCCTTTTTTTTACTACAAGATATACTTGCAGTGTTTTTCAGTATGATTGACATATGGATGAATTTAGGACTGCCTTTTAATTCTCGTACGGATATAGATATGTTATAGAGTACGAAATTTATTCATTCATATTCTTGCATTTTTTAGCTGTTTCGTATCTCATTGATATTCCACAAATCATGGTGCTTAAATCACATGTATTTTCCATAATTCCACAAAATTGAATAACAGATTATTACTGCTCTAAAAATCACAAGTCTTGTACGGTCATGCTTATACTGTAATTCAAGCATAAAGGAACGGCCATTGCCAGCTTGTAACCTTTCTATTTTCTTCCTGAGCCTGTAAAGAAATTAATAGCTTTGAGTTAAATCTATGGAAGAAGTTCAGGGTTTTCTCCGTGATGGGAAATTTACCATTGCAGTGTAGGAATTGTCAGTTGTGGAATTTGTCCTTGATGCCTCTTCGAGAACCTTCTCATTCAGCGTCTTCGATTATTGCAGATCCTCGACGGCACCAAACGCCACAACACACCTTCCCTGGGTCTGAGCTTTACAAGTTGTTAATTCACGTGGCATATTATCTCTCACTAAACCATGGAGTTACACCACGTAAATTGCCTCTCTGTGACGTGAGACGGTCTGACCTTTGGTCATATATCACTTTGCAATCACTTGGTTCGGAGCTAGTAGAGCCTAGTATATTACAACTAATGGCTAACTAATCTACCCGCTCAACCACGACAATTTGCTTTTCACATCGTGGAATTATTCTAAAGTCTGAACCCATAAATAGCGACTCATCCACACGTCACGGGTGGAATTGATATTCTGTCAGTCGCTAAAATTAAACAGACTGTGAACCTCCACAAACACACTCACTTACACCTGGCCAACGTCATCGCTCGCCGGACCTCGCCTACACGGAGTTTCCCATCTAAGAGAAGATCGTCCGAAGTCAAGCACGCCATCGTCATCATGGCTTCCTTCAATAAAAATATCCAAGCTGAGTTTTGTAGCATATCGCCACAAAGCGTAAGAATTATGAATTTTCCCATTCGCATTTAAATAAAATTAATCATTAGCATTACAAATCTTACTATAATTTATTATTAATTATTTTCTACTTATAATTCGTAATCATTGAAGTTTTTGTGTAAATACATGAGAGATCAAATAATCAATCGACATTTCGAGTTTAAAGCAGCCCGATACGGCAACATCGGAGAGCGTCACTTGAGCTGGCTCACTCTTGCTTGTGGCTTTAGCGTGCGAACATCATCTTGACCTCAACGTCATCACACACACCACTTACAACATTCTCCCTGGGCCGTTTTTGGGACTCTCCACTTGGATTAGAATTGGCTATGTTCTGGGCCTTTAGCCTTATATATATTCTCTAAGTACGGGCCTTAATTCTCAACTGCCTAAAATTACGGGCACAGTTGAATCAGCCTCTCATTTGCTGAAGTCAGCGTGCCTGGATCTTGATTACTATTCAAACGAAGAGTCATCATCGCCATCAGGCTCGGCACCTTGTGATCAAACTCACCTGCTCCAAAATTAAGCAGGCGTTGCCCACCTAAAGAGCCACGCACCGATTGTTGTGCTTGTTTAAAAATTGCCCTCAGTAAATTGAATATTCTGAAACCAATACACTTAACACCTCGTCCACCGGCCGGAGTGACTGCCTCAGGACTGCGAAGTATCTTCAGTCAAGATCTGCAGGATCAAGTCTCGGCGATCCGCAGGATCAAGTCTCGGGATCTTCCCGGCTCCTTCAAATAAAACCATTCACTAAAGCTGAGTCAAAAGTGCCTTATTATCCCTCTCATAACTTTTCCCAGATGCTTGTCGAGGTCTTGTGAGGACTGGCTATACCACCTCGGTCAGATCCAAACACTGGTGACCCCAGTTAAAATAACCCCAAACTTTCTTTAAAACTTCAAAACTATTCAACTCGATAAGTGTTTGAGAGGTTGTGAGAGAGGTTAATTTTGGTATATCATTGTAGTAATAAATTTTCCCATGTCGTAGTTTTTGGGAATTTCTTAGATTTACCGTGTTAATGGTGATTCTCTGAGCAGCTCTAACAAAAATTTTTTTTTCAGCGCTTTACTGTCCTTTTGTTTTATGTGCCTCAGTAGGTAGGAAAAATATATTTTTTTTTCCTATTTCCGTGCTTCCGTTTATTCTGACGACTGTAAAAATTCGCGTTTCCATTCTCTCTGTCCCCCCGTTTTTCTTCAACGTTATTGACCGAGTGAGTAGGTAGAAAAATAATTTTTCTCACCTGCTTTATTTTTGTGCCTACGCAAAATTGCCGCATACCGCATAATTTTTTTCTCGTTTCCAATTTCATATTTCCTTTCCTTCTGTTTCCACTTAATTTGAATGATTGTGTAGGAAAAGAAATAACGCAAACCCTTGCCACTTAATTCCAAGTCATAGGCACTGATATCTTAATTGCGCATCCCCAAAGAGATTGCTAGCATGCCTGACTCAGATAATGAAGATCGAGCCCCCACAAAACCCATTAGGCTCCCTCCCTTCATTCCGGAGGACGCCCACACCTGGTTCCAACAGTGTGAGGCAATGTTTAGGTATCATAAAGTAACTAATAACACTGATCAATTCTACGCCCTTGTTTCCGCAGCCCCCACAAAATTGTTGAATGATTCAAACAAATTGCTCGAAAGCCCTCCCGCCGTTGATCCGTACGGCACCTTAAAAAGAAAGATTCTGCAGAAGTTGCAGATGTCCGATGTGGACAAATTTCGTAGTTTGGTAGACGCCTCAGCAATTCCATCTGTCTCTAGCTCTTTCTCTCCCACTTCGCTAGTGAAAGAACTGCGGAAACTCGCTACGGGTGTTGCCGTAGCTGAGGGATTCCTGAAGGAAGTTTTCATGACTAAGCTTCCACAGAATGTGCGCCCATTTCTATCGCTAGCAGGCCCCGATCAAACGTTGGAAAAGCTAGCGGAGTCCACCGAGACGGTGATGCGCAACATTAATTCGCCACAAGCACCGCAAGTTGCGTCCCTGAATGCAGATGCTGCAAATTTTAGCCCCGTAAATACACAGAATCAATCCGCAGCCACAATAGATAAGATGCAGCAAGACATCGCCGAGATAAAGCAAGCTTTACAGAATTGCAATTTAGGTCAGAGTGTGGCTCACATTCAGCAAGGCCCAGGGAGATTCCAAAGCCACCAAAATGCCTACGACTATCCCTATGACTATCCCTCAAACTATCATCCTTTTCCTCCTCCTCAACGCTTTGATAGAGGTAGATCTTATGATAGGTCAAATCAAGACCGTCGCTTTCGGTCGCGCTCTCGTGATGCTAGTAGCAATTTATGCTGGTACCACATGAAATTTGGTGACCAAGCTCGCAAATGTGCCTCTAGATGCTGTCCGCGCTATACCGAAATGTCTTCGGGAAACGTGAACAGCGACGCATAGTAGCGAGTACTGCGTTGCCGCATTCCCAGACTACTCGCCTCTTGACCATTCACGATCCCGTCACCAAATACCGATTTTTAATAGACACTGGCTCCAGTGTGTCAATTATCCCAGCCACGGTGAAGGACAAAAACAACCCATTGTTGGCGACAGTACGCGCCGCAAACGGCACGCCAATTCCTTGTTACGGTGAAAGAGTATTAGAGTGCAGTCTGGGATTGAGGCGAAATTTTCTCTTCACATTCCTGATCGCGGAAGTACAAGAGCCCATAATAGGTGCTGATTTTCTAGCCAAATTTGGCATACTTGTAGATGTTAAAAACCGTAGAATTAGGGACGAGGAGACACAGATCTCAATTCCCGCTTGTGGCATAACTAGAGCTAATGTCTTGCATTCCTTCTCAATCGCTTTCAAACAGGAGTGCATGTTTGAGCAATTACTAAAAGATTTTCCTGCATTGACAAATTCTAATTTAGTTTCTACAAAAATGCAGACCAGCACAAAGCACTTCATAGAGACGACGGGACCGCCGGTTTACTCCCGTGCTAGGCGATTGCCGCCTGACCGATTGGCGTTAGCCAAGAAAGAATTTGCGCGCATGCTCGAAAATGGCATTATCCGCAGTTCCAAAAGTCCTTGGGCTAGCCCTCTTTTGCTAGTACCCAAGGCTAACGGTGAATTCAGACCGTGCGGGGATTTCCGCAGGTTGAATGCCGTTACTCTACCTGATCGCTACCCTATTCCTTACCTTCATGATTTCAGTGCAAATTTAGAGGGAGCACAAATTTTCTCAAAAATTGACTTGCAGCACGCTTTCCATCAAATTCCACTTGAGGAAAGCGCAATTGAGAAGACCGCGGTAATCACTCCGTTTGGTCTCTTTGAGTTCCTCAAGATGCCATATGGCTTGAGGAACGCTCCTCAAACGTTCCAAAGGCACATGGCTGAAATTTTCTCTGATCTCACTTTCGCCTATGTCTATCTAGACGACATCCTAGTGGCATCCACAACCCCGGAGTTGCACAAAGACCATCTTAGGGTCGTCTTTCAAAGACTGTCCGACAATGGACTCCTCGTAAATCCTGCAAAATGTGAGCTCGGAAAGCCATCACTGATTTACTTAGGTCATGAAATCTCTAGCTTAGGTCTAAAACCTTTGCCTTCCAAAGTAGAGGTGATCAAAAACTTTCCTCTTCCACAGACCCAGAAGGAACTAAGAAGGTTCCTAGGTTCTGTTAACTTCTATCATCGTTTCATACGCAACTGTGCTCAAACTCTGGCCCCCTTGTCTGACTTGCTCGAACCGAAACGAAAAGGCAAATCTATTGAGGTAAAATGGACAGAAGAAGCGCGCAAAGCTTTTGAGACAATCAAGCACAAGTTAGCTTCCGCGACTGAATTATCCTACCCTATTGCTAATGCTGATTTTAGCCTCGTTGTTGACGCATCCAGTACCGCCGTAGGTGCTGTGTTGCAACAACAAGTAGGTACTAACATCTCTCCTCTTGCCTTCTTTTCCAAAAAGCTGTCGCCCACTGAGCGTGCTTATAGCGCGTTCGGTAGGGAACTTCTTGCTATCTACTTGTCTGTGAGACACTTTCGCTATGCTCTAGAGGCGAGGGAGTTTGTGATCTACACAGATCACAAACCTCTGACCTCAGCGATCAAGATGCCTTCTGAAAGACATTCCCCGAGAGAAGCGCGACATTTGTCGTTTATAAGTCAGTTTACCACTGACATCCGTTTCATAAAAGGGTTGGACAATACTGTCGCTGATTGTCTATCGCGCATAAATACTGTCCAAACCAGTGGTGAAATCACTTTCGGCAACATTGAAAGCGCGCAGAAGGAGGATCCTGAACTTCAGGACCTTCTCAAACCTTCTAACACTTCCTCTCTGAAGTTAACCTTGGTTGACGGCGTGTACCGGGATGCCGAGCGACTTTCTCGTTTGTATCTTCCCGCGACTCTCCGCAGAGTAGCTGTCCTCCACTATCATTCCTTCTCACACCCTGGTATTAACCGTACATTGCGTTTGATTTCTGATCGTTACGTCTGGCCAGCGATGCGTAAGGAGGTCAAGCAAATTGTGCAAAATTGCCATGCGTGTCAGAGTAGTAAAGTGGTGAAACACAATCGTGCGGCGCTGCAGAGTGTTGCATTCACAGGTCACAAGTTCGACTCTGTACACCTAGATTTGGTCGGTCCTTTGCCTTTATCGCGCGGTCATTCTTATTTGTTGACCATCATTGATAGGTTCACACGTTGGGTTGAGGCTGATCCTCTTCCTGATATCCAAACTGAGACTGTAGCGCGCGCTTTCATGTCCAACTGGATCTCTAGATTTGGTGTTCCCTTAAGGGTCACACATGACCGGGGATCACAATTCACCTCCAAATTCTGGAGTGAGCTTAGCATTGCCTTAGGGTGTGAAAACGTAAACACTACTGCTTATCATCCACAGTCAAACGGACTTATTGAGAGAGTCCACAGAGATTTAAAGTCGGCATTACGTTGCTTAAACTGCAGCAATGATTGGACTGACAGACTTCCAGTTGTATTGTTGAGCATCCGCAATCTGTACAGACAAGATCAGCAGTGCACAGCAGCAGAGATGCTCTATGGTCAGACACTTCGTCTCCCCGGCGACATTGTTGACCCAAAACCTTTGCCTGAATTTTCATCCGCTGACCGTTCCGCATACGTAACCTGCCTAAAAGATTGCATGCGCCAGATCAAGTATGTGGCTCCGCGAATGCCCCAGACTGAGGACAAACTGGATCCTGCCTTGCAGGACTGCACACACGTGTACGTCCGAAACGACGCCATCAAACCTACACTCACGCGCCCCTATGATGGCCCATTCAAAATAATCAAACGCACGCCCAAGTATTTTGTCCTGGAAAGATCGGGTTCACACGACCCCGTGAGCATTGATCGATTAAAAGTCGCGTACACTTCCGATCATAGTGTAACTGCTAAACCATCATTCTCTCCACAGAATTCTCCTTCCACTGAGACTCGATCATATCTACCATCTCAGCTTCCTCAGTTGGCTGCATTATTGCCTAGTCAACTTGAGTGTAATCCTTTCTATGTGCCTGTACATTCAAATCCTACCTCTAACCCTGTCGTAGATTCTAATTCTAGCCCTCTTACTGAAACAGCGACAAGTCTGGATAGACCAGACGAGCCCGCTGCAGTAACTCGTGTTCCTAGAACTCTTGCCGATCTAAATTTGCAGACCCGTTTGGCGAAACTTCCCCGCTCAGTAACATTTTCCACCTGCCGAACCCGGCAGGGTCGCGTAGTTAGACCTCCGTCCCGCTACAAATGATTGCAGCGGGTGGACCTTTCGGTCTGCGCCTTGGGGGGGTAATGTAGCATATCGCTACAAAGCGTAAGAATTATGAATTTTCCCATTCGCATTTAAATAAAATTAATCATTAGCATTAAAAATCTTACTATAATTTATTATTAATTATTTTCTACTTATAATTCGTAATCATTGAAGTTTTTGTGTAAATACATGAGAGATCAAATAATCAATCGACATTTCGAGTTTAAAGCAGCCCGATACGGCAACATCGGAGAGCGTCACTTGAGCTGGCTCACTCTTGCTTGTGGCTTTAGCGTGCGAACATCATCTTGACCTCAACGTCATCACACACACCACTTACAACATTCTCCCTGGGCCGCTTTTGGGACTCTCCACTTGGATTAGAATTGGCTATGTTCTGGGCCTTTAGCCTTATATATATTCTCTAAGTACGGGCCTTAATTCTCAACTGCCTAAAATTACGGGCACAGTTGAATCAGCCTCTCATTTGCTGAAGTCAGCGTGCCTGGATCTTGATTACTATTCAAACGAAGAGTCATCATCGCCATCAGGCTCGGCACCTTGTGATCAAACTCACCTGCTCCAAAATTAAGCAGGCGTTGCCCACCTAAAGAGCCACGCACCGATTGTTGTGCTTGTTTAAAAATTGCCCTCAGTAAATTGAATATTCTGAAACCAATACACTTAACACCTCGTCCACCGGCCGGAGTGACTGCCTCAGGACTGCGAAGTATCTTCAGTCAAGATCTGCAGGATCAAGTCTCGGCGATCCGCAGGATCAAGTCTCGGGATCTTCCCGGCTCCTTCAAATAAAACCATTCACTAAAGCTGAGTCAAAAGTGCCTTATTATCCCTCTCATAACTTTTCCCAGATGCTTGTCGAGGTCTTGTGAGGACTGGCTATACCCCCTCGGTCAGATCCAAACAGTTTTCCCATAAAGTGTCTTATTATCCCTCTCATGCAACTTCGAAAAACACTATCGAGAAAACGTTTAAGATTGGATGTTAATAACTATCTAAGTTGAACCATATCCACCAATCTTAACAAACAGTCCTTCGGTGATCGCCACGCGGCGTCTAGGGTGAGTGGTGATCATTTTTCTTCGAATCTGTGCGCGTATGTGTCTTGGTTTTTTCACCAGATTTTCGCTCAGACGTCCGCCGGGTGCGCAGAAATAAATTTTTCTGTAGGTGTCGTATATAATTAAGCTACCCAAAAACGTATTGCCGATTCTGTACCTTCAAAACTGTAGGTAAAGCAGATTTTTGAATGGAATATCAGTTTAAGCTATTAGGAGAAAACATGTTGGGGGCATACAAGAAAATTGAGTATGCAAAAGATTATTCGTGTTAGAATTGAGAGACCTGTGGATGACTGGATTTTAATGAATGTTGGAGGTGAAGGACCAGAGTGGGACTGCAAGGGGTGGATAAAGAGATTGAGAGGCGAACAAAAGAGTATGGATTGAATAAATGGAAGCTTAGCTTGAAGCGAAAGCCTACACTAATCTGGTGTATGCAAAAGGAAGTACCTAAGTGCGAGATGTTCTATGATGGTAGCTTTGGAAGTCAACTCTTATTTACTGTGAGGTGTGATGTGTAGTTGTAGAGGAAACAATTGAGCATTTTGTGGTGGAATGTAGTAAGTATGAGCAAGATAGAGAGTGAGGGGGGAGATGGAGTTTAAGGAATGTGGTGTTTGAGCAGTATGGAGACAATAAGTGGTATGCCAGATGTGCTGAAGATGATTGCGGAATAAGTTGTCTTGTTGGATTGGATCAGGAGTGTAATTTGAGTATCATTGAAGCTATGAATTTTTATTACTGTACGTGCCTGGAGGTAAAGACAGTGACTGGAATGAACCAGTCATGTAGAGTGGCCTGTAATGACCCACCATGCCCGGGGATGGTGTCTTGACGTACTGGTTATCCCAGTGATGCCTTCTAATGGCAGTTTGGGACAAGGATTGGTGGATCCTGAGTAGTTTATTGGACGAGTCTGGTACACAGGCGCTGAACTCTTTTGTGTGATTATTGTGAGTATTGAGGAGGGAATTGTAGGCTTGTGGTGCTCAGAAATAAAGCTTATTGCTTTTTGTGATAAATGATTAACTCTGAAACCCAGAACTCTTTTCGCCCATCCGGCAATATTTCACCCCCTCATTCGGGAATGCCCCTACATTTGGCTACACCTCACATATATCTATGCCCTACACCCGGTGAAAACCCACATCCGGTCTTTCATCCCTATATAAGACGTCCCAACGACATTTGTAGCCTACTCAACCACAGCTCCCTCCAGCAAAAACATACTTATTAGTGTCCTACGCCAAAGATTGCCTGGTTAAGTTGTGTTCTTGCATATTTTTTAATTATGTGATTAGACAGCACTTGTAAATCTGTTCCTAAATATACGGTGTAGGTATATGATGTTCATTGCCAGCGAGCTAAATTTCAACATTGTAATTTTATGACGATGAATGGTGTTATTGTTGTTATCAAATTAATCCTAATCTTGCGAAATGAGATTGAATGTATTTTGGAGCAAGACATGTTCAAGGAGCGCTATCTATTTTACTAAGTATTGCTCAAGCTTGACATTTTCTTTTATGTCTCCCGTGGAAGTCATAACTTCGTTTTGTTCTTGATTAGCCTAAATAATCTTTGTCTTAATTATGGAGTCAGATAAGTTAGTTCATTTTACCTTTATGTTTCTTCAATTAGACCATTCAACTGGTGAGCTGTTATAATTTACATTAGTAGTATTGTCATCCAACAAACGTATTGCTTATGTTCTTGATTCCTCACCAGGTTTCACCCATGTTTCACCTGATTCGTCTGAATTTCACCTCTCCATATCTCCTGTTCCACCTCTCGAAACCAATTGATAGACAATATAGATCATAGACGGAGATATAATATTTGTACACCCCATCAAGACACAAATAACACATCAATAGACAAATGCAATGACACAGCAAGTTAGGTAAATAGTTCACTCACCTCTTGGGTACCTTAACTTAAAACTCAATTTGCAGTACTGTGGCTAGTGAGATTAGAGCGGAGATAGACGGAAATATATAGAATAGAGTAGAATAGAATTAGTACATTAGTTTAGAACTTAAGAAGTTAGATACCAACCACAGTAGGTTGGTATCGTGTTATAGATCATAGACGGAGATATAATATTAGTAAACCCCATCAAGACACAAATAACACATCAATAGACAAATGCAATGACACAGCAAGTTAGGTAAATAGTTCATTCACCTCTTGGGTACCTTAACTTAATACTCACTTTGCAGTACTGTGGCTAGTGAGATTAGAGCGGAGATAGACGGAAATATATAGAATAGAGTAGAATAGAATTAGTACATTAGTTTAGAACTTAAGAAGTTAGATACCAATCACAGTAGGTAATTATATACACACTCGGTCAACATTTACTTGTTGTTGAACCCGAGGCCACTAGCAGACTGACTTGCGAGTGTTGCTCTCTCGAGCGTTGCCATCTTTCGGTCTCTCTAACTAGAACTTACACTACTCGCTATATTACACCCCTCCCTCCTTAATTAGAAACCCCCCCCTGTATCCCCAGTCCCCTTATTCGATATAGTCAATCCTAAAGGTCCATTCTCACTACAGGATTCCGAGCCCGGGTAGACCTGCGTGAGATGCTAGCACTTGGAGGCTCGTGCATCCTAGCCTCCTGGGTGGGAATCGGGTAATCAGGTGTTTCGGAGTCAGGTTCATTGGTCGGAGGTGGTGGGTATGAATTTTGAGCAGGTTGTGGAAACACAACGGTTTCCTCCGTAGGTTGTTCCAAGGGTTCAGGGATGGTGTTCGAGCAGGTAATAACTTGGTCCTGGTGTCGACGAACGACCTCTCCCCCCTTCAGTTGGCACTTGTAGGATACCGGGCCTGTTTTCTCAATGGTGGTAGCAGGGGTCCATTTTGGGGAACCCGGCGTGAATTGACGGACCATCACAGGTGACTCCGGCGGAATGTCAACCGCGCGAGACCCTGGGTGGTATCTTTTCTGAGCGTCCTGGCGTTGAGCAACTCTGGACGCGATTGCTTCTGACGGCCAAAGCAGATCAAGACGAGAGCGAACTTTCCTGCCTAACATCAGTTCGGCCGGCGTAACACCTGTTGTTGAGTGGGGTGTCAGCCGATAGTTGAATAGAAACCTGTCTAGTGCTAGGCGTAGGGGTTCCGTTGACTTCCGTATATTCTTCTTGAACGTTTGTAACATACGCTCTGCCAGTCCATTAGTTGAAGGGTGGTATGGTGCACTCGTAATATGTCGCATACCACATGCCTTCACAAATTCTTGGAATTCAGCCGATGTGAAACACGTTGCGTTGTCCGAAACAATTGTTACTGGAAATCCAAATGTCGCAAAAGTGTGTTTCAGGCACGAGATCGTTTCGCTAGAGGTTGTAGTAGATGTGGGAAGAATTTCCACCCACTTAGAGTGTGCATCCACGATCACTAGATAGTATTTTCCATCCATTGGGCCCGCGTAGTCAATGTGTATGCGATGCCAAGGCTTCGCAGGCCATTCCCACGGATGGAGTTCAGCTTTCGTTGGTGCAGCTCGAGTGCTCAGGCACTCGCTGCATGACTTAGTCGTTTCTTCTAGATCTTTGTCCAGCAGCGGCCACCATACATAGCTGCGAGCTAACTCCTTCATCCTGGATGATCCAGCATGGCCAGAGTGAAGTTCGTCCACAATGGCTTGTCTGAGAGCTTGGGGTACAATAATTCTTGCTCCCCAGAGCACACAGCCATTTTGTGTGGACAATTCGTCTCGCCTCCTAGTATACGGAGCGAGATCAGGGTCACCAATTACCGTCGAAGGCCAGCCTACTTGGCAGTATTTGTATACCTTTGAAAGTACTGGGTCCCTTAGGGTGCCGTCGCGGATGTGGGTGCTGGTGACTGGAGCTGACTCGAGGAAATTTACTAAGGACGTCCATTCCGCAGGAATAGGTGTGGCTTTCTCGGGAGTTGTCAAAGGTAGACGACTGAGAGCATCAGCCGTGCCCAACAGCACGCGGGACCGGTGACGCAAGGTGAACTTGTAGGACTGCAGTAGTAAAGCCCACCTTTGAATGCGCCCGGATGCCATCGGAGGAATGCTTCTACCCGGATCAAATTGTCCTAACAAAGGTTTGTGGTCCGTAACCACAGTGAAATCCTGTCCCCACAGGTAGCAATGAAATTTTCGAAGTGCGAACACCATAGCTAGGGCTTCTTTCTCAAATTGAGAGTAGTTGCGTTCTGTTGCTGTTAGAGTTCGGGAGGCAAAATAGGCGGGGCGTTCAATCCCATCAATAAGGTGACACAGCACCGCTCCCACACCATACGCACTACTGTCAGCCACTACCACTATGGGTTTCTGAGGGTCAAAGTGGACTAGAGTCTGAGAGTCCAGGAGGGCTTGTTTAGATTTCTGGAAGGCTCTCTCCTGACTTGCATCCCATTCCAAGGGGTTTTATCCCTCAGTAAGGTATTTAGGGGCTCCAGCATGGTTGCATATGATTTTAGAAATTTCCTATAGAAATTTAACAGCCCAAGGTAGGCTCTCAGTTGAGTCACATTAGTAGGAGCTGGGGCATTCTGGATTGCTGCTACCTTCTCTGCAGTGGGGTGCAATCCATCCTTGTCAATTTGGTATCCAAGGTAGGATACCTGTGGCACTCCAATTTGGCATTTATCCATTTTCAGTTTTAGCCCTGCCTCCTGTAGTTTAGATAAGACTTGATAGAGACGCTTGTTGTGCTCTTGCTCATTAGTGGCACTCACCAGGACGTCATCCAGGTAGCAGAACACTCCTGGGAGGCCCTGCAATAGTCCTTCCATGGCACGCTGAAAGATTCCAGGTGCGGACGCAATTCCAAAGCTGAGATGGTTGTAGGCAAATAAACCTCTGTGGGTGTTTATTACCGTGAGTTCCTTGGAGTCTTCATCCAAGGGTAGTTGAGCGTATGCCTGAGACATATCTAGCTTGGAGTATATAACTCCTCCGGCTAACCCGCTAAATAAATCTTCCACTCTGTGTATGGGGTAGGTATCAAGCCTAGTGGCTCTGTTGACTGTTAATTTTTAGTCCCCACAGATGCGGATGCTTTGATCAGCCTTGAGCACAGGGACGATAGCCGCTGCCCATCTTGAGTACTGTACAGGGGTGAGGATACCTTCCTGCACCAGTCTATCAAGTTCTGCCTCCACCTTAGGTCTAAGTGTGTAAGGCACATTCCTGGCCTTACAAAAATTTGGTGGTACGGCTGGATCCACTTCTATTTTGAAATTCCTTCCCTTAAAGCAACCTAGACCTGGTTGAAAAAGGTCGGGGAATTTATTTGCTAACTCTTCAGGGTAGGTAGTCAATTTGTTGACGTTATTTGATACCATAGTTAGCCCAAGGGAATCAATCAGGTACCTACCCAGCAAAGCTGGCCCCTCCCTGTCTACAATCACAATAGTTGCTAGCTGAGGAACCATATTACCAGATTCACGCTGGATGTTAGCCCTAATCTCCCCACAAATCACTAGTGGGGTTCCCCCATAAGTCCTAAGCTTAACATCAGAAGGTCTCAGCTCGGGTCTTGACTTAGCTGGTATTTTTGAGTAGGTGGCCATTGAAAGGATAGACCTGGCAGCACCTGTATCTACCTCCATCTCTAACGGCACACCATTTAGTAACAATTTTATTTTTATTGGGGGTTTCATTTCCTCAGCTATAGAAAATATTTCCCCATAGCATACTTGATTGGGAGCTGGATAGTCTGCACTGGTTCCGTTGCTAGTTCCATTAGGGTTAGGGTGGTTTTCCCTCCCCCTTTTTTCATGCATAGCATGCACAAAATTATTTTTGTTGCCTTTATCAGATTTCTGCCCTTTTGTTAGTTTGAAACAACATTTTTTAGATGACCTTTTTGGCCACAGCCATGACAATTACTGTCTTTATAGGGGCAATCTCTACGCCAGTGCAAACCACCACAGCCGCTGCATGCTGATTTGGGGCTAGCTTGTGCCTGAGTCTTGCCCTGAGGCTTGTACGCAGTTTGCTTAACTCTGCTCTGACCTACATTTAGAATTGAATTTGGTTGCCTCAACCCCACTGTTTCTCTCAGTGTGGTTTCTTTAGCAGTAGCTAGATCCATGGCCTTTTGCCATGTCACGCCAGCTTCATTCTGCAAGCAATTTTGAATTTCATTACTGGACACACCCAAAATGAAACGATCTAGAAGGGTCTCTTCTAGCACTTCCTGTTTCAAATTACAGGTATTAGAAAGGGCTTCCAAGCTAGCCACAAAATCAGCAATGCTTTCCCCTTGTTTCTGGTTCCGCTTATGGAACCTAAACCTCTCAAAGATCTGATTTCTTGTTGGCTTAAAATGCCGTCTCAACGCTTCCACAACCTCGTCATAAGTAGTATCAAGGACTTTTTTAGGAGACATCAGGTCCTCGATCAACCTAGCAATTTTAGGACCCACTAGTGAAATTAGAGATGGGGCTTTTTCTTTTTCCCCTATTTTGTTTATTACAAAATAGCAGTGTAATCTAGTTTCATAGTCTCCAAATTCTTCCTCTAAAGGATTAAATTCTCCCACTGAACCTATCAATGGCATATTGAATTTTTAATAAGTCAAAACACACTGTGAAAAAGTAAAAAAAAAATTTTCACAGCACAAATAGTACAATCACTTGATCAACTCTGAGTTTCTCCACTAGTCTAGCCAGTCTAGCACCACCAGTGAGCAGAACAACAGAGAAAAAAAAAATTCACTAGGCAAATTCTATGTTCCCTCACTAGTCACTACCACTTAGTCACTTCCAGCAGTTCTACCAAATTCTCGTCGCCACTTCGTGTTATAGATCATAGACGGAGATATAATATTAGTACACCCCATCAAGACACAAATAACACATCAATAGACAAATGCAATGACACAGCAAGTTAGGTAAATAGTTCACTCAACTCTTGGGTACCTTAACTTAATACTCAATTTGCAGTACTGTGGCTAGTGAGATTAGAGCGGAGATAGACGGAAATATATAGAATAGAGTAGAATAGAATTAGTACATTAGTTTAGAACTTAAGAAGTTAGATACCAACCACAGTAGGTAATTATATACACACTCGGTCAACATTTACTTGTTGTTGAACCCGAGGCCACTAGCAGACTGACTTGCGAGTGTTGCTCTCTCGAGCGTTGCCAACTTTTGGTCTCTCTAACTAGAACTTACACTACTCGCTATATTACACTTATGAACTTCCAAATGAACATGTAGCATACCGCTACATAAGTGTAAAAATTAGAAATTCGCTATTCATACCTGAATAAATTAATTAGCAGCATCAAAAATATTACTCTAATTTATTATTAATTATTTTCTACTTCTAATTCGAAATTATTAAAATTTTTGTGTAAATACATGAGAGATCAAATAATCAATTTACATTTCGAGTTCTTAAGAAGCCCGTCTGGCAACACACTAGCGCGTCGCCTAGTCCACTTACTCTTGCTTGTGGCGTGGTTGCGCAAACATCTCGTAAGTGCAGTGATATTTAGGGTAAAATAAGAGCAAAAACCGGGTAAGAATATGTGCCATGTGTTTCGGTGTATTGTGTATTTCAATCTGAAGATCTGCTCAGTGTCATGAATTAGGGATAAAAATTAGTGTTAAGATTCTGAGATTGGCATGTGTTTTTATAGAGTGAAAATTGCGTGTCATTTCCCAAACTCTCGTGTAAATTCATACTAGATATTCAGTTTAACGTACTGGTTTTTTCTTTCTCTCTACTGCAAGCATATTGCGGGTCTTTGCCAGTATCATATCACGAATCTTTCATAAATTACTCGTGGACGGACGCGGCGAAATTGCCGGCGTTCGTTCCCGATAGCTTCTGGTGTAATGGCGGAACACTCTGCCGTTTTCTGTCACCACTACGTGATTTTTTTTTGTTTGCATTTTAAGCATGTGTTCTAAGAGTATTTTCTCTTATTATTTTTTTCTACAAAATACTTCTAGCAGTTCTTCTTAAATTTGTTTAAACGCGATATAATCATTAAAGATGTCTTTTAAACAGTTTTGAATAAATTACGAAGTTATTCATGTCTACTTGCTAAAGTTTGGAACTTCATATATTTACGAAACCTCAGTTAATTCGATATCAATCATCCCAATAAAATTAATATGCTTCATCGCATTCGGTGACAAACACCCATCACTATCTGCCTATCGTAAGTGTGTGCAAATGGCCGGCGACTCGGGCTGAGACCGACGCGTTAAGTCGCCGGTTAAACCGCCACACGGAACCTTTCATGCTCTCGTGTTTTCCTTTCTTCGCGTACTTTCCGCCTGTGAAATCAACTCCTAGTCTTCTTCCCTGTTTCTATTATCATTAGGGATATATATTATTCCCTAATTTCTTTATTATTGAAAATTGAGATACCAGAATTTTACTAGGATTTTTTATCCATGAACTTAGGATTTTTATGTTTTTTTTTACTGCTTGCCAAAGTGCTGTCACTTGATATTTTACGATATTCGGTAGGTCTCGTGTTTACTTGCCCGTAGTCTCTGTGAGGAATCATGATCTTTATTACCGAAGATTCCTAGCCTAACACTCGGAATTTAAAGCCGAGGCATTAGTGATCAAACAATTTATTTCTTGATTAAAAATCTGTCAACCTAAAATCTGTCCTATCTCTTTCGAGTTTGCTAGAGTGGGATTCACAAAATAGCTTGAGTAAACCCGTAGGAGTTTCTCGGATTTCTCCGTGTGGGAGGATTGTCGTTATTATGTTGGATGTTCAGTAGTGCCATGTCTTGATGTCTCTCCTGAGTCGCGTAATCCAGCATCCTGGAATCCTGTGCAGGACCTCTACAGCCTCGCCCTACACAAAACCTTCACAATCAAATCTCCTTGGGCTTTGTTTCCCTGAGTGCCATCTTAAATGTTACGTTGTTAACCTGAGTCATGTTATAACTTGCTCACCACTTACCGTATTATTGAGTCAGCCATTTGGCATTACTTTGGGAAAGGCCAGCAAATCTACCTGAGCCTCAAATCTGGAGCTACTCCATTTACTCAAGCTCGATTGTCATGCTAGACATTTGGAAAGCAGGTCTCATAACGTGACCACATTACGTCACTGTATAGAACTCCTTCAAAGCTTTCCCCAAAATTCAACTCACTCACCACGCACACTCCATCGCGTGCCGGCCTTCGTCAGCTCCAGCCTGGTCCTCCGGCACGGATTGCCACCTCAACAAGCTCTCCTAGATCAAGATCAAGACAAGCCGGTTTTCCTGACAAGCCAGTGTCCTGGCTTCCTTTTCCCAAAATAAACTTCACCACCGGAAACTAAGCTGAGTTATCCAAACGTGTTTCATTATCATCTCACTATTTTCCCATGCGCTTCGAGAGAAAATCGAGTTTTGTCTTAGCCGTCAAATCAAAAATAACCACTGAACCACTCAACGGCAAAACCCCAAAACCCGACACTGGTGCATTTACCGGGAATTTTAAAAATAAAAAAGAAAGAACTAAACTCGAAGTGTTCTGGGAGACTGTGAGAGGATAATGTTGGCGTAGCATGGTAGTGATAAGTTTTCCCATTTCGTGGTAGTTTGAGAGATTTCCTGTGAGTTTGACCATGCTAATGAATTTTCTCTGAGCAGCTTAAAAAATTTTTTTTATCTTTCTTTTGTGCTGTTTCCTGTCTTTGTTTGTTTTTGTGCCTCAGTAGGTAGGAAAAATAATTTTTTTTCTACTATTTCCGTGCTGTGCATTTATTCCTGACTACCGTAAAATTCTCGTCCCATTTTTTTTTCTCTTTCCGTTATCTTCAACGTTATTGATTGATTGAGTAGGTAGGAAAATAATTTTTTTTCTCACCTGCTTAATTTTGTGCCTACGCAAATTGCCGCATACCGCATAATAATTTTTTTTCTCTTCGTTTCCAAATTCTTATTTCCTATCTTCTGCCTTCACTTAATTTGAACGATTGAGTAGGTAAAGAATTAACGCAAACCCCTTGCTACTGAATCCCAAGTCTTAGGCACTGATATCATCAATTGCGCATTCCCCAAAAGAGATTGCTAGCATGCCTGACTCCGATAATGAAGATCGAGCACACGCAAATCCCATTAGACTCCCTCCTTTCATTCCAGGGGACGCCCACACTTGGTTTAACCAAGTGGAGGCCGTATTTAGGTACAACAAAATACGTAGTGAGATAGACAAATTTTACGCTCTCGTTAGCGCCGCGCCCACGAAACTCCTTAATGATTCCAACGAGTTACTAGAAAACCCTCCAGACCGCGATCCTTACGGTATCTTAAAAAGAAAAATTTTGGCAAGGCTTCAGATGTCAGATGCGGACAAGTTCCGCAGTTTGGTAGATGCCTCAGCAATTCCACCTGTCTCTGCTTCCTTCTCTCCCTCTTCGCTCGTGAAAGAACTTCGGAAACTCGCTACTGGTGTTGCCGTAGCTGAGGGGTTTCTGAAGGAAGTATTCATGACGAAGCTCGCACCTAATGTGCGTCCTTTCCTCTCGTTAGCGGGGCCCGAGCAAACTCTAGAAAAATTAGCGGAGTCCGCTGAGACTGTGATTAGAAATATCAATTTGCCACGAGAACCACAAGTTGCTTCCTTGAATGTAGGAGCTACAACTTTTAGCCCGTCAAATACGACGCAGAATTCAGTCAAAATAGATCAGTTGCAGCAGGACATCGCTGAAATAAAGCAAGCTCTCCAAAATTTTCAAATAGGTCAGAGTCAAAGTGTGGCGCACATTCAGCAAGGCCCAGGGAGATTCCAAAGCCACCAAAATGCCTACAACTATCCTTATGACTATCCCTCCAACTATCACTATCCTCCTCCTCCTCCTCAACGCTTTGATAGAGGTAGATCTTATGATAGGTCAAATAATCAAAACCCCCGTTTTCGGTCACGCTCTCGTGATGCCAGTAGCAACTTGTGCTGGTATCACCAGAAATTTGGTGACCAAGCTCGTAAATGCGCCTCACGCTTTTGTCCGCGTTATACCGAACAAATGACTTCGGGAAACGCCACCAGCAACGCACAGTAGCGAGTACTGCGTTGCCTCATTCCCAGACTACTCGCCTCTTGACAATTCTCGATCCCGTTACCAAATACCGATTCTTAATCGACACTGGATCCAGTGTATCCATAATCCCTGCCACGGCAAGAGTCAAAAATCAGCCCTTAGTGGCTACACTACGCGCCGCAAACGGCACGCCAATCTCGTGTTACGGTGAACGAGTTTTAGAGTGCAGTCTGGGATTGAGGCGATCTTTCCTTTTCACCTTCTTAATCGCGGAAGTCCAAGAGCCTATCATTGGCGCGGACTTTCTCGAAAAATTTGGGATTGTTGTCGATGTCAAAAATAGATGCATTAGGGACGAGGAGACACAGATCTCAATTCCCGCTGGTAGCGTAACTAAAGAAAATGTCTTGCATTCCTTTTCTATTGCTTTCAACGAGGAGTGCATGTTTGCACAAGTCCTCAAAAATTTTCCCGCATTAACAAACCCTAACTTAGTTTCCAAAAATATGCAAACCTGCACGAAACACTTCATAGAGACGCAAGGACCGCCTGTCTTCTCCCGTGCTAGGAGATTGCCGCCTGATCGATTGGCGTTAGCCAAGAAAGAATTCGCGCGCATGCAGGAGTGTGGCATCATCCGCACCTCCAAAAGTCCTTGGGCTAGCCCTCTTTTGCTGGTACCCAAGGCTAACGGTGAATTCAGACCGTGCGGGGATTTCCGCAGGTTGAATGCCGTTACTTTACCTGATCGCTATCCTATTCCTTACCTTCACGATTTCAGTGCAAATTTGGAAGGAGCACAAATATTCTCTAAGATTGACCTGCAGTCCGCCTTTCATCAAATCCCTCTTGATGAGTCCGCTATCCCCAAGACCGCTGTCATCACTCCATTTGGTCTCTTTGAATTTCTAAAAATGCCATATGGTCTCCGGAACGCGCCTCAAACGTTCCAGAGACACATGGCTGAAATCTTCTCTGATCTATCTTTCGCTTTTGTCTACTTAGACGATATCCTTGTGGCGTCCACAACCCCAGAGCTGCACAAAGACCATCTTAAGGTCGTTTTTCAAAGATTGTCCGACAATGGACTCCTCGTAAATCCTGAGAAATGTGAGTTCGGAAAGTCATCACTGATTTACTTAGGTCATGAAATCTCTAGCCTAGGTCTAAAACCTTTGCCTTCCAAAGTAGAAGTGATCAGAAACTTTCCTCTTCCACAGACCCAGAAGGAACTAAGAAGGTTCCTAGGTTCTGTTAACTTCTACCATCGTTTCATACGCAATTGTGCTCAAACTTTAGCGCCCTTGTCCGACCTCCTCGAAAAGAAACGTAAAGGCAAATCTATTGAGGTAAAATGGACAGAAGAAGCGCGCAAAGCTTTTGAAACTATAAAACACAAGTTAGCTTCCGCGACGGAACTATCCTACCCTATTTCTAATGCTGATTTCAGCCTAGTTGTTGACGCATCCAGTACCGCCGTAGGTGCTGTGTTGCAACAACAAGTAGGTACTAATATCTCTCCTCTTGCTTTCTTTTCCAAGAAGATGTCGCCCACTGAGCGTGCTTATAGCGCGTTCGGTAGGGAACTTCTTGCTATCTACCTATCTGTGAGACACTTTCGCTATGCTCTCGAGGCGAGGGAGTTTGTGATCTACACAGATCACAAACCTCTGACCTCGGCGATCAAGATGCCTTCTGAGCGGCATTCGCCTAGAGAAGCTCGACACCTGTCCTTTATAAGTCAGTTCTCAACTGACATCCGTTACATTAAGGGACTAGACAATACCGTAGCCGATTGCCTCTCCAGAATTAATTCTGTCCAAACCAGTGGCGAAATCACCTTCGGCAACATTTGTAATGCTCAAAAGGAGGATCCTGAACTTCAGGACCTTCTCAAATCTTCTAACCCTTCCCTTCCAAAACTAACCTTGGTTGACGGCGTGTATCGTGATGCCGAGCGACCTTCTCGTTTGTATCTTCCTGCGACTCTCCGCAGAGTAGCTGTCCTCCACTACCATTCCCTCAGTCACCCTGGTATTAACCGTACATTGCGTTTGATTTCTGATCGTTACGTCTGGCCAGCGATGCGTAAGGAGGTCAAGCAAATTGTGCAAACTTGCCATGCGTGTCAGAGTAGTAAGGTGGTGAAACATAATCGTGCAGCGCTGCAGAGTTGCGCATTCACAGGTCAAAAGTTTGACTCTGTCCACCTAGACCTAGTGGGTCCCTTGCCTGTATCGCGCGGTTATTCTTATTTGTTGACCATCATCGATAGGTTCACGCGTTGGGTTGAGGCTGTCCCTCTTCCTGATACACAAACTGAGACTGTAGCTCGCGCCTTCATGTCCAACTGGATAGCCAGATTTGGGGTTCCCGTACAAGTCACACATGACCGGGGATCACAATTTACCTCCAAATTTTGGAGTGAGCTCAGTACCGCTTTAGGGTGTGCTAACACCTCTACTACCGCTTATCATCCGCAGTCGAATGGACTTATTGAGAGAGTCCACAGAGACCTCAAAAGCGCGCTCCGCTGCCTTAATTGCAGTCACGATTGGACTGATAGACTTCCAGTAGTATTGCTCAGCATTAGGAATCTCTTCCGGCAAGATCAGCAGTGCACAGCGGCGGAGATGTTGTACGGGAAGACACTTCGTCTCCCCGGCGACATTGTTGACCCAAAACCTTTGCCTGAATTTTCATCCGCTGACCGTTCCGCTTACGTAACCTGCCTAAAAGATTGCATGCGTAATATCAAGTATGTGGCTCCACGAATGCCTCAGACTGAGGACAGACTGGATTCAGCCCTGCAAGACTGCACACATGTGTATGTCCGAAATGATGCTATAAAGCCTACGCTCACGCGCCCTTATGATGGCCCATTCAAAGTACTTAAACGCAAGCAAAAATATTTCATCCTCGACAGATTCGGCTCGAGCGACCCTGTGAGCATAGACAGATTAAAAGTCGCATACACTTCGGATCATAGTGTAACTTATAACTCATCATCTTCTCCGCAGATTTCTCCTTCCACTGAGACTCGACCATATCTACCATCTCAGCTTCCTCAGTTGACTGCATTGTTGCCTAGTCAGCTTGAGTGTAACCCTTTCTATGTGCCTGTACACTCAAACCCTATCCATACGCCTATCGTAGACTCTAATTCTAGTCCTCTTACTGTCACAGCGACAAGTCTGGAGAGACCAGACGAGCCCGCTGCAGTAACTCCTGTTCCTAGGACTCTTGCTGATCTAAACTTGCAGACCCGTTTGGTGAAACTTCCCCGCTCAGTATCGTTTGCCAATTGCCGAACTCGGCAGGGTCGTGTAGTTCGCCCTCCTTCCCGCTACAGATGATTGCAGCGGGTGGACCTTTCGGTCTGCGCCTTAGGGGGTAATGTAGCATACCGCTACATAAGTGTAAAAATTAGAAATTCGCTATTCATACTTGAATAAATTAATTAGCAGCATCAAAAATATTACTCTAATTTATTATTAATTATTTTCTACTTCTAATTCGAAATTATTAAAATTTTTGTGTAAATACATGAGAGATCAAATAATCAATTTACATTTCGAGTTCTTAAGAAGCCCGTCTGGCAACACACTAGCGCGTCGCCTAGTCCACTTACTCTTGCTTGTGGCGTGGTTGCGCAAACATCTCGTAAGTGCAGTGATATTTAGGGTAAAATAAGAGCAAAAACCGGGTAAGAATATGTGCCATGTGTTTCGGTGTATTGTGTATTTCAATCTGAAGATCTGCTCAGTGTCATGAATTAGGGATAAAAATTAGTGTTAAGATTCTGAGATTGGCATGTGTTTTTATAGAGTGAAAATTGCGTGTCATTTCCCAAACTCTCGTGTAAATTCATACTAGATATTCAGTTTAACGTACTGGTTTTTTCTTTCTCTCTACTGCAAGCATATTGCGGGTCTTTGCCAGTATCATATCACGAATCTTTCATAAATTACTCGTGGACGGACGCGGCGAAATTGCCGGCGTTCGTTCCCGATAGCTTCTGGTGTAATGGCGGAACACTCTGCCGTTTTCTGTCACCACTACGTGATTTTTTTTTGTTTGCATTTTAAGCATGTGTTCTAAGAGTATTTTCTCTTATTATTTTTTTCTACAAAATACTTCTAGCAGTTCTTCTTAAATTTGTTTAAACGCGATATAATCATTAAAGATGTCTTTTAAACAGTTTTGAATAAATTACGAAGTTATTCATGTCTACTTGCTAAAGTTTGGAACTTCATATATTTACGAAACCTCAGTTAATTCGATATCAATCATCCCAATAAAATTAATATGCTTCATCGCATTCGGTGACAAACACCCATCACTATCTGCCTATCGTAAGTGTGTGCAAATGGCCGGCGACTCGGGCTGAGACCGACGCGTTAAGTCGCCGGTTAAACCGCCACACGGAACCTTTCATGCTCTCGTGTTTTCCTTTCTTCGCGTACTTTCCGCCTGTGAAATCAACTCCTAGTCTTCTTCCCTGTTTCTATTATCATTAGGGATATATATTATTCCCTAATTTCTTTATTATTGAAAATTGAGATACCAGAATTTTACTAGGATTTTTTATCCATGAACTTAGGATTTTTATGTTTTTTTTTACTGCTTGCCAAAGTGCTGTCACTTGATATTTTACGATATTCGGTAGGTCTCGTGTTTACTTGCCCGTAGTCTCTGTGAGGAATCATGATCTTTATTACCGAAGATTCCTAGCCTAACACTCGGAATTTAAAGCCGAGGCATTAGTGATCAAACAATTTATTTCTTGATTAAAAATCTGTCAACCTAAAATCTGTCCTATCTCTTTCGAGTTTGCTAGAGTGGGATTCACAAAATAGCTTGAGTAAACCCGTAGGAGTTTCTCGGATTTCTCCGTGTGGGAGGATTGTCGTTATTATGTTGGATGTTCAGTAGTGCCATGTCTTGATGTCTCTCCTGAGTCGCGTAATCCAGCATCCTGGAATCCTGTGCAGGACCTCTACAGCCTCGCCCTACACAAAACCTTCACAATCAAATCTCCTTGGGCTTTGTTTCCCTGAGTGCCATCTTAAATGTTACGTTGTTAACCTGAGTCATGTTATAACTTGCTCACCACTTACCGTATTATTGAGTCAGCCATTTGGCATTACTTTGGGAAAGGCCAGCAAATCTACCTGAGCCTCAAATCTGGAGCTACTCCATTTACTCAAGCTCGATTGTCATGCTAGACATTTGGAAAGCAGGTCTCATAACGTGACCACATTACGTCACTGTATAGAACTCCTTCAAAGCTTTCCCCAAAATTCAACTCACTCACCACGCACACTCCATCGCGTGCCGGCCTTCGTCAGCTCCAGCCTGGTCCTCCGGCACGGATTGCCACCTCAACAAGCTCTCCTAGATCAAGATCAAGACAAGCCGGTTTTCCTGACAAGCCAGTGTCCTGGCTTCCTTTTCCCAAAATAAACTTCACCACCGGAAACTAAGCTGAGTTATCCAAACGTGTTTCATTATCATCTCACTATTTTCCCATGCGCTTCGAGAGAAAATCGAGTTTTGTCTTAGCCGTCAAATCAAAAATAACCACTGAACCACTCAACGGCAAAACCCCAAAACCCGACAAACATATGTGGATGCACCAACACCGGTCATATACCCCAGGGTCAGAACAATATCAAGTAGGAGGGAGTAGACCGAAAACACCAAATATATTGCACCATCAAGCTTCCTTCCTACCCCCTCAGGCCGTTACAAAGACCCCGACACTGTCGGCCCTCAATTTCAAGTTCAATTCAAGTTCAAGTGCTTAGAAAATTTTTTCATTAATCCCAATTTTGTCAATTTAAGAAAACCTGATGCAGATGCGGAAAAAATACATCAATCACAGAATAATCGTTGCATCATTTCACACCTACAGTGAAAATTTCAGATAAATGATAAACTTTTTTAACCATTACCGCCTCCTCAAGTGAACTGCTGACTTATATGCTTATTTGATTGAATAATGGACAGATTATCTATATTAGGCTATCAATTAGATGCATGCGTATTGGAACAGAGTGAGTTTTTCTTCAGCTTGTCTCTAGAAACGGATTGCACGCTCTACTTACGTGAAACGTGTTGCACACTGGTCAGCTGATGTACGTAAACAAGCCAATGTAGTGGCCTTGAAATTCGTGGCTTTAAACCTCGTGCGTTGACTTTAAAATCGAGTTGGACGTGAATTGGTGAGAGCTGGAAGAACGTGGTGGCTAAGAGAACTCTTAACGTTTCGTGGCAAGTACCAGTAGTTTTGTAACTTGAAATAAGGTTAAAGGTTAACATCGGCATCTTTGGGATGCTTTATTTCCAATCAAGCCTGGTACATATGATCTTAGCATTGGTTTTTCAAATGTCTTAACTATAACTAACCCTATATATAGGACACCATGACGGTTCCCCCGTAAAGCCGGTACCCATTTCCGACACCTGGGTTGAGTGGGGTATTGTGCTTGAGCTTTCCCTTATACCCAACGGGGAAAATCTCCGCGCCAGCGCCGGGATACAAACCCGCGACTCCAACATACGAGCCTGATCCCTTAACCACTGTACCACAGAGAGCACGGAGAGCTACTTAAAATAATTATCACCTCAATCTTTAAGGTAATATTACCGGCGCTGAAACCGCTGTGGCCATGGGCCCTCGGCATTTACCAACTTATACTGATTTTGTTTCAGCCCTCATAATTTTCCCAAGTGAGCCTATAAACCCCAATATTTGAAATTCCTTTTTTGCCTATTTACGTTGGTAACTTTGGATCCTATAAAAAATAAACTGCTAAAAGTCCTTGAAAGATTGACCTGCCCAATGGCCTCTAAAGAAAACTCCCCTGGAGGCCCTGGGAATAGCAACACCAAGGGTAAAAAAGAAGTGCACTTATACCCTCAACCTGTGCCAGGAAAAAATGGAAATATCAAATCTTCCAAAAAAAGTCATCCTAAAGCCAGGAGTTTAACCCCCAAAAGTTCTGCCCTAACCCAACCAACTGTATTAGAAATGCATAGTCTTGACAGCAATGCAATATTTGCAGTTACAAATGAAACCAAAAAGTCCAATAATCCACAAAAACGAACGCTTGACCAAAGCCCGGAGACTGTTGGAAAAGAAGCTTATGTTAAAAAGAAAAGAAACTCATGCAACAACTTGGAATTTTGTACTACTGACTTGTCCTTTGAAAGCAACCCATCTGGAGTGATATCTAGGGATAGGTCTCCAAATACAACTATAGATACCATTCCTAACAACCAAGAGCAATACAAAAACAATCAAGCAACTTTCTCACAATCCAGATTGGCTAAAATTGATTTGAACCTGCCTGAAAATATAGATAAAATATCTGATTCATCCTGACATGTTATAATCTCTTGAAGGGATGAACAGATCAAATTAACCAAACTGAGTCCCTTCAGAGTGCAGACCCTCATCAATCAAATCTGTGGCCTGGTGGAAAAAGTGGAATATAAAAAATAGGACGCTTAATTATAAAAGTGAAAACCTTTGAACAATCAAAAGTCAAAGTGAAGTTTAATGCAATCACGGAAAATAAGAATTCCGATCTTAGGAATCACTAAAGGAACCCATTTAAGAACCTTTTACACGAACGACATTCTGCTCGCTGATGTGTTGTTTTCGAATTATTGAACTTTGAACTTGGCCTTTGTGCCCAAAGGAAAAGAGCGCGCAAAACGGAATTTAATTAATAACGGAAGCTATTACAAACGTAAAGAGGTTGGGTCATGAGAGGGAGGCACAGTTCTTCTAGTGAAAATTATAAATAAAGCTTCTAACCCGCCTATTAGGGTGACGACCGCAATCTTGTTGACATCGGCTCCAAGATGGCGGCGCCCATGGTGGTCGCCATCTTAAAGCCGATGTAAACAAGATTGCGGTTTTCACCCTAACGGGTGGGCTAGAAGCTTTATTTATAACTTTTGCTAGAAGAACTGTGCCTCCCCCTCACGACCCAACCTCTTTACGTTTGTAATAGGGGGTTCGGTTCCGTTTTTATTTAAATTACGCTTGCTTCCTTTGGCACGGGAAGGCCAAGTTCAAAGTTCAATAATTCAAAAATTAAGCATCAGCGAGCAGAATGTCGTTCGTGTAAAACGTTCTTAAATGGGTTCCTTAAGTGATTGTTTGGAATATAATTATTAATTTCCATGATTGCAATAAACTTCACATTGACCCAAACAAAAATACTACTTGCTGCCAAATCCTTGGACAAAATAACTATAACTACTCAAATAGCCTGGGGAGCCTCTACTGTATGTGGCAAGATCTATGCGCCTGAATTTCTTGGGGAGTCCCTGGATGAACTGCTGCTGCACCTTGCCTTATCAGGAATAGTAGGTATCAGGAGAATGTACATGGACCCAAAACGAGCTGACTCTCCTATGTTCATTTTGACTTTTCTAGGAACAGAATGCCCCAAGGAGATCAAGGCAGGATATTGTAATTACAAGGTAGATCTTTCTATCCAAACCCAATCCGATGCACAAAATGTTGGAGGTGGGGGCATACTGCTTCCATCTGCTGGAACAAAAAAAATTTGTAGAAACTGTTCATCAGCAGAACATGACAAAGCAACCTTCAAATCAGAGAACTACCACTGCCCAAATTGCAAAGGGAATCATTCTGCAAACTCCAAAGACTGTCCAAAATATATTCAAGAACATGAAATTTGCAAAATCAAGGCCAGCAAAAATATTTCTTTCAATGAAGTACGTGCCATCTACTCTCAACGGCAGAAAACTCGGTAAATGTTGAGGACTTGACCATAATCAATTTTCCACTTTTGGATGCCTAAATATTGTTGGTGAGATCTAAATAAGCAAGTTTTCTTCAATGCACTTTCCGCCTGAAATGATTATTTTACAAGTTAGAGCGGTAAATGAGTTACCGGAACTCCAGTGTTTTAGGCGGGGAAAAATGAATAAGGGAAGCAAGCATTTTATTACAAACGTAAAGAGGTTGGGTCGTGAGGAGTAGCCACAGTTCTTTTAGTGAAAATTATAAATCAATTGAAATTCTACTATACATAAACATAGTTAATGAGATGACGAGTTATATTGTCGATGCGAAAGACTTGATTCAAATGTTCCCAGATACGTTGAACCCACGATATACCGGGATTGACGTTACGGACTTTCGGTCATCTCAAGGCTGCCAGTTACGTCGAAGCAGCGGTAAACACTTTATTACAAACGTAAAGAGGTTGGGTCGTGAGGGGTAGCCACAGTTCTTTTAGTGAAAATTATAAATCAATTGAAATTCTACTATGCATAAACATAGTTAATGAGATGACGAGTTATATTGTCGATGCGAAAGACTTAATTCAAAAGTTCCCAGATACGTCGAACACACGATATACCGGGGTTGAAGTTACGTTACAAACCTGCGGTCATCTCAAGGCTGCCAGTTACGCTCGCTTGTATATACTCAATCATTCGACGTAATGGGTCGGTTACAACCTTTATTTATAATTTTCACTAGAAGAACTGTGGCTACCCCTCACGACCCAACCTCTTTACGTTTGTAATACGATGTTAGCTTCCATTATTATTGCTGCAAAAGGCAACTTCAACGTTTAATACTTAATTACTTCCCGCTCCAAACACTACAGTTGCCGTAAGTAATTCATTCCTATATCTCGTTGAAAAATTATTTCAGACGGAAAGTGCATAGAAGAAAAGTTGTTCATTTACACATAATTAACTAGGTTTAGGCATCCAAAAGTAGAAAATCAATTATGGTCAAGTCCTCAACATTTACCGAAAACTCAATCAGAGATGATCACTGAAGAGTTTATTGACCTTGAATCACAGCATACATTCCCTGCTCTGACTCTGCCACAACAACAAAATTTCTCTCAGAATACATATGCAGCTGTAGTGATGCAAAAAAACGGTTTTATTTGATTGCGGTTTTTTTGCAAAAAAAAACTTGTTTTTTTTTTTTATTTTTTTTTTGTTTTTTTTTGTTTTTTTTTTGCACACCTAAATTTTGTTAAGTTTTTGTCTGGGTTTTTTTTTGGACAACTAAAATATATTAATATCCATGTTTTTTAGTCATTTTATTGTTATAAAAACATCAAAAAGAAACCATACAGTAAAAGTGGTGGCAGATAACCCACAATTACCTAGAGGCGTCTAAGAGGAACAGCAGTAGCCACAGAACTTAAATTGATGGAGTCAAAATTCAGAGCTTACTATCTCTACTATGTCAGATTTTATTTTTTTGTGACCAAAAAATCAGACTTTGCAGAGATAATAAGCTCTGAATTTTGACTCCATCAATATGAGTTCTGTGGCTCCTGCTGTACCTCTTAGACTCCTCTAGGTAATTGTAGGTTATCTGCCACCACTTTTACTGTATGGTTTCTTTTTAATGTTTTCATTACAAAAAAAATGACTAAAAACCATAGATATTATTATATTATAGGTGACCAAAAAATATGCTATTTTTTTAAAAACATGTTTTTTTTACAAAAAATTCTGACTAATAAAAATGAATATTAATATATTTTCTGGTACCAAATATAACCATGCTGTTTTTTTCTCAAAGAATCATGACTAAAAAACATATTTTATGTGACCTAAAATGCCCCATGCAGTTTTTTTGAAAAAAATGATTTTTACTAAAAAATCATGACTGAAAAAAGTGAATAATACATTTATGAGACCAAAAAAATGTTTTTGTACTAAAAAATTATGACTAAAAAACATGAATATATTTATGAGACCTAAAAAACCCCATGCTGTTTTTTAAAAATGTTTTTTACAATGATGTATAATAAAACCTGGATATGAATATATTTTATGCGACCAAAAAACCATGCTGTTTTAGTTTATGTATTTTTCATAAAAAATTGTGTCTTAAAATCATTGATATTAACATATTTTATGTTACCAAAAAAATCATTGTTTTTTTTAACATGTTTTTTTAAAAGTTATTACTATTCAATTTTTGGTCACAACTTCTTTGTAAAAAAAAACCCCTCAGGGGGATACAATTATTGTATCTATGGGAACTAGCACTCCCAGGGGGACAATGTGAGGGCCCAAGCTGAGAGTTAGGTAGGCCTCCTTTTTGTTGAAATAAAATGTTTTTGTTATGTTGAGGACCACCTTTTTTTGGTTCACTGCTGTCCTGTTATTCAGCACCTACTACTGTCTTCTTCAACTTTGAACTTGTTTCATAATCTTCTCTCCTCTCTTTGGATCGCATTTGTTGCTGGGTAGGGATGCTAAAACTAATGACTAACCTAATCTGTAAAAAACATGGATATTAATTTATTTTATGTGACCAAAAAACCATGCTTTTTGAAGAACAATTTTTTACCAAAAACATGAGTGTTATTAAATTTTATCTGACCAAAAAAACCTGACATTTTATAAACCATGTTTTTTTCACAAAAAGTCATTAATATCCATGTTTTTTAGTCATGATTTTTTTGGTAAATAAAACATGATTTAAAAAAAACAGCACGGTTTTTTTGGCACATAAAATATATTAATATCCACATTTTTTAATCATGATTTTTCTGTAAAAAAGATGTTTTTCCAAAAAACAGCATGGTTGTTTATGGTCAAATAAAGTATATTAATATCCGTGTTTTTTAGTCATGACTTTGTAACAAAAACATTCAAAAAACAGCATGGATTTTTTGGTCACATAAGATATATTAATATCCATTAGAACCGTAGCAGGTCTTAGAATAAAATATCCACAAAGAATCTATTCACTATATAAAACCTTTTGGAGACTAGCTCCATCCTCAGTAAGTCATTCAGTCAAATGTTTTTCAAAGGAACAATGAAAATTCATTGTCCATTTCACCAAATTTTACTGAATGACTGAGGATGGAGCTGGTCTCCGAGAGGTTTTATGGAGTGAATAGATTCTTTGTAGATATTTTATTCTAATACCTAGTACAGTTCTAATAAACATGATTTCAATATTAACAGCATTCTTTGTTTATAAGTTTCTAAAGAGAATTCGATTAAAGAAAAATAACTTTCCTGATATTTACATCCGTGTTTTTTAGTCACGATTTTTTAAAAATGTTTTTTAAAAAAAACATTTTTTTAGTCCCATAAAAAATAATAGCCATGTTTTTTTAGTCAAGATTTTTCTGTTAAAAAACAATGTTTTGAAAAAAATAGCATTGGATTTTTAAGGTCACATAAATATATTAATATCCATGTTTTTTATTCATAATTTTTTTAAAAACAGCATGGTTTTTTAGTCACATCTCTATCAATGACCATAAGTAAAGATATGTTATTATAACACACCATATGGGAGTTGAAGGTCATTCACATGTATTGTTAAATAAATGAAATATCAAAGCATGAAACCGCAGAAAATGAAAACTTTCATAAAACCATGGAAAACCACCAATTAAGAAGTATGCTGTTTTATTTTGTAATTTGACATGAAAACAAATAATGTAATGTGGTTCTTTGTCTTGCTGAGTTATTTTCAGACAAAATATTAAAAAAAAACAAAATATCCATGTTTTTTTTGGCCACTGTTTTTAAAAAAAAAAACGTGTTTATTTTAAAAACGGCATGGTTTTTTTTGAGTCACATCTCTATGCAGCTGTAAGCCAATCACATAGTTTGCACCCACTTGTCAACAGAACCAACTCGCAGAAGACAACAGCTAATAAGAAATATAGGCAGGTGGTAACCAGCCAAAGCTACAGGAATCAATCCATGCCAAAACAAACCACTACAAGGAGTCAGTACCCAACATTGGGCGAGAGTACATTGTCTGAGACTGACATAGCCCCTGGATATCCTCTGGATCACAGCATCATGATAGAAAGACAACCTCAAAAAAGAGGTGCAGACAACTCATTTGGAACAGAGCAATTGCCAAAGATCTCCCAGGAGAAGCAAATGATGGGCTACTTTAAAAATCTAATTATCAAACTTCTTCCTGCTATTATCAAAATCTTACTAGCTAACACTCTAACTGAAAAAATAGAAAGCCTGACAGAAATAGGAAGCCTACTAGAAGCTGGAGAACTGATTTCCGAGTTACAAAATTAAATTTCACCTCCTTCATCAGTCAAGCATGAATTTAACAATCCTACAATGGAATCTTAGAGGCTACTTTGCAAAACTACCATACCTTCACTTGTTCATTGATGAACATCATCCAGGAATTATATGTATTCAAGAATCATTGTTACAAGGATGCCACGACATAAAATTGAAGAATTACTGCAGTCCTTCCCGACATGAAAGAAGGGAAGGTAGAGGAGGTGGGGTGATTACCTTTATTCACTCCAGTATACCAAACATAACAACACAATTGACTACACCATTAGAACTCGTGCTCTGCAAAATATTTATCAACAAAAAGCCTATCAATATAATAAATATGTATTTGCCTCCCCATTTGGAAAGTAATGGTTTAATGCAGAAGTTACAGGACATCAATAATCAGATTACAGGATCCAGCATTATTATGATGGACTCAAATGCTCACGGGCTCTGACTTCAGTGATACAAGGGGTAAAATAATAGAGAACTGGATGACAGAGAGCAATTTACTATTACTGAATAACACCACCCTAACCTTCTTGTCCTCCAGAGGTACTTATACTCATATAGATCTAACAATGGTCACTGAGGACCTGCATTCTAAGTTTACATGGAACACTTGTAGCGATACTTTTACAAGTGATCACTTTCCACTGATAATTGAATCCACTTTAGCATTTCCCACGGCACAACTACCAAGAAAATGGCACCTGCACAGTGCAGATTGGCCGAAATTCGAAACAGCTCTTGTGTTTACGAACTGCTCAGATAAGTCGATATCTGATGCTTATCAATCCATAGCCAAAGCTATACTGGCAGCAACTAAAGGTAACATCAGGGCTAGTCAAAGCCTTTCACCACTACAAAGGACTAATTGCTGGTGGACTTAAGGTTGCAAGATAGCCCATAGGAAATATCATAAGGCATACAACCATTACAAAAATCACCAAGGGAACATTGAGAAATGGATTGCATTCAAAAAAGCAAGAGCAATTTTCCAAAAAATAGTACAAGAGGCTAAAGCCAACAGCTGGACGGCATTTGTGTCAGGCCTCAGTACCTCTTCTCTAGCGGAGGTTTGGCACAAAATTAAAGCCATTAAGGGAAAACAAAGCCGGGGGCCAATTGTGCTCAAAAACTCAAGCAATGAAATTATTACTTGCCCAAAGGAAATTTCTGACATATTGGTGGACCAATATGCCTCAAACAACAACTTAGTCTCATGATCCAATATTTGATGAACATAGAAACATCTGTGAACAAATTCCTCTTTCATTTTCATTGGATACAGAACATGATTACAATCGTCCTCTCACTATGGTAGAGCTCAAAAGAGTAATAATCGGCTCTAAAACTAAAGCACTCGGACCAGATACAATATCTCTAGAATTCATTAAACATATGAATGAAGACCAGACAAAATTCATACGAAATTACTTTAATAGAGTTTGAGTCTCAGAAATCCCAGAGCAATGGAAGGAGGCCATAATTTGTCCGATCCATAAACCAGGAAAAGTGCCAACAGACCCAAGAGCATACCGCCCAGTAGCACTTACAAATGTACTGTGCAAGCTTTATGAGAAAATAATGAACTGGTGACTCCTAAAATATATAGAACAAAACAAATACTTGAACGAGAATCAGAGTGGATTCAGAGCAGGGCATTGCACTCCGGATGGACTCACGCGTATTGAAAACTCCATTCGGAGAGCAATAACCCTGCAGGACTTTTGTGTTGTAATATTTGTTGATATAAAACAGGCCTTCGACACTGTTTGGCATTATAATCTATTGCAAAAACTACAGATTTTAGGGCTTGAAGGTAACCTACCTCAAACCATAATGTCTTTCATCAGGGAGCGCAGAATAAGAGTCAGAATCAATGACACCCTATCCAAGCAATGTTTCCTAAGGTCGGGTGTTCCACAGGGATCGGTGATCAGCCAACATTGTTCAACATCATGATAAATGATATTTTCCAAGACTGTAACCCTCTACTACAGACATCCCTCTATGCTGACAATGGTGCTGTTTGGGTTACTTGCTCTAACTTGACTGAAGCACTTTGCATGCTGCAAGATGCCATAGATGCTATTCTTGTTTGGTCTCGAACCTGGGGGTTTCTAATCTCTCAAGAGAAAACCAAATGTATGATTTTCACTCACAAAAAAACTAAGCCCCCTTTCCGCTTGAAATATCAGAATGTAAACTTGGAATTTGTCACCAAGTATAAATTTCTTGGTCTACTTCTTGATGCCCAACTTTGGTGGGGTCCACACATAAAAGAAGTAACCCAGAAGTGTTATAAAGACCTAAGACTTCTTTGCATCCTCTCAAATATGAAATGGTCAGCCAATTTTGACATATTAATGAAAATCTACACTTCCATAATTTTGCCTAAGTTATCATATGGAAGTTTTCTCTCTGACACTGCTTGTAAATCTCATTTGCTGTCTTTAGACAGAATCCAATATGCAGCACTGCGCTTTATTCTTGTTGCAATGCAATGTACCAAGGTAACTCATCTAGAAATAGAGGCAAACTTGATGCCACTGATGTACTTACGGAAAAACAGTTGTGTCAGTATGCTCTCAGAGCACTTAGTGTCCTTGGTCACCCAGTTGGATTGCTAATTCAAGATTATTACCCGTTCCATGTCTTTGAACATAACCCAAACCCTCTTCCAGTAACAGGCCAGATCTTCCACTTGCTACAAGAATTACGCATTAAATCAAACTGCATTGGACCCACCCAGGCCTCTGACAAATATGAAACTTTTGATATGAAATGCTTTTCCCATTTTAAAACATACCCAAAGGATGTACTAGGCGAAAATCAGTGGAAAGCTCTCTTTAAACATATTCAAGCGCAGTATACTACATGACAGGAAATATATACAGATGGCTCTAAACACGACCACAGAGTTGGAGTTGGCATTTGGTCGAGTGAATCCAATATCATGGCAAGACTTCCAGATGGGGCCTCCATTTTCACAGCAGAACTCACAGCTATTTTAAATGCCATAAAATACATTGAAAAGATACCAGGAAATTTTGTCTTGTTCACTGACTCATACAGTGCTATTCAGGCTCTCAACCAATTACTTCCCTCCAACCACTACCTGATACCTAAAATCAAGAGGAAGTATGAAAGTCTACCCCTAATGAAATTAATCATTGAGTGGGTTCCCAGCCACATGGGTATCATGGGAAATGAAAAAGCGGATCAACTGGCAAAAGCAGCATGTAACCTGGAAACAATCTGTTCACCCCATCTTCCACATCTTGATCTCATACCTCATGTCAGGCCACATTTCAGACAAAAATGGCTAGATGCATGGGACGCAAGCATTAGCCAATACTATGCAATCGAATCAAAACTGGAGCCAACGGTAAATTCCTCTGTATCACGCAAAAAGCAAGTGGTTTTGACGCAATGCAGACTACTTGCAACTAAACTTACTCATAATTATCTTTATACAAGAGATTCACAGCCCTTGTGTCATCAATGCCAATGTGCGCTCAGTGTTGGACACATTGTGATTGACTGCCCTGCATACGCTGCACAAAGAATAAATTTAAAGAACTATGCATATGCAAATAAATTTCAATTCAACTTGGAAAATGTTCTGATTTTCTTCTTTTATCATGAACTGATGATGATTTTGGACAAACTCGACATCATCAATCAAATATAAAATGCTCCACGTCCTAAAAGCTTATTTATCAGGCACTCCTGCCTGTAATTAGTGATGTGCCTGAATTCACACAAGTATTCACCTCGTGCGTTCAATTGTAAACTGGATTCCATCATCAAGAAATGGAGTAATGATTCGTACTCTCAAAAATCAAATTAGCGAAGCAGTTTGTGTTCTAACTCTGGCAGTAAGTCCTCGCGAACTGTCACCATAAATTCCCCAGTCTTTCACTAAGAAACTACTAAATTCACACTTGTATGCATTTACTCAAAGGCAAAATGCTCGCATTAGCCAAATTTTTGCTAAATTTTCCTACTTGCACAAAGCTAAATTATTGAGCGCTACAGAAACAAAGTACTAAACATTTGCTCTCCGATAGCCTAGTTATTAATGAACGTTTCTGTTTGGTAAAATTAGTAATAAAAACTGGGACTCCTATCCCAGTTCCAAATAGCAAAACTCTGTGGTCAACAATATACTAAAGAAAAGTAAATGATTTGGAGGTCAATATTTACTCTAGTGCGTTCAGTGATATTTAAAATTTTGTTTCCACAAATTAGTAATGACACATTTTGAGATGTTTTACACAAATGACAATTTGCTCGTAAGTGCTTACTCTACAAAATATTTAAAATTGTAGTTAATGGAACATTGGGTCATTATGGAGCCTAATGCGGTAAATGTGTAGCATTTGGTAAGAATCAATTTTCCAGTTTTCGGGGCCTAAACATAGTTAATTAGGTTGAAATAAACAAGTTTTCTTCTATGCACTTTCCGTCGCAAATGAGTATTTAATGAGTTATAGCGGTAGGTTTAGTTTCGTCTTTGATGACGAATGCGCTCGAAAAAAGAGCTACTAATCGATTTACGAATTTTTGTTGCTTGAATTATGGTAGTATCAAAATAAAATACTTTTCAGCTATAAGCTTTTTGCGGCAAATAAGTATTTTTCGAGTTGAGGGGTAGGTTTTATTTTCTACGCAATCGAGCTGTTAGAGTACGTGTGAATACTTTGTAATTTATTATTAGCTCACTCCGCGGAGCTTGAACTCACTTCTAGGATCTTTTTTTTTTTTATTTAATAACACAATAGAAATTATCACCCAAAAATAACGAATTATAGCGGTACGTTAACTTTCGTCGTCTAT
Source organism: Morinoia aosen (assembly GCA_030386875.1). Classification (NCBI taxonomy): domain Eukaryota; kingdom Metazoa; phylum Arthropoda; class Malacostraca; order Amphipoda; family Talitridae; genus Morinoia; species Morinoia aosen. The sequence continues at coordinate 68,717,979 of CM059557.1, forward strand.
GGAAGAAACCGCCTGATCATTCGAGCGCGTCAGATCAGAGCGTCCATGACAGTATTGCCAGACGTGCGGTCGATGAATTACTTGCCGCTTCAAACACTAAAGTTGCCGTAACTAATTTACAGCTATAACTTGTAAAAAACTCATGTGCGATAGAAAGTGCATAGAAGAAAACTTGTTGATTTCGATCTAATTAATTATGTTTTGGCAACAACAATTCAAAAATCGATTCTTACCAAATGCTACACAATTACCCTTAATGCGCTCACCGAAATGAAAAATTTTGTTCCAAAGAATCATTAAAGGAACACGTTTATAAATGTTTTACTAAAATGACATCCTGCTTGCTGATGCATTATTTTCAAGATATAAGAATAATTACGTTCAGATAGGAATAACTTCATTTTGTCGATTGCTTAGTTGCCGCATTGTTGGGTCACGCCCACTTTTTTGGCAAAATACGCTAACTTTTTTGGTGGGAGAAAACAGCGTCGGTTTGGGCAAGTTAAGGTATGCTATTTTAGGTTGATTTGTGTTATTTTATATTGTTTTACTAAACTAACCTAACATCACCTAACCTCACCCATCATTATGTGGTAGGTCTGGCAGTCGGGGTCGCGGAATTTATATAAACTGGGCTGCGCACTCCCACTTCCACCAGCCTAACCAACGTAAAGCACGGGTGTAGCGCTGCTACCCTATTTTCAATGCACTCAAGGTTCCGTCTTAATCTACCAACCTATCTCGGGAGCATCCAAGGCTCGACTCAGCCAACAAATTCCCGAGACGTCCCAGGCTTCGGTACAGTCGCCGACCAATAGGTCTACCAAAACACACCTGAGCTCAAGTTACGACCGAACTTCTCTTGACAACTTGCACCAGTTCCTGTTAATTTCCCGACCCAATCTCGTGGCGCTATTCTCAAACCGGCCTTCATAAAAACACCGAAATATGAAACTTACGTTTTATTGACATCCAGCAGACAGGATATTGCACTTTAAAACATACCACTTATGATAAAACCAGTTGGCATGACTATGCTACATGAAACTATACAATCATGCTTTATACATCGGTGACTATCTTACGGCGGAGTCATCTAGCACCGGACGTTAGCCTTTATTAACTTGTCCATGCTCAGACCCACCATATCACGCACAACGTAGACACGGGAGGAAAGTATACACGGATCAGTACAGAGCTAGTCACGCCGTCCTCTACAGGCTCCAAACCTCAACAACCTTAACAACCTATCTTCTGAAGCCTTCCACATGCTCTCGCTATTGCGCGTAACAGGTCGATCATGGATGTTACTCTCCAGGGTACACAGGAATCTCTACTTAAGCACTTATAGCACAACGCAACTAACAATAATAAAAGATTCAAAATAGTAGCACACTACTATACCCCTCCCCCCTTAAATACCTACTTGGGGCTCCCAACGGGCAAAACCCCAACAAAACAAACAAAAATTAGACACACTACTGGCGACGCCCTCCATACGTCGACTGCCGCAAAAAGGGGTAACCCGGCCACCGGTCCACGGTATTGAGATCGACCGCCCGCAGCGTGGCTCTCATCCGTCGCGACCAGCTCTTCCGCCTGCGTCGCTCTGCGTCGGAATCGCTCCGCCAGCGACAACACTAGTTCGCGGACCCTTGATGGACCAATCGCGGGACAACGGGCCACCGTTTCCTCTAGTACTCTTCTCCAGACGTCAGCTCCCACTCCTGGTATAGGGTGCACCCCGTCTTGGCTATCCGAATACCGGTGCAGCCCCAGATATCGGTCCATCAGGATGGTGTGGACCCCCTGCCGTTGGAAATATCCTTCCAACTCCCGCACCGTCAACCTATATCGGCTGGCCGACCACTCTGCTTCCTGGCAGAGGAACTCGGGGAGCTCACACCACCGCCGCTCCCGAACGCCTTGTAGGGTATTAAAACGGGCGAAATCGGGGGTAGCCGGCAGGCACCACACGACCGGAACCCCATAATAATGGCGGACAACATGGTCTGCCAAACGGACCTCGGGTAACGGGGCCGGCTCCGCCAACCTTAGGAGGCCCCGAGCTGCCGACACACCGTAGGTGGCCAGATACGACAGGTCACAGTGGAGACCCACCATGACCAGCAGATCTGGCCGTTCCCCAGCGCGCAGCTCGTTCTGCGCTGCTTCTGTCAATCGGGACAACGTAGCTCCCGGACACACGCACAGGCGGAGCCTCCAACCGGGAGGGGCGGCCAAAGTCGCATCCTTGGCTCGGGAATCACCCACCAGCAGCAGAACCCGACTCTGAGGACAAGGGGGTATTAGAACATCGATCATTGCCGATGGACTTTTCTATTCTCTGCTAGTTTAAAACAAGGCTTCTATCTACTACCCACTATCTTTATTAAGAATTTTCTGTAATGATTAATTTTTTTTTAAAAAGAGGACAATTTCTTGTCCGTAACCTAGAATATTACTACACTAACAAGCAGAACTTCTATTAAAGCAAGCACACATCCGTTAGCTATACAACACAAATCAGCATGATCCGGAAACGCAGCAACTCGCCCAAACAAACCATTTTCTCACACACTCACACTTTGTAATTTACTTTAGGTCTCACCCGGAGCGGATATTTCTTACCAACTTGGTCCGGCTTAATCTTGTTACTTTCCTCACCCGGTGTTGATGTTCTCGGGACCAGTGCCGCGTCGTATTGGTGTAAGAAAGCCGAAATACCTGAGGAGCTCGAACCGGACGCGAGGTAACTTTCCTCCCCAGGCCCACTCATCACGCTGTCAGGGCTGTTCTGTTCCATGTGGTACCCCGTATCATCAGAAACCTCGGGTCGCACCCCGTCCAAAGAGGGGGCGTCATCCTCCCTCTCTGCACTAGGAGTCCTCACTGTTCCTGCCCTGATTCCTCGTAAGAGCTCCCAGTCGATCCCGAGGACAAGATGTCGGCCTCTCTCCCGCGGCCGGCGTCCCCGCGCTGGCGCCGCACCCTGCCAGGGTGGCGCCTTTGCTGGCACGGCCACATTCGGACCAACCTCTGGTTTCCCATGGAACTGCTTCAACTGCCCTACATGGGCCCGCAAATACCGAGCTCGAGGCCCTCCTATCTTCAGCTGGTAGCTCACTCCATCCGGGTAACATCGCACTACTTGGTAGGGCCCTTCAAAACGGGGCGCGAGCTTGTGGCGTTCAGCCCCGGGCAAATGCACGATCCTTCGCAAGACATAATCGCCCACGTCAAAATGCCGGAAGCGGGAACCTACAGGTCGCCAGAATTTCTCCTTCTCAGTTACCTTGGGCAAATCTGGCGTAACCTCCTCAGACACAAAGAACTCCCCAGGCGCTTTTCCAGTTTTTCTATGAACTAGCCGATTGTACTGCATCATGACCCTTGACAGGACCAAATCCCAATCTCCTGGAACTTTTGCACAAGTGGCTGCTAACCTGTCCCTAATGGTCCTGTTCAATCTTTCCACAGCTTCATTCATGTGGGCAGCATAAGGTACGATGATTTGATGTCGGATTCCGTAACTACTCAACAGCGACTGAAATGCCCGCGAGGTGAATTCTGGCCCATTATCTGATCCAATTGTTACCGGCGTCCTTGGTAGGCTCGTGAAAATGCTTCGCTCCAGGGCTCCCACTACAGCCCTGGCCTGCTTTGAGCGTATCGGTACTGCATGACCAAACTCGCTATACAGATCAATGCCGACCAAGACTCCCACATATCTTCTCTTACTCCGGGGAAGTTCCAACAGATCCACTGCATACACCTCATACGGCCACGTCAAGTTCTTGTCCAGCCGATGCAACGGAAAGTCCTTAACAACATCTCCCTTATGCTGCTGACAAACTACGCATTCCCGCACCGTCTTTTGCACCACAACTCCCAGGCCAAGCCCGAAATAACTTCTCCTGAAAGCATTCAAGAGTTTATCTCTTCCCACATGAGCTAGATGTTCATGATACTCCTTCACTAATGCTGGCAAGTCTCTGGAACAACCGGAACAGGTTTTTCCCGAGGATTCCCTTTCCTTATGCACACTGCTCCATTCCGTACCGTAAGCATAGTCGCTTGAACAATTTTTTATAGGCTCCCAAGTGTAAATTAGCCTGTCCTGTCCGTAAACTTTCCTTCACATTAACCAGAATTGGGTCAGCGTCCTGACCTGCAGCAATAGTCGGTAAACTAGCTCCCAACATACTACATTTTTTAGTTCCCGAAGCAATAGCCACATTGACAGATTATTTCCCATAATCCTGAGACAGCTTGATAGGGTTAAAATGTACCCCACCCAAACATTCCAGTGCTACAACCGCTTGTGCCTCTCTTTCAGGAACTACCTCCACAAGACTCCCCGGCCGGAAACACACAACGACTTTGAGTCCATACACATCAGAGAACGCCTGAACTGCCTCCCATGGCGGGAATACCTCCGGACTACCCCAGGTGGTAGCCCACTTCCTTTGTGCAGCCGCCTTCCCCAAGCCAAACCTTTCCGGCTTCTGCAGGACAACATCACAACAGCGTTTCCGAATGGTCTCAGCGTCACTCCGACCCAGCAACACACACAAAGCCTGAAACAAGGAGTCTGGACCAACCTGTATATTAGTTACGACGTCATACTCGGCAACACCAGTGCTCTCCTCGGGCACTTCAGGCATACTCCACGGATAATTCACCTGAGACAGGCAGTCTGCGACAACATTATTTTTCCCACATGAGCTAAGTTTATAAGCCAGCACGTTCCTGACATTCCTTCCTAATTTGGTCACTCGAGCCCCTGAGGTATTTACTTCCGCTGGCGCGCCCCCATCTGCACCAGTCCTTTCTAGTTTCCCCGGCTTCTCTCAACACTGAAAACTCTTATGGCTACTCTCCCCACACCATACACATGCACACACTTTACTCATAAACTGGACACATGCTGACATTAAATGCCCCATTCGTCCACAATACGCACATACTTCCGCTTTTGCGCGAACACCTCTCTCCTCCATTTTCCGAGGGCAGGCTCTCGCAAAATGCCCGCTCTCATGACAATAGAAACACGCGCTCTTCGTTCGCCACTGTTCATTCACATCCTTTTGCACCTCCTCTCGCACCCGTCTCTCCTCACTCACACACACAAATTCTTTCCTTAACCATTCGCCCTCCTGCTCCTCCAACACGGTAGCAAGACTAACCACTTGCCTCAAGGTCACACCATCCAAATGCCCTAACTGCACCCGTAATCGATTCACAAGCTCCTTCCGCAGTGAACTAATTAATTTGCTCTTTACTATCCCTTCCCTTTTGAATTAGTCACTTTCCTGCAACATTCCCCGCGCTAGCCTTTCCAAGCAAATGGAATAACACAATAAGCTTTCGCCCGTTCTACGTTCTGCGGAAAAAAACGCCCCAAACTCCGTATCCGTTAATGATAATTTTGCACTAAACTCCTGCACCAATCTTTTCTTCACAAATTCATACTTCGCACCAGGGCCACAGGCTTCTACAATCTCTTTAGCCTCTCCCTGTAAATATTTGAGTAAACTAGCCAGCTATGTTTCCGTGTCATCCCCATATTGCACCTCACAGTATTTTTCAAAACCCCGTAGCCACGTATCTAACTCTTTCCCATTACCAATTCCCCCTTTGAAGATGCTGGGTTCAGGTACTCTTTTCCCAAGTTTCCCTATAGCCTGCACCAGCTGCAGCATTACGTCTGACATATCCGCTGCTGATGCCATACTTCACAAATTCAATTTACTGAAAGCCGCAGACAGCTCACAACCCGTTTTCACACCTGATAGTTCTCCAATTTGAGACTGTTCCAAGCTTTGTATCAGCCCCCTAGAGCTCCAGAACTTTGTCTCAATTCCCCATATTGGCCACAATGTGGTAGGTCTGGCAGTCGGGGTTGTGGAATTTATATAAACTGGGCTGCGCGACTCCCACTTCCACCAGCCTAACCAACGTAAAGCACGGGTGTAGCGCTGCTACCCTATTTTCAATGCACTCAAGGTTCCGTCTTAATCTACCAACCTATCTTGGGAGCATCCAAGGCTCGACTCAGCCAACAAATTCCCGAGACGTCCCAGACTTCGGTACAGTCGCCGACCAATAGGTCTACCAAAACACACCTGAGCACAGGTTACGACCGAACTTCTCTTGACAACTTGCACCAGTTCCTGTTAATTTCCCGACCCAATCTCGTGGCACTATTCTCAAACCGGCCTTCATAAAAATACCAAAATATGAAACTTACGTTTTATTGACATCCAGCAGACAGGATATTGCACTTTAAAACATACCACTTACGATAAAACCAGTCGGCATGACTATGCTACATGAAACTATACAATCCTGCTTTATACATCGGTGACTATCTTACGGCGGAGTCATCTAGCACCGGACGTTAGCCTTTATTAACTTGTCCATGCTCAGACCCACTATATCACGCACAACGTAGACACGGGAGGAAAGTATACACGGATCAGTACAGAGCTAGTCACGACGTCCTCTACAGGCTCCAATCCTCAACAACCTTAACAACCTATCTTCTGAAGCCTTCCACATGCTCTCGCTATTGCGCGTAACAGGTCGATCATGGATGTTACTCTCCAGGGTACACAGGAATCTCTACTTAAGCACTTATAGCACAACGCAACTAACAATAATAAAAGATTCAAAATAGTAGCACACTACTATAATTACATCAATATGGTATTACATCATATTTACGTGTCCGCACCTTCATTTTTATATATACAACGTTCCTATAGCTTTAAAGTTGAATAATTCAAAAATTACTCGTAAGCAAGCAGAATGTCATTTATGTAAAACATTTTTAAATGTGTTCGTTTTGTGATTCTTTAGAACAGAATCTTTAAAGGAGGCAACCCAAGATTTCAATTTTTCCATCCTATGTGTTTGAAATTTGTCCAGTATATGAATTTGTTGAAAGTAAACTTTTTTTACTCATGTAAATTTCTTGATTTAGGCCTTATTTTATATGAAAAATTAGTTTTTGATACATTTTTATCAAAATTTCAAAAGCAGACTTGTCATTAAGTTTTGATGCTAGAACCAAACTAAACACAGTTTTAGAATCCTTGGAGCATTTCGGTAAATCTGAAAGATATGTCAGTTATTGATTTTCCTCTTTTTGGTGTCTGAACCTAATTAATTGAACCAAAATAAACAAGTTTTCTTCTATGCACTTTCCGTCTCAAATGAGTATTTTACGATTTATAGCGGTAAGTTTAGTTTCGTCTTTGATGACAAATAAGCTCAAATAAACAGCTACTCATCAATTTTTGAATTTTTGTTGCTTGAATCATGGTAATACCATAGAAATGAACAACTTTTCTTCTATATACTTTTTTCGTCAAATGAGTATTTAACGAGGTATAGCGGTAGGTTTGGTTTCGTCTTTGATGACGATCGTGCTGGAAGCGAGTGCGCATTGCAATGTTGCTGTCCGACGTGCTCCTTGACTTACTTGCCGCTTCAAACACGAGTTGCGGTAAGTCATTCACCGCTATAACTAATAAAATACTCATTTGAGACGGAAAGTGCATAGAAGAAAACTTGTTTATTTCGATCTAATTAACTATGCTTAGATATCGAAATTTACAAAATCGATAACCGACATATCCTTCTGATTTACCTGCATTTCTAACAAAATTACAGTTCCAATTTTTAACATTTGTAAATTTTTATTTTTATGCGGTATTGATCACTAATTCAAATATACAGTTATTTTGGGTTTTGAGCTTGATGAAAATTTTTTTGTACAATTTGGAAGTTTAGAACCGTACTTTTGTTAGAAATGTTCCAAGAATTCTAAAACTGTTTTTTCCTAGCACAAAAACTTACTGATGAGTCCTCTTGTGAATGTTGAAAGTTGGAGGTTTTGGGTATACTAAGCTATAAACAGAATTTTTTGTTGAAATGTAATATAATGGAAAATTTATGTAATTGAATGCTGTTTTCATTTTTATTTTGATAATTTTCATGCATAACTTATATTCACACTGTGAATTGTAATTTCCCCCAAAAAAATTTTTTTGAAAATCATGAAATATTTATTTTCAGTTTGATTCATATGAAATTTGACTATTTTATGTAACTTTTGAAAAGAAACACATTTCATTCATTTATTTTTTTATTCAGGCCTTAGTTTTTGAAAAAAATTTACTTAATGGTTTTTATGTTCATATGTATTGAAATTTCATAAGAGGACTAGTCATTGAGTTTTTATGCTAGAACAAAATCAAAGACAGTTTTAAAATCCTTGACACATTTAAAACAAAAGTATGGTAGAAAATTATCCATTTCCCATTTTGTTTTCTTTTGATATGGAGTCAAAATGGGGTCAAAATTCAAGACTTTTGTCTCCTTTACTGGTATATTTTTATCATACGAAGGAATTTTTTAGGTATATGTTGAGGGAATCGAACGCTTTTCCCTATGAATTCTTTGGAAAATAAAAAAAATTCTTCCAGAGGGAAATAAGCTCCCAGGTATTCACAGCATGTTTATAACATTCGAATAGACAGTTATAGCCCAATTTCTTTTTAAATTCATCCAATCCATTCCAGCCTCCCCTCCCAACCAACTCCCCGCCCCCCTCCCCTCTCAACAATTTTCTTTCAAATTTCAGTTTCTCAGGCAATATTGTACATAGACAAGCATTTTTTTTTTAGATTCACAATGCAAATATCTACCATAGCTAGGTCCATATGTTTGGTTTTGCTTCAAAAAAAAATTATACATATTTGAATATCAAAAACAACAATTCTATTTCTATGGACAATGAAAAAATTTCTAATTAACTTTTCAAACCAAAATAAGCTAGCTTCTATGGTTCTCACTTTGCTCTCCATGATGCAAAAAAGATCTCCTTCATAAATGAAATACTGTAGGAGATAATGAGCCGCGCAGCCAAAAAAATTTTTTATGAGAAAAAAGCTTTCCAGTTGTTTAGTTATTTCTCCAACAGTTTTTTACTCATGGGGGAGATCTTTCTTGAATTGTATAGATCAAGGTGAGTACTATAAACCTGCAACTTTTTTTGATAAGTTAATTAGAAAATTTTTTATTGACAAGTAAATGGCTCTGAACGTCCATTCGAATGTTCTAAACATGTTGTGAATGCCTCCAAGCTCAGTAAGCTCCTGATGCTCATGAAGTATTTTTTCTTAATTTTTGAAGTTTTATACAAAAAATTGTTTGATTCCCTTAAGAAAAACTGACTAATCAATTTTCAAATTTTTGTTGCTTGTATCATGGTAATTAAGTCTAAATAAAGTCTATATGGAGTTTAAGCCTTTCACGGGCATTAAAATTTTCCTTTCAAAGAATTACTAAAGGAACTCATTTAAAAAGTTTTACATGAATGACATTCTGCTTGCCGATGCATAATTTTCGAATTATTCAACTTTGAAGTTATAGGAACGTCGTATATAAAAGTGAGAAACGGACATGTAAGTATACTGTAATACAGTATTGATGTAACAATGGATGAGGTTAGGGTAGGTAATGTTAGGTTAGTTAAATAAACCAACCAAAAATAACATAAATAAAACCTAAAATAGCTTACCTTAACTCACCCAAACCAACGCTGTTCTTTTCCCACCAAAAAGTGGGCGTGTCCTGCCAGAGAAGTGGGCGTGACCCAACAATGCAGCGACTAAGCAGCCCGCCATGTAATGTTATTTCTATCTGAACGTAATTGTTGTTTTATCTAAAAAATAACTCATCAGCAAGCAGAATGTCACTTATGTAAAACTTTTTTGTATGTGTTCCTTTAGTGATTCTTTAGAATGAAATTTTTAATTTCCGTGAAATTCTTTAACTCCATATTGTCCAAATAAACAACTGTTATTCAATTCACTTTCTGTAAGAAACGAGTTGGAAACTTTCAAACTTTCCTCTCCCAATTTTTGTCTCTGCCAAGTTTGGCTACGTCTACAAGTACTCATTGACATAGTTTATGACTTAGACCAACTTTTTTGACCTGAGCCATTGTTACTCCAAGAACATTTATTTTAGCCATAAATGAAAATCTATGAATACATAAATGATGCTCTATATAAAGTTTTTCTTTTCTCAAAATTCCAAATGACAAATATTTACCTCATCTCATATTTTTTTTTACTGATGAAAGAATTGAATGCTTTGTTCCTATTTCAATGTTCAATTTTGTTTTCTAACGGAGACATAAGCACTTACGTCTGTTTCACGAACCCTGGTTTTCATAGGAAGTGCATGGCAGATAGTTACCCAAAGCATTTTTGCAGTACTTTATATTTAAATCCAGTATTTGTTGAGAAAAACATACTAATGGATTTTCCAATTTTTGTAGCTTCTATTATGCTTCTCTTGTATGCACTTTCTGTCACAAATGAGTATATAACGAGTTATAGCAGTAGGGTAATTTTTGTCTTTCATTGCAGTTTTGTTGTTTCTAACAACAACAATCATTTTGTTTTTCATTAGAAAATGAGATACAGATAAATTTAGGGGGTGACTCAAGTGTAGTCACATTAAAAGACTGTAGTAACCTGCAGGATACTGCTATGATGGATGTTAGGTTATGTTACATCAGGTTAGGTTTGGTTAAGTTAGGTTACCACTATAACTGGTTAAATACTCATTTGCAATGGAAAGGGCGTATAAGAAAAGTTGTTTATTTTGATGTCAATACCATTATGTAAGCAACAAAAATTTAAAAATTGTTTTGTTCTCAAAATTTATCTTAAATCCATTATTTTCCTATTAATGCAGTGCTTACTCAAGGTGTAAAACTTGCTTTATCAGTAGCTATTTTTAGTTCAGTTAGTTCTCTTGTAACTAAGTCTACTTTGTCCAGTTGAAAGTGTAAATGCTTCTTCTTCTATTTTTTTTCTTGCTCAGAAAACAAGGAAAATTGCAGTCAGCAACCCCTGTAGTGAGTGAAGCAGACACTTCCTACACTCCACAGAAGCTTGACATGCTTTATGGTTCCTACCCTAGTACTATTGTTACGAAATATTTTAATTTATTGAATTCAATCAATCAATTACTAGATGGTGTTCTTTTTATGACTAAATTGTGGTTTGCTTTGTGTTTTGCTTTGTTTTTGTTATTACAAGGTTGAAATGGTGTTAGTAGTACTTTCTTAAGATTCGTTCGTTGAAATTTTAGCACGTAATGAAAGCTACATCTTCCAACAGTGGGTGCTTGTTGCGTCAACATTTTGTATGCCTTTTAAGTCCTAGTGCTCATGTTTGAGATGTGTTTTATGTGAGTAGAGCAAAGTGTGTTGTGCTTGGCAAGGGTTGTGTGTAAGCAATATTGGATAGGCCTGGGCAAGTAGAATGGGTGTTGTGTGGGCCTCAGGCAAGAGAGCAAAAATTAATGATCGACCCTTGAGCTGAAGTAACGTGAAAGCCAACGGTCGCTACCGCAACAGGAAGCAGGCTCAAAGGGGAACCGAACACTCAGGATTAGAAAATACACAAGAGGAAAGATTGAGGTCAAATTTACAGGGAAAAGTCTCAAGCCCGTACTTGTAAGAAGGTAGGGAAATGGCGTTCTCACAGCCAATAAGGGACATCTATGTCTTTACAAGAGGAGAATTCGAGCATCAGGATTTTCCAATAAAACAGCCAAGTTGACACATAGGAGGGGTTTAGGCGTTCACTTATGAAATATCTGAAGACATCATTGGTCGGATAAGGAATAAAGGGCAGCCCTCAATATACACTTAATGTTCAGCTCGTGAGGAAAGGCAGTTGTGCGTCGATAAACGTCCAAGAAAGAAGTGCGTTATAAACAGGAGGTTGTGGAAATAAAGTTGTGATGAAAATATGTGGAAATAGCGTGTGTTGAAATATATATACACGAAATTGAAACAATTTAAAAATACTTGTCGGTAATCAGTCTTTGTCTATTTTACAGAAAAAGGAATTTAAAACAAGACCATGGCAGTCAAAGAAAAAGAAAATCAAATATTAATTTGAGGGTGTGAGAAAGTTTAAAAATGTTTTTCTAAATTTATATGATAAAAAGTTGTTTTTTAAGTGAAGCTGAAGATCTAAACAAATACGATTTTTGGCTTAATTGTGCAGGTTGGGAGGTAAAAGAAATGCTGATGCACGGAGAGTCAGAGTCGGAATGATCTGTTACACAGTTGTTGACGCATATTACCTGAACTTATGGTTTCAATATTATACAAGATTATGAACTAATGTCCCTGTGAATGAACTTGTGGCCTGGAGGCATGAGTGAGCAGCACACTGTTGGAAGAAACACAATGTAGGAGAGGTTGCATTTTTGTCATGTATTTTGTGTGTAGTAAACTTGTAAAGAAGTTATTTGGCCGGCCAAATTCAGTTACCATTGTCAGCAATCAGTAGTATAGCATTGTCATGAGAGATATTATATTCAAATTGTCTCCAATTTTATCAATTGCGTTAGGTGTTTGCAATGGAGGTTTGTGTTTGAGGTAGTTGTAGGTATACTAATTGTCAAACAAGCGGGAGTTACCTTTAAGAATATTTTAATTTTATGGTAGCCTCATAAAACATGTAATTGGATGTTTTTCAGTAATTCATAAATTTTTGCACCTAAAATCTGAGTATTCAACCTGAATACATAAGCAGTCATTTATCAAGGTGGATGCGCATGGAAAAACGCGCTGTTGTAAGTGGGTCTCTTCACTCTGTGAATACCGCCATTATTTGAGTATTTTGTAATCTTAATGAATATTAATGTTTTGTGTATTGTGGGTTGCCTGTATTTTCTTGTGAATTTCATGGGGTACGCCAATTCCTCGATTCTGAGAATCCGGTCTCCTTGTTAATATCATAAGGGGATTGTAATAGGACGGGGCTCGAGCATTTACCCATCGTTACACATAGCTGTTTGTAAACCACATTATGAGGGAGCAATCAAACTGGTTTTGACAAATGATGGTTTATTGTGGAACAGGTGATGGGACATGCAATGACAAGTGACAGGTCTAAGAAACAGGGAAGACAAATCAGAAGCCAGTAAATAAAGCCCTAAAAACAAAGATGAAATGAAAATGCAGGAAAAAAAAAATAAACCCTACCAGTTCTTTTGGATTCCTCAAAATTAAACTTCAAAATAAAGTAAGAAGAAGAATAAATTAACCATGATGAGAATTAATTCATGCTAAATGAAGTGCACTGACTAAAAATGATACAAAGCAATAGAATAAATGGACTATGAAAAGAATATGAATGAAATTAAGCTCAAACCAAATCATTCAACGACAAATTCAACAAAGTGATTCAGGAAAAATATTAAAACGAAAATGGTCTTAAAATTTAGCAAAACTGAAAAATTTAGTCTTTGAACAAAAAGAAATAAAAGCTAATATACCAAAAGAAAACATCATGCTCAACCGTGAAGTCAATTTTAGCCTAAAGCAACAAAAAAATATAAACAAGCAAAGCAGACTGTAGTACAAACCAGCAATACTCACCAGATCAACACTTGGTTTTAAAAGGTGAAAGAATAGCTATGCCAAAAAATATTATTACACAAGTTTCACTGTGAATCTGTGTAACTGAAAGCATAAGAAAGACAGTGCGTTAAGAAACTATTCAGGCACAATAACACTGTAAAATCAAGAACCCTAAACCAATAAACACTTGAAAACACGCATTTAAACTCTTATCTCTTTACTTAACATTAAAAATTATTCAATAAGACAGAAAAAAACCAAATTCAGACTGATGCATGCTGGATATTACAGTTAAACAAAAAACATATTTGTGGCCATGTCTACAGGATCAGGTAGAGTTATACTTTTTTCACAGAATCATGAATACATTTGATCACAGGCCTAGCTAACTCATTGAGGATAACCATCTGCTAGAAGATCCATCTACATGCACAGCTGGAAGCAAAAGAAAGCCACAAACAATCAGCCAACCAATCAGAAGACCCAAGCAATCCAAAGAGCCAAGCAGCCAGTCAGGCATAAACTTGTTGGCTGTGAACAATGGCATCTTCCTTTTTTTCCCATTTATGTAGAACATCTTCATTGAATAGCTTCTTTCCTACCCGACTTGAAGTTACAATTTAAGTTGCCCTAGTTTCCTATGTTTATGTTTGCAGCATGTATAATATTATGTTTGTCAGTCAAGTTGAATTATTTACACAATAGGTCCTAATGCTCCACAGGTTCCCTCCATTAGTCCCACTGCCCCATATGATGCAGGCAAATAATTTACAGATTTTAAAATCTTTCTAGTAGCATTCTCTTCCCACTTGTTCATGCTCTTTTGATTTAGTCTCTTACAATCTATCAGCCTTTATTCAGGCTCCATGAGGCTTCACGTTACGTAAGCCCTTCCTTACACCTTTTAATTATTATCTTTTCCTACGAACTCATCTTTCAATTGTGAATAAACAATCCACAGAATTTTACTCTTTCTTTTTTGTTGCTATAAATATATATATTGAGAAAACAGATAAGTTTATTTCACCAGCAATAGACAAATGGCGACACAGTGCAGTGCAATTATTTGTAAGTTGTTTTGTAACCTCTGCTCACGAATTACAAGAAGTGATAGTGCCAGTGATGAGTAGAATGCATTAAAGTATTACATGTATCCAATCTATGCCATTGTTAATCAGTTGTACTGCAAGAATTTTTCCAGCTTTGGAAAATAAATGTTTTGGTTAATGATAAGCACTAAAGAGTGTTGAGAATAGATATATTTTTGTACCCAACAATGACTGGGTTATTTTGGGGAATTGAAGAAATGAGTGCAGAGTAATTAATGTTGCGATATGAGAAGAGGGTGTAGTTTCTGGACCCCCTTCCCAGACGCTTGGGGGACTCTCAACCCCCGCATCACCACACAAATCACATTTGATTGCGCGCCGCTCGGAACGCACTATTCTATGTGCTGGCTGTACTAGAACTTTCACACTTAAAAATCGCTTTTCTGAGTTCCAAACCAGTAAATTGGCCTAAACCCTTTCTTGCAATTGTAGATCACGTTGAATTAACACACTTCCAATGCTGCTTGAAGAATTTATGTAGAGTGGCTCAGACCGCCCCCGCGGTACCGATGTTCCCCCTCGCTCGTCGGCCAGTCGTGGTACCGAAGCGCTGCACCCAGTTCCCATTTCGAGCTCTGAGTTCCGAGTCTGCTTGACCACTGCAGGACTCGTAGTGGCGGCATTATTGCAGACTCTGCAGGCGGTGCGGTTTCAGTATTTTCCCGCTGAAGTTGTTTGTGAGCCCGGAACTGATTACAAAATATTCCGAATTCTCTCCGTGGCATGGTTACTACGTTAATACTGGACGATTGCACCATAAAGCTGAGGTGCTTCGAGCAGTCGTTGCAAAATTGGTGCTTCGACAATTTATGATGGACGACGTTGCCTTTCTTGAAAATTTTGATGTGCTCAGATATTTGATCTGCTGATTATGTTGAAGGCACACCAGCAGTACGCCGGCGTGCCTGTTTGCGTGTCCCTCAGATACGTGCACCTCTTCCGCACTCGCTCCCACCAAAAAGAACTTGATTATTCTCGTCTCTCCTTTTATGTGTCGCCTCTTTCTTTCTCGAAGGATCTGGATTCTTCCAAGCTACAGAGAAAGTCACTCGATTTTCTCAATTTTGATTCGTTGGAGACTTGCCAGTCCTGAAGTTTTGCCTATGATTGGTTCACGCTCGACACACCTCCACGCGTGATGTCTTCGCGAGCTCTTGATTGGCCCGTGTGTTGCGGCCTTCTCTAGATCCCTCTTCCCTTCAAAGCTTCCCCTCACACTCGCGGCGCTGTCTCTCATTCTCACGCCTATATCGGCGCCGGCTTAACGGTCTGACATTCCTTTGTCGGATCCCAGCAGAATGTTATATACGCAACATGTCTTAAATATGTTGTAGATTTATGGGCTTTAGCCAAAATAAAATATCATGTGATATGAACATAGATCATATATTGTAACATTAATGTTCGTCCCAATTTAGAAAACCTGAAAATTGCTTAGTACAACTTTTTGGAGACAAAGGAAGTATCTCCGAGAGCAATAGATTTAGGTGAGTTTGGTCTATCTGTTGTATGCTTAGGGAACTAATTCCTCTAGGAGAATACTGTTCAGTTACCTCAGCTATAGGTAGGCCATTGAAACTTCTATTACCCTTTGCTTCTTTTAGTTTTCACGTCTTTCTAGCTACTTGTTCTCTGCCTTCTCTTCTTCTTCCTAACTTGCTGTTGGTGTATAGAAACTACTGTATAGAATTTATTCTAAACATAAATTCCTTGTTTTCCTTAGTCCTTTCATCTTTGAATGTATCTTTACCATGGAATCAAAACCTTTTACTGAAAACCATATAATTCATTTATAATTCAAGTTTTAAATGCAAAAATTTGTCTATAGAGATGAATTATTGATTGCAATTTGTTTCATAGGTGAATGAAAATTAAATTTCAAAGAAAAATCAAAACAGCTGTTAAAATAATGTGGATCATATGCCTATATTTTCCCTCAGAAGACATGGAATATTCGGTGCTACTATGGCGTGAGGTCTACTGCCATATTACACCTACCCAGATGCAGTTTGAAGTGTACAAGTCAAGTGTTTATTGCTAAATTAAATATATGAATATTAGTATTGTCCATTAGTAACCTAACTTGAATAATCAATAGATTTAGGTTTATATTTTTGCCTATGCTATGCCACACCTAGTGGCAGCCCGAGGAGATACACTGTTAAGTTACTACAGCTACAGATGTATCTTTGAGACTTTAATCTTTTATGTCCACTTCACTTCTTTCAGTTTTGTTGCCTTCTTCACTATCTCTTTGTCTTTTCTTCCTCTTCCTTTCAAACTTGTTGTTTCTATGTGCAGAGTATCTTGAATGGGAACAGATCTTTTGCATGAATTCCTAACTTTTATTAGTCCACTCTGAATGGTTCATCACTTTCTTTCTGTGGAAGTATAATTGCAATGGGGAAATAAAACACTGTGCTGACTATTACAGTATGTATATCTTTATTGTCTCAAGAAACACTTTTCAAGAAAAGAAGATCAAGGTATAGAATTACAACTGCTAATGCTAGTACTTCCTACTCAAATTATGAGTCGTTTAAATATTTCCTATTCAACAAACAATTTGGCATTTTAGATCTTGATGTATTATTTTCAATGAACTATGTTTCAGGTATACATTGAAGAGTTAGCTACAGCAAAGAGTTTGCCTGGTTATTGGCTGAAATGGCGCTAGAATTACCATTTACAATTGATGGAGGAACACTTGAGTCATTGTGTTTTGGAGCAAAGGAAGTGGTTGCTGCTATCATGCCTTCTTGGGATAAATCTAAGCTTCTTCACAAGGTAAGATTTATTCAACTTGGCATATTTTTTTCTATTTTTATTGAAATTTATTGTTCTATATATATTTTGTTCTTTAGAATTCTTCTGGTGCATATTGCTTAACTATAACATAAAAATTGTTGATACTTGGTTTGTATGCTAGAATTTTTGAGTGGTTTTCTGATGATATTCGATGAAATTATTTGAGTTTGCCCTAAGCAGGGTTGTCCACAGATCAAGAAATTTACCATGTTACTAAATTACGCAGTACTGGAAAGACCCGTGAAAATTCCACTGACAATGTAGTCATTAACCCTTTATTGTCCACATTTTATACTCAAATTATTGTTATCACAACCACCATGGTTAAACTGGCACTGGTATTAGGTAGTCACAAATTGCGGGGTGAGGAAAAAGCTGCCACTCGGCAGTGAAGTCCAAAGAACACATGAGGAAACTAATTTAATGAGAAATACAATATATTGAGGCTATTATTGAAAGAGGACCATACATTCCACTTAGGTGTTAAACGGTTAAGCTAGATGAACATGTGAAAAAACTATGCCAACATTACCTAACCTATGATAACATATCCTGATGAAATGTCAAACGTATCAATGCATGTGAAGGCCATCTTTTAATGTTGCATTCAGAAATTCAGTGCCCATGATACCGCAAACTTAGTTGCAAGCATAACAGACGGACCAAGTAACTAAGGAAGGGACAAGCAGAATATTAATATTACTAGCAGATCTGTGGAAATTTTACGGTCAACATAGTTGGAATCCTAAGTGAACCCATGAAGTGATTCCATAAACACCTACCCTCCCAACATAACCTACCCTAACCTTACATAACCTATCCTAACCCAACATAACCCATCCTAACCCAATATAACCTATCCTAACCTAATATAACCTATCCTAACCTAACATTACCTATCCTTGCCTGATGTAACCTTTCCTAGCCCAATATAACCCACCTAAGCCTAATATAACCAATCCCAACCTAACATAACCAATCCCAACCTAACATAACCTATCCCAACCTAACATAACCTATCCCAACCTAACATAACCTATCCCAATCTAACATAACCTATCCCAACCTAACATAACCTATCCCAACCTAACATAACCTATCCCAACCTAACATAACCTATCTCAACCTAACATAACCTATCCCAACCTAACATAACCTATCCCAACCTAACATAACCTATCTCAACCTAACATAACCTATCCCAACCTAACATAACCTATCCCAACCTAACATAACCTATCCCAACCTAACATAACCTATCCCAACCTAAAATAACCTATCCCAACCTAACATAACCTATCACAACCTAACATAACCTATCCCAACCTAACATAACCTATCCCAACCTAACATAACCTATCCCAACCTAACATAACCTATCCCAACCTAACATAACCTTTCCCAACCTAACATAACCTTTCCCAACCTAACATAACCTTTCCCAACCTAACATAACCTTTCCCAACCTAACATAACCTTTCCCAACCTAACATAACCTTTCCCAACCTAACATAACCTATCCCAACCTAACATAACCTATCCCAACCTAACATAACCTATCCCAACCTAACATAACCTATCCTAACCCTACATAATGTATCCTTGCTTAACTTGTAGTGCTCTACCTCAATTACCCCTAAAATCTCATTTCTAGTCATGCAACTGTTCAGTAGCCTTAATATGTCTCAATGTCAATTTATTCAATAAAAAGTTCCCATTTCTCCGCCGCGTATCACCAATATCAACTGCAGGAGGTGTATATAAGTAAGGCCGCTGCTTCACTCGCCTCAAACGGAACTCAACGTCCGAAGCAACACCATCATGCCTTAAAAGTGGTGACCCCAGAGTGACCAAAAAAAACGAAACCCAATGGCCGAAGGAGCAGAAACATCATGGCCTTACAAGTGGTGACCATAGAGTGACGAATCGCCAGCCTCTTTTAAATGGGTGACCCCAGCCACTACGAGACCTGGAGACCCAGCACTACCAGCAGCTTCACAAACGGGCCAAGGTTTCAACATCGCTTGCCCCTTACAACTGATGGCTGCAGCAGCTCTTCAGCAGTTTCACCATTGAGTCTAGGCTTCCACATTACCTGCCCCTACAACTACTGGTGATCCCAGCAGCTCTCCAGCGGTTTCACCATCGGGCCGATGCTTCTACAGTGCCTGCCCCTACCTAACAACTGGTGACCCCTGCAGCCCCCATTGCTGCTCTCCAACTTCAAACTACAAAGCATCAAATCGCAATTTCTGCTATGTGTTTCTGCTACCACAAGAACTTTTACCAAGCGCGAAAATGCACAAGCGAGCTGCCAAAACGCCTACAGCTCTACGCACGGCCTCTACGCACAGCCTCTACGCACGGTCTCTACGCACGGTCTCTACGCACGGTCTCTACGCACGGTCTCTACGCACGGTCTCTACGCACGGTCTCTACGCACGGTCTCTACGCACGGTCTCTACGCACGGTCTCTACGCACGGTCTCTACGCACGGTCTCTACGCACGGTCTCTACGCACGGTCTCTACGCATGGTCTCTACGCACGGTCTCTACGCACGGTCTCTACGCACGGTCTCTACGCACGGCCTCTACGCACGGCCTCTACGCTCCGCCCCTACGCACAGCCTCTACGCTCCGCCTCTACGCACGGCCCCTACGCTCCGCCCCTGCGCTCCGCCCCTGCGCTCCGCTCCTGCGCTCCGCCCCTGCGCTCTTTCCCTGCGCTCCGCCCCTGCGCTCCGCCCCTGCGCTCTTTCCCTGCGCTCCGCCCCTGCCCTCCGCCCCTGCGCTCTGCCCCTTCGCTCCGCCCCTGCGCTCTGCCCCTGCGCTCTGCCCCTGCGCTCTGCCCCTGCGCTCTGCCTCCGCGCTCCGCCCCTGCGCTCTGCCCCCGCGCTCCGCCCCCGCGCTCCGCCCCTACCTACGCTCCGCCCCTACCTACGCTCCGCCCCTACCTACGCTCCGCCCCTACCTACGCTCCGCCCCTACCTACGCTCCGCCCCTACCTACGCTCCGCCCCTACCTACGCTCCGCCCCTGCCTACGCTCCGCCCCTGCCTACGCTCCGCCCCTGCCTACGCTCCGCCCCTGCCTACGCTCCGATTCGACGCTCCGCCTCTACGCTCCGATTTGACGCTCCGCCTCTACGCTCCGCCTCTACGCTCCGCCTCTACGCTCCGCCTCTACGCTCCGCCTCTACGCTCGGCCTCATCGCAATGCTCGACTTCATCACACGTGTTCAGGTTACGGATATACGACTGGGTAAACTGGTGAAAAATGAGAATAAGATTTTCTAATATACTGATCAACATTTTAAATGAAGTTTAGTACAGAGCACCTAAATAATACACAAAATTAAATAGACAATGAGAAGCAATTAAATAATAAATATGGACACTTAGACAGCTGTAATTGATGAATTTAAACGATAAGCACTACGCGCAAGATTGACCACAGGACTACCATAACAAGATATAGAGTGAAGTAAATACAAAACTTGTAAACACTATTAGAACAGACTACTTCGGCCGGCCAGATCGCAGCTGCTAGTGAAGAACGTAAAGTCCTATATTGGACGAGTCCAGAAAGAGATGTTAAGTACAGTCCACTAAAACTGGCAAGTATTACAGCCAAGGTAGTAGCTGGGTTCTTGAAGCCGTCACCTGCAGCTGCCCTTGGCACACTTCGGTTTTCCGAGTAGTTAAGTTGAAAAATGCTTACTTCCTTAGACATACAGGTACCGGTCAGGTTATGGCTGGAACTTGCCAGAGTATCTCAGTGTGGGGGATGACTGAAGACCTCACTGATGAACAATCAAAACCAAGCTGTTACACACTAGAACATGAAAATGAAAATATTGGAAATATTACCAGGGCTATAATGGATAAATAAAGCACATAAGTAACCTAAAACAAAACGCACCTCCGCCTACAGCGGTGACTGCTGAAGCTATGAATGAATTCACTAATCTCCCTGACTATATAGGAAAAGATGTTGCGTTCAGCACGCGTTTTCTTCCAATGCAAAACTACAGTAAGAAAGAACGATGAACAAAAAGCAAGCTGAATCACAATACCGGGCGACATAAAATAAGAAAGAAGTATAACACAAAAACATTATGTCCTACAGCTCTCCATTCCTTGACAACACAGATGGCCTCAAAGCTTGATTTCATCGCTCAATACCAATGCTCTGCAGCATCATCATTTTAATATACTAAATAGTATAATTCAAACTACTTTCTCTCTAGGGGGAGGATACTTGTAGTGCTCTACCTTAATTACCCCTAAAATCTCATTTCTTGTCATGCAACTGTTCAGTAGCCTTAATGTGTCTCAGTGTCAATTTATCCAATAAAAAGTTCCCATTTTTCCGCCGAGTATCACCGATACCTACAGCTAGAGAAGTATAAATGTGAGGCCGCTGCTTCACTCGCCTCAAACGGAACTCAATGGCCGAAGCAGCAACGTCTGGCCTTGCAAACTCAACCTGTCCTAGCATAGCCTATCCTAACCTAACCTATATAACCTATCTCAGCCAAACCTATTCTAGCCTAACCTATCCTAGCCTAACCTAACCTTTACATAACCTATCTCAGCCTCACCTATTCTTGCCTAACCTATCTTAACTCGACTTATTTGAACCTAATGTTCTAATATCCTAACCTATCTTAGATTAATCTATTACATCATTAGCTAGCCTAATGTACCCTAGCAGGACCCATGAAAAAAATTCCAGCTTAACCTTCTCCAAGAAATTCCAACCTGTGATCAAACTGTAGCAAAGGTACTACAATGTTTTTGTATTTATTGATGAAGGGGATGAAGGCATAATGGATGGGCTAACTAAGTAACTGAGGGAGGAACAAGCAGAACCATAATATAAAGTATAATTTATATATTTTGTACATCAAGATTCCAGAGCTACATTTTTATAGATGTATACATGTTTAAATGTTTGTATTAACTATAATTTGTCTTCACATACACATTTTTCTGAGCAGGAAATAGAGTTTGGGAGAGAATGAGAAATAGTCTGTATGTTGTTCAATTAGGCTGAGCCTGTGGCAAGGGGAAAGGTATGAAGTACCTCTGTGGATTTCCAATGTGTATGTGGTTTTTTGTTTTGACAAGAAACAGAGTTGATGAAAGTGTAGTGAAGAGACTTCACTACGTATTGTGTACGGCAACTGTACCGCTGGCGTGCACATGGAGCTCCGTCCTGCTGCTGCTTGGCTGCAGCTAAAGTGGGCGGCTGCTCGACTGGAGTAGGCAGTTGCGTCGGAACCTTCATGGTGTGCACTTGTCTACGAGCAGGCTAATAAAGCGGGTTGCCTGATGTTTGTAAGTGCCCCATGTAGTGCTTGCTCTATTCCTATGCCTATTTTACTGGGTAACGCCTAAGGTGTTTTGCCAGGGTGGTCAGTCAGCGGTAGAGCCACGGTTTCGTGTACGAAAGACGGCTATCGCGAGACCCGCCCTGAGTCTGTTCTGTGAATTGTCATTCCCCTGTTTTAATATATACTCTTGACTTGTCCGTGCCGTACTTTGACCTCGTATCTGGCCTTAGCTATTTAAGCCTGAGTAGCTATTCCCTGTCTGGCCGGCATCCTGACAGGTCGGTTTCCAGTAACTAAACGTTATCAGGCTCGTGGTCGTTACATTTGGTGTCAGGAGTGGGATTTGGCTTCAGATACGGGGACAGTCGGTAGGATAAGGAGTAGTGCAATAAATTGGGATTTTTAATAAAACTTATTATCGTTTGCTGTCAGTAGACATTTTTTGTGGCTTAATTTGGGCTAAGAGTAAAGATGGAAACGAAATCTGAGTTAGCTGACGTAATGCTTAGTCTCACAGAGGCAATCAAGGGCTTACGTTCAGACAAGTTGCCTCCACCAGGGAAGTTTTCGGGCAAGTCTAGCGACGGTCAGGTCTCGGTTTTCTTGACTAAATTTGAGAATTATGCAAGTTCTAAGTACCAGGAAAACAAGTCGGCTTGGGTTCAGGAATTGCCAGAATTTCTTGAGGGGGAAGCCAAGAATATAGTTCAAGCATACGGAACGGGAGCTGACTATGGGGAAGTAAAAAATAGGTTGATTCAGGAACTAGAGCTTCACGAAAAATTAAGTGATGATGGGTACACAGAATTCTTGCGGGCTGAAAGAAATAAGGGTGAATCACTGACTTGCTATAGTATTAGGCTTGAAAGGCTGGTAGCAAAAGTGGATAGTGTAGGAAAAGAGGGCAAAGAACTCTTGGCTCGAAATAAATTTATTAGTTCCCTAGCACCGGAGCTGGTACGTCGGCTTAAGTTATTCATTGGCCAGCAGGAGTCCATTGCACTCAGTGCAGTGGCCCGACTAGCAGCCAGTTTGGAGGCCGATATGACAGCTACCGAGGAAAGAATGGGGAATAATACTCGAGCGGAACAAATTTACTTAGCGACGCCATACGCGCCAGAAACAAATAATGATAACATTGAACACCAGGAACGCGGGCCGACTAGATCAATGCGTTGTTTTCATTGTGGACAGGAGGGACATTTTGTGCGGGACTGTACACAGCAGGTAGCACATAGAGACAGATTCGGGGAAGTTGTTAGTTCAGAACGCGGGTTGAAATGTGCGTATTGTGGCTAGAAGGGACATTTGATGAAGGACTGTCAGGGATTTTTGGAGAAATGCGCAGCTTGTGTATGGTGTGGGGAAATCACACATCGTAGTTTCCAGTGTGCGCAAACCAGGTCGACAGTCGGGAAACTAGGTGACTCCGGTATGGAAGAGGCACAGCCGGAGCAGTGTCATGATAGTCCTCAAAATATTGAGATGGTGCGGCAGAAGCGTGAGGTAGCGGTGGCGTACGCGGTGGTTGTAGAGGTTGGTCAGTTACAGGTTGATGGCCTAGTAGATACAGGCGCGTCGATCTCTTTAATTACAGAAGAGCTGCTCCATAGAATTCCGGGTGTTCAGGGAAAACTTCGCGCTTCTGCCGTTGATAATGTTGTAGGAATTTCAGGAAACGAGATTCGAATAGAAGGTGAGATATACTTGGCAGTAACGATTGGCAGAACTAAGTTCCCAAGGCATAGGTTTTTGGTGATGACTAAGCCGGTACAGTCATTCAGTTGTGTCTTGGGCTTGGAATTTCTTGATAGCTTCAAACTTACGTTGAATGCATCAGATAGGACTTTGGAGAAAGGAAGTAGTCAAGATCGTACAAGAATAGCCCGGTTGAAGGTGATGACTTTGCGCAGAGCGGAATTTCCAGTTTTCAGTGCGGCGGAAGTGACTGTACCTTCTAGGCAGATGTTGCGTTTGTCCGCTCAAGTGAAGAGGGCACCAAATAAATTTGAAGGGTATTTAGAGCCAGTCGATAATGGGACTCGTCCATTGATGGTAGCTTCATCAGTAAATGTCGTAGATGATGAACATATTCGAGTAGAAGTAATGAACCCATTTGACAGTGA
Organism: Morinoia aosen; assembly: GCA_030386875.1. NCBI lineage: Eukaryota > Metazoa > Arthropoda > Malacostraca > Amphipoda > Talitridae > Morinoia > Morinoia aosen. The sequence continues at coordinate 68,742,827 of CM059557.1, forward strand.
TGTGAGGTTAGCCAAGCACACAAGACTAGGTACTTTGGTGGCTTTGTGTCGGGAAGAAGTAGAGCAGGATGAAGAGATGGACGAGGTGCCGGGTGACCTTAGCTTGGACGGTACGGATCTGACTGCAGAACAAAGGACGATAGTTGCTGAACTGATGACTGCGCATATAGACGTTTTTGCGACAGATGAGGCAGACGTGGGGTGTACCGAGACAGTGCGCCACCATATAGATGTTCAGGGTGCAGCGCCTGTAAAACAAAGAAATAGACGTTACCCGGGGCCCCATGAAAGAGGAAATCGACCTAGAGGTAAAACTATTAGCGGAAAAAGGTATTATTGAGCCATCTAAGTCACCATGGTCGTCTCCGTTAGTGCCAGTTAGGAAGAAGAACGGAAAACTAAGACTTTGTGTGGACTTTAGAATGTTAAACAGCTTGACAAAACCAGACTGTTTTCCGCTGCCTCATATAGGAGATACGATAAACAAACTTTCGGGAAATTATTATTTTTCTACGCTTGATTTGAAGTCGGGATATTATCAGGTGCCTCTGACTGAATCTTCGCGAGAACTGACTGCTTTCTCTACTGGTACGGAACTGTATCAATTCACTAGGCTTCCGTTTGGCGTATGCAACGGGCCGGCTACGTTCTCACGGCTAATAAGTTTAGTAATTAAGGGGCTACCGAGTGACTCTGTGCAGGCTTACCTTGACGATATTTTGGTTGCCAGTGGGACGTTTGCTGAACATGTCCAGGCGCTGGAGAGAGTGTTTGGCTGGCTTCGGGTTCACGGGCTCAAGCTGAACTTGGAAAAATGTTGTTTGTTTCAAGAGCAGGTCGATTACTTGGGGCACTCCGTCGGTAGACTTGGTGTGAGTCCGCTAGAAAAGAATATAGGGGCGATCCAAGAGTTTCCAGTGCCACGAACGGTACGGCAGTTAAGATCCTTCCTGGGTATGGTGAATTATTATAAGAGTTTTATAAAAGACTCCGCCAATTTGCTGCACCCCTTATACCTGGCGACAGCAACGGGGAAATGGGAATGGACTGCCGAGTGCCAGCAGGCATTTGAGGACGCGAAAACCGTATTGGTGACCGCCCCAATTCTAGCATACCCAGACTTTGTGACGGGGCAGCCATTCGTGTTGACGACTGACGCTAGCGGATGGGGAGCTGGGGCGGTGCTGTCTCAGGTGCAAAGCGGTCAAGAAAGAGTGATCGGTTATGCCGGGGTCAGTTTTAATAAGGCCCAAATGAGATACAGCGCAACTGACAAAGAGCTAGCGACAATCAGGTTTGCAGTGAATCACTTTAGAATTTACTTGAGTGGTAGGAAATATGTGATCCGAATGGACCATCAGCCTCTGATATATCTTCACAATATGAAACGTACCGACGACCGACTGATGAGGACGTTGGCTGACTTGGCTATTGGCCAGTATAGCATCGAGTATGTGCCCGGGAAAACTAATGTAGTTGCTGACTGTCTGTCCCGTGTGAATTTTCCTTGGTCAGTTCCAGAGGGAGACGAGAATGCTCCCGAGCCAGAATGTGGGGAGTACCAGGTAGCCGAAGTAGAAGGAGGCCCAAATTCTTTGTTTGTGGCGTTGAGCCGAGCCTCGGGTCTGGGAGACGCGTTGACGCTCCGAGAGCAGGCGATAGACAAATTATTGCAGGAACCCAAAGCCTTCGGTAGGACTGGTAAGGCCGCGGATCGTAGGATGATTTCGAGTTGGAAAAATCCGGATGTTTTCCCTCCATGGGAGGCCCTCGTGGCGTTTGCGCAGTTATTTGACTTGAGAGTGGAGGTAGTTTTCAAGCCAGGAGGGTTGGTTGTTGCAAATCCTGTGGGGGAGAAGGGAACTGTTAAACTGGAATGCAAAGGAGGCGTGCATTTTAATGTTATCATAGCAGGTATACCAGCAGAAAGGGTCAATGTAGCAGCGCCTCACGGGCAAGGTAGCCAGGAGGGTGCTTGCCAGTTGGCTGACCTTCGGTTAGGAGAGGAAATACAGATGTTCGCGCCGCATCAACTGCAGGACCAGAGGTTGGTGAGGGTGTGCGAGGCTCTGGAAAAGAAGGAAAAAGACCCAGCATTAGGATATTTGCGACGACATTTTAATAGCTTAGTGATACATAGCGGTGCCATATGTTACAAATACAAGCTAGGGGGCGAGGAAAAGTTCCTACCAGTGATCCCAGACAGTCAATTGAAGGGCTTAGTTAGACAGTTTCATGAACATGTAGCACATGCGGGGCAGACTAAGGTTAGCAAGGCATTCCGGCGGTGTTACTTTCATCCCAGCCCATACAAGACTATCAAGGAAGTGATAAGAGAATGTCGGACGTGCCAGTTGCATAAAGGAGTAAGTCCAAAAGACTACCCGCTGTACGGGTTGAGTACTAAATGCACGGCGCCGTATGATATTTATGCGGTGGATCTGATGCAATTGCCGCGTACACCCAGAGGACATATAGGACTGTTGGTGGGTATTGATTTATGCTCTAAATTCGGACGCGCAATACCTATACGTTCAAAAGCTGCGCCGGGAGTTGCGCGTGCGTTGGAGTATGGTATATTGGCTAGTTGCCCTAGAACCCCTAAAATTTTGCGGTCCGACACTGGTCCCGAGTTTCGAGCTAGGTTGTTCGGACAATTGTTAGACCGGTACGGGGTGCGGCATGAGCGCTCGATCGCCTATGCTCCGCATACCAATGGAGCTGTGGAGAGACTCAACCGGACCATTAAAGAGAGACTCGCCACGGCCTGCGCTGGTAACCCTGGGAGCTGGGATCTGGAAATAGCAAGAGTGATGTCCCAGTAAAATAGACTTACCCACAGTGAGACCGGTCGAGCCCCGTGTGAATTCTTTGTGGAGGAGGCTGCGGTGCCAGATCTGCCAAGGCCACCCCGGATGTGGCGACCCGCTGGACCGAAGTTCCGACCGTTCGCAGTGGGAGAACGGGTCCTGCGACGGGTACCTTACGCACGGGAGGACGACAGACACAAACTCGCCCCGCAGTTCCAGGGTCCCTACGAGGTGCTGGAGGTTGACAGGAACCAGGTCACCTATAAGATACGGGACCTGCAGCGGCGAAGGGCTCCCTTCAAGGTGCACGTAAGGCAATTGAAGAAATATTATGGAGACGACATGGGTCAGGACCAGCCAGCGCAACTCGAGACAGCCACGCAAGAGAACCCGTCGAGAAGTGGGGCCAAAGGAAGACGGGGTTGGGGCAGCAGGAGAGATGCAAGAGGACCAAGTGGCTCCCGTGGAGGATGAGTGGTTGGGTCGCCCAATTCATCCGCTGCCACCATTTCCGGCAATGCAGCGGAGGGAGGTGACAGGCGACGACACCAGCGGGGACTTCTCGAAATTTCTCAGACAATACCCGGATCTTCCGCCGTGCGAGGAGAGCCTTGATTTTTCGGGGTTCATCGGCCAGTACCCGGATCCCCCTCTGTTGCGAATGGGGAGAACGGAGGTGCCCGGAAGCAGAACGCGGACCTCCCGTCTTGAGTGGGGGAGAGGCGAGTGAAAGCGGAGCTGCAGCAGAAGACACCTCCGATTTTTCAGGTTTCGGGGGGTTGTCGCCATTGGAGAGAGCGCGCCCAGATGTACGAACTTCTACCCCGGCGGAGGAAGGTGACGAAAGGGGTAGCGACGCAGGGTGTTTGGAGGTAACAGAGGTGAGTGCCGGTGATAATACTTGGCGGAGAACGGAACCTTCGGAGCCAGAAGATGAAATATTGCCTCGATTAAGACCAAAAAAGAGGTTAGATTATAAATGCTGAGTGTATACTACGATACTGCTCGGATTGTTTTTGTTTCAGGCCCGGGGATCTGTTGCTGCAGGCGATGGGCCAACGTAGCACGGGGTGCGATGGTCCGACCTGGGCTGCCTGTTCGTGTCCCGACCCTGCAGATGTCTTCTGAGGCGCGGCCGGTGCTGATGGTTGCCTGCCATCGCAACCCGACTGGTGTGAAGCCCTTTGGATGTCCGGGTCGGATGTGACGGGCGGAGGCGCATACTCTTCAGAGATCGTGGTCTCTGTTGTGAGCTGGGAACGCCATGAGAGGTGGACTTCTGCCGCCTGTTTGGCTGCTAAAGTGAAGCCTGCTCAGCGCCGGTTGCAGTATGGAGGAGCAGTTGCCGGTGTGCAATCTGCAGTCGTGTCGGCAGGCACGCGGCAAATCTGCAGCCGGACGTTTCGTCGTCACCTGCGAGACTGGCGGGAACTTGGAAGACAGAAGAACCGGATAGTGTTATCAATTTTAGAACAATGATGTACATAGTAAACCTTTTAGTAGTTGTCCAGTTGTCACGTGCTAGATGCATGTTTTCCTTAATGTATAACTTTTTTAATCATGTGCGGTAATTTGAGGATATTAGAGGCTTTAGTTGGAGCGATGGGTTCTTACTAAATTAAGAAGGATGTAGTGTAGTGAAGAGACTTCACTACGTATTGTGTACGGCAACTGTACCGCTGGCGTGCACATGGAGCTCCGTCCTGCTGCTGCTTGGCTGCAGCTAAAGTGGGCGGCTGCTCGACTGGAGTAGGCAGTTGCGTCGGAACCTTCATGGTGTGCACTTGTCTACGAGCAGGCTAATAAAGCGGGTTGCCTGATGTTTGTAAGTGCCCCATGTAGTGCTTGCTCTATTCCTATGCCTATTTTACTGGGTAACGCCTAAGGTGTTTTGCCAGGGTGGTCAGTCAGCGGTAGAGCCACGGTTTCGTGTACGAAAGACGGCTATCGCGAGACCCGCCCTGAGTCTGTTCTGTGAATTGTCATCCTGTTTTAATATATACTCTTGACTTGTCCGTGCCGTACTTTGACCTCGTATCTGGCCTTAGCTATTTGAGCCTGAGTAGCTATTCCCTGTCTGGCCGGCATCCTGACAGGTCGGTTTCCAGTAACTAAACGTTATCAGGCTCGTGGTCGTTACAAAAGTAAACAGAATATTTTTAAAAATGAACATGTAGCTATTTGTCAATTATATAGTTGTGCTGCTGATATCAATGATTATTTTAAAGTACAAAATGAATCTTTTCGAAAGTATGAGTGGAAAGAAGAATTAAAAATGAATGTGCTGAAAATTAAGGAGATTAGAAGTTTTAGAAAACCACGAAAAGATATGGAATGTTGAATAAATTTAGGATTTGGTATGCCTATAGAAGGTGATGTAGATGAGTGAGAGGAGGTAGTTAGGTCTATATAATTATGTACTGTGGTTGTGAACTGGTTTTCAGGTGCTAGTATAGCTATCAAGTATTTTCATCTATAAAGGAGAAAAGTTATACAGATTCACAGGTGTTACCCAGTAAAAGCATTCACTATTGAGTAACACAAAGTTGGGTCAAGAAATTCAGCAGTTCAATAGGTAATGCAATTATATATATCACAAACATGAGACTGAATACAAAGTATGCTTGCAAATTAGTTTTGGGATCTCACAGTGGCTGCATGAAATCTCAGTATGTAACCTGAATGCAGGAGCTATTTTTGAATATGATTAAAATTGAGTTCAATCATTTAATAAGTATTTTCCTAGCCTTCTATTTCATCAATATATTGTCACCCTTATTTATTCTCTTATTTTTGCTAATTCTCTTGCTGAGGTTTTTCATTTGAATATATAGAGCTTGGACATGTTATACATCTTTATTATTGATGTAATTTGAAAATTTTGAGTTCTGCCTGAGAGTTAAGAGTACTGGAAGTTAAGAATGCAGAACTTGCAAGCACAGAGTTTTGGGGTCAACTGAAAATATTTTCAGCATGGTAAATAACTAATAATGTTTTAGCCAAAAATGTAAATATTTAAATCAAATTTAAGTATACATACTTGATCTTTCTTTATTAATTTATTCTGTGAATATACCTTTGGCTTCAATTACTGCTTCTCTAGGGTCCAAAACTATTGACAAGCTGAAATTAAGTGGTCCTTATTCATTTCCAACATTACCTGGACAATGTTGGCCTCTAGTACAGCCATGGTCTCATGAGGATATTAATTAGTCTCTCTTCCAACAACTCTCCATATGTAATAGTCCATAGGATTTAAATCTGGCAAGATTTGGGGCCACATGTTGCTGGTCACACAATCATAAAAATATGCTGATTATCAGTCATAGGTTACCATTGCTTTGTGAGAAGGTGCCGAGTCTTGCTGAAAAGCATATTGCCTTCCGTATGATACTTTATTCATATAGGGCTTTATAGTCGTTTTGAGAATATCAATCTACCAAACACAATTAACCCCAAAAACCCTGCAGAAAACTCAAGTGGCATGATATGACCAACACTACTTACATATCCTTAAACCATCACGGTAGCTGCAAATTTTATGTTCATCACTCTGGGTACTTCAGAAGGATCTGCACAGTCATTCCGTCTGTCTGTTTTTTTTTCACCTGTCATTCCGTCTGTCTTTTTTCTGATCCTGGTTAGAGTTTTTGTCAGGGATAAACCAAAGGATGCAGTTTTTGTTGAACTTTTTGATGTAGTTAAGTAACTGTTTTGAATGTATGACAGTTTTCCTGTACCTATTGATTAGATTAGGTAAATTAGTTTAAGCCTCTCTAATCACAACAAAGGCATTCCAATGAGAGGAAAGAGAAAGGTGCTGTTCAGTGTGGACTTGTGGGAAAGTGGGATCCATGCACAAGATGCCTAGAAACAGAAAGTGGAGAAAGAAGTTTATGAAAAAAGATAAATGTTGAAGAAGAAAGCAGTAGGTGCTAGAGAAATGGACAGCAGTGAACCAAAAAGTGGTGGTCCATTAAAAAACATAAAACTTATTTTATTTCAGCACATAAAGGTCTACTTGACCTTTAGCTCAGGACCCCACATTTTCCCCTATGAGTGCTAATTACCACAGATACAATAGTTGTATCCCCCTGAGGAGTGTCTTTTTTGCTGGGATAAATTTGCCTTTCCTCATTGCATATGACTTGTACCAAATGGTCTGACGTACTACAGTTCTGATAGTCCACTCTGATGCCTGGAGTTCTTTGGCAATGGTTCTTATCGATCTTCCGTGACCATCATTGAAAATAGTTTGATCATTCCTTATAAAATCTGATGTTTGTATGGTATCAGAGCTTTCATTTTGGTACAGAAAAAACATTGCCATCACATTCCTCTAGCTCCAACTGAATCTTATGAATGAATGATTTGGCAACACATAAAAGGTAACCAATATTTAAAGTGCCTTGTTTTCAAGATAAAGCCACTATAACTCAATATGTTATCATTCCTTGGGTTAACATCTTACTCTGAATGAATTGTCTGAAATAAGAGTAATATTATAAAGGGTTTGAGTATTTAATGAACTAAAAATGTGTTCTCAAATAGCCCTTGCACCCTCTATGTCCACCAGAATATTTGAACAGAATAGACCAAAATATATTGTCATTCATGAAATCAACTAAACGTATGGGACAAAAGTGTTTGGTCTAAACTAATATGTTGAATAATTGCTAGTTTATTGAACAATTTGACTATTTTGTTCAAAAAACTTTTTTTACAGCTCCCACAAATTTCTAGAACTTCAAATAATATAAACAAACTATGATCATTGCAACCATTATCTCTATAAATTTTGTTGAAAATGAATACTCAGTGTAAACTATGCTCATTGTCAGAGAAGTACCTAAAGGTATTTGAAAAAAATTATTGTAATTTATAATGACAGATTAACCTGTAGGCAAATTGCTGAACATTTCATGGTTTAACATCCAATTTTTTGTGCAATAGTTAGGAAGCATCAAAACTTGAGATTTCATTCTTAGTTCATCCCATTGCTTTGAAATATGTTATCTGTTGCTGTGCTTTGGATCTTTTGAGTTCCAAAAGCACAGTACAGCATAAACTTTGGATATCAGGAGTTCAGTCCATGCTGGAGGAATGAGGAATTATAAGTTGTCAGCCAACTCGTGGTGTATAATATCCAAGAGATGATATTTTTATTTCTCTCAATAACACAATTAGCCCCTGACATGGTTAGTCTATTAGCATGCCTCGTATGGTTTGTCTATTAATTAGGACGTTTTATATTGAAAAAATTTTAAATCCCAATATGTTGCAATGCATCTCATGTATCCCCTTTTTTTGAAATGAACAATTTTCCTTCTTTTTTCTTTCTTATTGTAATGACTGTCATACCTTAAAAAATTTTTTTTATCAAGTTGTTAATGGTGCATTATATTTCAGGTGTACACAGATGGTATCTCTAACCAGCTTGTGGGTGTTTGGCCAGAAGATGAAAGTAAAGATCATCAGCTCCTTGTCAGAGTCTATGGCAACAAGACTGAACTTTTCATTGATCGGACGGCCGAGAAGCGCAACATTCAGGTGAGAATACCATTTTTTGTGTCCATGTATGTCATCCAATAAGTATGAATTAAGTTTTGAATCTTAATGTAACCTTAGGAAGCGGGATCAAACTGTACTAGATGATTACAAGAAAATGAGAATGATGAGTGAATGTGGCATTTTTTGAACTCCTGCATCTTTCAACATCCTCATACTTTGAATGGTGTACTTTCACTTTTTTATCCTTGTCAGGTTGTATCGGTTGTAGTTAGGGAGCACTATGTCCTCTATGTTGAGTTTGAAGTTGATGCTATGTGCATTATTAGTATATTTTTGTAGTCCTAGCCACGTGACTGACAGTGATATCAATGACTGTTTCTGAAATCTGAAATGAGTGATAAAAATTGAAAGTAAGAGGTTTACATCAAGGTCCTCTATGTGTATGAAGATTCATTCTAACGTTTCCTGTAAAGCTTTTCATGATCCATGGTATAACAAAGGCTGCATTTGTCTGCCCATCTATCATCTCATTTTTAAAACTTGGTAAGATCATGTCCTTGGCACTGATACACCTCAAACTTCTTTGAATCCATGCATCCATGACAAAGATGCATGATTATCTAAAAACAGTAAATTATTTATAGATGCATTTTTTCAAACCCCATAGTACCCAACATTGCCATTTTGGAGGACTGCACATGCTAGCTTACATGTAGTATTTCAGCTCTAATTGCCAAATGCACTCACTTTGAAGTATAAGATTTGGCTTGTTGTACAGATACACAATTTGAAAGCTTTGCTTTGAAAAATATAAGTTTATCTGACTTCATTGCCATAGCATAGGTGCAGCCCATAGCAACTGAGTTATGTTTCAGAATAAATCAGATGATGTGCAAAGATTACCAAACATTTTCAAGATAACTGGCTCATTGTAGTGTAAATTTTTGGATTGCATTTGAGTAATAAAAGACTAAAAACTTTCTGCAGAGGTAAATTTTTGTTCTCTTGAAGGGTATTTGTATGACCATAGTAAAACTGGATTACTTGGTCAAGTTGTCTTGGCCCTCTTATAAAGTCATGGCTACATTATACAGATGTGGCAAAGGATACAGATTACTTCAAAAGCCCAACCCAGCAAGTTTTATTGGATTTTGTTTTTTGAAGAAGGGGTTTATTGTTTTTTATTAATTTAGAATAGTTTCAATTTCTTGAATACACAACTGACCCTTGTTCCATAGGTGAATGCAACCTGAATTGTAAACTATTTGAAAGTACTTGATGCTAAGAAAAGTATTGGTTTCCTCTTCTCACTCGGAAAAGGTAGGCAAATTACTAAGCATTTGATTTAGTAACATTTACCTAAAAGAAAATTATGAAAAGTAGTTCAGCAAACTTAAGCAAATGAGAATTTTGTTAACATTTATTTAAAGTACTCGTATTTATTTGTCATAGCTATCATAACAGTTGAGGAGTTAGGGAATACTATATGTATAATCAGACTTTTCTGACATGTTTAGTTAGTCACTTCTGTCTATAATTCAAGGAAGAGAATCCTCTATCATACTTTTTCTTCAAAACAAGGAATGAACCATCAAAACAGTTGGCAAGAAGTTGCTTCCCTTTCATTGTGCAAATTTTTTGCATTGATATAGGCTGATAAAACTAAAGACTCTCATTCTTTCCTGCTGAAATATATTCATGAGAATAAACGCTATGAAATGAAAAAGTTTAAATATAGCTTTGCCCTAGAACAACAGTTGCTAAAGAAGGCAATCGGAATTTGCTCTTATGAGTGGATCAATAAATTTGAGTACTCCAGATTTTATGGGCAGCATACAACAATTGAAACTCCAGGTTGGTAGGTGTTTACTGCTAGCCCTGCTACATTTGCAAAGATTTTTAAACCTCAGCTGATTTGTTTGTATGAAAATTTACAGTATCTTGGGCTTAAAGCCTTTTACTTTCTTAAGGGCAAAGTTCCATAAATTGTATCACTCTGATTTACGTTGAATTTATGAATAAGAAAACAAAAAATTATTATGAGGTCATACACTCCATATTGATATCAATTAACCCCTCAAGGGGATACAACTATTGTATCTATGGGAATTGGCGCTCCCAGGGGGACTATGTGAGGGCCTGAGCTAAAGGTTAGGTAGGCTTCCTTTCTGTTGTAATAAAATAGGTTTTTGTTTTGTTACGGACCATCTTTTTTCGGTTCACTGCTGTCCTGTTTTCCAGCACCTACAACTTTCTTCTTCAACTTTTTCTTGTTTCATGAACTTCTTTCCTAGCTTACTGTTTCTGTGCACCTTGTGCTTAGATTCCGCGTTCCCTCAACTCCATACTAAATGGTGCCTTCCTCTTTCCTCTCTTAGAACATCTTTGTTGTGGTTAAGGGAGGCTAAAACTTTCTTATATAATAATAATAATGATATCAATTAAATTAGTCTGTAACTAATGTGGCTGAATTTGGTGGTATGTATGCCATTTTCAAACAACATGGAGTTAAGAAAGATTTGATTAAGATAGGGTTGGTTGGAGTAGATTTAGTTTGGACTACTGTTAATATGTTGAATAGGGGAGAAAGAGGATACAGTTAGATTATGATTGATTAGGTAAAGCAAACTATTACATAATAATTTTTTGCACTTGAAAGTACATTTTTTGACAGAATAGGTTCACTAGTTCTATTAGCTAGACCTCTATTTATAATTTGAAAAAAAAAATTCTCTCGTCAAGTATTTTTGTATTGTTTGGGCACTCAAGGCATAGCCCTACTTACTTGACATTATATAAAACATGGGTTTCACCAAAAATTTCTGCATGTGAGGTCCTGAGCTTAGAGTTAGGCAGGCTTTCCTTTTGTTGAAATAGAATGTTTTTTTATGGACTATTTTTATCAGTTCACTTTTGTCCGGCTTTCCAGCATCCATTATTTCTTTTTGCAACTCTAATCTTGTTTCATAAATTTCCTAACTTACTGATTGTGCACAAGCATCTTGTGCAGAAACACACCTTATACATAGATTCCAAATTCCCTTACCTCCATACTAAATGGTGCCTTCATCCTTCCTCTCTATGAAACTATCGATGTAGTCTGGGAGACTTATAATAACTTTAAATAAACTTTTTTATGTGCTTCAAATGAAATCTATAGTTTGTCTTAAGTTAATATGTATTGTCCTTCTTCTTCCAATATTTCAGTACAAAATATTTACACCACAACTAGTATCAGGATATACATACCTGTTTGGTATTCCCATCGGAAGATTTGACGAGAAAAAAACTTTTCAAGAAAAAAGACTTTAGGAAGGCCAATATAAATTGGCCTTCTTGCTTGTGAGAAATTTTCTTGCTACTATCTGTTGCTAAAACTTAACTAAATAATTCCTGCATGTTGTGGTTGGCTCGAATTTACTTGTAGTTCTTGCTATAATTTTCCATTTAGTTGTTTTAGCTGCTCATTGCTTGCTGTTAAGCCAACTTACCCTGGTTTACTGTATTTATTCCTTCCTTCTGCTATCAATCTCAAAACTAATAGTGAGTTTCTGCTATCACAAATAAATATACAGTAGATAAAATTATGTAATTTTTATAGTAGTGTCATATTCATTACTTTATCAGCATAATTTTTTTGCAAAATTTTTAACTTGACTACATTTTAAATATATGTAATCATGCAATATCAAGCTTATGATGTAAATATATTGCAACTGGTCAGATAATAAAACCTGTATCACAGATATGCTTTTCAAACTCTTACTGCTGTTTCAGGATAAGAGTAAGTGTATTGAAATAGAAAGTATTTTTTGTATCAAATTATGTGAAAGCTATATTTTTACTTCTGTGCTCATGCTACCAAAAATATTATTTTTAACTTGGGGAAACATTCGCCATTACTTCTTCAATAACCATATATATTCAATTTCACCTATCCCATGTTAACTTCCCTTAATTAACCAAGTCCAAGCTATTCTATATAAACTTGGCCTGATCTAACAGGTCAATTCTTATACCAATGAAAGTTGACTGAAAAACATCCAGTGGAAATGGCTTTTATTATTGAGGATGGACAGATCTGATATTTCCAGAGTAAAGAATGATGGACTAATAAATCAGGCTTATATTATAGCATAGATAACTGACATACATGGTCCAATAAAAATATTGGCATTCAATGATGTCCTTTTTAATTAGGTATGTAATTGAATAAAATCTTCTAACAATCTGACTACTTTCTTGGAGTGCAATCTGAGAAAACAACTGAAAATGTGTGATGAGATTAGTTATGAGTGTTAGTGTGCTTTTGCATAAAACGTCTTTTTGTCACGATACAATGCTGGTTAAGCACGTAACAAAGGGGAATTCAAACCCCCAATAGTCAGAAAATAAGAGAAAGTAAAGATATGAAAACACAGTAAGAGAGTTGGACAGAAAAGGTAGGAAATTAAAACAGTGGGTTTTACATGGTGTGTACTTCATGATTACCTAGTCAACTTGCATGGGAAAATGACGTAACTTGAAAGATTAAAATTGGTTTTATTTAATAAACATGTGGATGAGCACTCAAAATATCTGAATGCAATGAGTAAAAGAGCACGAGTGCAACAATAAAAGGTGCGCATGACCTCACCAACATAAAAATTCACCACAACATGGCATTCTAAAGAATGTAATGCTCACCGAGAATATCAATTATCAATACTCAAGCGCTAACAACGATTTATGAATGCACAAAATTTAAGGCAATCCCTAAGTAACATAAAAGCACGCAACAATCAGGACAATACATGACGGTTGAACCTTGACTCACAACAAGGTATCCAAAAAAAGTGTGAACCCCTCTCATTATATCGAATAAACACAACACACAAATTTCATTACACAGCGCGCAAATTTTGAATGCACTGTTCAATGTGTTACTTTTGATTTCCAATATTACATTTTTAAAGCACTGTTTCAAAGTTCTCTATAACACAAAATTTTAACTCTTCTGTGTTGCGTGGTCGCTGAATGTTCGGTGCGGACTTTTTCCAATTTTGTGGGGTCCTCAACAGAGTTCTCAGAGTTCTATCGCGGCGGCGGTAATACTCATGCTCCGTCCGGCAGGCGCTGCTGCCTTCCATGCTTCGCACGTTCGCTTCACCACCGGGGAAACTTTGACGTCTTGCACAGCCCCTGAGTCTTGGCAACGTTGAAGGGCTAGATTACTGTAGATCTTTTTCTGTTTACCTCCGCATTGTTGGTGAACGTGTGACTCTAAATTTTAATGCTGAGGTTGTTTGTGAGCTTGTGATTGACGTAGAGATTCTCCATGGGTTTTCTCTTCACGTTAAGTTGTTGATGTGCTCAGGCCGTGATTCTTCGAGCGGGTGCTCGTTGCAGGTCAACACTTCGACAATACACTCGCAGTCTCCTTGAGCTTTCGGAGAGATTATCAGCATACACTTCGAGAGAGTGCTTGTTGCACAATCTTGTCGTTCTTGAAGGAGTTAGACATCGGTGTCGATTTTTTTGCGTGAAGTCAATCCTGAATTAACACTAGACCAGGAAATACCGGCATATTGCTGGGATTTCCCGGCACTTGCACTCCAAAAAATGTCGTGTCTCTTTTGGCGTCACTGAGACCAGAATCCTCCCGATTCTTGTCGTGATTTCTTTATATGCGCGTCGCTTCATTCTTTCTCAAAAAATCCAGATCCTTTGCCGTTTCACAGCAAGTTCTTCTTTCCTGATATGTGCTTTTCTTCCTTGTCCTGGCGTTTTGAATTTCAATTGCCTATGTGCTGGTGCTCGATCGCACTTTGCTAACTTATTGGTTCGTTTTTATGCTGAGCCCTCGCTGTCCACGTTGGTTCACCGTCATGAGTGGCTGTAAGACGAAATGCTCGCTGTGTTCCACGCCCCCTTGTAGGCCGTCGCTGGTTTTCCTCGTAGGACATTGCTGGTTTGTGTTATAGGACCTTGTGTTTGTGTGCGTGTGTTTTTGTGTTGTGTGCAAGCCTGTGTGCTTGTGTTTTGTGGATGCCTGAGCCAGCCGTCTGGTGAAGTGCTGACCACAAGCTTTGACATTGACGGATAGCTAGCACTTAAGATCGCGAAGCTGAGCTGAATGCTGCCAAAATTTTTCCTACCTGCTGTTTAACGTTTACGACATTTGATACATTCCCACGTTTCGATGTTCGTGTAACGGTTTTCTTAGAACAGTGAAAAATCGCCCTTAACACACGCACATAGCTAACGGTTTTGACACTCCCAAATATGTAGCCTTACGTGAGCTAGCCCAATTTTGCCATGTTTCCCAATAATTGTATTTCTTAAAATTTTTTCTCGTTAAATCATCCAACGGGAATACCAAACAGATATGTATTTCCTGATACTAGTTGTGGTGTAAATATTTTGTACTCGTGCAGTAGAGAAAACCGTCTTTCCAGTGCTCATCAAGTACTTTCAGTTGTTTCAGAAAATGGAATTCAGAGTAACAGACCAAAAAACGCTTATCTAAATACAGAATGGCTTTTATTATTATGGATGGACTGATTTATTATAGTCTATGTGTTCTATAAAGATCTGGTTTCTGTTTGTTGATTTATCTCTCGTCATCAGCTTGCAAAAAGGAGGTACCATACCGTGCATACTTTTATTACTATAAGAATCCATGAAATTTTTTTGCTGGTGATATGTTAAAGATTTCGTTTTGTTTTTACCATATAGTTAACATTTACAAACTTCTTATAATGTGCCTTCTACATCTATCTGCAAAAATAGTTAGTGCTTCAGGGTCGAATTCGTGTTGGGTCTTGTGCCACACTAACTTGAGAATTTGTGCTGGTAAACCTATTTTTTGGTTTAATTTTTTTGAAAAAAAAAAAAGAAATTAGTTTTTGGTATATTTTTATGGATATTTCAAAAGAGGACTAGTCATTCAGTTTTTATGCAAGAACATAGCCAAAGACAGCTTTAGAATCCTTGAAACATTTCTAACAAAAGTACAGTAGAAAACTTCCCAATGGTACAAATGATTTTTTTTATGAAGCTCAAAATTCAAAATTTTGTATATTTGAGTCAGTGATAAAATATTGCATTTAAAATAAACAAAAAGTTACAAGTGTAAAAATTTTCTACCGTACTTTTTTGTTAGAAATGCTTCAAGGATTCTAAAACTGTGTTTGGTTTTGTTCTTGCATAAAAACTCAATGACTATGTAGTCCTCTCTTGATATATCCATAAAAATGAACCAAAACACTAATTTCTCGTTTGTTTAAAAAAATAAGGCCTAAATCGAAAAAGTTACAGGAATAAAATAGTTTACTTGCAACAAATACATATACTGACCAAGTTTCAAACGAATCAGATGAAAAAAATTGAAATCTTGGGTTGCCCCCCTTAAGGCACCGAAAATTGTGGAATTGATGAAGCTTGTATCACCGATACGCTCATCTCACACTTTCGGCTGGTGGGTGTTACACACAGACGGACAGACGCAGCTCCTTTCATAATAGTGGTGATATAAATTGAACATTTTATTTTTCATATGTACACATTTGCTTACTACAAAAACATGTTTGGTATGTGATAAAATTATTCAATCATTTCAGTGAAATGATTTCAAAGAGATCATTACCTTTTTAAAAGACTATTGTATGCAGACAGATCCTAACATTCTACATTGAAATCTATGTGATTCAGCTAACACTTGCATAGTGAGCTGTTAATATGTCTGTGTTGCAGAAAATTTTCTAGGACAATTTATGCCTAAAGTAAAAGAGGTTTCTGAATTTTCCCAGAAGTAAATCATTCAACTTCCTTGGCAGATGTATTAAATTTTTTCTTGATTTTTCTTGGCAGATGTATTAAAAGGAGATTTGTACCAAAAGATGTCCGTCGAATTAAATATACCATATTCTTCTGTAGGTTCAATTACTCATAGATGAGAGTTAGGTAGGCCTTTTTATTGTTGAAATAGAATATTTTTTGTTATATTAAGAACCACTTTTCAGTGGTTCTCAGTTCACTGCTGTCCTGTTTTTCAGCACCTACTACTTTCTTCTTCAACTTTTATCTTGTTTCATGAACTTCTTTCCCAACTTACTGTTTCTAAGGACCATGCACATAAATTTTGCTTTCCCTTAATTCTACACTGGAAGGAAGAAAAAATTTGGATGGTAATATGTACTGTCTCATGTTGAAGAAGAATTTTACCTGAATGCTAAAGGTTGGTTCCAAAATTTCAAGTGCATGTTTAAATAGGTCATCAACCCGAAACACAAGGCTAAGACTAGTTTAACTTGTGATGCTAAAATGAACACAAGATCATTCTTCTCCAGTGGCTAAGCTAATCACCAGATCAGAGCAAGATTGAAATTCATTTAGAATGCCAAAAAATCAAACCAAGTAAATGAGAAAGGAGCATCTTGCAGAGTTGAAAAAATGTGAATTGAAAAGTGGGCAAATCTTTCACCACAGATGTACGATCCCCTGAAGTCATTAAATGGATATCATTTCTGAGCAGCAAGCAATAAAGAGGAAGGCTTGGCAACTGAATAATAAACATAAAATTGTTTGGATGCTTTTGTTATGTATCATACAGTTGTTTCATATATTTCTCTGTACAAATGGTAAATCTAGTGTTTTATTTTACATCTGCAGTTTGACAACTGGGAATGAAAATTTTTTGGTGCATCATATGTGTTGGCCTCCTACTAACTGTAAAGAACTTCAAATTTCTTGTGTGTAAGTACTGTTATCTCCCCACTGTATGTGTGCATAGAAAAGAGGGCCACAAAAATGAAAAAGTTTGCATTTGAAGATTTGAAAAAATGTGTTTTAGTAGGGCCCAGTAACTGCATCAGTAAAGATTGAAAGCCTTAGTCCTAGACCTAGTAGCCTGTATTTTTTCAGTCATCTATGCATCAATTAAAGTAAAACTAACTATTGGTGAGAATTTAAACAATGATTCATTAAAACCAGATGAAGATTTAAATGAGTTTTTTGTAATACCAATCTCTGACTTTCAGCTGTTTAGAAGTCTCTTCGACAGCCTTATTATATTGAACAACTTGATTAGAATGTGATTCTAGTTTGGTGTTGATAAATTTTGGGGCATTTTTTTTCAGTTCATTGATGTAGAATGCAGTCTTTTATTAAAGTGAATAAAGTTTTATCTATGAAGGAATAATCTTTGACAATAACAAATTCTCTGAGCTTTCACTGATCTTAAAATTTCACCATGTTGCATTCATTGTAACCAATGATTGATTGTGGGCACGAGGAAGGGAATAAAGTGTAAATTGTAGAGTAAATGTTACAGGATGTGTAGTATATTTTATAAAGTTTTTGCCTTGGAATCAATGATACAGCATGGGTTAAAAAAATGTAACCCTTATTGTGTATTCATTACTCAAAGACCAATTGTGAAGCAATGTTCTTGATCTCATTTGTGCAATATTTTTCATTTTGTAACCAGCTTCAGAATTTTCATTATCAACTACTTATGCAGGTGCAAGGGTGTTCAGAGTGAGGACAATGGAAATTCTGAATTGCGTAAGGTGGAAGTTTTCTGAATTTATTTCCATGTTACTCTGCAGAATAGAAAAACAAACAATTTTTGCTCTCACAAAGATTAATTATCATGATATTGCCAATTTCCAAAACCAATTCATTGATAAACTGCCCATAAATGTCTTTCTATTCCAATTTTATTACTTACTCTGACCACCATTATTCTCAGACATTTTTGGTATCTCTCATTCTCCTCTTTACTTTCCTAATTGCTTAGGATTATCTTTTGAATTTCTTTGGGACTTATGCTTCACTTAAAAATGACAATTGCAGGATGCAGGACAGAGCATTGAGCCCTTTCCTACATCTACTTGAAGCCTATGTTCGTATTCAGACTGCATTTGAAGACTAGTTCACAATCCAGGAAGCATAAATAATTTTTCCCAGTAAAGTTTTCTTTATAGTTAAAGAAACTTGGTAAAAAATAATTTTACCAGTTCTTGCTAGTCCAATTGAAAAAGGCTTTCTCTAAAACGAGATTTTTCAAGATGATTTTCATGATTTAAATTGTAAGAGCTATCCATTTAACTAGATTTATGGCTGATAGTCTTTGAGTGATCTGAGAGCTAAATTGGGTTACATATTTTCTGCCCACCTCATGCACATAGATGGGAAATTCTGCATTCTTTAATTCATTGGCATTAATAAAAACTTTGATATTATTTGATTTGTTGCCATTTATTTCAGTGTTTCTCATTTCTTTTCATGTATGAAAATTCTTGCAATAAAATGTCCATATTTCTGAATATCTTTTGTTTATGCATTCTACAGTTTTTGTACTCACGAGGATGTGGTCCTACGCTCTTGGGCTGCTTCCAAAATGGACTTTGTTACTCTTACACTGTGGGTGTCCCACTTACTACAAGCACTGTTTCAAAAGAAGAAATTTACACCGCCACTCTCACCCATATAGCAGAACTTCATTCAATTGAGGTATGTATTGAATGTTTAATTATGACCAATTACAGGAGTGCGTTGCATTCTGTGATAACATCAAGTGTTAGCTGTTGAAACTTGTTGCTGATCTCATCTATGGAAGTTTTTTAGGAATGAAACCAATTTTTTTTTTCATATTTTATCATGTATTGTATTTTGTCAATTATAAATTCAACTCTTCAACGCGTTGCCCTGAAGGAATCGCTGGTTGCTCTGAAGGAATTTTTGTTTCATTTGAAAAATGTCTTGTGCAACATTCATATAGCTTGGTACAATAGGGAAACTAAGGGTCCTCAGTGATCATTTAGTTTCTCACTGTGTTCAAAAAGGCAGAAGTATGCTGTTTCCAACATTATGTGGAGTCCATCATTCTGAGTGACAATTCTTTTTCTCTGGTGAGAAAAGCAAGCACATGTGAAAGGACCACTTGCACAAGTTTTGGTATCTGATTGTTTTTTCAATGCATGTTCTGAATTGTAGAATTGCTTTATAGAATAATTTTGTCACCTTTTTAAATGTATATTAAGGAGGGAAGTAAAAAAAATGGAGCAAATTTGTAAAACTCTTTGTTAAAACTTGAATTTAAGCTTCAAAATGAGATCCATTTGTTTGAATACAGATCTGAATTCTTTTGCTGAAAGTAACAGTAACAACATGAAGTTTTTTTGCTCAATTTTTACAATGCTTTGCTTCTAAGTTTGGTCAAATTTTCAGTTACCAATGTTTTGCATAAATGGTTTATACTGTATGAATAGAATCCAAAACTTAGCAGAATCAGAAGTTGAGGGGCTTAAGTTGGGGCTGTGACCAAACCAAGGCCAATTTGATTGCTGGACAATCAAATTCACATTATTTCCCCTTAAAACTGAGACTTGTATGTGTTGAGATAGAGCCCCTTTCTGTTCATAGTGGTCGCTTGCTTGTTATAATCTAATCTGACCTCTGGATACAATTTTTTCTGTGAGAATGTGGAGTAACTCAAAATTTATTGACTTCATAAATTTGATGTCAGGTTTAGTTAGCATTTAATGTTAACTTTTATTTTAGCACTCCTGTTTTGGAGGCATTCCCTTTTCAATGAAAGAATTGTGAGTGTACATACAATGAATAACATTGAATAAAATAAAGGTAATTTTAACATTCCTCTTTTTGTACTCTCTATAAATTATTACTTTATTAATGTTCAGGGGAATATATTATCGGTGCATGACCGCGTGTGGATATCCTAATATCTTGCTATTCACCGAATTCTGTTTTAAGTTGCACAAGAATCACTAAGGCTTCATTCCTGTTAAGTTGTTTGGCCTCCACCTCAGGGAGATACAACTATTGCATCTGTGGGAATTAATGCTCCCAGGCAGAATATGTGAGGTTAAGTAGCTTTATTTTTGTTGAAATAGAATAGGTTTTTTGTTTTGCTACGGACTACCTTTTTTTGGTACACTGTTGTACTGTTTTTCAGCACCTACTATTTCTTCTTCAGCTTATATCTTGTTCATGAACTACTTCCTCAATATTCAGTTCCTGTGCATCTTGTACTTAGATTCTGCATTCCCTTAACTTCATACTAAATGATGCTCTACTCCTTCTTCTCTTTGGAACGCCTTTGTTGTGGATAGGGAGGCTTAACCTAACATTTAATCTTCTCCCTTTTGGCCTCTGTGTTTCTAGTGAGTTCCATTCTGAAAGTTGCGATTCAGCCTAGTTTTCCGGCTGCACTGGCTAGGTGACACTATGTACTCAAAGCTACGTACCCTCGTGTTGTAACTCGAGTGGCGCCATTACTGAATGCCTCAACTCAGTGGAAACTGTGGCTTAATCTCTCACCAAAGATAGCATTAATCAAAAAATGAAAAAATGCTTCAGAAGACGAGTGCAAGTAATTTTGTGCAATCAGGAAAGCATGAATTGTGCATCATAATTTTTATAATGAAAAGACCTTGGAAATGACACAAAAGTAATTAAATTGTGATTGAGGTTCCATAATGAATTGCTTTAAATCACATATTCATGCATATGTGTAGGCATGCTTTTGTCAACATTTACTTTTTTGAATGTTACTCCACTTGAACATTTCAGATCGTTGTAAACATTTTGAAATAGGATAAGTATCGAATGTTTGTTAAAAACCAGCAAAATGTTAGTAAATGTGTTGTCATGACAGTTTATCAGGGCATCATTTCATCACAAAATTGAATTCACAAGAGAAAACATAGTTGTATTACAAAATCAGCTAATGCCAGAAATAGAAAGAATAGCATTGGTAGCAAAACAATTTCAAAGACATACTATTTCATAGCTAATTCTTTCTCATAAATTAAGGCTTAGCTGTGATGCCTACAATCGATAAACTTGTTTTTAGTAATCGTTTATATTATTTACATGTATACCCTTGTGTTTGAACTTTCCTGCTTGTTTTATATCCTAGTTGTTTCTCTGAAACTCTGCTCACGTCATGTCAATAATATTCTAGTGTGATAAGTGAGCTCATCAGACCAATAAAACTTCAGAACCATTGCTACATCATGCTTGAAGTGTTTAGTTTTCCTATCTTCATGAAAAATGAAACTTCTGCCCTATATATTTGTTCTTAAAAAATACACCATTTACTAATGTAAGTCTTCAAACAAGTTTCAGTTTATATTACCTTGAATATGGCGTAGAAGACTCATTTTATTGATGGTGTAAGCACCCCCAAACGAAAGCATTATGTTTACCATAGTTCACTGATGAAGAGATCAATTTTTGGATTCAAACCGAGTGCGAATTAGCCGTTTGATTAGGTTCTCTATGTCCGATAACAGTGATATCTTACTCTGAATTGTCCCTCCAGAAAACAACACCATTGCGTGATCGTGTGTTTTCAATGTATTATCTCAGTGTACGCTGTCTCGGATTGCAAAATAGCATGTATTCTTATCAAAGCTCAGTTAATTGTTCACGGCTCGTAGTCCACCCAATGCTACCTCAAATAGACGTTTTCTAATTTTCCGTGCTGGCAGAGTTGAGCCAATAGGGTCAACATTCTGTTGTAAATGAAGCGGTTTAGTCTTGGATTGGATTGAGACAGTCGTTTTAGATTTCGATCAACCAAATGATCAGCCGCTTGTGATCTGGCTACCTTTCTCTCTTGGAGAATTTCTCCTTGTGTCTCCCAATGTGTTGGATGATTTTTCTTGGCAGATGTACTAAAAGCATTCCTGCTTCTCTCCCTTGTGCAATGGATTTATCTTTTGTACAGTTACGTTCTTTGCCTACAAACTTATTCCTTTTCTAAAGCGCATGATTTGAAAAATATTGCGCGAAAATCTGTTCAAATATTTAGATAAACCTGAGAGACATGATAGGCTGCGGAACTATTTCTAGGACTACAAATAATTCTTCATTGCTGCTTTACATCTTGGATCAAAATTTAGTATCAGTCTAAAATGGAGTGGATGAACATTTGAAAACGCGAAAGTTCAAATAATTTTACTTGCTAACCTCGATTATCAATATTCATGTCTGAATCGGCCTGTTATTGTCATCCATTTTCTTAGCATACATCCTTTTGTAACCCATTTCTAAAGTAAATTGCTACTCATTTGTTCAAATTGGCTCTGCTATCGCTTCATAAAAATTTTCCCTTTACAGTTGGATGGATCATCAGAGGAACCGGTACTCTTTTCAAAGTCTAGACGATTTTTGAATCTTCTTCCAGATTTTGAAACCAATAAAAAGTTCATGAGGTAAGTAAAGTGTTTATTTGTTTGCTAAGTGTCTGGATATGCTAAATTTGTAATTACAACGTATTCATTCTCTTTGTGTGATTCTTTCTTTATGTGTGTGATTGAGGCTGTTGAAGATTCGTCCATGTCAACACTGACATTATCTTGAATTTTATTTTGTTGCTTGCATTGTTCCCTTAAAAGAGATACAGCTATTGTATCTATGGGAATTAGCACTCCCAGGTGAAAAATGTGAGGGCTCGAGCTGAGAGTTAGGTAGGCCTTCTTTTTGTTCACAGAAAATATTGCTTGCTATTTTAAAAACCACCTTTTTTTGGTTCACTGCGGTCTTGTTTATCAGTACCTATTATTTTCTTCTTTGACTCAATCTTGTTTCATGACTTCTTTCTCAGCTTACTGTTTTTATGCATTTTGTGTATAGATTTTAATTTCCCTTGAATCCATACTAAATTTTGATACCTGCCTTCTTCACTTCGTAACGCCTTTGTTGCCATTAGGGAGGCTTGAACTAACTTAGCTAATTTAATCCTCAAGTAAGTATTCTGTTTCAGAGTGCTGAATGATGGGTATAGCAATGATTACCTACAAGGAGAGCTTACAGAGATTGAGGTGATTGTCAAGAGTTTGGCGTGTCCCATAGCGCTGTGCCACAATGACCTGCTGCTTGCCAACATCATTTGGAATGAAGAAGACAAAAAAATTCGCTTCATTGACTTCGAGTATGCAGCTCCAAATTATCAGCCATTTGATATAGCTAATCATTTCTGCGAGTATGCTGGTAAGTTCTTTTGTTTGTGGAATATTGTATTCCAATATCTTGATGTTTTCTTCATTTAATACCATATTTTCTACAGTATCTCTTTGAAATATTGTATCTAAAACACGTAAGCAGAATTTTAACAAGTATGAACAAATACGTTTTATGCCTTAACTTGCAATGTGAAATTGTCTGATAAAGTGCTGTATCCGCAATTGAGATAGAGCAAAATAAATGATTTTGATGTTCATCTACGTTAATGGCATTTTTACGTGACATGCCAGATAGGCTGTGGGTCATAGTTCCAAGTTGATTTTATGCGATTGCTTTATTCTCAGTCTTTTTTGTCCGTTGAACAATCAATGTGGTGGCTAGCTTTTATAATAGTTTCGCGTTTCAAGGGTTTAAGGTTCTTATAGTTTGAATGTAAAAGAGTATATAACATATGTGAGTTAAGAAAGAGCTTTCTTAACTAGTGTTCAAGTGATTTGACTGGATGCGTATAACGAGAGACGACGGGTGTTCAAAACGTGTTTCGTAGAGCTGTAAAGAGATTGCGTGTCAAAACACAAGTTTTCTATTTCTTGGGTGCTGGAAGAACAAAATAAATACGGAGCAAGAGTCAAATTATGGGCTAAAAGCTTACCCTCAGACAGTCGTTTTCTTCGAAGTGAAAATTGGTGAGAAAGTACTTCTGCAAAAGTTGCGCAAATATGTTATGTGAATCTGTTGGAAAAAGTTTTTCTCTCGTACTAAACTAAGTGGCAAAAGCTCAATAAATATATGCAGTGGTAAAACCAATTTTTGTGTTACATTAATCTCTGGAAATCAATAAAAAAATGTCATTATTGATTTCTCAATCAGCACAAATTAAAAGTTGAACAATGAATAAATTGCAATTAAATTCTACGAAATGAACAAGTAAGGAACAAGATAAACCAAAGGCAAACACATCACGAAATACACCTGTACGAATTGTTGGAGTCTTAACCGGCGGATCACATGCTACGTTTCCTTGCATTATTTTTTAACCTCAACAGCCCAAATCTTTTTTCAGCCTGCATTTCTTCAATCTTCAACCTATGATTTCTTCTCTTTTTCATTATTCAGGTGTCGATGACGTAGACTATAACCGGTATCCTACTACGGAATATCAGATGCAATGGATTTCCAAGTGAGTGCTGAAATCTAGTTTTCATTTATCTTTGAACACAACACTAGATTTATTCTGCCCTTTACATTGTTGAGTAGAAATCGTTTAGAGCTTATATTATTGCCTCCTTTGACAAGAAATAATATTGAGTAATAATTAAAGAATTAATGGATAATAGCATGAACATTTTCAGCCTAAAGGATGACAGCATGAACGTCTTCAGCCTGATAAGATCTTGAAAGCTAATTTGTGAACATTTTTCTAGTAATGGGTGGAATGGTTCATGGAAAACGCATTGCTGGCTTACTGTCGCGAGTTCCGAATCTTGAAAGATGGTTTCAATTTGTTTGTCTTATTAGAGATTTTTTGATTAGGCAATTTCAGTAAAAATATGGCAAATGCTAGTATACTTGTGTCTTCTATTCTTGTTTGCTGAAAGAAGCCCTCCGCGATTAATTCCATCTTCTGCCGTTAGTTTCATCTTCTGCTGTCGTTTCCATTTTTAATCAGATCTGCCCCCTCATTGGGATACAACTATGGTGTTCATGAGAATAAGCACTCTCAGGGGGGAATATGTGAGGTCCCAAACTAAATATTAGGTAGACCTTCTTTTTGGTGAAATAGAATAGGCTGTTTGTTTTGTTACGGACCATCTTTTTTTCGGTTCACTACTGTGCTGTTTTTCAGCACCTACTCGTAGTACTTTCTACTTCAACTTCTATCTTGTTTCATGAACTTCTTACTCAACTTCCTGTTTTTATGCATCTTGTGCATAGATTCTGCAGTCCCATATCTCCATATTAAATTAATTGTGCCTTTTTCCTTCCTGTTTTTGTAGCGTCTTTACTGCAGTTAGGTAGGCTTAACACGTTTCTTCTCCTCAGGGGGATACAACTATTGTATCTATGGGAATTAGCGCTCCCAGGGGAAAAATGTGAGGGCCCGAGCTGAGAGTTAGGTAGGCCTTCTTTTTGTTGAAATAAAATGTTTTTTTGTTATGTTAAGGACCGCCTTTTTTCGGTTCACTACTGTCCTGTTTTTCAGCACCTCTGACTTTCTTCTTCAACTTTTGTCTTATTTTATGAACTTCTTTCCCATCTTACTGTTTCTATGCCCTTTCTGCATAGATTCCTCATTTTCTTATCTCCATACTAAATGGTGCCTTCCTCCTTCCTCTCTTCGATACGCTCTATTTTTGCAGCGGTTAGAGAAGCTTAAACTAACTTATAATCTTAATCTTAACATGTTTCTTACAAAATGACCCACCGACGGGTCGTTTTAAAAATTTCAGCAATCTTTTAAAATTAATAGTATTTAATGGACCGAGTTTGTTATTTATAAAATTGCTAACAACTTTTGACTTGAAATTTGAGTTGAATATTGAGCATTAGTTTCACCCATTGAGGTCAACGTGTTAAACTAACATCAAATCAAATCTACTGACTTTCGTGGTTAGTTACGCTTAAATGACGCTTTTTTTAGCAGTTAATACCCTTTCCGTGCACTTGTGTTTAAATCGTATGTATCCTAAAAACTAGAGGTGGAAACATGTGTTCAAATTTGATAATTCCAAAGTATGTTCTTTGAAACTTCTTGACACTACAACCATGACGGTGTTAAAATATTATGGTAAATGATGCACACATGAGGACGCTAACCAAGTGTATTTCAGTGACTCAGGTATGAATGTTCTGCCTGCCGAGCGTAGCCACTAAACCTTTACTAGGTAAAGGCACTACAATGACTATATCAACTGAAGTCGATTCCAATATGGAAACTATGAGCATAGTGTCCTGTTGTTGAAGACACTATAGGCACTCTGGTACCAAATAATTACGATGAAGATTCTGAAGGTAACCATTTTCAACGGTTAGGATTCAAATCTTCATCTGGCGGAACAAAATAATAGCTCCTAGTCAAATGCCGTAGCCCACAATAGAATCAAATAACTCCCTCTGCTATGTTTTTAGAACCTTGTTGTCGAGTTTCTTTTTTATGATTTATACTTTTTGAAGAAGAATATCAGCATGAAACCAAACGAGAATCAGGGTATGTTATTTCATAAGTTGTGCATTTGCTTCCTTTGTGCAGTGAATTGTAGTACATACTTATTTTCTAACGTTTCTTTTTATCTAATTTTCTAACTCGCCTCCTTGAACGTTTAAATTTCATATTTTTTGATGGATTTTTTTTTCAATTATGTACCCACACATGTTTAGGGTGATGTCATATTCAACAACTTACTAACTTCGTATATCCGTATCATAACACGCCCATTCTGCCATTTAAACCAAGCTTCTCATTTCTAATTTATTTAAATGCTCAGTACGTAAGTACCTGCATTATGCATAATAGTCCGAAGTAATTTTTTCAAAAGGAGAATAATCTACTGTTTAAGGCTCATTCTTGAAGCCATTTCCTATTGGATGCTGTCCCACCTCCCACCTTACTTGAAGTGGTACGCTGCCACAATGATGGAAATATCATGGTGTCCATCATTTCCCCATTTATTCTCGGATTCATTTCTTCAACTTTTGTATTCAAGAAGCACTTCTCAACTCTTTTTTATTCATACTTATTTATCTTTATTTTAGCGACACTCTTCTTAATTCAGCCCCTATCATCGAAATTTTTATTTTCATCGACTACGAGTACGTGAGCATTTAGAGCAAGTTAATGCAAGCTCAAATTTTTTACTGTCTAGTTGTAAGGTTGAAACTTTCATCATAGGGTCAACTTCCCTTCTTTTGGAACATCATCGATGAAGCTGTTGACTAATCATAGCGAAGTCTCACTATTCTGACGTAATCCCACATGTACTGCACAGCATGTACTCATACCTCTGTTAGGATGACATTCAAAAATATTTCAAAATCTATTTTGGCAGGTCAAGTTTTTCAACTTTTCATTCTTCTATTGTTGTCAAATTTTATAAACTTGCTAGTGAATTGAAATTTTGATTTTTTTACTACTGCACCCCCGTTTTGTTATCATCTGTTTCAAATTTTGAATTATAATTTTGCCAGAGTTGAATTGCTGCCAGTTCATGTTATGCAGTTAGCAGCGGATGAGAATGAATAATATTGACTTTTTCTTCTGTTTGCACAGATACCTGCAGTGCTTGAAGCGGCCATCAGGACGGTCTTTGGAGTGGTGGTTTGGGGCCGTGCAGGTTCTGGCGCTCGCTTCCCATCTCTTTTGGGCTTCGTGGGCACTGCTTCAGGCCCAATACTCGTCCATCGAGTTTGACTTCATTGCGTAAGGACTAGAATGAGGTTCCATCTGCTGGACTCTAGTGTAGTGGTCGGGATACTTTAAAGAACTCTATCTATTTGGGAGTAGAATATTTTTTCTTGAAGGAACGGTGTTATTTTTATTGCTAGGGTGTTAGTATAAACTAGCAGGACCCGTGGAAATTCCACGAACAATGTCATCAATAAGCTTTGGGGACCCGTGAGAAAATTCGGTGAACATTATTTAACAAATTTTAGCATAACATATACTAACCTATCTTGTCCTAACATATGCTAATCAAATATATCCTAACCTAACATATCCTATCCTAACCTAACTTTAACCAACGTCATCCTAAGGCTAGGTGGACCCGTAAAAAAATTTGGTCAATATTACCTAACAAATTCTTACATAACATATTTTAACCTAACTCATCTAAAACTAACGTATACTAACCTATCCTATCTCAACGTATCTTATCCTAAGTGAACCTATCCTGATAATTAGGAAAACATAAAAAGCATCAACCCGTAAAAAATTTCGTCGACATAACCTACCTAACCTACCCTAACCTAACATATCCTAACCTGCCCCAACCAATACTATACTGATAATATGTCAAAATGAAAAACGTGTACTCGTTAAAAGATTTCCTCAACATTATCTAACAAATTTGACCATAACCCATTCTAACCTAAGCTATCCCAACCTAACATATTCTAACCTAACTCTTCCTGACCTAAGCTAACCAAACCTATCATGAAAATATGTCAAACATGAAAAACGTGGACCCTTGATAAAATTCTGTCAACATTACCTAACCTATCCTAACCTAACATATCTTAACCAATCCTATCCTGATAATATGACAAAAATAAAAAACCGTGAATCCGTAAAAAATTTCATAGACATGACCAACCTAACCTATGCTAACCTAACCTATCCTAACCTACCCTGATCGAAGCTATACTAATGATACGTCAAAAATAAAAAACCGTGTCCCCGTGCAAAAATTTCATCAACATTCTCTAGCAAATTCAACCATAACCCATTCTAACGTAAGCTATAGCTCCTAACCTAACATTCTAACCTATCTCTTCCAGACCTATTCAATCAAAGCCTATACTATCCTAACCCATCCTATCCTAACCTATCCTATCCAAACCTATTCTATCCTATCCTAACCTATCCTATCCAAACATATATCCAAACATATCATATCCTAACCTATCATATCCTAACATTAACCAACAAGTTTTAACAACATTTTAACCTAACCTATTCTAACATGTATACACTAACCTATCCTATGCTAACGGAAGCTTTCCTGATAATATGTCAAACATAAAAACCGTTGGCCCGTGAATAAATGTCGTCAACATTACGTTACCTATGCTAACTATCCTAACCTATCCTAACCTAACCTATCCTGACCTTACCTATCCTAACCTAACCTATCCTATCCTAACCTAACCTATCCTGAACTTGCCTATCTTAACCTAACTCAACCTATCCTAACCCTACCTATCCTAACTGAAGTAATGTCATTGTTAAGTTAGGTGGACCCATGAAAAAATCCGGTAAAAATTACCCAAGAGAATCTAAATTAACAAATTCCAACCTAACCCATGCTAACCTAACATGTACCAACCTATCCTATCCATTCTGCTTGTTTCCTTATGCATAGTATGTTCGTAGACACGATACCGCCAGTCACGGCGTCTTCATAATAATGAGTAGAAATCCGTGTGGATTACACGGTTTCAATAATTAACTCACTTTCAAGCATATAAGGTTGATGTATGAAGCAAATGTATTTTATTGGAATTCTTTGATATGGAAAGATTCCTGAAATAATTACTGTAATTTTAAATCAAATTTTTATGAAAAATGGAATAAAAATAAAAAATGGAAGAAAATAAAAAATGGAAGAAAATAAAATAAAAGAAAATAAAAAAGAAAAATGAATGAATAAATAGAGAAAATTGAAATGAAAACTTAATTGAATAAAAATATAAAAAAACTTGGAATCAAAATTGAAGATATTAAAAATAAATCAATATAAATATATCATTGAACGAACTGTAAAAATAAAACAAAAATTAAAAAACAAAAAAAAAATAACAAAAACAATTAAAAAATGAAAATGAACAAAAACAATGAGAAATAGAGATAAACAAAAAATTAATTAAATAAAATAATATAAAAGGGAAAAAATAAAAGAAATAAATGAATAAAAATTGACTATAAATAAAAAAATTAAAATTGAAATTGAAAATTCAAAAAAAAAATTGAAAAAATGATAATTGAAAACAAATTGAGAAAAAACTGAAAATTAAAAAAAAAATAAAAAATTGAAAAATGATATAAACATATTGAAAATAATAAAAAATCATCAAATACAAAAATGATCAAAAAAAGTGAATAATAAAAGTGAAAATAAAAAATTCAAAAATTCAAAAATTAGGAAAAAATGAAAAAAGTAAAAAAACTTAAAAAAATTAAAATATAAAAAATAGTAAAAAATGGGAAAAAATAACATATATGAAAATATTAGAAAAATGGTACATAAAAATTGAAAAAAAAGAAAAAATAAAATAAAATGACATAAACCTATACATAATTTAAAAATAAATATGCAAAAATGGAGAAAAATAAATAAATGATAAATGAAAAAACAAATTGAGAAAAATGAGTAATTTGAAAAAAATGAAAAATTAAAAAAAAAATTGAAAATAATGAAAAAATGAAAAAAATTGAAAAAATGAAAAAAAAATAAAAACAATAAAACAATTAAAAATTAGGAATGAGTAAAAAATGAAAAAAATAACAATTACAGAAAAATGTATAGTGTTAAAAAAATTGAAAATTTGAAAAATAAATGAATAAAAAATAATTGAAATAAATTATAAAATAATTACCAAATTAACGAAAGTTAACAAATCAAAAATAAATTACCAAATAAAATAAAAATTAACGTATAAAAAATACCTAATATAAAATAAATTATATAAATACCCTCCCCTAACTCACCTATCATATCAAGCCTATTAGACGTAGAGCATTACCCACGAATTTAGTTTTAAGCATATTAATATATAGATTGGATTGTAAACCTAAATGATAAGAAGTCATTACTATAGATGAACCCTGTTGTTCATTGAGTTGGGGAGCCCTGTAAATTAGGGTCAAATGATGGCTCTAAGTAATGAAAGGGGAAACTAGTGATAAATGTTTGTTGCTTTGCTAGCTTTTCTACGTCTTCTTTCTTAATTTGCTGTTTCTGTGCCCAGAGTATTTGTATGGGGACACACCTTGTGCATAACAATCTCCGTTTTGTATAATCCTTGTAAATAGTTTATTCTTTTGCTCTCTTGATATCACCTTTGTTGTAGCCAGGGAGTCTTAAACGAATAAAACAACTATGTTAATAATAATGCAAATAGTAATAATGATATTGGACGACAATTAGTATCAGTGAGTGCCCTAATCTGTCTGGAAGATTGTCTCCTACCTTGGCGGGCAACCGTACAAATTCTTTTCAATCTTGGTGAAATATTGTTAACCCTCAGATACCGCTGTTCCATAACTGTCAGGGTCTGTCATGAAATTGCAAACCATTATTTTATTGCGATTGCACGCTGCGTCAACCAAGCTTATGCAGCTTAACGACCTGACTGCATTCGAAGAAGGATAGTTTACTGGCCTTGGGCATAGTGATAACCTTGCACCTAAAGTGATAACTCTAACTGAGGTGTATTCCACGAATTTCCCTCTATTTAGATTTTTGTGGGATTTTATCTGAAATTTTTGATCAGCTGACAAGCTGCCCAGAGACTTTAAATTTAAGTTTTTAGTTTAATTGATTCGACAGGAATGGTTTACTTATTATCCTTTTTATCATAGCCACTGAGTAAAACTTGAGTTAGAAAACGTTTGAAGTGCGTCTCTACGAAATCGTATTTTTGTCAATTTTCAACTGGTCTTAAACTTATGATCCGGGGTGTATTACCAACTCCGGAGATGAGTATCCAGGTATATCTTGCTAGATTCGCTAGATGATCTACTGGAAAGAAACAGATAGTAGGGGACGTTTTTTATTCGTTAAAGACGTATTAGATTTAAGTAAAATAATATTTCAATAAGTCGGTTTTTTCTTCTGTTGAAAACTGGAAAGAATAATGCTCAAGTGATTGCGTATCATTTTCTTCGGAAACTGCTTAAAATCGTTCTAAAATTTCTTAACTGCAAGTAATACAGATGTTCAAATTAAATGATCGAATACACAATCACCTTGATGCACTTAATGTAGTTCAGTAGTCGATGATATTTTGTTGAAATTATGCGTCATTTTTGGAAGTGTGATTGAAGTTTTCTGTATCAATTATATTAAAAAACATTCGTCCTCATACCTCAGTCACACCAAACTATAATGCAATTATTATTTCTTATTTTCAGGTACTCCTTGTGTCGCTTAAATGAGTACAGACGCCACAAAGCTGCATTTATTAAAGCTGGGAAGAAGGTTTGCCAAGAGCAGCGAGAACTGTGATCTTATGAAGTTTCTTTTCATCCTGTGTTCCTGTACTTATTTTAGCACGTGTTCAAACCTTGCTGGCAACTTGCTTCCTACGTTGTGACAAATTTGTGGTCTTAATTCTAACAAGCTATGGCGGTGGAGGGCATTATTTCCTGTGAATTAATGTGAGTTACTTCTAGAGAATATAAATGATGCATAGTTCGAGAACTGTCTACGAAAAAACTATGTAGCGAATATCTTAGTGGTTTCAAATTTATAGTGCAATTTCTTGAAGAACCGAATTCGTTCTTGGATTTAATTTGGCATTTACGATTTCTTGGATGAGGAAAATTCTTATTGGAAAGTTGAGTAATACATCTTTGTGGGACACCTCGCTTAACTGAGCTAGTTGCTGATAAAGCTTTTTTATCTTTAACTTGTTTTATAATGGAATTAAAGGTCATGTTTGATAATGTAATTGAAGTTGTCGCAAAACATTTGTAACTATAACTATTGAACCATTGTAACCTGTGCTCCAGTGGCATGATCTTCAGCTAAACTTCGAACTTTGGGAATGGACATTTAACGTTATCTGTTAGGCCGTTAACAGATTTGGTTGATTTGATGATTTCATACTACAGTTTTAATAAGACACCCATGCTTTGCGACTAATTATTGCTGAAATTTACTATTCTTGGAAAAGCATGGCAAGCCTGATTTCGTTAAACATCTTCTCCGACTTGACCCAGAGCAGCTTGAGTTAATAGGGTGTGCCGCCACTGGCCTATACAATTCAGTAATGTCATCCATTGTTAGACTTAAAGGATACCATCCCAGGCCCTTGCCAGATTCTGTCGATTCCATGGTCATTTTGCATGCTTTTGTTGTAAAAGGACCCTTAGGTGGTAGACTATTCGTTCCTAAAATTTTATGGCGCTACGGACAATAATTTCCCCCCCCCGGGGGGGGGGTAAGGCGACCAAACTTTTTCAATTTTCCCGATTTTGACCCCACATAAAAAGAGAACAAATAGGAAATGGAAAAAAAACTCAATGTGAGTTTGTTAGAAATGTTCCAAGGATTCTAAAACTGTCTTTGCTTTTGTTCTAGCATCAAAACTGAAGGAGGAGTTACATTTTGAAATATCAATATAAATGAAAAGCACCCAAAATTTTCCATTTTTTTCCGATATTGACCCCATATAAAAAGAGAACAAATGGGAAATGGAAAAAAAGCCGAACGTGAGTGTGTTAGAAATGTTCCAGGGATTCTAAAACTGCATTTTTTTTATTCTAGCACCAAAACTGAAGGAGGAGTCCCATTTTGAAATATCAATATTAGTGAAATATCAATACCTAAAAACCAATATGTCAAATTTTTGCAAAATCTAAGGCCTGAATCAAAAAAATGAATAGAATCAATTGTGTTTCTTTTCAAAGGTTACATATCATAGTCAAATTTCATAAGAATCAGACTGAAAAAAGAAAAAAATTATTTTTTTGATGAGTAAAAATTTTTATAACTTTTTTTTATGAAATCACAATTCACAGTTTGAATATGAAGTTATGTATGGAAAGTATCGAAATAAAAATTAAAACTGCATTCAATTACATCAATTGTTCATTATATTACACTTCAACATAAAATTTTATTTTTTGCTTATACCCAACACTTTGAATTTTCAACATTTATCCTTGGACTAGTTCTCGAGTTTTGATGCTAGAACAAATCCAAAGACAGTTTTAGAATCCTTGAAACATTTCTAACAAACGCTCGTTCGCCTTTTTTCAAATTCGAATTCTTTGAAAAAATATATAGCTCTAAACCCAAAAAATTGTTGCTGATTTTTTAAATTTTAAAAATTTTTGAAAAAATAGAAAAAATTTGAATTTGAAAAAAACTGAACGAGTGTTTGTTAGAAATGTTCCAAGGGTTCTAAAACTGTCTTTGTTTTTGTTCTAGCATCAAAACTGAAGGAGGAGTTCCAATCTGAAATTTCAATAAAAATATACCAAAAACACATTTTTCGTCAAAAAAAAAGTAAGGCCTAAATCGAAAAAATGACACGAGTAAAAAAGGTTTACTTTTACAAAATACATATACTGGCCAACTTTCAAACGAATCGGACTAAAAAAGTTGAACAAGTGGGATGGTTTCTTTAAGGCTGCTCTAAAGTACTCAATTCCTCTCCTGTGGCAACATGGAACTCACGGTTAATATTCACGACAGATAATCAATTCGTCTTCATTGAACTGACGACTCGTCGATCGGTTGGTTGCTTGACATTGAGATTGAGTTCTCATCTTGCGCGTGCGGAACTTGAAGTTTTGCGACTTGTTGGAGTCGCGACACATTTCTAGCAAAAAATCTCTTGATGACGCTTGAAATTTTTCTATGCTGAAACTATACTAAGTCAGTGTGCCGTAGCCCTAGCCCTTAATAGTAGATTTTACACTTTATCATGTTAATAAGTGTGCACGTGTGTTCAAATTCGTTGCTATAATATGTGAGGTTCTTTTTTTTTTTACTTCAACCTCGCTTGCTCGATTGCTTCATTGACTCAATTCCAAACCTCGAACTTGTTAGATGTGTAGAATTATTCGCCAGATAAGTGATGAGCTCGAAGAATATTTTACTTTCCGAATTAGTTAACGTCTTTGTTGCATGTGTATGTCGATGTAGAGATGTAACTGCGTGGCTGTATTGTAATCGTGCCATTATATGGATAAATTTATCATATTTTACTCTTTCTTTGTGGGATGATAGAATTCATTGCCAAATAGTAGTTTCAATTGTCACGTTATTGTTGTTAATAATTATTAGTTAACTTCAATTACGATTGTCTAAATATAGAATCTTAATTATCCGAGAAGCGCGTTGGCTTTATTTTCTCATTATTTTACGATTTTATACTGCTCCCCACGTTCGCTTGGTTGTCCTGCGACTAGAACTGAACTTTGGGATCGAGCAACGCTCAGCTGAGATTAATGTCTAATTGTAGTTTGATCTGTAGCTTCTCAAACGTCTGATAGTCTTAACACAATTTAATTAATTTTTAACGCATTTTAATTTCGTTATTGAATTAAGTCCTAATCTCAGTCATTTGTGTCATGGCTTGCCTAATGATCTTATTGTTGAGTAATTGCGATATCCTGCTTGAGTGAGGGTAATTTTATTATGGCTTCCCGACGATTGCTCGCCTGAAACATTCCATTTTGTACCATCTTGTGTAGCTTTGCACACGAACGTGTGGCCTTGCTTTTTGTCTGACCTGAATTAGCTTCTGAGTTGTAGCTGACCCCCGTTTTCGCTCGTGCAACTGACCCGGGCGCAGGGAGGCCGCGAATAAATGAGAAAATGTTAGAAATTGTTCATTTGATATACTTCTAACAATGCGTCATTACTATTTTCCATTTTTATTGCTACTTCTATCTCTATCGATTTCAATCTATCCAGATCGCCAACAGGAGTAAACCTAATTTCCTCGTAAAAGCAGACAAAAAATTACCCAAGTAACGTAGCAA
This sequence comes from Morinoia aosen, assembly GCA_030386875.1. Classification (NCBI taxonomy): domain Eukaryota; kingdom Metazoa; phylum Arthropoda; class Malacostraca; order Amphipoda; family Talitridae; genus Morinoia; species Morinoia aosen. The sequence goes on from CM059557.1 coordinate 68,778,563, forward strand.
TGTCCAGTGGCTGGCAGAAGAACGATGGTGAAAATAGCGCGTCGTACGTTTTTTCTTCGTTTCACGAATGCTAAAATTTTCAACTCATACATGATATTCGTCTGTCAGGCAGGCAGATTAGTCAGGAATGTTATTTTCAGCATAATTTTAGGAACCCTCAATTGCGTTTCTGTCGTGGGATTAATATTGTTCTATAACTATATTTGTGCTCTTATTTTGTACTGACCCGAATAGATTTGGCGTGAAATTGACGAATGTCGAATGACTGCGGGTCTGCGCATTTGGCGTGCCATCCATGCATGGTCTACCAAGTTCATACCTGCCGCTGCATTCGTGATGGTCACAATATTGTTTTTATTGATTGCTCATGAACTTAATTAGTGTCAATTAGAATAATTGAACCCCTCACGAGAATCAACTCATAAGTTTGTGAGCACGCTTGTGTGAATGAAACATCTTTTCAAAACTAACCAGAAGAACACAACCCAAGAGCTGGAGTATCTTGAATACGTGATCTATTATTTGCTGTAAATTATTACACTGTTCGTTGCTTGGTCTGTCCGACCCTACTCCTACCCATTCGCCTCCGTGCTTTAATGTTGATTCTTTCGATACTACTATTAGTCTCACCCTATGGACCTCGTATCTGAGCACTGCTATTTCTGTTTTCTTTATTGATTGAATTCGTTTCGACGCAGTCTTACCACAGAAAGTAGGGCAATCAAAAAATAAGCCGCACATACCTGTACTGTCTGTTTCAAAACTGTTTAAACGAATGAATTTTAAGTCTAATTAAAAAAAAATATTTTGACGGCGTATACCTTTTATGAGTCATCTTGTATCATACACTGGTAGAGTTTGCGCATTTATAACTACATAGAAGTGTGAACAATTGGTTGTTTATGGTGTTGTAGTCAAGCGATTATCCTCTCTATATGAGATGCAAGGTAAGGTATGGGTAAAGATGAAGATTTTGTCTCTGCATAGTCTTGTATTTGAATGCTTTGGTGAAGTCAAGTGATGCTTATGGTCTTCAAAAATCTTTTTAATGAAGAGAATTTGAAATCGATAACCATGAATATGCTATACTAAAAGATCACTATAATGGTTGAAATCTGCAAAGATGTTTATGTCAATTAAACCAGCGTGTGTTCATCATTCAATTCCTTAGGGAAGGTACGTTTTGTGTTAATTTGAAAGGGGAATTCGGATTTTGGATAGTCGGGGATTCGGGAACGTGAAACTCACAATTAATTTAACACCGTTTCGAGCATCAAATTATATCATTGCCGTCTATCCATAGTAGAGGAGTGTGCTAAATTGTCTTTTACGTGAATAGAATGGAGAATGGGTTGACGTATTGTGCATTATAAAGTTGTTTCATTCGAAGATTGATTTAGTGCGTTGGTGCCTAGAATTTAGTAGTGTACTGCGTAGCGTTGAAATGCAACTCAGGACCACGTAGACCTTGGTTGTAGAAAAGTAATTATACTAGTCAAAAATGTGGTGGTAGCATAAATTAGGAAAAAACGTATATTCAGCCATCCTACTCAGTTCTCCTTTTTACAATTATGAACTTAACTCTAAGTGATAACCTTCGTAATTTTTACTGTACCTTGTTTTGTTGTTCTGGAGCACTAATTTTAAGAGCTTGCCTTCTGTTTGAAAGGGTAATTTGTTACTTGGAATATGTGTGGTTGTTTTGAAATAAATATTTTTAATCAGTTCTTCCTCTCTCCTGGTATTTATTTGTACCCTAGAACACAACACTTTTTCTGACAAAGTCGTTTCGAATTGGTTATTAGTTCATTTCTAGCGTGTAAGATCTACAGAGGATACCTTGCTTTCAACCCCTCAGGGGGAGACAACTATTGTATCTATGGGAATTAGCGCTCCCAGGGGAACTTTGTGAGGGCCTGAGCTAAAAGTTAGGTAGGCTTCCTTTTTTGTTGTAATAAATTAGGTTTTTGTTTTGTCACGGACCGTCTTTTTTCGGTTCACTGCTGTCCTGTTTTTCAGCACCTACTACTTTCTTCTTGTTTCATGAACTTCTTTCCTAGCTTACTGTTTCTGTGCACCTTGTGCATAGATTCCGCATTCCCTCAACTCCATACTAAATGGTGCCTTCCTCTTTCCTCTCTTAGAACATCTTTGTCGTGGTTAAGGGAGGCTAAAACTTTCTTATATAATAACATAATAATAAACCTTATTTTCAAATACAAGAAATAATGTAGTTGATGAGTTTCTCAATGATAAGGCAAGCTTTGATCATGAACAAGTTACAAACAATGAAGTTCAAGTTAAATAAAGCATCAGTTGTGACGGTGTAGGTGTGATCTCGATTCATCACAGGTTTGGCATTACGCCCAACTAATCGAGCTTTGCGCAAGGAAAGTTTTACTGGATGGGCTGTGATAGATTTGGTTCTGCGTTTGAGTTCCGAACTTTTCCGTTCACTGCACTTAGTGAAAGCGAACATGATATGGAATAAAAGAAATTTTATTCTAAGGCCTCCCTTTCCTCAACGGAGTGAATCGCCGGACTGGCAATGCCGGAACGAAACTGGAGGAAGTAAAGAGAGTTAACTAAAGATGGCCCATTTTGGAGTGGAGGATCGAAGAAGTAGGATTTACCAACATTATGCTTTAGCTTACCCTCAACACAGAAATATACTTAAAATGTAATTAAATTAAAAGGTTTTACTTCATCGTAAATCACTGGCGCTAATGGGCACTATCACACAGAAAATCGCATCATGTGCGTATGCCAGTAAAAATTTTAAAGAAAGAGCAATGTTCAATAAAGAAAGTCAAGTGTTTCTCAACTAATGTTTCAGTATGAAGAAAAGGATTGCGAGAAAAGTAAAATAACTGGTATGCATTGAACCAGACCCAACACAAGCGAAACACTTGCAATCAAATTTCATGGCACATTCGCGTTGTACTGCGGCTAGCCTAAAATTTAGGCTTTTTTCTTCGCATTGTTCGCAGTAATAGAACAAGATCATCTCTTTTTCTTCATCCCAAGCTAACGCTATAATATGTTGAGGCATTACCAATGGAGTCGTATTTATTTCGCCCAAAGAAATGTGATTTCAGAGCATATCTAATGTTTTTCTCTTGCAAAGTTTTTCTCTGGTTGCCTCCGGTCGGGCTCAGTCATGAACAGACGTACGGGAACAATTGTTCATTAAACGTTTAAAATGCTACGGGAAAACAATTTCACCGAGCACACAAATCGCACTATCAGAGAATGTGTTCGCTACCTCCTTTGAACTGTGAGAGAAACTTAAGGAGAACTGCTTGTGACCGCTCAGAGCGTGGGAAATTCTGAACTTATTCGCTCGACGCACCCAAAAAAATTATTCTGATTTCCTACTTGCAAAAATTTTGGTGAGGTTTCCCCTCCGACATCTTGGTGATGTTTCTCGATCACCTCTTAGGAGAGAAAATCCGTTCCAACGCCGAACAATCCGTTCATTATTTTCATTTCTAATATTAGTTGAGTGTTCGAAAGTGAGCTTAAGAATGTGCGAGAAAAAGAGGGGTTTGTTTCTCAATTTCCTACTGATATCGATATTTTGAAGTGGAATATCCAAATAAGGAATAAATGGCGCGTGAGAAGTTGTAAAACATTCATGTGGACAAATCGGATTATATGTACTACCTATTTGAATTATCGAACTATAATCTAAACATACTCTCACTCATACAGCTAGTCCTTTTCCGGACGATATTTTCCGATAATCTTACCAAATTGCTGCTATGAAAGGTGTCGATACCGTCGTGCGGTCGACGTGAGGGTTCGTGGAAAAGGGGCTGTCTTCTGTACAGCTACCTTTTCCGGGGCGCTAGCTTTTCTTCGCAGCTGCCCTTCCTGAGGTTCGTGTGGGTACCGCCTACGCCGTAATCAGTCCGCTAGGGCAACAGAAGTAAATTCTGTTAGTGCCGAACTACGGCGGTACCGTTGTGTATGGGGGGTGAGGTTAGTGTGGGTACCACCTGCGCCGTATTCAGTCCGCTAGGGCAACAGAAGTAAATTCTGTTATGTGCCGAACTACGGTGGTACCGCTAGGGTGAGGTGTGTGTGTGGGTACCACCTACGCCGTAATAAGTCCGCTAGGGCAACAGAAGTAAATTCTGTTAGTGCCGTACTGCGACAGCGTCTTCCTATCGACAAACTATGCGAAATAGTTCGTCCTTCCGAGGTGGCTCCTTAAACCCCTTATTAGGCGAGGTGTCGTATAAGACTAAAGCCTGTGTCAACAAGGAGAAAGGAAACTCTTTTGACCTCAGGGTGTGACTTCTTTAATGCTGAATCTCTTTGAAGTCCCTATCACATACACTGATAGATTTTAACAAACACAGTGATTTATTTTCTATTGCAAAAATAGTGCGTACAGACGTGAGCTACTGCATAACAGGGTACAACACTCAAAATTGCATTTAAAATATTAGTCGCATTCAGCTAGATAACACAAGAAACATTGGAATATCGACATGTAATACAAATGATATTTAAGGGCTAACTAAAGTAAATGCACAAACGCAACATCAGCGCGGGGAAATAAATAAGTCGGCGTTCAGAGAGCTGGACACATGAAGAAAATACTTAAGATTAGGGGTAACTAACACAAAAAGGCTCGACAAACCCTGTGCGGCCTGACACGCCCGGGGGAGGGTGTCTCTGCTACGATAGCCGAGACAGGAAATCTGCAAGGTGGTTGTCGACTCCCGGAAGGTGTTCGGCTCGGAACCTAAATAGGCTGAAATACAAAGCCCAGCGTTTCAATCGGGGGTTCAACTTGTCTGCCTGTTGCAAATAAAGGAGCGGTCGATGGTCGGTTTGTAACACAAATTCTCGTCCATACAGGTAGACCTCAAACTTCTGTAGAGCCCAGTAGATGCTTAACGCTTCTTTTTCAATGGTAGAATAGTTTATTTCTGCTCCTCTCAGTCGACGTGAAGCATATGCTACCGGCGCGTAGTGACGGAAGTCTCGTTTGCTTGGCTGGAGAAGAGCTGCTCCAAGTCCAGTTTGGGAGGCATCTGTCCTCAGAATGAAAGGACATCTGGGGTCTGGTAACTGTAAGACCGGTCTCTTGACTAACGCTATCTTCAAACTTTCGAACAGATCTTCTGTTGTATCGGTCCAAGGTATTTGTTCTGGGGAGTTCTTCTTTAGGAAATCATGGAGTTTAGTTGTCAGTTGAGAGTAGTTAGGAATGTGCTGTTGGTAGTACCCAACTGTACCGAGAAAACTTCGGAGCTCCCGTTTGGTTTTTGGGAGTGGGGCCGATTTCAAGGCTTCGACTCGGTTCTCCAGAGGCTGGATCTGATTACTGCTTAGTTGATGACCCAAATACTGGAGGCTGTCAAATCCGAATTCGCATTTGGACGGCTTCGCCTTAAGGCCATGTCGAGAGAGAGCTTCGAACAGTTTAGCTAATGCTGTGCAATGATCTTCCCAGGTTGTCGAAGCGATTAAGATGTCGTCCATGTAGACCTCGGTGTCTTGCAGTCCTGCAGTGACTTGACGTATAAGGCGGGAAAAAGTGGCTGGAGCATTTGCTAGGCCGAAAGGCAGTACGTTGAATTCATTCATAGAGGCCAGACCTAGTTTTGAAGGCGGTGTATTGGCGGGACTCAGGGTGTAGAGGTACTTGCCAATATCCACTGGTCAGATCCATTTTGCTGAATATTGTTTTGCCTGCTAAATTGGTGAAAATAGCAGTGGTGTCTGCTATCGGCTCGGCATCGAATACTGTCTGGCTGTTGAGGTGCCTGCAGTCCAGACAAAATCGGTGGGTTCCGTCTTTCTTCCGGACAGCAAGGAGCGGTGAATAGTAAGGTGATGTGGATGGCATCACGATTCCCATCTTCATCCACTTCTCTAAACTTGACCGCAGTTCAGGCTCCAGCGCTAAGGGAAGTGGATACGAATGTTGAAGTCGAAAACTGGAAGGGTCCTTCAATTTTATTTCATGAACTGCCGTGCTGGTTCTTCCGGGAGTATCTGTGAAAAGATCGCGATATTCTTCAAGTAGTTCCTGGAGTTCTGAGCGTTGTGTTGTAGTCAACGTAGAGGAGATGAGACAGTCTTCAATGGTTTCTCCGACGGGTGACGGTATCTCTGGTTCTTTCCGGTCGAGTTCTTCTTCTTCGCAGGTAGGTTCTAGGGCGAGGCCAACCGCTGCAAATGCTTCCTCTACTCTCTCGTCGTCCTCGCGATCTTTCTCGCTTGGTGAGGCGGAACTTTGCTGCTCCCGGTCGTGGTACTGGCGAAGGAGGTTGATGTGATAGACTTTGTTGTTTCCATCCACGTCCAATGTATAGGTATAGGTTCCCAGGCGTGATTTCTCTGTATAGGGACCTTTCCAAGTCATAAGTAGCTTCTTTCGAGAATCGGGCAGAAATACGAGGACTTTATCTCCTTGCTTTAGAGTTCGCATCTTGGTACGTCTGTTGAAGAACTTGGCGCTTTTCTCTTGGCTCCTGTTTAGATTCTCGCGAGCGATTTTACATGTTTCTTTCAATCGGTGCTTCATTTCCATCAAATACTGAGCAGTGCTCGTGTCGTCTTGCAAGCTCTCATCGGTCCAGCATTCCTTGAGCACGGTTAAAGGTCCACGGACGCGATGGCCGTAGATGAGTTCGAAAGGAGAATACCCGGTTGAGGCCTGAGGAGCGTCTCGATAAGCAAAAAGGAGTGAAGGCAGATACAGGTCCCAATCTCGCGGCTGTTCTACGGCTAACTTCCGCAACATGACTTTGAGCGTACCATTGAAGCGTTCGACTATGCCGTTCGATTGGGCATGTTATAATGGCGTCAATCGGTGCTGGATACCGACGAGTTTCAGGAAAGCTTCGAAGGTTGCAGCTGTGAACTGAGTGCCGTTGTCGCTTGTTAGCGTGTGAGGGAAACCAACTCTGCTGCAGATTTCGAGTAGCTCCTGGGCGACTGTTTCTGTATCTATATGTCTGAGCGGGGCTGCGTCTGCGTACCGAGTTGCTTGGTCCACCACGGTGAGAATGTATCGGTGGCCACGTGCCGAAGCTGGTTGTAATGGGCCTACCAAATCAACACTTAGCGCGGAGAATGGAGTGGTGATCGGTGGGGTTGAGATAGGTGCCTTTCTTGGTCGAGATGGAGCGTGCGTCTGGCAGGTATGACAGGAGTGCCGGGTTTTCTCTTTCGCCGTTGGTTGGTAGAATGTAAATATTAATTTGAACGGCCAAGAAAAACTCGATCAATTCTCGAAGCGCATGGGAAAATTATGAGCGTGATAATGAAAAACGTTTTGGAACTCAGCTTAGTTTAGGTGGAGTTTATTGGAAGAGGAAACCAGGAAAACTGGCTTGGATCTTGATCTCGGAGAGCTTGTCTAGGTGGGCAATCCTTGCCGGAGGACCAGGCTGGCGTTGACGAAGGCCGGCACGCGATGGAGTAGGCAGGGTGAGTGAGTTGTATTTGGGAAGTTGAATTTGGCAATTTTAGATAATTGAGCGAGGGTCAGTGACGTAGTTCAGTTATAACTAATGACTCCAAAATAAGGTGGGGCGTGAGTGAGCAAATTAAATCCGGCTCATGTGAGCAGAATCAAGTCGGCACATTAGCAGATTAGCACATTAGCAGGAGAAAGTTACGTGACGTGCTCATATTAGTAGGAGCAAGTTGAGTCACTGCTTATGTGAGAATAGCAATCAGCATGGCACTCAGGAAACCCAGGGAGATTCAAAAACTGTGAGTGTTGCGTGTATGGCGATGATGTAGAGGTCCTGCACAGGAGTCCAAGACGCTGGATGAAACATTCCAGGAGAGACATCAAGACATTCCACCACTGACAATCCAAATTATAATGACAACTCTTCCCACACGGAGAAATCCGAGAAACTCCTACAGTTTTGACTCCAGCTACATTAGGATTCTCCCTTTTGGCAACTCAAAAGAGATAGGACAGATTTTTGGTTGACAGATTGTAACAGATTTAAACAATAAATAAATTGTTCAATCACTAATGCCTCTGGCTTTAAAAATCTGAGTATTAGGTTTTAAGAATTTCCAAGAATAAAGATCGTGATTCCTTACAGAGACTACGGGCAAGTAAACACGAGATCTACGGAAAATGGTGAAAATATCAAGTGACTGCACTTTTGAAAGCAGTAAAAAAAACACATAAAAATCCTAAGTTCATGGATATAAATCCTAAACGTTGATTTCACAGGCGGAAAATACGCGAAGAAAGAAAACACGAAAGGATGAAAGTTCCGTGTGGCGATTTAGCCGGCGACTGTACGCGTCGGCCTCAGCCAGAGCAGCCAGCAATTTGCACACACTTAAGATAGGCAGATAGTAGTGGGTGTTTTGTCACAAGAATGCGATGAGTTAAATTAAATTTTATTGAAATGTTTTTATATTGAAATAAGTGCGATTAGATAAAGGTCTCCAGAGTATGGAATTAAGAAATGAAATTCCAAAATTTATCAAGCGTAGGCATGAATACTTTTCGTAATTTAAACTACTGCAAGACGGTTTGTAAAAAAAAGAATAAATGATACTATAACCATGCCTATAGTATTTATAATCACAGAGTAGTGAAAAGAGACGACGGTGTGAGGTTCCGCCATTACACAGAGACGCTATCGAACGAACGCCGGCAATTTTCGCCGCGTTCATTCCAAGCAGAGATTATCGTAGATTAGTAGATTATCGAAAAGAAAAAGAACGAGCATGATTATGCTTTGATAATAAAATCATGACACGGACATGCAATGCACATCGAACATGATTATGCTTTGATAATAAAATCAAGACACGGAAATGCAATGCACATCTGACGCAATATCTTTACGCTAAGTCACGTTGAGAAACAAAACAAAATACTGAATGAAAGCATGCTACATCACAATTCCCACGCATAACTACGTAACTTAATAACACTGCACTGTCACTTATTAATACTCACTGACACGACGAAAAGGAACACGATAATTTTCTAACACATTTAAACTCACGAGAATTTGCTGTAACACTGCCAAAGTAGGACGCCAAAGTAAGAGTGGCTGTTTGAAAGAAGAGACGCGCAACTGCGCAGTGTTGCCACCAGAGGGCTTCTCTCTCGAAAAATGTCAAGTGTTATTTTTATTATTTCATGCATTTACACAAAAACTTCAATGATTACGAATTAGAAGTAGAAAATACTTAATAATAAATTAGAGTAATATTTTTAATGCTACTAATTAATTTATTTAAGTATGAATAACAAATTTCTAATTTTTACGCTTATGTAGCGGTATGCTACAGGAGTGACAGTATTGGGCCACATCTTTTGCTAGGGACGGCCAATAAAAATCTCGTTCTAGTCGAGCCTGAGTCTTCTTTTGGGAATAATGGCCAGCAAGTGGATTGTCGTGAGCCATTTCCAAGATTTGTGGGCGCACGCTTGCAGGGGCTACAAGTTGATGGGTTTCCTGACCGTCTCGTAACGTTTTCCGATGGAGAACGCCGTCATGGAGTTCAAAGGTAATGACTCTGCCATCCTTGTGCGTTTCTTCTTTGCCGGTGTCAACTTTCTTGAATAAAAGCTGCAATGCTTTGCACTCCCGCTGTAATTTCTTGATGTCTTCTTTGTTGTGTTGCAATATATCGACAGTGCTTGGTGCGGCAGGGGGATCTTCGATCGCTTTTGCTGCTGCCCTTGTGACAACGTGAGAGACTTCTGCAGCAACTGGTTGCTCTTCATAGTCGGTCATATGTTCTTCGAAGGAGGTGGTTCCGGGGACTCGGCCGAGGATGACATCATGGGAGAGCTCTTCCATGGCTACGGCTGTCACCTCTCCGTGGTAATAGGGGCAAACGAGAGAGACCCGGGCAAGAGGCGCCTCGAAGGAATGATTGTTGGCCAGCCGAACGGTAATTTCTTTCTTCAAAATGGCGTCAGCTGGGACGAGAGCCTTCTTGACGAAGACCGCTGTTGCTCCTCCATCGAGTAGTACTTGGACGGGTTGTTGGTTCACAGTGCCGGAGCATGTTTTCAGTTGTCCCTATTCGATCAGTTTGTTTGAGGCGATGTGATTGCATGCGACTGGGGGAATATCGTCGTATTCATCTGCTTCTTCATGCATTGTTAGATTGTTTACTCGAGCTGTAGTACTGGAGATAGGTGGGCTTGCATGGGCTGCTCCACTACTGTGGCTATCACCTTGCCTCCTCTGTAACTGGCGGCACTCATCACTGGAATGTGATCGGTTGGGGCCATGAAAAGTGCAGTAATATCCAGTGTAAGGTCCTCGTTGTTCCTCGCGCTGCGGAGTGTTGATCGATCTTGAGCTGGTGGGACTACCACGTGTGCTAGAAGTTCTTGGCGGCGTTCCTCGAGAGTTGTTGCTGGAGTTGGGTGATCTTGCTGCAGTGCTCGGGGCTCGGACAGGAAATGTCGAGCGTCGCTCTGGTGCTACTAATGCTTTGAGTGCTGGAGGGCCCGCATCCGTCGATGATGTCAGTGTGCGACCCTTACAAAACTGATGGAGCGATGTATGAGGTCTTGCTTGTAAGAAGCTATCACCTTGCTCTCCTAGGCTTGCGACTGTGTTACCACCCCTGTCACGCAACTGACTAGCGAGGAAGGGCGGCAAGCTTGAATAAGCTCGGTCAACAATTAGGAAGTGACGAAGAGTCTTGTAGTTGGCTTCGATGTTGCATCCTTTTAACCAAGCGTCAAAGGATTGTTCGAGTCGCCGTAGGTAACGTGACATATTGTCGCCTTCTTCTGGCTTCAATTCGTAGTAGTTGGCACGTAGTTTTGCCGGAGTAACTTTATGAGCATCTAGTAGGAGCAATTTAATTTCAGGAAGCTTGAAGCGATCTGCTGCGGGCAGGGTATCGATGAGTCGACGTTCCTTCGGTGTGATCAAATTATGGAGCATGACAACAGCATCGACTTCAGTAAATCCCATCGCTGTGGTGTGAGTGCAGAAGCGTTGCAAGAATTCGTCCATCCTTTCTTTCGTGGGATCGAATGAAGCCGGTGGAGGTATCTTCACTCTAGCATTTTGGGGAGCGATTTGAGCATCGAGTTGTCGGAGTCTGAGCTCGTGGTCTCGTTGTGCTGCTTCTCGTTCCGCTGCTCGTTCTGCGGCTTCTCGTTCCGCTGCTCGTTCTGCGGTCTCGTTCCGCTGCTCGTTCTGCGGCTTCTTTCAAATGCCTCAGGCGGCTGGTAAATTCTTCCCGGTACTCCGCATCGGTGGGAGTGAGGCCGAGGGCTTCGACGTATTCTCGAGCTTGAGCGACGAGATTCATCTTGTTTAAGTGATGCGGTGTCCGCGTAGTCGATTAGAACCCAGAAATCCCAGACAACGTTGGTAGTCGCGCAAAGCTTCTGGGTCCCTGTTCGGGCGCCAGAATATGTCGATACCGTCGTGCGGTCGACGTGAGGGTTCGTGGAAAAGGGCTGTCTTCTGTACAGCTACCTTTTCCGGGGCGCTAGCTTTTCTTCGCAGCTGCCCTTCCTGAGGTTCGTGTGGGTACCGCCTACGCCGTAATCAGTCCGCTAGGGCAACAGAAGTAAATTCTGTTAGTGCCGAACTACGGCGGTACCGTTGTGTGTGGGGGGTGAGGTTAGTGTGGGTACCACCTGCGCCGTATTCAGTCCGCTAGGGCAACAGAAGTAAATTCTGTTTTGTGCCGAACTACGGTGGTACCGCTAGGGTGAGGTGTGTGTGTGGGTACCACCTACGCCGTAATAAGTCCGCTAGGGCAACAGAAGTAAATTCTGTTAGTGCCGAACTACGGTGGTACCGTTAGGAAGACGAGCAACTGTTTGCGCCGTATGAGACCGATAGGGCAACAGAAGTGAATTCTGTTAGTGCCGTACTGCGACAGCGTCTTCCTATCGACAAACTATGCGAAATAGTTCGTCCTTCCGAGGTGGCTCCTTAAACCCCTTATTAGGCGAGGTGTCGTATAAGACTAAAGCCTGTGTCAACAAGGAGAAAGGAAACTCTTTTGACCTCAGGGTGTGACTTCTTTAATGCTGAATCTCTTTGAAGTCCTTATCACATACACTGATATATTTTAACAAACACAGTGATTTATTTTCTATTGCAAAAATAGTGCGTACAGACGTGAGCTACTGCATAACAGGGTACAACACTCAAAATTGCATTTAAAATATTAGTCGCATTTAGCTAGATAACACAAGAAACATTGGAATATCGACATGTAATACAAATAATATTTAAGGGCTAACTAAAGTAAATGCACAAACGCAACATCAGCGCGGGGAAATAGATAAGTCGGCGTTCAGAGAGCTGGACACATGAAGAAAATACTTAAGATTAGGGGTAACTAACACAAAAAGGCTCGACAAACCCTGTGCGGCCTGACAAAAGGAAAAAAAAGTCCCGACCGGAAAGAAAAGACTGAAAAAGGAAAAAGAACTATGAAACTCCTAAGTGTGATATAGTCCCTATCGCCATCTCTTTCCTCAATGGGAAAAATTTGCAAATGTACTTTTACCTTAATATTTCATTCCGTTTTTCTCTATTATGAAAGCATCATTCACTCAGGAAGAAACCCTCACTTAACAATACAATCCCGACCGTTGTCCGAGCAACTCATAACACCAGCGATCTGGTCATCCATAATGTACAATTGCGTACCTTCATCAACTTCCGAGATTTTTGAGAAACATAAAATGCATCTTATACACCAAACGTTCGTATTAGGGACAAAATAACAGCTACTATGAAGACGTCCTTGTTCAAAGCCGACCTTTTCCCTCCTTTTTCCTTGCCTTCCTCCAACATTAAAGGTCCTATATCCTCTCTAAGTCGAAAGCTCAAATACCTCGGCGAATGGCTTGAATTCACCTCACTCTTCATAAGACGCGTAATGACCGAGGCGAAACAAGTATAAACGATGACTAGTATCATCGATAAATATATCAAACCTCTTCATTCTCGGAATCTTAATATATTTTTACACCATTAAAACTCATTGCATCCTTACGTGACTCGCTTAGCAGCTTGGAAATTAGCGTTATCTGAAGAAATGCTGCTCTTGAGGACATTTTGAAAACATTTTTTTTATCTAAAACCGAAATACATCCTCTTTAAGCACAATGCCTGCAAGTAGAAACAATCACCACCAGCGGACCCTAGAGCTCAAACAGCAGGAGACTCTCAAATAGTCGCCAGTTCTCCCATCGAAGGATGCAGTTCATCTTCCGAAGCAACGTCAGGCAGGCTACACAACTAAAATCGCCTGACGAGCGAAAAGACGTCAGTCATACCTCAAGCAATCGTTTTTTTGAAGAACGTTCCAAGATTTCTGTTAATTAATAGCGGCTTAGTATTCTTAGGGCACTGTTGGCACTGCATTTCTGTAAAGAGCATTTCCACTCTCCATCCACATCATTGAGAGCTATAAGATAACTCCATTTTCTTTCTCCCTCAGAATCCTGTCAACACGAGTTTCCATTGTTTTTCGGTATCAGTGGAGTAAATTTTTGTTTGAAATTGGCACATTGGTACCAGGAAGCTCCAGGCTGCACCGTCCTAGGCTGGACCTTCATTTAAGCTCGGTATACTCGTGTGCGACACAAGTTAGGGCAGGCCCTAGTTGCTAACATACACTTAAGTAATGTACCTTTGTTGTCCATTGTGGTGAAGGTACATATAAAATAATGTGGTGGGAAATTAATGAAATATACTGAAGGCAAAAGACTGTTTATAGTGTGTAAATAGTGAAGGCTTCTAAATGCTATGTGCTGAAACTTTTCTCTTTGTGTTGAACCAGATCCAGCTCAGATGAAAGAAACATACGCTCAGGCGTGGAGCTGCATGGCCCGTCGTCGATTCTTCTCCAGGCCCGTAGTCGATTCTTTCTACTGTACCAATTATTCGAAAAACAACCGAACAGAATTTTGTTTCGAATTCTCATATGAGTTCTCATGACCTTACTCCTGAGGTACCTGCCAGTTTTCCCCTAATGCTGACCTCAATTTCAAGAACCTCGTGATACTTTGCTACAATAGGTGACGATATCCTAACCACAGTCAAAAGAAAGGACATCGACCTGTTCGAGCCACTATCGACCGCCATGGCGAGACTAACTCCGCAGATCATTATCAGAAACGAAATTCCACAGATGTGTCTGGGCATTACAGCAACAGACCAGCACAGCAAGCTGGCTACCCGTGAAGTAGCCACGCCCGACGACGAGTGAACGATCCCGAGCGATGCTTTGGGCATTTCTATAGGCTATACTATACAAATATCGCAATGTATCATATTGTTTCGATCGATTGCGGCAGCGGCCCACGACCACGTAATGTATGTAAGATAGTGGTAATAGGAGGGAACTTTTACTCTAGCGCAAGGCGGCACCTCGAGAGGGTCTCATGAAGGTGTCATTTCTTGAATTAAAAATATTTTAACTCAGTCGGCATCCTGAGCTAACATGTGTATTTATCCATCGAGCTACTAATTAAATCATATCCGACACTTTAAATTAAACGTAAATTCAAGACCCTTCAATACCCTCGTCACCGCCACATCTTTAGAAGTTGATTATTGTAATCACTTCCCATCCTCTAATTGCGGGACCTATTTCTCCCATGTCATGTGTACATCATTATCATTACCATTAAAAATGCTGGCCAGGATTGTGTTCAATCCCTAAACTGACTTAAAATTTACAATTGAAATAAATATTGGAAAAGAGAAAATCAAATCAATAACGACGTAAAGAATGCAACTTGGACGAACCCGAAAACGTAACAAATACTCATCAGGCCCATCAATATTGTGCAAGGAGATGCACTGTGACCTGGGAAAGTTTGCAACGAGTTCATTCGATCCCAGAGAGCTACAATGGTTTGATACCCCGTACCAAAGGATCAATTGAAAAACCAATGTCGGAAATCGAGTATGATGAATGAATATCTTAAGCGTGCTCGGTGAGTAGGTGAGTAGTGCGAAATTAATGGCGTAATGAAGGAAATTGTGATTTACTGCGTTCGCTATAACTATGTCGCTCTAAAGGCCATTTTACACCTGCGGAGTTTTCGACGTCAATTGACTACAAGTGAACTGAACGCCGCCCATTTGCTTAACGCCCCGCCCACTTTTTGACTACTCCCGATCGGGCAGTAGTCAACCGTGGCGATCAAGCATGTCTTGATTCTGTTGATTGCAGCTGCTAGCTTGCCGGTGGTAATGAGGCGGCGAGTGCTTTGCGGGCAATTATTGTCGAGTATACACGATGGTGTTCGCTGGAGATGATGTTGGGATATCAATCGCGATGAATAAATACTCTCCTTGTATATTGAATACTAAATTGGAAGACTATAAAAGTACAATCTAGAGATTATTTGCATTGTGAAATTTTTTAAGTCTTCCAAATTATACAGTGAAAGCAGTAAAATCTAAAATTCAAACAACAGAAATGAAAATATGGTCTTGAAGTAAATAAAAAATTTGGTTCTGGTACTGACGACGTGTTGACGATCTTCTCTTCTCTGCTTTTTGAAAGATGTTTGCGGTAACTTAGCTTCACAATCTAGCTCCTGGTGGGATGGAGTTTCTCATCATTGCCGAATTTTTTCAGTCACTTTTTTGTGGAGAAGGTGCGCGGCAAGTGCCATACGTGCAGTTATTGTCGAGTATACACAATGGTGTTCTCAGGAGATGATGTTGTGATATTAATCGTAATGTGCAAATACTCTTCATGTTTATTGAATACTAAATTAGAAAATATCAAAATATAAACTTTAGAGATGATGGCATATCGGAAAATTTCTGACAGTCTCTCAAATTATACTGGGTAAGCAATAAAATCTAAAATTCACACTTTAGAACTGAAAATATGGTCTTGAAGAAAATAACAAATTTTGTCCTGGAACTGACGACGTGTTCTTCCAAAACTGTGGTTGACGATCTTCTCAGCTGAAATATAGGTACTTAAAGCCATATATACTTTCAGAATAATCTCTCATCAGTACTTAGCTCTTGAAAAATAGATCTGTGGCTCCCAAGAGTTGGTCTATATTGTAGCTGCTCCCTTCACTACATTGACTGCGTTGACTGCAAGCGGTAACTATGTGTATAAGCATCGGCTGCAGTTGCGCACGCAATTACTCTGATGGGCGTGGCTTCATGTGAACACGAGTAGTCAATTGACGTTGAAAACTCCGCACGTGTAAAATGGCCTTAAGCGAAAGGCTGAAGTGCATTGTCTCTTTTTGACCCGCTAACGACTGATATAGTGCCACACTTCACGTAGCAAGCAGTGCTTACTTTTAATTATGCTTATCAGTGCTATTATTGTGATAATTAGTGCTTCCTGCCATTTCCTTGCCCCGAAGGTGTCAGTTTTGTGCTATAAAAGTCCACGGCCTTTAAGCTTAACATTTTAATAACTCGTGCATTTGATTGCGGAGCAAAAGGCCGGCTGATTTCTAGAGTGCCAACAATACCTTTAATTAATTGGTTGAAATAAATTTACCACAGGATGTTACAATGCCTAGCAGTTATGGATAAGGGCCGAATTTCACAATTTATGGAACTGTATTTTTAAATTTCAATGAACGTATTCTGTCTCATCAATTTGTCTCAAACCGAAAAAAAAGTGATCCAATCGCTGAAAAGATTTCCAACGGAAACCGCTGGAGAATGTAATGTTTATTTGAAAGCCTTGGTCCAGGATGCTTTCCTTAGTGAAATATACGCTTGCACATCGTTTGTAAAGTCTTTGACAGAAGGATTTTCAATAGTTATTATTCACAAATCATAGTCTTGACTAAAAAATCACGATTATTCTCTAGTCTTCGAGCGGTGCTTACAACCCCCAACTGAACTTAGAAGGTTATCCCCGGATGTTGCAGACTTGTAGAACTGTTAGTTGAGCCTCATTGAACAAGCCTGGGTATTATAAACGAGTCACGCATTTGCCTCGCTAAGCCTAACAATGATGTTCCAAAGAGATGGAAGGAAAAGATACTATTTAGACCACAATTAAAGGAATGGAGACGGCGAATCGATGCACAAGGGTGTGCCCATAGTGTGCCCGATGTACATTGAAGCAGTAAAATTGAAAAAGCTTATAAAATAAAATCCAAGTTGAAGAAGAAAGTATAATTATAGGTGCTGAAGAGAGAGCATTAGTGAACCGGAAAAATGTCCTTAACCAAACAAAAACCTATTCTATTTTGACGAAAGGAATGTCTGCACAACTTTTAGTTGTGCTCGTCATAGCCGTGCTGTTTAAGGACCTGCCTCCATGCGGGCATCGAGGGTTCGAACCCCGGCGCTGGGTGGCGATTTTCTCCGTTTGGTATAGGGGCAAAATTCTAAGCTCAATACCCCACTCTACCCAGTTGTCTGAAATGGGTACCGGTCTTGACCGGGGGAAAGCGTCATGGCGTTTTGGTGTTAGTTATAAGGCATTTGAAAATCCAACATACAAGGTGATATGTATCAGGCTTTATTTGGAAATAATGCATCCTATAATAGCCTGTGCTAAGATATTATTAGAGGCGAAAATGGTGGCCTATCCACAGAACATAGCAATCCCACACTAGGCTTCACCAAAGGGCTAACATAGCAATAGCAACGAATAGGTTAGATCCAACATAGGCGTAGCAACACAGTAATCATCAATAGGCAAGACAACGCATCAATAGTACATAGCTATGATACAACAATAGTACCACATAGAGTAAATAGTTCACTCACCTGTTGGCAATCTTCTATTCTATATACTCCTCAGAGATGGGCCAGTGAGAGTAGAGCGGAAGATAAATTGGATATAGAAAAGAATAGAAGCAGAGTTAGTTGTAGGTAGGTAAAAATAATTAGAGTAAGTACTTACCCATAACTGAGTAACTTAAATGTGCACACTTAGCCAACATTTACTGTTGTTTTTCGACTAAGACCAATGAAAGACTGACTGCGATTGTCGCCGTCATGAGCGTTGCCAACTTTTGGTCTATCTAACTAGAACTTACATTTCTCGCTATATTACACATCCGTAGATGCCGATGTTTGTTCGTTTGTTCGTTCGTTTTAGCTCGGGACGTCGTATCTTCCTCCAGAGAGCACTAATTTCTATAGATACAACTGGATTCCCCTGAGGTGTCACACGTTTGCAGAATAATGTTATTTTAATCTGGGAACAAGTTTTGTCTTCTCATTGTGGTCTCAAAAGATCTCCCAGGCTTAAAAAACGCTGATCCTGAGCTCATCTTGTACGTGACTGTTTTGTACGTCGGCATTTCGTGTTATTGATGTCATCGCTAGCGTGTCGGCGCTGGCTGCTTCATGTTGCATCAAACCGGCTTCGTTTTGAACTTTAAAGTTCTGAGCAACTCCTGTGAGATTTGCGAGAAACGGCAAACGTCGCTGTATGAAGCTGCGTTCGATGCTCGGAAAGTACGTGTTCACAGGAATTGCAAGCAAAACTATGAAGAAAATTAAGAGCAATGGAACCAGAGGCCGCTGTACGGACGTGATTACAGTCAAGGAGCCCTTGATCGTCCCACGAAAGAAAGAAAGAAAGAAAAATAAAAAACGTTATTTCCAATAGAGATTGTAAAATATTAGTCATTGGTTTTTAAATATCTTAAAGTTAATACACTTAGATGAAACACACACATGAGTCTTGTAATGCCCATGCCACTAGTCGAAAAGAAATGATTGAGGGCATTGTACTCCTAATCTTGCTTAATCTACATTTGACAATACATGTAATGATAATGATAAGAGATAACACAATTACATAGACGATGCATTTTCATTGTGGGGTGAAAACACTTTTGACAGTTTTCATGTACATGACATAAAACTTCGCAATTATTGATGCCAGGAAATAATATATGAATCGCTTGTTTCGGCCGATGTTCAAAAGTGTCATTTTAAGGAAGCATGAAAAAAATATATAAATACATAACCATATACACATACATATATATATATATATATATATATATATATATATATATATATAATGTTATTTTAAAAATATTAATATATATATAATATATATATATTATATATACATACATATACACACATAGATATATATATATATGTACACATAAGCATGAGGACCAAGAAGATTATAAGTTTTGTATTTCTAATTCAACAATTTTAACATAACGGTCGTTAGTTAATAAGCATTTTATTTTAATAAAATCGATGATTGCACAACAAATGTATAGTTTGTACATGGATGCTTTACAATAATGATGATGAATGATGATGATGAAGGCATCTAAGGATGCTTTATTTCCAATCAAGCCTGATACATATCACCTTGTACATTGGATTTTTAAATGCCTTCTAACTAACGCCAGGACGCCATGACGCTTTGCCCCGGTCAAGACCGGTACCCATTTCAGACACCTGGGTAGAGTGGGGTATTGTGCTTGGAATTTTTCTCCTATACCCAACAGAGAAAATCGCCACCGCCAGCGCCGAGATTCGATCCTGGGTCTGCCGCACGGCGGCAGAACCCTCTAGCTACATGGCTATGGCGAGCACTAATAAAAGAGATGACGAGTTAGGTAATGTTACAAGTTGAGAGTGAACAAAAAAAAGACCGTTATCTCTACTAAAATGCTAGTTGTCAGTCTAGTACACACATATGTGCACATATACATGTAAATATATACACATACACATGCACACACATACCCACGCACATACTTACACCAAACTCGTAAGCATACACAAATGCATTTCTATGCATCGAGGTAATTACAATACATACGCAATCTATAGAGTGTCATACGCATAGCGTGCACACGTACACATATACACAAGTAAGCATGTGCGCAAATATCAGCGTAATCTAATCAGTATAAACCAGCATTCCAATCGGGGGAAACGGAGAAAATATCTTTTATTATGCCATGAATTTTATAAAAATTTCCGTACTGAAATTAGTGTCACATAACAGTCTACCTAAGTCAGAAACATGAAAACGATTGTGGGACGTAAATAAGAAAGAAAACATTAATGTCCTACAAGGGTTTCATATTAGAAAAAAATCACATTATCTTTGAAATATGGCGCAAATTGTCGGCAATTGATAAACATACATAGGTATCACATTATTATAAGCATATAACTATAAGCATTATAAGCATATTACTGCAGTATAAATGGATGGTCACACAACGAATTTGTTTTTTTTTACATCGATGCTTTACAATTTCATATTAGAAAAAAATCACATTATCTTGGTAATATGGTGCAGAATGTGTGCAATTGATAAACACACACACATATAGGTACCATGACGGTCTAGTTTAATGCTTGCACAGAGACGGAGAGGGATGACATAAAATGCAACCTTCGACTGGTTTATCTACTCTAGTGCACACAGGTGTACATACACACATATACAAGTAAGCATGTTTGCAAATGGCAGCGTATAGGCAATCAAATAATTATACCTACGCATACTTCAAAACTGTTGTGTGATGTCATGAATTTTAAGACAATGATCGGGGGAGATTGTTCAGCAATGGAGATACCAGGCAAATGAGATTCATCAATACTTATTCAGTATGTTCTGTAACTAAGAATTCGTTTTGAGACACAAGGTGACGAGTTATTGTGGCTTTAAATTCTCTCGGTCTTTGAAGGATTTTAATACTCCGTGGAAGTTTGTTCCACAGTAGTTCCACATCCCCATAGGAGGCAGTGATTCAGCTGCATTAGATGCAGTCTGAGAATTGAACAACAGTGAAGTTTTTTTTATGCGGCGTGTCACGAAGGAGCTTTTGAACTTTGTCTCAGAAAAGCTTAGATTTCTGCTTCAGCACATGAACTATCTGAAAGTCATACCCGTGACTGGTGCAGCCAAGCCGGTTCAACAAAGTCTCCCTGCCAAAACGAAAGGACTCATCGACGCGGTCATCGACAAGCTGACGAAGCCCTTTGGTCAGAACTTCCATTCGCACGACTCGATATGTAGGGTCGAATCGTTGCAGAGGTCTGTTCCGACGACTTACTGCCAGGCTCGTAGCTCTGACGGTGCTCTGTGTCGTATATAGGAACTTGCTCGCGAGATTGCTAGTGCTGGGTGAGGTATCCTAAAGCTCAGGATGTATCCTTGTGGCTCATCCAATCTTCACTGATGTCTTGCCCGGAGTCTTCTGAATGTAGTCCATCTCGTGTACAAAAACTGCAGAGAATTACGCTCCTCGAACAGTGTTTGTAGCAACATAAAAACTAGAGCTTGCGTGCATAATTAGGGCTCACGTGCTCCAAGGCAAATACTTTGTAGCTCGGGAGAATTCAGTTCGTCGTAGCAGATACTGTCATGGCCCACAATTTTAGACGAAGAGATGGTTTTCTATTAATGAAAAAAGGTAAAAGTCTTCACACGCCAGAGAGGAGCGTAAACTTAGATATTTCTCATGCGTCACGAATTGCCGCGAACCGATTTATACTGCACCATTCATACGGATGATGTTCCGTACACATATAATGCTCCTATGCATTTTAATACCCGATTTCATGACCTATTCTGGACGTCTCTTTCAAGGCTAATATGGAACAACCAATAGCCGCGTTTCATTCCAGACGCCGAAAATATCTCAAAAAAGATATGCGAAGTCATAATTGACCGACTCATGTTAGGAAAATCCTCAACCGTAGGTTAATTAGGAAGCTAATGTCATCTAAATTCAATAGGAACAATCACTGGCATTTGGCTTCACCTTCATTTCATTGCTCTGGCTTGCATTAAAAGTTTATGAAGCTTCTTCCAGCCTTCTTCACATCAAACCACAAATGAGAAGCTGAAATGGGGAACGCTGCGAACTCGAACAAGGTCGCTCTCCAGACCCCAGCGCGGTGAGACAGGGCTCGTTACTGGCTTTATTTATCTCCGCTTCGACGCAACCTCGTAAACTGGCTGCTTATAACCGACTTCTCCGAGACACCCGCGCCTAGTCATGAGGGACTAATTCCTCCCGAGCCTCCCCCCGTCGGGGGTCCACCGATTTTCAGCACTACAACAGCCGCCGTCGGCAGCCAGGGCCGGCTTCACCACAGAAGCAGTAAGTCAGGTGATTGGAATGAAGTCGTGCTGAATGCCAGTGATTGCTTAAAATGTAGCCTGAGGTCATTGTAACACGGCCTGTAATCTAAAGGGGAAAACGGCAGCTTAAGATAACTTTTTGAATCTCTATTATTTTTTCGTAATTGATATTTAATTTAATCTCCGTAATTGATAGACCATTTAATATCCGTAATTGATAGACCATTTAATATTCGTAATTGATAGACCATTTAATATCCGTAATTGATAGACCATTATATATCCGTAATTGATAGACCATTTAATATCCGTAATTGATAGACCATTAAATATCCGTAATTGATAGACCATTAAATATCCGTAATTGATAGACCATTTAATGTCCGTAATTGATAGACCATTTAATGTCCGTAATTGATAGACCATTTAATGTCCGTAATTGATAGACCATTTAATGTCCGTAATTGATAGACCATTTAATGTCCGTAATTGATGAACCATTTAATATCTTCCAATTGATCAAAGCTTCCGTTGCTTAGCTATTCTCTACTTGCGACGGAAGTGTATACTTCAATGAGACCTTCATTCGCATTCCTCGATTTTGGCCTCTAATTAATAACTCACTATTCTTTCACAGCTGTTTCCCTTAACGAAAAAGACGAGCAGCTCGAGGACGGCACGACTCTCGGACCCCAGTGGATCCGCAGTCCGTCTGTAGAGCGCGGACAGACGGCCCTGTCATCTGTCCCGCTACCACCAGCTCGGACCTTTAGTCCTTGAATAACTTTTGTTGGTGTTCATGGTCATTAAGATTTAACTTGGTGCAAATGCAACCAACATTACTTTGTTTCATTCCGAGCCCGTTTATTTCTAGGCTTTTCCTGGATAGATTTTTCGTTAACTCATCGTAGGATAGCGACGCTACCACGCTGATTCCACAAGATGTTGCAAATTTTCTTTACATCGCTCTATAGCAGAGGGTTCCAACCTTAGATAGTGAATGAATTTGTCATTCCTGTTACCCCATTACCAATTCAAAGAAATTATTTGACTTTTAGGTGTATATGATACCAAGAATACATATATATTAAAATGTTTATTTGCACTTAACTGCCTTATTAAAATTTCTGCACTAAGGGTGCAAAAGAAGGGAAACTGTTAACTATTTTAAATAATTAATGTGTACCTTAGTGGTAGCATGGATGCAAGTCATCAGTTGTAAATGTCTCCAAATTTCCATTACCCCAAACTACCCCAGTGGGGTTACAAGGCACAAATCTTGTTAAAGTATCATATTTCAGAAAGCGTCACCAGCTTTTTCTGACTTTCTTTTCAGGAGACAGACAGTTTGTTTAGTGCCATGACATCCCAGGGCTTCTCAAAGATCTGCTGAATTGAGACTTTTTAGACAGTTCAAAACGCAGTCTAAAGGGTGTTCTTTTACATCATTGGAATGTTTATGGAGCAGTACCTGTCGCTCACTCAGTGCATTAGTGGGAAGACAATGATGACATGAGAATGGTTATGGACTTATGGAAGTATCATGAGCACAATTAGATCGTTCGTGTAAACTAAAAGATAGTCAACTTTCTTCTTGGCAGCAGAAATGTTTCACCAAGTTTTCATGTTTCCTTTGTATGTTGGACAGCCGAGTACTAGACTGGCATTGGGCCCAGAAGGATTGGCCTATTCGTGACACCCTTGAAGCAGGCGTGCCAAATATCATACAAGACCCAATTGTACGCAGAGAAACGATCACCTTACCTCATCTTCACATCAAATTAGGTTTGATGAAGCAATTTGTCAAGACACTGGATACCGAAGGTGAATGTTTCCAACACATCACAGCTTTTATGGAGAATTCTGACATTCCCCATTGCCCTGAGAGATACTTTGCAGTTAAAACTTTAGTACCTTTGCAGCTTGGCTCGGGGCAGGTGAGGTGGAAGCTGCTTTACGCGATTCAGAGCTTCATTTCATTCCTATTGATGCTTTGGGTTGATCCCTTTATTGCATTGGTACCCGTTCGGTATCTCTTGCTTTTTTTCGTTCCTTTATTTCAGTTGCGACTTCCTAGCTATGGTGGTGACCTCTACTCGCGATCACAGCGGCTCATAATCCCGAGAGTAAAGGCGTCCCGCAGTCGTGGGTACCGATGCTCGGTGTTCAGCCGTGGCACGTCATCAAGCTCGTGTCCCGGTGGATCGCTTCCTCGCCTATTCTCTCTATTTCCTAAAGCCATTTTTGCTTCTATTTCTTATGAATTAATCACTTTTGTCCTATTGCTCTATTAGCTAAACCTTGTCATTGTTAATTGTATGACTGTGAGTGTGCGTGAGCTTGTTAAGCTACCTTAAATATCTTGAATTATTAAATCCTTAGACATTAATATCTTCGATATCTTAATAATCTGACATCTTGAATTCTTGTAACCTAAATCTATTTCGAGCTTGCTTGGAATGGGCCCTTAACTTTTTTCCTTAACTTAATTATCCTACCTGGAGCCTGACTGAAAGACGGCTTACCGGCTAACTCTCCGGGTAGTACTTGACTTTTAAACCTAATTCTATTTCCTAAACTTGCTCTTTACTTGAGCCTTTTTCTTTACGTTTACCATCTTTCCAACTCTACGAGTGGCTTCCACACTGAGGCATAATTAAACTCAGGTTAGCCTTTGAAATAGTCCTGCTATAATGTTCCTATTTGCTGCAAATCAATATGAATAACTACTTACTCCATTGATTTCTTCATTGCATCAATTCATTTGTTTATTTTTATAGTATCTGCATCTTCGGGCTCCAAAAGCCCAGCTTGAGGCTGCTCCACCGGGAACGATGCGGGACAGCTGGTTTTAATTCTGCACTGCGATCTCGGAGGAGGTCCAGTCCAGTGGGTTCCGCCGCAAGCTGATTAGGATCGCCGCTGAAGAATGCATGGTTTCGCGCCTTCGTAGTGGAAACAGTGCTGCTGCGTTTTTAGCCACCATGCAAGGAGTCGCCATTTTTGTTAATTTATAGGGATCGCCTTTCTTTCATTTATCTAGGTTAACCCTAGATCCTTCGTTCCTGAACTTTGTTGTTGTTAATTAGAATTAATGTAGTTTGTAATCTTATACGCTGTGCCGGCATTAGTCTTAAGATTTGTCCTAGTTGATTAATTCTTGTTCATGGCTCGTGAACCTACGATCCTGATGTTCAGCCTTTTTGAATGGTTCGTTTCATCTAAATTTACTGCTACTTGCAGCGTTGAATAAACTTCTTTGCTGTCGTTCCCCGTTTACCATTAATCCTATTTTTGTGGATTCTCCATACTTTACCAGGGTTATCATTTGAGAAGATCAAAGGAAGCGTGTTTCATGGCTCACAGATTCAAACCCTAATTCGTGATGATCAGTTGGTTGCTAAGCTGGCTGCTGTAGAAAAGGCAGCAGGGTTATTCTTTGCGGCCGTCGTTCAGCATTTCCTTGGAACCAATACGGCGGAGAGTTACTGTGAACTAGTGAACAGATTGCTCCTCGCTTTTCGTGATCTCGGGTGTAAAATGAGCATCAAGCTGCATTTTTTGAACAGCCACCTTGATATGTTCCCTGACAACTTGGGGACTGGGGGTGACGAACAATGAGAATGATTCCACCAAGACCTAAGGTAGTGGAAGAACGCTACCAAGGGTGCTGGGACAAAGGTATGACGGCTGACTACTGCTGGAGCATTGAACGAGATTGCCCAGGTGAAAGGTACAAACGCAAATTTCTGCCTGAATAAAATATACCAACAAATTGATAAGGTTTCATCAGCTGTGGTGATGTTCTGAAGGATGCAAAACTAGCTTTGGAGTAAAGATTGATGTTTCCTAAGAAACGTTATCAGAAAATACGACACACCTAACAATAGTGTAAATTATTCTCAAATCACATTTTAATGTTCTGTTTCTTTTGCAAATGTTAATATAGTAAAATGACTTTTCACACGTTTGAAGATTCAAGTGAACAAAGGAATTGTGGCTGATATTGTAATTTCCTACAATAAAAAAATAAAAGAAAGTAAAAATGTTATTGCGTAAAATCTGTAGCTGGCAGACAAAAACCGACTTCATAATTGAAATCAACACACTCAAATTAACTATAGAGAGGTCTTTTTTAAATGCAACAAAATGAGTGTTCCTCAGCGTCATTATAGCCTAACGGGTTTGTGAACTACATGCGACCACCAATGCTGTAATTTAAGATTGTCAAATAGAAAACTGCACGACCTGCCTTTAGTTTATTGCGATGCATTTCATGTTCTTTTGTTGTCTAATGCCCATAATCGGGACACTTCCTCCACGAGCGAGTAATTTCTCGTTTTAGTCCGTGTCGTGAAATCAAACTTCCTTTACTGTTCTTTATTATCAAGTTACCAACGAACCCATACCGAAGAAAATATTTCTGCCACCCATTAGGCACAACCTGGTTCATATTCTCAAAGTTGTCGAGACAATAAATTCAACAAGTTTAATTAATTCAACGAACAGCATTGTTTATCATGAATGTAATTGTTTGTAACAGAGCATTAGTGGCCAAAGATTAAGAATAATCCGCTTTATATTAAATTTACTCCTTCTTGCTTTATTAACTGAACTATTTTCACTTCTTATTAACGAGATAATTTTAAACAATGATTTTCAAAATGTTCACAATAATTTAATTTCAACATTCCAGTAGAGCTATAATAGTGTACATTTTTATAAGTAACTCATTTAGAATCATCTCGTTAATTTTTTTCCAATAAATTTTCCAATAACAATAAATATTTGTGATAAACTAAGTGGTTTTTATACCGAAGAGAGAATAGAGTTGTTTACATCATTGAATTAAAATGTCAGATTAGCACTATGCACACATTTACTCGAATGTTAATACCCGTTCTTATTTATGATTTTCTCATTCTCTTGAATTTCAGAGTGCACGTAACTCTAAAATTACGAGTGTATGATCGTTTTCTCGATCAAGTTTCATTTCAGTGTTTTTCAGGCTTACTAATTGAAATGCACTGTACCGTGTGCTGCAGGTTTTCTCGCACATTAAATTCGTTGAGAACAATTGAAGACAGCAGCAGTACACATACCTCGTCCTCTGTAGCCCACCTGGCTAGGGAGAGGCGGGCACACATCTGCGTCGTGCGCAGCCTCCGTGCCCCAATGAAGTCGCCAAATTGCTCTTGAAATGAATCCTTGTTCCAACTTCTGCTAAGATTATTTGCTGCAATAGGATGGGTACATCCCCTCCAAAGTTGAGGAAATATTATCAAGAAGAAATGTGTAAAATAAACGGAAGAAAAACTATCGTAGAACCCCCGTTTCACAAAATTCGGTTTTTCTTGCGTTTTTGAAATCGTCAAGCCAACGTGAAGAAAAATATTCAAAACAATGGAAACGCAAAGAACAATTTTTAGAAGCTAGAAAACATACCGAAGGTTGTTCCTAACAGAGGAACGTGGAATCTACGCTCAAGGTGTGTTCTCAACACAAGATTCCCGGAGCATAGAAACCGTAAGTCGAAAAAGATGAAAGACGATAAAAGTTGAAGTGCTGAAAAACAGGACAGCAGTGTACCAAAAAAGCTAATCTGTAACAAAATTAATCCCTATTCTACGCTCAATAAGAAGGCCAGCGTAATTTTTAGCTAGAGACCTCACATTTTCTCCCTGATGCTCTAATTCCCATAGATATAATAATTTCCGAGGGAGGGAAGAGCAAAGAACTTAATGTAATATGAATTATAGTTTGATATAAATAATTGTTTCCGTCAGCCTAAATTATTCTCCGTAAAACTCAGCGATCCTACAACAATCTATGCACACATCGAAAGTACCACACGCCATCACACAACGCTGAAGTCAGGCACTCACAATCACTCACAATGGTGCGTAAATCTCCTCTCATTCGGTCTCACGGGCAATTTTTGTGTTTGCATCTTTTCTGATAAGAGGGAAAAAACACAAAATTGAGAAATATCTTTATTTATTACAAAAAAAATAACACCTACGGCATGTATTAAGCACGGGTATTATGCGGATGATAATGATGTGAAACTAGACGAAGATTTCAATTTCTAGTTTCATTGTTGCCTGCTCAACCTGCGCGTGACAGATTTACACATCATAACAGAGAACTTTAATGAATGTCTGGCAAACGTAATCTGATAACGAATGTTCAATTTTTGAACATTCGCGAGACATTCAGCTTCCAAAAATTTCAGCAAAATCTTCACCTTACGAGCATTCTCTTTGGAATCAGTATGTAGTTTGTGAAAGGCGAAAAAATACACATGAAAAATAACAATGAATCAATAAATGCTAAATTACTATAGTTTGACAACAGATAGAGACAACACAAGAGAGAAAATGTTCTATTTATGTAAATTAAAAATTTCAAGTGACAGAACCCCCATGATCGTTGAGTTAGGGTCAAGTTTATGGAAATGCTTTCCACTTGTTTTGTACCATAGCAGATGCAATGACTTAAAATTTTCCGCCCGTAGGAGATGGTTAAATTCTATTGCGAAATTTCGAATACTGCTATTAGGTGGTGAAGAAAAGAGGGCTACTCGTACGTGACGATATTCCCTTATGCTTTCCAATGCGTGCCTTCAGATGAAGTTTGGTTCATTTTCCACAGATGACATCACACCGGCCACACGAACATCAATACACGACACAGGTTTGCGATGTTCACTAGTAAAAAAAAAAAAAAAAGACTCATTGCCCGAACATTTTCAGATGACCATGATTGCGTATTTTGACAATTCTGTATGTTCTTGTATAACATTAAATTATAATAGATAATCATTATATTTGAGCCTCCATGACCAAAACCAAGGTATTCCATAGAGAGGGAGGAGGAAGGCACCGCTTAACATGAAGTTTAGGGAACGAGGAATCTATACAAAGGGATTTTCCTACACAAGACACCCTGTGCATAAAGACAGTGAGTTATGACAGAAGTTCACAGAGCAAGATAATATTTTGAAAAAAGTAACAGGTGCTGAGAAACTGGACAGCAGTGAACCGATAAAAATAGATAGTCTGTAACAAAATGGAAGGTTTTCTGCTTGAATAAATGAAAACATACTTAACCTTCAGCTTAAGAGCTAACACTTTCCCACTGGAAGCTCTAATTCCAAGAAATACAATAGTTACAACCGTATGAGGGGTGAAACAATAAACAAATTCAACTCTTAACCAAAAATGATTGTCAAATGAAAATAAAATGAACTTCGAATTTAAATTTAGGTAGGTTTATTTCCCGAGAAAATAAAGAGATATAACACGTATCAACTCTATTCACACAAAAACGACGGTCTGAAAAAGAACTACTCGTATAACCTTAACTACGAGTGATAAATTTTTATACACGCGCCGAACCTAGAGACCCACAGTTTTTCACATGCTATCACATAAAGGTTTATGTATGTACTCAGTGATTGATGGTGAGGAGGAATTTTCAAAGAGCCTTGATGTAAGCTGACGCTGCACGTACAGCCATCCACACAAAACTCCCGAGGACTGACGCCCTCAGGAACAAGTTCACAGGTTTCTTCATATTTCACAGACCAGTAAAACATAGCAAAGTTATTCAAGACCTCACGGTGACCGATAGGTGACGGGCAGATACAGGTCAGCGAGTGGAAATAAGCATATTTATGCTAGGTGAGCTTTCACACATCCCCTTAAATTCTAGCTGTGCGCCTAAACGTTTTACACTGCAAATAAAATGCGCCATACACACATCCTTCCTTCACTCTCGGGAAAGATCACGCACACACTTTAGCAACCACGTGCGGCGATAACACATCGACACCTTCAATGGCATCACCGCCTCAGTAAAACCTAAGTTGTCCCCACACAAGCCAGGCGTTTTAATACTGCACACAAAACAACTCTTAAATTATTCGTTCAAAGTGTGTATTAAATTTTTGAACTTCTCGCGTTTGTAAATACTTTTGGGCAAGCCAATAGGTTTTATAACGTACACATTTTTTACGAGAAATTAATAAACAATTTTTTGCTCACTGGTATGACATTTAGTAACCTAGTTTCAACATACGCGTATAGAAAGAGTTCCACCTAGCATGATACAGAGTCACCTTTAATTAAAAAAAATAAATTCACCACCATTATACAGTTTTCTGCCAAAACTTCAAGACAATAAATAAAGCTCACTCGAAAAAATTAGTTAGCTTCATTTTCAACCCGACAATAAGAAAGAGTAAGATGAAAATTTTTTTCTATGACCTTCACAAATTGAGAGCAATATAGTTCCACTCAGCTCACAGTTCACAGGTACTCATTTAAACTTTAGACAATATTTGAGGTACGCTGCCATAAGGCAAACCCAGACGAAATTCAACATAATGTTCAGAAGTGCGGACGCGTGGGTTTTATTGAACAAGATCTTAGTATTTGCAGAGCTGAGCTCATCCATCATCAACTGCTTTCGCCACAGATACTTTTATCGATCGTATTCATGCCAAGAATTTTTTTGAAATGGCGGATCTTAATTTCAAATATTTTCCACCATTGCAAGGTCTCAAAGCTTCCACTACTCTATTTGGGACTCGTTTTAAACTGTAGAAACCGGCTTTAAATAACATTCGGGATGCATTTAACACGTTAACTGCGGCGGGTTAAACTGAAGTTCAATCCTCAACTCAAATTAAAAGTTAATTTAGAAATCAATTCTGAAAAAAAGACGATAATAATTAGATTGTGCTTTCATTTAGAATTCATCAAGTAATCATGAAAATCGAGTTTGTGACAACTGGTCGGCCTGCAGCATTATGAAAATTCCGTCAGAAGCCACCGATATGTCCCGTCGCAGTAAGTATTAAGTTGTAAAGGGTTTTCTAGATCATTCAAAAAAGGGTAAAGTTTATCCAAAATAGTGCGCACCTGCGTTCTGAAGACACATAAACCTAGCTATTTGAATGCTTCTAATTTGTTCACTTGTTAGTATTTCAATTGATTATTGTCTCGGTCTTGATTTGTGATGATGGAAAAATCATAAGAAATTTTTTACCATCTCTAAAATGTTATCTGATAGTAGTATATCTTAAAACCTAGACATTTATCATAATTAATGAGTCATTTGGTCCATCATATACTTTTTTCAATATACCCACAACAGATAAGCGCGAATTTCACACTTATCTAGTCTCATGAATTTCTATTTGAAACAAAAAATCTGCTCGGTTGGTTAGCGTTATAAGTCCATAACTTGGCCATTGCTTGTAAATGCTAACCTCTTTTAAGAAAATAATCAGCAAAAATCACAAGCTCCGTCCGTTATGGTTGTGTTCCTCCAACTGAACATTTTAATCTAATCTCGACAAAAATTGCACTCTAAGACGGTATAAATCTTCATATTTCGCAAATTCTTTAACGCTTTTCAAGACAATGCACACGGTTGTATAAAATGAAAACACCTCGACAAACCTTTTCTTTGAGAGCAAAGGTTTTCTAAATGCAACTCCTCCGTGGAATTCAGATTTGTGCATTATGAGAACTGAGTTCTGTAGGTGTTCATTGAGCTCTGCAGTGATTTTAGGAGCCGTGATTTTGCTATGCTTTCCAACAATTCGGTTTAGAGTCCGACAGTCTCTCTCAGACTTCACCTTTTGGCAGACCTGCGCCTTGCTGAGGACGTTTTTCTTTCTCTTTCAATGGCAGTAATTATTACTTTTGAAATAGTACCTTTTGAAACTGCAAGCATTTGGGCAGTTTCTGTTACACTAGCGCCTGCCATACGAGCACAAACAATATGCCTTTTTTAGAAGTCTGAGAGGTCTGCCATTTTTAAAAATTGTAACCAACGTTTTTTCAAATCTAATAAAAGGTATTCATTTTAAATAACCACATCAAATAACAAAAATAATAAACAAAAAAACATTAAAATGTTTCACGTTTTGTTCAAAACATGTTCAAAGCTTTTGATGCCAAAATGGTAGGCGTTGCCATTATTTTGTCTAACCTCTTTACGTGCAATTGTTAATTTCATACATAATTCATGCAAGAAAATTGTCGGTTCAAGTTTTAACCGAGCAAATATTGCCTTCAAATAAGAAAATTTTTCTAACAGACGTGACGCGCACGTCACCTCACTTCAAACAGCCGTGATGCATGCGTGGAGAGCAGCAAATATTACCAAGGGAACCAGCAAAATACGTCGACACTTACAGCCAGAAAAATTATGAACTTTAACATTGGTTCTTCAGATTATATCGTTTTAAATGTGTTGAGAGAGGAGAGGGATTGGTTAAAGAAGGGTGTGGAAAGAGTCAAGGATGGATTGATTGTTTGATTATAAGAAAGTTTTAGCCTCCCTTTACCACAACAAAGATGTTCAAAGAGAGGAAGGATGAAGGCACCATTTAGTATGGAGTTAAGGGAACGCGGAATCTACGCATAAGGTGCATGATAACAGTAAGCTAAGAAAGAAATTCATAAAACAAGATAAAAGTTGAAGATGGAAGTAGTAGGTGCTGATAAACAGGATAGCAGTGAATTGAAAAAATATGGTCCGTAACAAAACAAATCTATTCTATGTCAACAAAAAGAAAGCCTACCAAACCTTTAGCTCGGGCCCTCACACATAAAGGGTTAAGAATTATTGATATTTCTGTTATCATTCAATAAAGTCTTTTAACATTTTAACGCGCACTTTTTTATGAACTTCTTTAGAATTAAGCCATACGTCATTTTAAAATAATATTGCGACTTGATCTGAATTTTATGTATACGTAATAAAATGTGTTATTTTGATGATTTAAACCCATTTTACCACACGAATAAACTTGATCGAAGGAAAACCTGGATAATTTTACAAGTGCATGCCAGGGCGCTTTATATATTCAAACACTCCGATTAGAGGGCGCAGCGGCCTACGAATTCATTTCGGACAAGGCTAATCTAGACACCGTGCGTTCATTTACGCTTAAATTGATATAACAAAAAACGAAACGCTAGCGAGACAAAAAAAGTTGCCATTGCGCAACGAAACAACAGCTGGTGTGTATTATCATTTCACCATCACACGGAAAGTTTAGCAAGTAAGCTAATAGAAATGCAAGCAAATGGTGTAAGAGTTGCCCAGTTACCTTGCTTTCTTCTCCTCAAACGCGTAACTTAGGACAGTCAAGATTCATAGTCATCCAAACCCATGACGCTGAAGATCTCTTTTGAGGGTTTGTCACTCCATCTGACGACGAGCGAGTCCACCGATTCCCATTGCTGCCAGCTTCGTGGCTACGGCTTTATGCAATAATGATGAGTACAGCGGCGTTACATTCACAAGCATATTATCATTGGATGTTAATAAATACTGCAGTGCGCTTTGCTACTAAAATATTGCAAATTTCTAAATGACAACAAACGATAAAAATAATTAAACCTTGGTCTTTCAAATTGCTTGAAAAAGAAGGAAATTTACAGCAGAGCTGAATACACAAATAAACACCACCTGTTTGATAAATTTTTCAACAAGACGAAAAAACACTGTAGACATCATGAGAACACTAACTCTAAATTTACTACAGGATGAGCAACCTTTAACAGCAAAAAGAAAGACAAGATGGAGTGTTGAAATAATTTTCCCAATTATCCATAAAATTAACTGCAGAGGAGAATGATACTAGCATACAACCCTGTAAACGAGATCAGAACCGAAAAACCCACACCCATCAGTTCACCACACCTGTGTGCAGCTATTAAAGCTCCTCCTTAACCGGTGAGTCACCTAAAGTAATTTCAGCTTCTATCGTTCGAGGCTCATCAACAGAGCCAGGCTTGATTTTGTTCAAGGAGATCATGGCAACAAAGTTGTTGAAGGGAGAACCAAAAATTAGCTTATCGTTGGTTTGCGTTGTCTGTGAAATGTGGCCCACAACTCCGTCGGGGGACTGGAGGGAGTATTCGACGACACCCTCTGCACCCACAGCCACCACCATCGATCCTTTTTCCAACGGCACGACTTTAGCAGAGGTGGCCAAATTCAGCACCTGGAGACAAATATCAAGTACTCGTGTAATCAGCAATAGCTTCAGCCACCCGTCGTAGAACAATTCCATTTACGCACTCAAACATCAGCCAATAGGGGGTGGAGTAATCGAGTTCTCCCATTGAACTCAGAACTTCATAAATAAACATCTACTTGGTGTTGTAACTATTACAATAAAGTAGCACTTACATTCCTAACTATGCGCCACATTCAAATTCCAACAAGATTAGACTAGGTAAAATAGATTTAAATAGGTTAGTTCAAGCATCCGTGACCTCAACAAAGGCGTTTCAAAGAGAGGAAGGCGCCATATTATGGAGTTCAGGGAAAGCGGTATTCATACACGAGATGTGTTCCCTCACAAGATCCTCTGCGCAGAGAAAACAGGATGTTGCGAAAGGAGTTTATGAAACAAGATAAAAGTTGAAGAAAAGAGATGTAGGTGCTGAAAAACAGACCAGCAGTGCAGTGAACAGGAAAAAGCAAAAGACTATCGGTAAAAAAATTATTCAATTTCAATAAGGAAGGTTTACCTAACCTTAAGCTCGGGACTTCACATTTTCCCTCCTGGAGCGCTAATTCTCATAGGTGTGAAGAACAATGGCTGTATGCTCCTGAGGGGCAGAGTACCATAAAGCCCAGGATACCGTTTCTACAGAAGGTTGAGAGCAAAACATAAAACTATACTTCAATGGACAAGTTATTCTCAATGTGATTATGGTAATAAATACAAGAAATAATTAATAAAATAAAGGCAACGAAACATCTAATTAAAACGCTTTTGACAGTCTCTACTTAGGCCGCCCGCCCACTGATGCGATTCTATTGGTGCGACGCCTTGCAAAATCGCACGGTTTCTTTGTAGCACCGTAGGAATAGCATTGTGTTACCTAACTCACTGCCGATTGAGGCGAATCGCATCACATCGAATCGCATCAGTTGGCGGGCGGCCTTAGATTGATATATGAGCTTTGGCTTCTGGGATATCAGAGAGTAATTTTGAAAGGTTAATAAGTGAAAGCAAATAAATATGCAGTTAATAAAACTATAAAGTTGACACGGTACGAATTCTCAACCCTCTTTCTGAGTACAAACATTCAAATAATCCATAGTAATTACCTCAAAGAACATGCTTCACCGTAAAACATATTTATCATGATGTTTCCTACTTAAAATATCGCAGTAAACGTGGTAAAGATAACATCTTTGAAATGAAAAAAGTTAAATGACAGTGAATAAGCGACAAGGGAAATTAAATAATAAGAAAAAAATTGAGCAAGCAATAAACATTCAGTTATCTACATATTATTTGCAAGGGATATGAGCTGTCAATATTGTTCAGGTTAGGTTTACGCTGAAAAATATGTCAAGGCCCTGAAATTCTGAGGTCATTCGGAATTGAAGCTGAAAGATAAATTTCGAAATCAATACCAAATATGGGAACATTAGTTTGGCCAGTTTTTGTTCAGCAGCTTCAAAACTAACTGCATTCATACATTTATCAACAGGGTTACAAAATCTGTTTTCAAAAATGTTCATAGTGAATTCGAATTTTTAAGTAAATGTTCTAAAACTAATGGGCTTCCGCTGGTAGTCATCAATTCGTAGAGGTATTTTTTTATGAGTAATACACGTTGCAGGCTATAGTAGAAAATAATGAAGACCATTCTTATTGCTCAATAAAATTACCATGCACAAAATACTTCCAGAACTTTGTGTCACGTATCATTCTAGCATGACGTCACAAAATCTCTATGTTGAAGCGGCTGGACATCGGGTAGAAGCTTCCGTACTGGGACCCATCTTATCCAGTAGTACGCAATCATGCTGGTAAATACAATAATCCCATATCTGCTACCGATTTCAAAATTTTACTTTCAACTTCAACTCCAAATGCCCACAAGATTACAGTCATTATACACTATTCAACAAAAATCTAGCTTAAATAATATTAACTTAATGACATTGAACAACCAAACCATTTCCCCAACAAAAAGTCAACAGGTCTGCTCACTACATTTGCCCAATGTTTTTTTGATATTCCCCTGATATTGACTTCGTAACTTATCTAATTCACTGTCGTTTGATCTTTTATTTCAGAGATACTATGATCTTTTATTGAAATAACAGTGCTTTACTCCGGATCGTTTTCCATTAGAATATAAATAATTTCCTTGAACCTTTCTTTGTTATAAAGATTTTTTTTAAACCCTAATGGGCACGTATATAGTGCTATAACTTTTAGGCGATCAAAAGTGCGACTTGAAGTTGTGATGCAGAGCAGGGCTACATTTTGAAGCTTAGCTAAGTCACCAGATTTCAAAATCCAATGTCCAATTTTGAGCGTTGTTTCGTTTGTTTGTTGAAGTGTGCTTTACTTTGGCTGCAGCTGACAATTCTTGACAACATGATGTGCCAAGGAAAATTAAAAAGTGGCTTTACCTCATCTTACGTGTGGTAAAGTGATAAAATGAAAACCCTCAGTTTATTGATATTGCAAGATAATTCTTGGATATAACATTTCGTAAACTTAAATCGAACATTTTAATGATGCAAGCCAGCAACAAGCCCAAACAAGCTTGACTTTGCTTCTAGTTTCTGTAATATCAGAAATACTCGACGAAAATTAATTCAGTTAGACAACAAGCCTCTGTGTATCTTCTCAGATGTTCTGAAACCTAGTAAACTCAATTTCACGGGAAGATCAACGCTATATTCGAGACAAATGAATTTCACCCCTTCAGTTCTCAAGGGGCGCGAAACCTCTCAACACTCATGTGACGTCATGATTTCTCTGAGCAGGCGTGAGATTTGAGCATAGTATTACAGTAGTGTAATCATTCATTCGAGATGCATTGTGTGAACGCATGTGAACACAATTCAGATATTTCATATCTATACTTGCATAATGCGTTGTGCGCTCCTTGACGGGCGTACGCCTTATTATCATCACTAGTCCACCCCCCTTTATTTGAAATAGAAAAGAGTGAGAAATGAGAGAAAGGCCGTAGGAAATAATAAAATACAATCTCTCGAGAGCTGATGAGGCCGCGTGAACACGGCCCGTCAAAATATATAGGGCTGGAGCTTGTATCACAGATACGCTCATCACACACTGCACGCTGGCTTCGGACAGACCGAATCATCACCGACAGACCGAATCCGAACCACGGACGCGGCTCTTATTATAGTATAGATTATTATTATTAAATTAATTCGGCGCCCGATTCACAATATAATAATTTATAATAAAGGCATCTACGGATGCTTTATTTCCAATTCAAGCCTGATACATATCACCTTGTACATTGGATTTTCAAATGCCTTATAACTAACACCAGGACGCCATGACGCTTTCCCCCGGTCAAGACCAGTACCCATTTCAGACACCTGGGTAGAGTGGGGTATTGTGCTTAGAATTTTTCCCCTATACCCAACGGAGAAAATCGCCACCAGCGCCGGGACTCGAACCCTCGTTACCCGCACGGAGGCAGATCCTCAAGCCACACGGCTATCACGAGCACAAATATCACAACCAGGAGGAAGTCTAGAGAGCAAAGAAAAAATAAACTATTTAATATGGACTACAGAAAAATGGAGAACTTATGCACATGTGCGCATAAAGCACAGAAACAGCAAATTAAGTTAAAATAATAAGGAAATGTAAAAAAGAAACAGCAAAGAAGGCACCCTAAAAGCCTATCTGCTTAAAAAATATTAACTCACCATTTAATTCCAGTCATTATTATTATTATTATATAAGAAAGTTTTAGCCTCCCTTAACCACGACAAAGATGTTCCAAGAGAGAAAAGAGGAAGGCACCATTTAGTATGGAGTTGAGGGAACGCGGAATCTATGCACGAGGTGCACAGAAACAGTAAGCTAGGAAAGAAGTTCATGAAACAAGAAAAAAGTTGAAGAAGAAAGTAGTAGGTGCTGAAAAACAGGACAGCAGAGAATCGAAAAAAGATGGTCCGTAACAAAACAAAAACCTATTTTATTATAACAAAAAGGAAGCCTACCTAACCTTTAGCTCAGGCCCTCACATTGTCCCCCTGGGAGCGCCAATTCCCATAGATACAATAGTTGTATCCCCCTGAGGGGAATTCCAGTCATAATCCTTATATTAGACCATAGATAAACGTTAAAGTCAAGCAGAAAAAATTTCATAATTAAAACGCGCTACTCTTATGTAGACATTGAAATAATTTTTCCTGATAATTCTACATTCAGTACCTTTTCCTACGTAAAAGATCGTACAGCACACTTACTACAAAACAGCGTTGTGTATTATTACTCGAGTGGGCAGTGCGATGCCAGCTAGTCTGGCGAGACTAGACGACGACACAGACACGCATCCGCGCGCGCGAGCACGCACACGCACGCGTAGCGGAGCACACGGGAATGTTTTTACGCACTTGAAAATCTCGTACCTCGCCCCCATACAATGATTATAGGAATTACGTTATAGAACTCAACCCTCCCACACATGCTGTGAACTTTTCAATGAGGGCAACATCTTTCACTTAAGACTCAGGAGTACAAGATAGCATTCTAATTCACGATATGAGAAGGACGCTAATAACCGCGACTGCCGGACATTCACAGTAATTCAGCTCGACTCCCACTATTCGGCTAATTCTTTCACAAGTGTAACACGTCAAATACAATCTCGTTCTCTGTCAAGTTGAAGAAATGCACTCATTTGTGAGTTTATATTCACCTCTCCTAATTTAGTTAAGACTACTGATAATGAGCATAGATCGCTCAAAAGTTCCAGGTTTTAATGAAAGTTTTCACGGAAGTAAAATGTTTCTTGCAGCCCTTGTTTTAGCTTCTCCATAAGAATGTCTTTCTTCCCATGAAGTCTATTTCAGGTATCATATTAAGTAGGTCACTGCAATTCAGTCAATTAAATTCTTTCTTGCGCCCACTTACATTGTACGAAGCCCTGGAAAAGACATCATTTTGAAAGAGGCTAGTAAGGAGTTCCAGCGCTTTGATGGTTCCATAGCCAATGCGGGCCAGCAGCCGCCGCAGCCAGGGGAGGCGCAGCGCAGTGGCGGTCATGTCTATGGCATGAGGCCTCTTCACCACCACCAGCGTCACGTAGTAGCCGCCTGTGACACAAAGCTCCGCTCAGCCACTTGGCAAACTACGGCAAGCAGGGCTTCAAAACCTCAACAGCATTTCTCCCCAGAAAACCACAACAAAAAGCACGTTGCTACACTTGCCAGAATATTAAATAATAAGTTAGGAACGGAATAATATGCTGCACTCCAAAAAAGTGTTGAGCGTAAAAAATGGAAGAACGAATTCGGGATAAGTTACAGCGCATGCGCGAGATAAGAGTGTGTTGAATGGTCTCCAGACGCGCCTCTGCCACAATGCAACGCAGGCAAGGAGAACACGAATGCATACATACTTAACTTTAGCACATTCAATATTTGCATTCATTCGTAACATTATGTGTACAAATTTTGCCGTAAGACCGCATTCCAAGCCAAGTGCTCTAAACTACT
Source organism: Morinoia aosen (assembly GCA_030386875.1). Taxonomy (NCBI): domain Eukaryota; kingdom Metazoa; phylum Arthropoda; class Malacostraca; order Amphipoda; family Talitridae; genus Morinoia; species Morinoia aosen. Next base: position 68,818,169 of record CM059557.1, read on the forward strand.
GTTCTAGTAATCGGATAAATGAAGGAATTTACAAATAATATCAGTTACTTGAGAACTCTCCTAAAATCAAAGCAGTACAACACCGCATCATCAAGACGAAAGGGAAGGGCTGTGCAAAATATTTCCATGAAGCACCGGCAGTTTCAAATATCAAACCGCGAAATACTTTGCATCATTTTGGGGCAATCTAAGAAATGCATCGGCTATCGAAACTTCATTAGAAGCTTCACTGGAGAAGTTTAATGTGAAACCTTCAGTGGCTAGATGAAAAGATTTGGAGGCGAAATGCAGAAAGAACACTGAAAGGAAAAAATAAAGTCGGACAACTGCACGAAGAGAAAAGCAATATGAAAAGAAATCATCAGGTAATTTTTTTTCAGTTGATATGTAAAGGGGCTAAAATGATCATATAAAATTTTATGGTGTTGCCGAGCAAGCAGGAAGGAATTTTAGATGCCATGAGTAGTGAAACCCTTGATAAAATTACGCTAAAAAAACGAAATAGAATTGAGCATCAAACAGTGCATCAGGACTTGAACTTAAAAGTCTTAGAATGAGTCGAGAGTTTGTGCAAGGGTCTAATTACAGGAGGTTATATTACTCGTAGCAAAAGTGTAGGCGGTTTCAATGATGAAATATTCAAGCGTGTTGAAGGAAAGCATGGAGTCAACAGCCAATACGATGGCGGAGGAAACTGAAGCCCTATTATGAGTTTTAAGATGAAATTTTACCAGATACAGCCAAAGCAGGTGAAGATAGATTGAGGACTCTCCGAGATTGAGGAAGATGCATAACCTTTTGTTTCTGACGGTACCAATGAGTACGAAGTTGGTTTATGCGTTTGCATACAATAATTCAAGGAATAGTACTTTTGAATAATATGAACAAAAGGGTCAGACACTTTGCTAATTAGTAAAATTTAGAGCATCAGTAGCTTTAAGGAAACGAATTTCATATGCCGATAGTCATTGACTGTAGTTTTTTGTTAGTTCCTTCTTCATGATACGCACCCGTATTTTGCATCTATTCTCACAAAAATAAACCATGGCTTTTTATTATCATTAGATAAATATTTTATTAACTAGTTTAAGGGGATCATTCTAGTTGTTCCACTTTTTTCGTCCGATTCGTTTGAAAATTGGCCGGTATTTGTATTTTTTGAAAGTAAACTTTTCTACTCCTGTCACTTTTTCGATTTAGGCCTTAGTTTTTTATGAAAAATTAGTTTTTTGGTACATTTTTATGTATATTTCAAGACGTATCTCCTCATTGAGTTTTGATGCTAGAACAAAACCAAAGACAGTTTTAGAATCCTTGAAGCATTTCTAACAAAAAAATGTAGTATAATTTTAACATTTTGAAAAAAATTCGTGATAAGTGATATCTTATGATTACATCACAAAAAATTATTTGTGAGTTTAGAGCTATATAACTATTTTTTTCTCAAATTTGGAAAAAAGCCTATATTTTTTGTTAGAAATGTTCCAAGGATTCTAAAACTGTCTTCGGTTTTGTTCTAGCATCAAAACTCAATGAGTAGATACGGTTGTAATGTTGAAAGTTATTTGTTTTGGGTATAAGCCATAACAAAAATTTTTGTTGAAGTGTAATATAATGGACAATTTATGTAATTGAATGCAGTTTTAATTTTTATTTCAATAATTTCCATACATAACTTCATATTCACACTGTGAATTGTGATTTCCAAACAAAAATATGAAATTTTTTTCAGTCTGATTCATATGAAATTTGACTTAAAAATATAACTTTTGAAAAGAAACACAACTTCTTCGATTCATTTTTTTGATTCAGGCCTTAGTTTTTGTAAAAAATTGGACATAATTGGTTTTTAGTTCATTTTTATGGATATTTCACACCGTATCTCCTCATTGAATTTTTATGCTAGAACAAAAATAAAAACAGTTTTAGAAACCTTGAAACATTTCTAACAAAAGTAAATTTTCAAATTATCCATTTCCTGTTTTGTTTTCTTTTTATATGGGGTTGAAATGGGGTCAAAAATTCAAGATTTTTGTCCCCTCCCTTCCCTGGGGGGAGGGGATCTATTGTCCATAGCGCCATAAAATTTTAGGACCGAATAGTCCACCACCCAAGGGTCCTTTTCGAACAACAAAACAAAAAAAGCTCACCGGACCGACAGGGGCCTGGGATGATTACCTTAAATCTCCTTTGTTATGGTTGAGGATTCTTAAAGATACCGGAGAGAATGGCGATTTAGCATAGACTGTCGGAAACGAGGAATTTATGCACAATGCGTGTTATCACACGATGCCCTGCACTTAGAAACAGGAAATTATGAAGGAAGAGGAAGAAAAGATAAAAAGATTACAAAAAAGGCATGGAACATACTGGACACAGAGGATAGAAAGTCCCGAAGGCTGATCTATGGTTGAGGCAGCAAAACAGTCTCCCCTGGAGGCGCCAGTCCCCACAGCATGGAGTATACAAGCCTAACTTGCACTTATTGCCTGGCCTATATCCCTGAGGGACAAGTTTTTCTAATTTTTATTTTTCTTCACAGATTAGTTGAGCTTAAAACTCGAATAATAATAGATATCGATAGATTTCTTGTCAACATCAAAAGTATGTTTTGGCCCTAGCTGGCGTCAAATGTCTTGAATACAAGGGAACGAGCATGTGCCTGCGCAGAATATTGCTTACTTCAGAACCCTCTCACATGCAATTCTAAACGCTGATAACTACATTCTTTGAATTCTTTTCTCTATGGCAAAAAGTTTTCGTGTTGAAAAGGCAAACAATTAGCGACAAAAAATCCGTTTTTGTGCAGTAGCTTCCAGAATAGCTGAACATGAATAATTTATTTTATATGTTCGCCATTTTCCATACTCACATCTCACCATTCACCAAGTGGCTCAATGCCTCTACATTAGAATTCACTTTGTGTTGAACTCAGTAATTCATTTATAATCTTTGTTTCTGATGGTCTTTAAAAATTCATTCATTGTTCCAGACTTTCCATAATTAAATGAAAAAACTGAAAATCACTTGATGCAACGTTTGTTGAATACAGTGTATAAATAAAACAGAGGATAAGATAACCTAGTTTGTTCTTACATAATTTCTGCCATATCATACTTTTGCGCTGCAATGAAACAATTCCGAACGACTATTGAGCCATATCTCATTATTTCACGAGCAAATTTAACCCTTTAACGCTGTAGTCTGCACTTACAGTGACTTCCAACTATTAATTTAAAATAAAATCGTGTCTCTACCATAAGAGAAGAGGAACTCTCTTTTAATGAAGCTCCAATACGCTAGAAGTAGGGAGTGGAATGTTATCCACAAACTTACTGCATTTTGTACTATACAATGTCATAAAAACCCTTTTTCATTACGATATGGGTGAGGTATGAATTAGAAGGGTTACATCTCTGTTGTACATGAACTTCCTTAATGGTTATGCACGTAGCGTCCATGAGGTGGGCACAGGGCACGAGTTGCGGAAAAAAACGGCATGGAAGTTCCAAATTTGTTTTACAGAAAAAGACGATATATTTATTGCAGAAAATCACTGCAAGTTTGACTATTACAATTATTTAGCATAGCGCGAACAGACTGCAAAAGAGTGCTGAAGTGCGTTTTTGATAGGTCAGTAGAAAATAGAAGAAAATTAAAAGTTATTCGTAGAATGAAGGAACAAGTTTGATGGTCGGAAAGAAAACGAGCTGCGAATGGCTGTAAATGAATGAGGACGCACATAAATAAGTAGATGAACGCAAAAGTACCCAGAAGGAGCACAAGAAATATAGGGAACACCTCACCCAGGCGCCTGCCATCACACCTACTCGTATGAGGCAGTCGTGAGCCCTACAAAATGAACCAGTGCCAGCTACTACAAAAACAAAGGTATTTAGTGTGAGTTCTGAAATAGAACTGGACATAATGCATTACGAATAATTTGAACTTGTAATACCATTTTCCTTAATGGCAAATTGTCTTAAAATAACTTGTATCCCTGCAGTAGACATACATGTACAGACATCACCTGAGAGAAAGAGAACATGTACATAATGTACCTTTTAGTCTCAAGCACCTACATACCTTCTGGTCTCGGACGAATGTTGTCAGGGAACCCAGGCAGACCATCCACAAAAATGTCGCGAGAGCCCGCCTTCTCGCCTTTAAGCCAGTACCTTGCAGTCACAGAGAATGCAGGTAAAACTTTATCAAATCCTATTCACTGGTATTTAAAGCCTTTTATTAAGAAAATCGCCTAACGACTCAAATCAGTAAGATTTGAACATGAGAAACAAAATCAGAATCAATTTGGCCCAAAGACAATACAAAAACAGATCAATCAGCAAAAAATACGAGACCTGCTAATTACAAGAACTATTGCAAATAATTTAGAGCTGCACCCATAAATGGAGATCGCTCTGATGTACCAGTAGCCTTACGGAAGAGCGGTAAGAAATGTGAGGAAAAGTAAAAGCTGAACGAGGATCATTATGCACAGAGCGCTGATACTCAAAACGCTAGTAAAAAATTACCACTAAAACATTTAAAAAAAAATTGGATAATGGAAACACAAATTAGGCATTGCCAGTAAAATAATGGCGTAAAATTTTAATCAAACTAAAAGGAAATGATGGTGTTCAATAAATACAGAGAAACATGACACTGACTGATTCGTGTCAGATGAAAGTAAATTTCTGCAGCACAGACAAATTACTTAATACTATGATTAGAGTCCAAGGAAAGAATTTAACTTGCACACTGTTCACAATAACAAAGAAATAGAGAATCATTCTTTCACGACAGTTGATTTATTAAAACACAGGCAAAGATGCGACATGGCTGCAACCAGAAATTACCGCAGGAACGCTCAGTAAACAAAACCTTTGAACGCAAGTTATTGAGTTATGCATGGCGACAGACACAAGCCAAGTGGCACACCCAGTCCAGCGCCGTCTGCCAACAACCGCGCACAAGAGAAAGAGTAGCGAATGAACGAGGAAGAATAACAATCACATCTACGGTCATTTAAATTTTTCATTTAATCAAGGATTAATTTTTGTTTATGCTTCAACGAGAGATCATCAGAAGACAAACTCGTGAAGCCTACATTTCAGCAGCCCCACAAGGGCGCAAAATGCAGCACTTGAGTTGGCACAGCTCGTGAGGTGCCCAACGCGAGGCCACCGCCGTCATCAGGTAGGGAAGGAGAGGCTGAAAGGTTTCGAGTAGTTTGCTGGGGATCGGAGCTTGCTGGACAGTGCTATTGGTGGGAAGTGTCCAGATAATATGCGATTGCGCAGACACAACAAGCGCTTTTTCGTGGCTCGGCTCACGGATGTACAGAGCGAGACATACTAGTATACCTCCCTCCTATCCAAAAAAAATGTTCGGCTCAAGAAACAAAAATAAACAAATGGCACAAGGAAACAGAGAAAACATTCATACATTCCAGTTGCACGATTCGCCAACCTTTTTTGTGAGATAGAAAATATAGAATGATAAAATCAAGGATTACTTTACTACAGATCTGATCTATCAACAGACCCCTACACGTGTTCATCAGTCAAGTCACGGCAGCAAGGATTTTCCACTAAGGATCGTCATTTTTTAAAGCACACTTACAACTACAGATGATATCAGTATCACCTCCCCTTGAGTGTAGCTCAAGAATTTAAAATATCCTCAGCGATAAAATAAAACTAGAAACGAGCCAAGTGGCAAGGGCCACTTGGCTCCTTTCTTTTGATATTTTCTATTCTATTCTAAGGAAAATTTAAATTTCCTACCACTTCACTTCTCACTCAACTGTGATGGCCTCTTGAAAATGAGTACACTGAGTCACGGAATTACTTGAAAAATAGAGAAAGCCTACGGTACTCACCGGATCACCCTGCATCTCGGAGTCTCTGACACAAGCACAAAATCCTCCTGGGGTGAAAGTTGTACGCCATTCGGGAAGAAAAGATTATCCAGTAACACAAAACTGTGTCCAGTGGATGCATCGGTCTTGATTAGCCTAAACACAAAATAATGCCATCATGAAATATGTGTGATAAATTTTGATTCTACAACGATGTTTCAGTAGACAGTGAGAATAAAATAAAATGTAGCAGGCACAGTATAACAAACCTCTGGCTATGAACTTTATACACCCTACATCAGGGGAAATAATGGGAGCTTTACAACTGGAAACAAAAATCCAGAGATATTCATTAGTCTCTACCCTTCACTGCATTGTGGCAGAAAATCAGTAGTGAAATTTAGGTCAACAGCGCTCAAGGATTCGGATAGGGAGAAGTATATAATGATACCCACAAAGGTGTGCTGATAACTTATGCCGTAGAAGCACTCGAACTCTTTCACCGATTATGAAATACTAGTTGTAAACAAAACCTCGTGATAGCTACATATTATGTTTCTAAGACAAGTGTGCTTCTTGTTGAATTCTTTCACAAATATGAGAGTACAACCCCTGAAGTGAAAAACAAAATATTAAGCACTACAGCATGGATACAAAATGATAAAATTCATCATGAGCATATTTGCTTCGAGTATTTTTTCATTTACAGACTCCAATCTACATACTTACTAACAGAAAAACATTTTAATGGGAAATACCATGCTCCATAAGTAATAAGGAACATAATATGAATTAACACCCTTTGGAATTCCCCTTTTGCTAAAATATAACTAAAACACTTCTCAAAAAAATTTGAATGCAAAGAAAATGCAAATAAAATTAGTCATTTACATTCAAAAGAAAGAAAAAAGAGTCGCAAACGTTTCGGAGACCAGCTCTACCATCAGTTCTGTAATACACAAAATGTAATCAATCTAACGCAAGGATGAAAACACGATCGATACTAAATTCTAGAATATACAAAAAAGACAACTATGCATGAACTATCTGAAGGAGATACGAGTTAAGCATATTGTTTAAAATTGGTTTTTCCTTAAAAATATGCTAAGGTTTAAAAATCCTAAGGTCAAAATCACAGAAAGAACTGTCAATTATTTTAAAATCATCATCACGAATAATTGCACTACACTTCTCGGCATGGCTGCGTATTGCTGAATGAGGAGAATGAGCCAACAAGTTACCAGTACGAAAACTCCTTCCGCGGTGCTATGCCACTCTAGCGTACATATTGCGTGACATCACTCCAACGTAAGGCGACGCGCACTGTGCACAACTATAAATTGAAATTTCTTCAAAGCGTTGTTTGAGCTTTCTGTTTTAAATTCTTTTTTTATGTTTGCGGGGAAATTTTACAAGCAAATTGAGGGTATTGCCATGGGGAACCAACCTTTGCAAATATTTTCTTGTGCTTTGACAAGAAAAATTGGTTAGCTGATTGTCCTTCTCTCTTCAAATCCGTATTTTATAGTCGTTATTTTGAAGATACTTTCGTGCTCTTTGAAAGCCCTCCCCACGCTCAACCTTTTCCTAAGTATTTGAATGAGAAACATCCATCAATTAAATTTACTATGGAAATTGAAAATTAGGCTCAATTATCATCGATTATTGTGTGTCTAGGAATGGGGACAGTTTTGTAACTTCTGTACATGGCAAGCCAACGTTCTCGGTATTAGGAACTAGCTTTTTAGCTCTTGTTCTAACACTTTCAAAATCAATGGAATCAAAATGCTGGTAAACAGAGCTTACAATATCAATGTAATGATATTGTAATTTTAATGATATACACGCAAAATTCAACTATTTACGCGATTTTTTTGTAACAATGGTTTTCCTCTTGGAATCATAAACTCCCAAATTGAAAAGTTTTTGTCAAGAAAATATTGCAATTCCAACATCCCTGTTAAATGTGCAAATTACCCCTATTTCACTCTACCCTATTTTGGTTCTCCGTCTGAAAAACTAGTAAATGAATTTAGGTCTTTATTCAGTAAGCATTTTCATGGAGCAAGTTTACGAGTCATACTGATTAGCAAAGCAAATATTTTTTCATTTTTTTGGTACAAGGACTCAATTCCCAGTCTCATGCGCTCTTCTGTTGTGTATAAATATAGTTGTGCGCAGTGCGCATCGGCGCACGTCGGAATGGCGTCGCTCAATATTTACGCAAGAGTGGCAGAGCACCGTGGAAGGAGTTTTTGTAGTGGTAACTTGCTGACTCATTCTCCTCATGCAGCAATACGCAGCCACGCCGAGAGGTGTAGTGCAATTATTCGTGATGGCGATTTTAAAACAATAGACAGTTATTTCCATGATTTTGACCTTAGGATTTTAGAATGTTTACATATTTTTAAGAAAAAAAAACAATTTTAGACAACATGCTCAGCTCGTATCCTCTTCAGATAGTTAATGCATAGTTGGATTTTTTTGTATATTCTGGAATTCAGTATAGATCGTGTTTTCATGCTCGTGTTAGATTGATTATACTTTGTACTTCACAAAAATAATGATGGAGCTGGTCTCCGAAACGTTTTCGCTTTTTTGTTCTTTCTTTTGAATAAAATGACTAATTTTGTAAACATTTTCGTTGCTTTTAAATTTTAAGGGAATTTGCGATTTGAGCAAAGTGAATTTGTTAAAACACTTCTACATTGAAATACACTTAAAACTTTATCTTGGTACATATTTTCTTTGAAGTAGCAAGTTTAGCCTCAATTGGGGGGGCCAAATCACTCTCAACAAATTAGAACTGCCGCATTTACCTGCCAGTAGGACCGGCGAACAGCTCCAGAGTGGCCTCAGCCAAGTGGGAGATGGTGGACGCGTCTGACCAGAATATGTTGCCTGCACTGTCCTCATCTAAGTCATCGACCAACATTGGCCTCTTTCCGTCAATGGGAGTTTGAGCATCGACCAGCTGCTCCTTCAGTCCTGCACAAAAGCAATAAAAACTTTACATGATAGTTCAAATTTTCAACCAGAAATATATTGAAAAGGATAATGAAAATTTTTTCTTCAGATACAGTATTTTGTAAGAATTAACCAATACAAGAAAGTAGAAACACCTGCAAGGCAAAAAGATTAAATACCTACTCTCTTGTAATTTAAAATAGATTAGGTTAGATTGTAATGAATGAAATGTATTCCATTCGATCGCAAGACAGTCCCAAGGAAATTAACTAGCTTGCATCTAATGGACACAGGAAAAATTATTCTTGGTATGCATTTATGAGCGAGCACCAGGACACAGGACTAGATGTGTGACTAAAAAAAACGAGCTGTTTTTTTAAATAACATGTTTTTATTACAAAAAATCAAGCATGGCTAAAAAATGTGGATATTTTTTTTAAATATTTTGTATGAAAATAACTCAGCAAGGAAAAGAACCACTTTACATTATTTGTTTTCATGTCAGATTATAAAATAAAACGGCATACTTCTTAATTCAAGGATTTCTACGGTTGTGTGAAATTTTTCATTTTATGTGGTTCCATGTTTTGATATTTCATTCATTTACAATGCATGTGAATCACCTTCAACTCCCCAAATAGTGTGTTGTGATAATATATCTTTACTTATGGTCATTGATAGAGAACATGTTATTTTTACAAAAAACCGTGACTAACAAACATGAATATTAATATATTTTTTGTGACAAAAAAAATGCTGTTTTTTAAACATGTTTTTTTACAAAAATTCATGACTGAAAAAAACACGGATATTAATATATTTTATGTGACCAAACAAACCATGCATGTTTTTTCAAAAACATCTTTTTTTTACATAAGATCATGACAAAAAAATGGAATATTAACATATTTTATGTGACCAAAAAAACCAATGCTGTTTTTTTACAGAAAAATCATGACTAAAAAACATGGATATTGACACATTTTATCTGACCAAATACACCCAGGCTGTTTTCTAAAGAAGCATCTATTTTTACAGAAAAATCATGACTAAAAAAATGTAGATATTAATATATTTTATGTAACCAAAAAATAAATGTTTTTTAAATCATGTTACTTTTACAAGAAAAAATCATGACTAAAAAACAAAGATATTAATATATTTTATGTGACCATAAACTGCTTTTTTTTTAGAAAATGTTTTTTCCAAAAAAATGACTAAATAAATGGATATTAATGACTTTCTGTGAAACAATATTTTTTAAAAATAGCATGATTTTTTGGTCAGATAAAATATATTAATATCCATGTGTTTTATTCATGATTTTTGTATAAATTTTTTTTAAAAAGCATAGTTTTTTTAGTCACATAAAATATATTAATATCCATGTCTTTTTACAAAGAAGTCATGACCAAAAAATGGATGTTAATGACTTTTGTAAAAAAACATGTTTAAAAAAGGGTGATTTTTTTGGTCACATTAAATATATTAATATCCTTACATTTTAGACATAATTTTTTGTAAAAAAAGGTCAATATGGAGTTTATGAGCTCACAGAAATTAAAAATTCTGTACCAAAGAACGACTTGGAACACATTTAAAAGCATTTTACATGAATGACATTCGGCTCGCAGATGCGTTATTTTTGAGTTATTCAAGTTTTGAATTTTTGTCTTCCATAGCAGTTGCGTTGAGCGCTTGAGCTGTTAGAGTATGCTTGGGTACTTTGTAATTTTTTATCTGCCAACCCTGCGGAGCCTGAACCCACTTCTAGGATGTTTTAGTTAATAACACAATACAGATTATCACCCAAAAATATTAGCGGGACTGGGGTAGTGAATACTGAAATCGATATGCAGTTGACATAATTTTCAATATGGCGGCCACCGTAGAACATTAGCAAAAGCGTTGGAGTGAATACTGTAGATTCAAGTATTCACTTCCCCAGCCCCGCTAGTATTTTTGTGATAACGTTTATTGTGTTATTAACTGAAACATCCTAGAAGTGGGTTGAGGCTATGCAGGGTTGGCTAATAATAAATTACAAGTACCCAAACGTACGTTAACAGCTCCAGCTCAAGCGCGCAACTGACTGGAACTGCTATGGAAGACAAAAATTTTCAAGTTGAATAACTCGAACATAATAACATCAGCGAGCAGAATGTCATTCATGTAAAACATTTTTAAATGTGTTCCTTTAGTGATTCTTTGGAACAGAATTTTTAATTTCCGTGCGCGCATTAAATTGCATATTGACTAAACAATGTGAAAAAAATCAGCATAGTTTTATGTTCACATAAAATATATTAATAATATCCATGTTCTTCAGTTGTGATTTTTTGTAGTAAAAACATCAAAAGGAAACCATACAGTTAAAGTGGTGGCAGATAACCCACAATTAGCAAGAGGAGTCTAAGAGGAACAGCAGGAGCCACAGAACTTATATTGATGGACTATCTCCACTATGTTTGATTTTTTGGTCACTTGAATATAAAATCTTAGTAGAGATAGAAAGCTCTGAATTTTGACTTCATCAATATAAGTTCTGTCTCATGCTGTTCCTCTTAGACTCCTCTAGGTAATTGTGGGTTATCTGCCACCACTTTTACTGTATGGTTTCCTTTTGATGTTTTTATTACAAAAAAATCATGACTTAAGAACATGAATATTAATGTATTTTATGTGTCCAAACAAAAACAGACATACTCTCAACAAAATTTGGGTGTGTGCAAAAAACAACAAAAAAAAACACATAAAAAACATGTTTTTTTGCAAAAAACACTGCCATCAAATAACACCGTTTTTTTGCATCACTACACAGGACTGGGCTTTTCAACCTTGGTCACAAAACATAAACCACAGCTTCTCTCAGCGTCCTCGGTACGGGCAGAGGAGGTCTCCAAACCATGGCTATTTTATTGTGTTGTAAAATTGTTTGAGAGGGAACTGAGTCTCTTTCCCTCTGACCATTTTCAATTAAGAACAGCAATACTCTAAAACCATAGCGGTTACTGCTTAGGGCAGAAGGCCTGAGAGATCATCTAGAGCTACACCTCCCTCCATCCCTTTACCCCGCCTCTCTTGCCCCTCTTTGATGTCTCACGAAGAGATGCAGCATAGAGAGTGGAGTCACTCAGGATGGAGACACAAGACAAAGAGGGCAGAGGCGAGACGAAAAAGATTCAAACTTGATTGATTCGTTGGAGTTCGACAAGCTCACCAGTACTTGCAGTGAGACTACAGATCTCATCATTGGTGACTACCAAATTCATTCGGGATTGGTCTCTAGGTTCAGTTTTTGAGTTTACTGCTGTGGGTTTGTATGCTGGTAAGGGTTTGTTATTCAACATCACCAACCAGTAATACAACATCACCAACCAGTAATACAACATCACCAACCAGTGATACAACACCAACCAGTGATACAACAACACCAACCAGTGATACAACAACACCAACCAGTGATACAACATCACCAACCAGTGATACAACATCACCAACCAGTGATACAACATCACCAACCAGTGATACAACATCACCAACCAGTGATGCAACATCACCAACCAGTGATACAACATCACCAACCAGTGATACAACATCACCAACCAGTGATACAACATCACCAACCAGTGATGAAACATCACCAACCAGTGATAAAACATCACCAACCAGTGATAAAACATCACCAACCAGTGATAAAACATCACCAACCAGTGATAAAACATCACCAACCAGTGATACAACATCACCAACCAGTGATACAACATCACCAACCAGTGATACAACATCACCAACCAGTGATACAACATCACCAACCAGTGATACAACATCACCAACCAGTGATACAACATCACCAACCAGTGATACAACATCACCAACCAGTGATACAACATCACCAACCAGTGATAAAACATCACCAACCAGTGATACATCACCAACCAGTGATAAAACATCACCGACCAGTGATAAAACATCACCAACCAGTGATACATCACCAACCAGTGATACATCACCAACCAGTGATACATCACCAACCAGTGATACATCACCAACCAGTGATAAAACATAACCAACCAGTGATGAAACATCACCAACCAGTGATGAAACATCACCAACCAGTGATGAAACATCACCAACCAGTGATGAAACATCACCTACCAGTGATGAAACATCACCAACCAGTGATAAAACATCACCAACCAGTGATAAAACATCACCAACCAGTGATAAAACATCACCAACCAGTGATACAACATCACCAACCAGTGATACAACATCACCAACCAGTGATACAACATCACCAACCAGTGATACAACATCACCAACCAGTGATACAACATCACCAACCAGTGATACAACATCACCAACCAGTGATACAACATCACCAACCAGTGATAAAACATCACCAACCAGTGATACATCACCAACCAGTGATAAAACATCACCAACCAGTGATAAAACATCACCAACCAGTGATACATCACCAACCAGTGATACATCACCAACCAGTGATACATCACCAACCAGTGATACATCACCAACCAGTGATAAAACATAACCAACCAGTGATAAAACATCACCAACCAGTGATACATCACCATACCAGTGATAGAGGAAGGAGGAAGGCACCATTTAGTATGGAGTTGAGTGAATGCGGAATCTATGCACAAGGTGGATACAAATAGTAAATTAAGAAAGAAGTTCATAACACCAGATAAAAGTTGAAGATAGTAGGAGCCGAAATTTCAGGACAACAGTGAACCGGAAAATGATTGTCCTTGACATAACAAAAAACATTCTATACCTAAAAAAGAAGGCCTACCTAACTCTCAGCTCCGGGACCTCACATTTTCTCCTTGGGAATGCTAATTTCCATAGATATAATAGTTGTATCCTCCTGAGGAGTCGCGCCAACATTAATTAATAATGCACCTTGAGGGAAGCGAACGACTTATTGGGGCAAAACCAAAAATATTATTGCCTGAAAATGCTCCTAAACCCTTCTTTCATCACGTAGAAATGTAGAAATGCCATTTGTTCCCGTTTTGGCAACCCAAACCCCCCATAATTACCCCCAAATTGCCTCCCTCCCCCGCAGATGCGCTCAGAGAGACCAGCTGCGGCTCTGCTTAGCTGTGGTCGGCTGCTCCAAAATTTTTTTCTATGTTTTTACGCAACTGTCTATTCATTAAAGAGGTTTAGTGGTCTCTTGACCTTCTTATTGAGTGGTTTTGTGCTTGTTTGTCCTGCGAAATGCCTAGAATATTAAAAGCAGCAATCTGCTCTGGCTGAAGATGCCTATTCAACTTTGAGGCGCAATTTCAGCTACAATTTTTCACAGATCAAGGTGAATACTATAAATTTCAGAGTAAGTAGTTTTTTGATAAGTTGATTAAAAATTTTTTTATTGCAAAATAAAAATAAAAATTTGGTTTTAAAATTTCTAAATTTGGTAAAAAAAATTTCTGAAGCGATCTCAAAAACCTGTCTCTGACTTTTGTAAATATGTTCATTGTGAATCGTACAAAAAATTATCCCTATCTACAATATTGGTTGAGAAATTAAAATTTCAAGAAATTTGCCTGGAGAGGAGGGAAGGGTTCTGGGTAAATTTCAAGAACTTTATGAGCTAGAAATGTTTATTTGAATGTTATAAACATGCTTTGTATACCTCAGAGCTCATTTAACTCCAAAATATTTCTTTTTAATTCTTGAATATTTCATATGGAAAAACCGCTCGGGGCCCTCTGCAGTTTGCAGAGTGACTTATTAATAGTAGTGACTCGTTACAACTATGAAAGACTCATCTAAAATGTTTTAAACTTGTTAGTGGTGTATTAGTTTGCAAGTTCTAATGAAAAAAATATTATATAAAGTAAACAATGCGTTCTCTGCACTATGGTGCTTGGTAACTTTGACTGACATTTTCTCAATATATGGGTCACACATTTTGATGGCCAATTTCTCCTACAGTTTTGAAGCTATTGAGGAGATCACTTTAGTCAGGAATTTGCAATGCATTGCTGCTTCTTTAACAAAGAATTCATTAGAGTGTTTTGCTGCACAATCTGACAGTTTCCAAGGTTACACAAGCAAATCATAGAGACTCTTATTCTTCTAACTCTTAATTCTTGATGAAGGTGAGGAGCAAGACAACTCCAATGTCATCGTTACTGTTTCAGGAGATGAACGGCCAACATGCGTCCACAAGCGTATGGTCTGAGGCGCTAGCATTCTTACTGATTCATTTTATCGCCGCATTTTGCTCATTCACTCCATCCTATGCATACCTTATCTACTCGCACTTCCCCACATGTCAGACTATACAGTCGTATTTTTGGTTATCAGAAGCCACCTCATATTACCCTGCACCCTACCCTCTACCATCCCCAATAACCACCTTACATGACTCGGTTAATTTCTCATCTCATTGAAGCACGTTGTTATTGCCGTACTTCTTACGCCCATCATCTCTCACACGTTTAATGTTACCCTCCCTGCTGTAGACGTTACGTGAGCTCAGCTGCATGCAGGGCCTACATCTGCACTTAACACAATTGTCAGAAAACTTGGTCTCAAAATAACTACATGTCAAGCTCTTGCCTAAGCCCCAGCACTAAGACCTATTACAATTATTATTAGGTCTGGTAACACAGATCAACACTAAGCCCGTCCCATAAGGATGATTCAGCCCTTCAGTCATAAAGCCAAAGAAAAAAAAGTCCTTAAACATCACTTCATTAAATCTCATTTACTTAACTGCATTATTTATACTGAAAATACCCCCACTTGATCTCAGTAAAGTGAGTTCATAATTGCATCACGCACACACACTGACTTCATAAACCCCTTGATTTCTCTTTCAAACTACCCAACACCGCAAGATAATCAGTAAAAAGGCACAAGCTTTCCCATTTGAACTGTACTCCTGTCCTTTTTCTGTATTAATGAATGAAAAACTGCGATTGATACTCCTCTTAAAATGAATGCCATTCCCCCACGTACATGTTTGCTGATAATGACACAAAAAACAAGTCATAACTCCAGTCATTAAAACTGATCACTAATACCTTTTGTATTTTGATGCAGCACCATCAATCACATTGAACATCCCAACACGATTCCCCTAGTTTTTATTTGCTGCTACAAATCTTTATAATTTATGTTAAATTTTATCAGAGTATAATATAAAACTTTGCAATAAATTCATAAGATGGCTAGGAACGTTTAGCACTGAAACCTTACCAGTATCAACGTCCACTTTGTAGATTCCAAAGTATGCGTCAGCCACCAGCAGCTTTCCATCATGACCAAAACGAAGTCCGAGAGGTCGACCACAAACTCTCTCTTCCCAGTATCCTCCTGAGGAAAAAATTACTCATAAATACAAGAAGACATGCCAATAAAATGTTTAATTTCTGTGAAACAACTGCAACCATGTCAATGGCTTGGAAACATTTTATGCACTCTACTTTTCACTTCTTACCACAAGTCACATACTCCATTATTTTTTTCACTATACCTAAAGATAAAGGGATATTGAGTTTAAGATGGAAACAGAATTGGTTGGATGTCATTCTAGAAATGCCTGGTTCATGGAGTGATAGATTTGAACATTTAAAATTTCACAAAAACATTCTCAGGATTAACCAATAAATTGAATTCTACAACCTATGATTCTGAACAGAATTTGATTAAGACTTAACTTAATAGTACACATAATGTAAGTTGTTCATACGAATTATTTCATGACTTCAACTTCTGAAATACATCTGAGAATAGGGATTTTTCATTATTTGAATCGAATCATTTCACAAAATTATCGACAAAAATTGAAACTCATTTCACATAGAAAATTAGATGTTAGTTTAAACCTTCCTAATTGCTAAACTAAAAGGCATTCTGACTAGAGGAAGGCTCCATTAAGTGTGGAGATAAGGGAATGTGGAATTTATGCAGAAGGGGCACAGAAACAGAAAGCTGAGAAAGAAGTTTATGAAACAAGATAGAAGTTGAAGAAGAAACTAGTTGGTGCTGAAAAACAGGACAGCAGTGGACAAAAAAAAAGGTGGTCCTCAACATAACAGAAAAAAAATTTTTTATTTCAACAAAAAGATGCCCTACCCAACTCTCAGCTTTGGCCCTAACACATTTACTCCTTTGAAGTGCTAATTCCCATAGATACAATATTTGTATTTCCTGAGGGGATTTCATACAAAAAGAAACTCCTGGTGAGATATCACGCATGCTCTAGTTCCACTATTTCAGCCTAGAAAGTTGGAGATTACGAAGTAAGGAATAGCAGCATTACTCACTAAATATATTTTCTGGCTAAACTAACTGTAGAATAAAAAAATAAAAAAATCAAAATTAACTTAATGCAGGTTTCAGAGCTTCCTAATACATAAAATTATTTGAGTACTTATAATGACAGTATGATGGATAGTCTCATCGTAGGCATCACGGTAGCTGAGTGATAAGACTTACTGCGCTAATACTAGTTACTTAGAATTACTAGTTCAGAAGTTAGGGCCTAGGGGGACAAGTGAAATAGCCTCATAAGCCTAAATAGTTTTGAGACTTTCAGCTGAACTAGATTTAATTGCGATTCAGGTTTTAAAAAGGATTTTTATTTCCAAAACAAAGCACATTTTAAACAATTATTCCACTTTCAACCTTTTCTTACCATTCATTGCAAACCTGTAAATTTATTAACATGCATTTTTTACAGATACACCTTGTTGCCATACTTGTATTAGGGCACTGTACTGAGTTAGATACTTGTTTGTTTCACAAGCCCCGTCTCGAGTTCAGTCCACAAGCCCAGCCTCGAGCTCAGTCCACAAGCCCAGCCTCGAGCACAGTCCACAAGCCCAGCCTCGAGCACAGTCCACAAACCCAGCCTCGAGCTCAGTCCACAAACCCAGCCTCGAGCTCAGTCCACAAACCCAGCCTCGAGCTCAGTCCACAAACCCAGCCTCGAGCTCAGTCCACAAACCCAGCCTCGAGCTCAGTCCACAAACCCAGCCACGAGCTCAGTCTACAAACCCAGCCTCGAGCTCAGTCCACAAACCCAGCCTCGAGCTCAGTCCACAAACCCAGCCTCGAGCTCAGTCCACAAACCCAGCCTCGAGCTCAGTCCACAAACCCAGCCTCGAGCTCAGTCCACAAACCCAGCCTCGAGCTCAGTCCACAAACCCAGCCTTGAGCTCAGTCCACAAACCCAGCCTCGAGCACAATCCACAAACCCAGTCTCAAGCTCAGTCCACAAACCCAGTCTCAAGCTCAGTCCACAAACCCAGTCTTGAGCACAGTCCACAAACCCAGCCTCGAGCACAATCCACAAACCCAGCCTCAAGCACAGTCCACAAACCCAGCCTCAAGCACAGTCCACAAACCCAGCCTCAAGCACAGTCCACAAACCCAGCCTCGAGCACAGTCCACAAACCCAGCCTCGAGCTCAGTCCACAAACCCAGACTCAAACTCAGTCCACAAACCCAGACTCAAACTCAGTCCACAAACCCAGTCTGGAGTTCAGTCCACAAGCCCAGTCTCGAGTTCAGTCCACAAGCCCAGTCTCGAGTTCAGTCCACAAACCCAGTCTCGAGTTCAGTCCACAAACCCAGTCTCGAGTTCAGTCCACAAACCCAGTCTCGAGTTCAGTCCACAAACCCAGTCTCGAGTTCAGTCCACAAACCCAGTCTCGAGTTCAGTCCACAAACCTAGTCTCGAGTTCAGTCCACAAGCCCAGTCTCGAGTTCAGTCCACAAACCCAGTCTCGAGTTCAGTCCACAAACCCAGTCTCGAGTTCAGTCCACAAACCCAGTCTCGAGTTCAGTCCACAAACCCAGTCTCGAGTTCAGTCCACAAACCCAGTCTCGAGTTCAGTCCACAAACCCAGTCTCGAGTTCAGTCCACAAACCCAGTCTCGAGTTCAGTCCACAAACCCAGTCTCGAGTTCAGTCCACAAACCCAGTCTCGAGTTCAGTCCACAAACCCAGTCTCGAGTTCAGTCCACAAACCCAGTCTCGAGTTCAGTTCACAAGCCCAGTCTTGAGTTCAGTCGAGACATTCATTTAAAAACTGTGTGATGTACTCTGCCATGTTTCCACATTTTCCAAGTCAATGCATTTCACAGAGTATGCCGTGTCTCCAGATGGTGTCGTATGCTTTATTTAGATCAAGAAAGATACAAAATGAGTGTCGTTTGGATTAACGATTTCCCATCAAATAGTTCTGAATTCAAACCAGAGCATCCGTAGTACCTCAGAGTTTCCTACAACCATATTGGTGCTGGAAAACCAAATTTCTTGATTCTAAATGTCTCATGAAACGAATGCTGATAATCTCAATGAGTTTTCCAATACAACTGGTTAGAGCAATAAGTTGATAGCTTGCTGGATCTGTTGGGGGTTTGCGGCCGCCACAGCGAAGGATACCGATTAGTGGCCCAAACTTCGTTAAATACCGTTAGGAGGGCTGCGATAGCGGTTGGGTGTAGTAGTTTCAGTATTTTATAGTGGATCTCATCCGGCCCTGGTTAGGGATTCTTGCACTCTTTCAAATCATTGTAGAGTTCCAACATAGTGATTTTGTCATTATAGAGATGATGATCATTGGAGATGTCTAAAGGTTGCGCCTCTAATCGCTGTTCCCTGGCAAGAAGGTTTGGTGGGTAATGGCATCCGCTGACATCTGCAAGCCTCCGGACTAGCATTTCAGCAACTTCACGGGTGTCTGCCTCAAGCCCATTTCCAGTCACCAAACAGGGTGTTGTGGTTTTGCTTCCATTCAGCCTCTTTCCCACTCAGTTCGAAACTCTAGAAATAGGCGAGCCTCCATTTAGCAAGGAAACGTATTTCTTCCCAGATTCCTTTCGTGCAACATCTTTCACCATTTAAGCAAGTGCTCTGGTGCAGTTACAGATCTTATCTGCTACTGTGCCACTGCTTCTCTGATAGCAGCGCAGGGCATGTTTCCTTTCAAAGTTAGCTCTCGTGCACTCCTCATTCCACGAGGGCACTCTGTGCCTCACGACTCCCCCTCGCGTACGCGGAATCGCGATGCTGGCAACCACTCGGAGGGTCATAACAGACCGATCCACCATTTCTTTGGGTGGCAAATCTTCTGCCAACTCCCCCATCTGTGATAAGCTACTGAAAGTTTCCCAATCAGCACGCTTAATAATAAACCGTGATTGCTGCACAGTAGGTTTGTTTGTGGGCAATGCAACAAAAATGGGGTAATGGTCACTGCCACACAAGTCCTCTTCCACAGCCCCGACTAAGTCTGGCATGATATCGGGCCAACAGTTTCTGGCCTCTGCTACGGTTTCACCAGTATCGCGGTAACTATGCCACCTCTTAGGTACCCGGTTATCTGATCGGCCATGTTCTCAATCATTGAAACGATGTAAACACACAATCAGACCATGCTCAGCGATCGTCTCACGGATCACCCTACGACGTCGCTTCACGAGCATCTCCGCCGCACTCTTCGTGCGAACACGATTGCGGCCCTTGACAGTACTGTCCATCCAGTTGTACGACTGTCCGGGAATCACAGATGACCGTAAAGGTTTTCAAACCCCACGCAATTGCCAAGTTGATGCCCTGCACAACAGCCACATTGATATGAAGATGGTCCGACTCCTTGCAAAGCCAGGACGCATCTCCAACAATGGGGCCATTAACCTCCAACGCCACACCGGCCCCAAGGGAGCTGGCATCAGTCCATCAGTCCACACGGCAACCATACCTTGAGCATTGACACCCTACACGCCCCCAACAGAGTCCTCCGACGAGCTTGCACCAACAACTCGACAGCTAGAACACTGATGGAACTGTCGACCGAGTCACACCAGGAGCCGCTGCACCCTAGCTGTTTCAAAAACTGCAACAGGGACGCAGCTACCCCACTACTAGGTAGTAGCCAACTAACCAACCACACAAGGAAAGCAGTCCTCTGCTCATCAATCCAGCTTCTACCGAGCCAAGCTAAGAGAATACAGTTCCTCTCAACATCCCAAGATGTTCATTGGAATCTTTCTGAAAAGT
Organism: Morinoia aosen; assembly: GCA_030386875.1. NCBI lineage: Eukaryota > Metazoa > Arthropoda > Malacostraca > Amphipoda > Talitridae > Morinoia > Morinoia aosen. The sequence continues at coordinate 68,839,056 of CM059557.1, forward strand.
AATTCCCAACATCCGACCCCTATCCAGGCTCTCAGGTTCTTTCGTTTCAAGTTTGTACATAGCCAGGTGCTTGCGGAGCTCCAGCGCACTAAGAACAGACTCCCGAACTATTGCATTGTTGATGCAATGGTCCATCCCTTGACAAACCCGGTCGTCCAACAACAGAATCTTGCCAAGAATTACGGTCATGATTTGAGGAGCAGATGATAAGCCAAAGCCTAATTGCGTCAAAGCATAAGGCACACCTTTAAACTTCACGGACAGGTACTTCCACAGATCGTCGGAAATGTGGATCTGCAAGGACGCAGACTTAAGGCCAACGACCTTACGCTCGCAACGCAGCTGCCACCATTTCCGAATTTTGTCACCACACATAGCGACCATGCCATCACCAGTATGACACTCCACAAATCTGTTCAATTCACGATAATGGACGGACTTTGTCCTTCGTAGGTTGCTCGATGGCTAACAACGGAATAATGCCGTGGATAGGGCCATCCCACTGCCTCAACCAACCCATCAAGATCTAACTTTGAATCTCTGCGTCAAAACGTTCACGCACATGAGGTGCCCAAGTACACCCATACTCTGTGATCCAAGTCTGTCTCTCCCCGGCAGCTTCTCGAACCACCACCAACAGACGATCCATCGACCCTGCCTTCCTCCCCAGGCCGGCTCCCAGCTTGGCACAGGCGGATCCACTGCTAGACTCCCTGCAGCATCCGGCCGGCCAAGTCTTTCCCAGCCAACCACATAATTCGAGTTAATCTCTCCTGATGGTGATGCCTCCCATATGATCAATAACATCACTACCCAGGAGACAATCAACACCAAAATTCTCCAACTCCGGTATGAAGAGCGCAGTGACACCAAAACAATGCCTCTGCAGCCCGACTAACACACACGACAATGCTTCCCCTCATAGGAACTCCTACCGTCCGTCATTAACAATGGCCGCCTGGTCGGAGATGTTGGCCCACCACCACCACCTGCAGACAGATCACTGTCTGTTCACTCCTAAAATCTACATTATACCAAAAACAATGTCCATTCAACAGGGAACGAAAAACTGGCAAGCAATTCCTACTTCCTACTCATGATGCCAGCCGCTCCGAGCGATTCCAGATCGCTCCGCCTCCGCAACACACTTGCGCCGCTCAAGGTCTCTTTCTCTGAAGAGGGCACCATCACTTCCCTCAGAGAGAGAACACCCCCAGTAAGCCCGGATTACTCGGTTTCCATCGCGGAGGACGAATCGCATCGACTCCACAAAGAAATCCAACTCACCAACTGTGGGCCCTGCTACCGTCCCAGATGGAGCTGCCTTAGGAAAGTTAACGAGCAAAATGTCAGGACTCCCCATACGCAAGGTATGCAGTCCTACTGGATGAGGCTGTGGTGATCCCAGCGGCAAGCCGCGGACCTCCACAAGACCTGAGAAAAGCTGCCTCCAGACTACAACCGCATCCGTTCCAGAGCACCTCCGGACCCGAAGCGCCTAGTCAACCAAACACGGAACCTGAGAGAAGCCGCCTCGCGACTATGAGAAAAGGTGCCCGTAAGCTACAACGGCTTCCTGCCTCCAGCACCACAGGCCCACAAACTCGCGACCAATCAGGACTCACGCCCGGACTCAAGGCTTGCACTCGAGGCCTACATAAGGCGACCCCAACAAGGCTCGCGCTCACTCAAGCCCTCGTCCTCGTTCAAGTCACATCTCCAGCACCAGCCTCGTGTTCCTGCATCTAGCTTCCGAGATCGACTTTGTCTCTCGCGTACCTGCACCAAGCTCCGGAGACCGGCCCTGCCTATCGACGCCCCAAGGTGTTGCAAGGTCTTAAACCTAGTAGCGTCTTGACGCTTCAAGGTGTTTCAAGGCCTTAAAAAAGTCACGTTGCAACGCCCCGCGCCTGCGTCGTCGGCCAAGCCGCTCTACGACATCTCTCGCCCGCTCCGGCCGGCTAGCCTCGCCGCAGCTACTTACCAGCTACCACGGTGAACCGCGTGGCGGCTGGGCCCGACCCAGCTGACTAGCCTCGTCTCGGCGCCCCGCTAGCACCAGCTGACCTGTTCGTAACAGTCGCACGACGTAGCACCAATCACCACGTCTCGCCGCTGCGTTCGTAAGTAGCGTCCTCGCGGACGTTACCAGCTATTGGTGCTTGTTTCATTCATTACGTAATTCTCGAATAGGATTGTATTTCAATCATCACGTATTAGTACTATTCTCGCATAGGATTGTGTCTCAATCATTGCGTCATTCCCGAATAGGATTGTGCTTCAATCATCACGTATTTGTGCTATTCTCGCATAGGATTGTGTCTCAATCATTGCGTCATTCCCGAATAGGATTGTGCTTCAATCATCACGTATTTGTGCTATTCTCGCATAGGATTGTGTTTCAATCATTACGTCATTCCCGAATAGGATTGTGCTTCAATCATCACGTATTTGTGCTATTCTCGCATAGGATTGTGTTTCAATCATTACGTCATTCCCGAATAGGATTGTGCTTCAATCATCACGTATTTGTGCTATTCTCGCATAGGATTGTGTTTCAATAATTACGTCATTCCCGAATAGGATTGTGCTTTAATCATCACGTATTTGTGCTATTCTCGCATAGGATTGTGTTTCAATCATTACGTCATTCCCGAATAGGATTGTGCTTCAATCATCACGTATTTGTGCTATTCTCGCATAGGATTGTGTTTCAATTTATGTCATTCTCGAATAGGATTATACTTCAATCACCACATATTTGTACTATTCTCACATAGGATTGTGTTTCAATCATTACGTACTTCTCGAATAGTATTGTATTTCAACCATCACGTATTAGTGCTGTGTTCCAATCATTACGTAATTTACGAGTAACGAACAGTGCTCATAGTAGTCACCGAGGGCCCTGTGTAATGGTCCGTGTTCCGTGTACCTAACAGTCACCAATATAATTACCGTGTTACCCCCGTGTTGTCCATATCCTGCCGAATACGGTTGTAACTCAGGCACTCGCTTCGGGCTATCCTATCACGAAAAAGATAGCTCAAAGTCTGCCCGAAGCGTGTTGCAGCCTGGGGGAGAACACCACAAGGCCCTTGCCGCCCCTCTAGCAAGCGCCACAATGCCCTACCTCCGTGGGGACACCTTCACGGGATTTGCACTGCCACAGTGGTAGCAGGAACCCCTGCCACCACTGCCCTGCTTCCCAGAAGCAGCGAGGTCTGCCGCGGGCTTGGCCCCCTTGCCTCGCCCGTCAATAGTCCTCTGAGCAGACAAAGGGTTACGCACCTTTGACACAGCATCGAATGCGCAGTATACGCATCCTGACGCGCAACTGCCCAGTCATACATAGAGGTAGAGAGACCCTCATAAAACTTGCCCTAATAGCCAAATAAAGCATAAAGCCAAGCCGATGATATCGGCGCCGGCGCCACGGGCTCCCGCAGGCAGAACCTCTTCGAGTTCTCCAGCTCCTCAAGCACATCGGGCGACCCAACAACGGTCAATTTAAGCAGCTGCCTAGCCAATCGATCCAGGATCGGCCCACGCACCTGAGGCCGCCCGCTCACCGAGGCGATGCGATAGATGAGACGTTGCACAAAAACCGAGCTCATCAAATTGCATGCAACGCATTGCATCAGTACCGCCCACTGAAGCAACTCGTATCGCATAAGAACCCAATGAACATTTGCATCTGGGAGCAACTCGAGCCCTGCTTTGCAGCGCTCAACTGCTAATGAGCTGCGTGGCAGTAAATTTTATGTATACAAATTCTAGTGACCGTAATGCTCTGCTCTGTAATGCCCATTTGCCTAACATAACCTGGAAGTTTCTGCCATTGTACAGCACATCACTTGAATCATACAGTGCTGATCGTTCCTGAATAAGGCATATCAATTTTTACTGGTGTCCATTTCTGGTTGGGTGGCCATCACAGAAAAACTAAGCTCGTACGTAATATCCAACTGCCAGACAAGCTCAAGCCTCGAAGTCGTTGGTCAGTGCTAGCTGCAGGCAGCATGGATGCCAAGCAGCGTCATATTTTTGTTTCATGTCCCGCAGCATTGCATTGAAAATCTTACTGATTTCAATTGGCATTTAGGATTAGTGTCTTCAGTGACTCCGTGGCGTGCAGACGGGTGTGGCGCTCGCTCCGAAACAAAGTGCCTATTGTTAGAAAGAATGTACCTCTAACCTAAATGGGTACCCACTCTCGTCCTGAGTATTCAAATGTGATTTAAATACCCCATATATAAAAATAATCAAACTAAGAGTATAATATTCCCTCAAAAGTTGAGAGTATTCAACCCTCGTTTACACAACGACCGAAAGACACCCTCAATCTTCAAGATGGCTAACAAACGACGCAGTACCAACAACAGCAGCAACAACAGCATCGAGTTTCAACCGAAGTTTGGTCAATACCCTGATGTGTCTAGCCTTACGAAAGACGGTAAAGAAGTGGTTTCTGTCCTTATAAAATACTTCGATTCAGTGATGACAAAATTTAATAGTGATATTGTTCAAATGCAAAATGAAATAAGCCACCTTAAAACGCTATTTGAAACAAAAGAAGCGGAACACAAAAAAATTCTCGAAGAACAGAATGAGAAAATAGATAGCTTAACCTCCCGCCTCGACCAGTTGGAAAAAAATGATCAGCGCCGAGACATTGAAGACAAAAAATGTACTCTCGTCATTTCTGGAAGGGAAATACCGCAATCTCACGCAGGCGAAATCTGTAAGGATACAGTCTGCCAGCTCCTGAAGGACAAGATCAACATTGACCTCTCCGACACTGACATTACGTCAGCTACAAGAATGGGGAAAAAAACAATAACTGGGAACGTAGATCAAAGAAACATTGCATTTGAACTAAAACATTATAGCAAAAAACGTGAAATTCTCAACGCCTGCCGAGAAAAGAAACCACAGTTCTTCTTCATAAATGAATACCTCATACCTTCACGAGCTAACGTCATGTACATTCTGAGGATGTCCAAAAGAAAATTCCCGGATAAAATTGGAATCCCAAGAACACAGGATGGAAACATTTTCATATTCAACCCCGGAAACCAAGATTCAAGACGCCGCGAGATCAACACGCCAGATGACCTGGAGCAATACCTGATGCAACAACTTAATATGACATCTAAGCAGCTCATGGGTGACCAGACTAGGTGATCCCCTAAATTAGATATGTCAGTTTCGTGTTAATTTAACCTCAATTAGGTATCATGTCAGTTTAAACTCAACCTGATGTTAGTCTAACCTGAATCTATACAAATGTATAACAGATGTGTTTGTAAACATTTATGACAGCTAGGTGTGAACTTTTGAAACAACGCAATCAGCAATTTTTCACCTCCCAATGTTACTGTGAATTTTTTTCTTTTTTTTACCACTAAAGTTATTATTACGCGTAAACCATATTAGCTGATTATATCATTCTCGTTATAACCTTTAAAACTTATTACCTGTTGTATGTGAACTTGTAAAAACGCCTTCATGCGGCAATCTGTTTACACCAATGTTGTGATATTGAACTCCAATATTATTCGCTCATGGACTGAGTTTATGTGTACTCACGTAATCGCACTAGATTTTTTTTTATACTCTATTTTCTCGTACTTCATTAGCTAGTTTTATAGACAGGAATATCCCTTAAAGCTTGACTCTGTATTTCGTTTTTAAGCTCTATAGTACCTACTTCTTACTGTTTACTAATTTTAGATGACTGATCACCCTGAGATATTCGAGGAAATCGACCCAGATCTCAATCATTTGAACAGAATATATCCAAACCTAAACGACTCTCAAGAGTGTAGGTATACTAATATATCAAAATTCAACGAAACTATACGAATAACTGACCGAGATTTCTCACTCCTGTGTTGGAACTGTAGGTCACTCTATCCAAAATTGGAAGAGGTACAATGTACTATTACTGAACTTAAATATAACCTAGACGTGATTAGCTTCACCAAAAGCTGGCTAGATGACTCGACTAAAAACATGATTCGATTTGAAAATTATCATAGTTACCATTCGCTAAGAAAAAACCAGCGGGGCGGAGGCATCAGCACATATATATCTAACCACATAGACTCGAGAACCATAGCAAGTGCAACAATGAATCAGGATCATATAGAATCACTCTTCGTGGAACTGTCTAGAGATGGTAAACGCATTGTGCTTGGAACGGTGTATAGGCCTCCTACAGCCTGTCCTATATCCTTCCTGAATGAGCTGAATCGTATTATTTCTCAGTTCAACAGGCCCTTATACAATGACATAATAATATGCGGTGACTTCAATTATGATCTACTGAAACATGAAAGCTATGAACCAACCTCTAATTTCCTAACAACCTTTCAGTCTCAATCCTTCCTTCCGATCATTACAAAGCCTACACGAATAACCTCAGAGTGTGCTACGCTGCTTGACAACATCTTTATGACAGACCCAAGTGATTTTCTTGCTGGAATAATTACTTCTGACTTATCAGATCACTTCCCAGTTTTTCTTATTAAGAAAAATGTCTATAAAGCTTGCACCAAGGCACGGGCTGAAACTTACTCATATCGTAAAATAAACGAATCAAATCTTGAAGAAATGCGCACCGTTCTAGAAGAATCAATGCCTACATTGCAGATCTCTCAACAAAATTATAATGCTACAAGCATTGATGAAGCAGTAGTAAAGTTGACTGAAACTATAATGACCGCATACAATCAGTGTTGCCCAATTGTAACTCGTACAGTTACCCCGAAAAATAAACAAAAGCCCTGGATTACTAGAGACATCGTAATAAATATAAAGAAACGTCAAGCGTACCTAGCCCTCCTTTGCGAAGGGCGAATATCTAGAGAAACATATAACCGATTCAGAAACTATGTAACAAACCAGATAAGAACATCAAAAAAGAACTACTTTACGCTCAAGTTTACTCAATTCAAAACTGACGTTAAAAAGACTTGGCATCTCCTTAACTCTTGCAGTAAACCGAATAATGCCGATAAAAAGAAAATTGAATGTGTCATTCAAGATAATGTGAAATACCATGAGAAGAAAGAAATTGCTAATCTTTTTAACAACTTCTTCGTAAACGTAGGGAAAACTATAGCTGATGGTATTCCAAGTGAACCTACTGATCACCTGGAATTTATGGATCATATTCGAGAACCCAACTCCTTTTTCTTTACGCCTACAAACTCCTCCGATGTAATTACGTGCATAAACAACATGAAAAATAAATCGAGTGGGCTACAAACGTTTCCGACTAAAGTACTTAAAGTTATTGCTGACATTGTAGCCCCGCTGATATCAAATATTATTAACCAGTCTCTCTCACTAGGCACTTTCCCGAACTCCCTCAAAGTTGCTAGAGTAACCCCTATCTTTAAAAGTGGTGAAAAAACCTGTGTAAACAATTATCGACCTATCTCCGTACTACCAATTATTAGCAAAGTATTCGAAAAGATTGTGTACAAAAAAGTTTACTCTTATTTTGAACAAAAATCATATCTTTACGATAAACAATACGGCTTTCGCTCTAAAAAATCAACAACACAGGCTATATTAAATCATTTACAATTCCTCTATTCTAATATAGATGAAGGAAAGCCTGTCTTCTCTGTATTTCTTGACTTTCGAAAAGCATTCGATTGTGTGGACCATAAAATACTACTCTCGAAACTACACTGTTATGGCATTCGAGGGATTGCTCATGATTGGTTCCGATCATACCTAACAAATCGGAAGCAATACGTTGTCATTGACGACGCAAAATCAGACCCACAGACAATTAGCCATGGAGTTCCACAAGGATCTGTTCTTGGGCCTCTCCTGTTTCTGATTTTTATCAATGATATTGTAAAATCTACATCATTCTTCAAATTCATACTTTTTGCCGATGACAGTACGCTTTCTGCGGTCCTTCCGAACCAAAATCCCGCTATGATTGTGGAGAGTATAAATAATGAACTTCATAAGGTTTCATCGTGGCTTAAAGCTAATAAAATAAGCCTTAATATTGATAAAACAAATTATATTACATTCTCATACAAGAAAGATGTATCTCTTCCATGCATTAAAATTGGCGAAGGTGAAATCAAAGAAGCCAACTCACGTAAGTTTCTGGGCATCATAGTAGATAAACATCTGACCTTCAAAGAGCACATCACTCATATTAGTTCTAAATTATCAAAATCCATCGGAATCCTGAATAAAGTTAAAAATTTTCTGCCTGAAACAGCTTTACAAATGCTCTACCGAACGCTTATTTCTCCATACTTGCAATACGGAATAGAAGCGTGGCACGGAACTGATAAAAATAAAACCAACAAAATTTTTACTCTGCAGAAAAGAGCTGTCAGAGCGGTAAAGAACCTAAAATATAATGCTCACACAAATGATTCTTTCAAAAATTTACAAATACTTAAACTTTCGGATCTCTACAAAATCTCCATCTATAATTTCATTTACAAAACACTAAGAAATGATGGCGACAATAGCCTAAGACAATTATTGACTGCGCAAACTGGTCATCACAACCATTTAACCCGAAATAGAAGTAAATTCATGCTTCCTTATTATTCGAAGGCCCGGTCGCAACACAGTATCCTCTTCGTTGGAACCAAAACTTGGAACTCTATACCTGCAGAGATCCGTGAATGTAATTCGTACACAGTATTCAAAAGACTTCTTGAGTCTCACTTCCTATCAGAATACTAGTCGTGTAAGATCACCATGTCAAATCTTGCCTCCTACATGTAACTAATGATAATGTAATAATGTAACTTGCTTTGGGTAACATAACCGATCTTCAGTCTGCTCTTGAATCGTTTTATCAAACATACTGTTAAATATAGCCGATTTGACCTATATTGTAAAATACAGCATAAAATATCGAGTAAATTATCTCAATGATCAGTCTAATGTGAAACTAGGTTAAGTAAACTAGGTTAAACATTATTGTACACCTTAGAATAACGTGATGATAGGATGCCCTAGAAGTCGCTGAACTTGTTCGGGCCCACAGGTAGCTATACTCAAATTTAACCATTGTACTAGTCTTAAGAAACATTCTACCTCTGTATCACCTGTGGTAAAATTATTTAATGTCTATTTTAGTCATTTGTGGGTTTTGAAACTTTTAGGAGTGTTTTTTTTTTTGCATTATGGTATACGTTCCATACCAATTATTGCTAACATATGAGAAAAACAACTTTATACATTGTCTACCTCATCCTGTCGCCCAAGCATGCATCACTTTCAACACATTAACTTTGATGGGTCAAACTGAAGTTCAATATTCAATCCAAATTTGAAGTCAATTGTGGTAATCAACTTTGGAAATTGCAAACATTTCCTGGATTGGGCCTTCATTCAGCTTTCATTGGGTATAAATAAAAAATAAGTTAGTAACTGCAGGTGGGCGGCAGCACTAAGAAAATCACTTAAGTGACCCCCAGTGGGTCACTTTGCAGGAAATGTATTGAGAGAAAAATTTCTTGCGTTCTCATAAATAATTCCCGATTAATTATTCCTATATTCATCCATATAAAATAAAAATAACGTTATGACAACCTGCACAGAAGCCAGTGACCATCGCCTTGTCGCACAAAAAATGCAACATGCAGCATTTTGGCGTGACAGACTAATGAGGAGGAATGTAGGCAAGAGTCGCATTGACTCAGTGGGTGGTCAGCTAGCAAACACAATGCTATTCCTAAGGGGCTACAAATGAACCGTGCAATTTCGCAAGGCGTCGCACCAATCGCATCGCCTCAGTGGGCGGGCGGCCTGAGTCAGGATGTTGGCCTACATGCCTACATCCATTTGGCCATAGTTCACCAGGTCAGAAACCAACAGCTACCCTATCACAAAATAAGTGGTCGAGGATCTCAAATGATTACCATGATTTAATCGCTTTAGTCCATCAACATGGGTACAGGGAGTCCTTGGTTTACAGCATTTCGATATACCCAACTCTCTGTTAGGAATGAGCACCCATAAACCCTATTAATTCATGTTTTGCTTTACAGCAATCCGTCCGTAGCTACCAACTGCCCAGCGTTCTATTTTTACTTCTTGCGCAGCTGAATATGTTGTAATGCAGTGCACAAACAAGGAATATTATTTTCATGTACATGTTCAAATCATTAGTTAGTATAATGAATCAGATTCGGTTGTATGACAAAACATTGCTCTAAAATGAAGGTTATAGCACAGATAATTGCTTTAAAAGACATTTTTGCTAAAAAAAACGTTTTGACCCCTGAAATCATCAGGAGACATCTGAAAAACACGCAAAAAATACTCATAAATTGTGCATAAACATAACAGCATTAAAATAAACAAAAGTATATACCAAAATTTATCAGATCAAATCTTCCTGATTTAAGTAATGTAATACAGTCACGCAATGAATAACATGGAAGTTGCACATGCCTAAACTAATTACATTAGCAAGCACAGGAACTAAATGATGGCAGGATAAAAATATAGTATTAAAAATTCTCCAAAAAATTACCATCAATTTCTTTGAATGATGTTGCAGAGCCTTAGCATACAATGCAAGAAGTGTGAAACTTGGTGAACATCACTGTAAGCATACTTACTACATCCAGGTCCAATTTTTGTAACTTCCTTGATGTGCTTGTAGGAGGGGCCAGAAAGTCTCACTATGGAACCTCCATGCATGCTCACAAAGACCTCATTAGGCCTGCCCCTGTATGCCACTGATTCTGGAGCCACCACCACATTTTCTAGCAAGCGCTCAGCCCCATCTAACACGTTGTTGGGAGCATAGGGACCTTCACGGCGGGAAGAAGGAGTTAACCTGCACAGAATGCAAAATTAAAAATGCTACAGGAACTAAAAATAATGTAGTCCTTTAATACAGAGAAAAATGATCGGAAGTAATAGAAAAAAATAGACAATTTTTGATCAGATATGCAGATGGAAACAATTCCTAAATTTTGAATAAAATGACAATAAGAAATTACCTCTTAAAGTTAGCAGAGTGGATAGTGAAACAAATGAACACACCATCTATCCATGACTAAGAAAAATCTATCAGATAGTGGTATTGAAAGCCAAAACTACTATTATTAATAAACCAGCTCCACTACAATGTACTTGGTAGAAATTGTCTTCAATAAGATGCATGAAACTAGAACATGCTTTCATATTTATGAGTCAGCTGCTATGCATGTCGCAAGGCAAATATCCTCTGCATTTTGGAAGGACAACTCAGATGTTTGGATCCCTGATATAAACTACAAAATACTGATTTGTAAAATTTTTAGAGCAATATTTCCAAAACAAATAGTTACTAAAAGTATATTTAGATTAAAATAGTAAGTTAAAGTTCCAATTAAATGATTGTACCAGGCTTCATTGAGCAAATCTTGTAGACGTTAGTTGCAGATTAGATGTTCGATTGATTCTCCCTAATCTCAAAGGCGTTCCAAACAGAGGAAGGAAGAAGGCACCATTTAGTATGGAGTTAAAGAAACGTGGAATTCATGCACAAGGTGTATTCCCAAATATGGTTCCCTACCCATAAAAAACAGCTGGAAGAATGTATATGAAACATGATAAAAGTTGAAGAACAAGAGGGTAATAGGACCAGACTGCAGCAAACCAAAAAAAAGACGGTCAGAAACAAAACAGAAAACAGAAACTGTTTCTTTTTGAACAAAAAGAGTTTACCTAGCCCTATCAGAACTTCATTTTATTCCCCTGGGAAAGCTAATTCCCACAGGTACAACAGTTTTATCCCTCTAACAGATATTACTATCAATGGAACATTTTTATCAACAATAAAAAAACAAGGAAAAATTAGTTGGCATTTTACATTACTTACGTTATAGGATGATGTACTCACGACCCAGACAGTAAAGTGAATAATATTCATAAAAAAAGTTATTGAGCTACAGGAGAGATTTTGTGCTTAAAAGAAAGATTAACTAATTCCCCATCTTATGCTATGAGTTTCATATCTATAGATATCATAGTATTGGTTTTACAGCCGTTTTTAAAATCCAGAATTCTCTGTCCGGGTCGAGACCGCGTGTTCACGACCCGGACGGGGGTCTGGTCTCAACCCGGACGGATGTTTTGGTCCACCAAAAACACACTTACACCAATGTTTTATATTTTTTCTTACTAAGAACACCCAGAACATGACACTGAAAGGTGGAATAAAACAATTGGTAGCAAAATATCAATGTAATAAAAAAACTGACTCGGATTTGACTCGGACATCACTTGCACACTGTCCGAGTCGAGACCACGCACATAATTTTTTAAAAATAGTAAATAATATAAACAATTGGCCTACGTTAAATATTTCAATTTGGAGAAGTAAACACTAATGGGGGGCACATATTAATGCTAAAAATAATTCACTTCCATCAATAAAACACTTCAAAAAATCACTCGGTATATAGCCATGGCAAGCACCCATTTCCAGCCTTTTCCATGGCTTTATCACACATATGGTACATTATAGTTGTAAGAACTATGCAATCATTCACTTTTTAATTGGTTTTTCCAGTACACTCAATTTGCATGAATTGTCAAAAATTGTCTGAGTTGAGAACACGGCATAATTTTGTTTAGCGGGCACCCCAAACGAGTCCATTGTTGTTTAGGCACTCCGTATTATCACTGATTTTATGCCAATATGGCATATTACATAACAAAACTTATCACAAGTTGATCATGCCTTATTCGTGGTCATGGCACAATATATCCTGATGCAGAAAATTAAGATCGCAACCTCTTAAAATCGAAATTCTTACTTTGCTTACAAGCGGAACGTCGGCGGGGAGGTTTGCAAATGACTTCTATTTAGGACCGCCCTCCCTCATACGTCATAGCTCTGACATCATCCTAGGCTCGATCGTTCATTGGTTAATCAAGACTGTCCGGGTTGAGATCTTGTCCGGGTCGTGAACCCATCACCCTGTAGTTTTTTTAATCCTACAGCAACAACAAAATGTCACAAATAAACCCCTCACCATTCAACAACAACATTACCTAGTTCCTAAGCACCAAGTCATTCACAGAAAAACAGTGTTTAAGGGTTGACAATGCTCTCAAAGGTTCAATAAGAAAAATAGACTGGGAATGTGTTCAATCACTGAATGTTATTGCTTGATTGATTACAAGTTAGTTTTGGCCTCTCTTACCACAACAAAAATGTTCTAGGAGAGAAAGATTGAAAGCACAATTTAGTATGAAGTTAAAAGAATGCAGAATCTATGCACAAAGTGCAGTCTAGCACAGGATCTGGTGCACACAGAAACAGGAAGTCAAGAAGGACAGTTAGGAAACAAAACAAAAATTGAAGAAGAAAGTAGCAGGTGGTGAAAAATAGAACAGTGAAAAAAAAAGGTCTTTACCAAAACAAAAAATGTTTTACGTCAACAAAAAGAAGGCCTACTTAACTCTTAGCTTGGAACCACACATTTTCTCCTTGGAGCGCTAATCCCAATAGATACAATTGTTGTATCCCATTGAGAGGTCAAATTTATTGCATTCCAAGATATGAATCTCAATGGTTTACATTTCGTGAGAACTTTATTTGTACCATATTATTAGGAGCTTTTCATTCAAATATTAAACTCTTCAACTTTTTTTGTTGCATAATAATTTAATGAGAAATGCTCCGTAACATAATTCATGTCTTTAATGGGCTTTAATTATGTTGTGTTTTCCAGGTCATTTTGTGCCACGAAATTTTATGCTAATACATATTGTTCTTTCAAGAATCCCTATGTCATATTTCGTTTCATTATTGGCATGCATCATTACAATAACATGCGTAACTGCTGTGCTTCTTTCAAATAAATGAATGAATAAATAAATAAATAAATAAATGAATAAATGAATAAATGAATAAATGAATCAATAAATTGATAAAAAAATTTTAGTTTGACATTGTCATCATGTTGATCAAAAGCAGCAGTGTAGGGCTTTTGTTTAACCACTCATCTTCAACTCTTTTCCAAATTTCTCTTTAATTTGCTTCGATCTCTGCAAGAAGTTTTTATTTTCTCCCCATCACCAGATTCTCCGAACACAGTAGCAAGGGTCAATGTTCAGCAGCACTGGGGGACCTCTCGTGTATTGCTTGTGCATGTAAGAGTGGTGCTACAAGTGCATAAAATTTGGATGCCTACCAAAATATTGGCAGATAAAGGCATAGTATCTTGACGAGATAAAAATGTAATACCACAATACAAAATAAAGCACAGAGACACTCATGCAGATCATTTGGATATTGTGTTTTCTGCCCACTCAAAAAGAGTAAAAAATAAGAAAGATGAAGCTAATGTAGCTATAAAGCTATAAACTTAAATTCATAGCAGATAGCTGCATCAAGAACTGCAATTTTGTGATGATTTGATTGGGATCATACTTCATTGAAAATTAATGATGCAATTCAGCTTCCCTTGTCAATTTATACACATTTACTTCCAAAACTTCCATCAAATGCATATAAATATATATATATATATACGTTTGAAGCAATTCCAATTAAATTTCAATTCACACGTAACCATCTTTGCTTATATATAGACAATGTGCCAAATCCTGATATTATAAAAAATATGGATAATCTACATAAATAAAAGGTAGCCTATTGGGAATAAAACATAGGAGCAAAATAAAGGTTTACACAAAATAAACACTTCTTACTGAACACACTACACGTATGCAATACCTTGCATCAAAATGTAAGACAAAAAAATTTCCCACACAGCAGAAGTGAGAGTTTTCAATAGTAATCAGCTAATAGCAAACATTTATAAATGCTGACACACACTTACTCTTCATATTGGATTCCATCATGAGGAGGCAGTCCAGGTACAAAAGCAATAATGATAAGGAGCAACACCATATGCATAAAAATCCATGAAATGAGCCTAATGCAAGCATTCATGATTAAAAAAGATTACAACTAGAGTTTCCTGAAACAAATAGAAAGAGAATGGAGAGCTTTTTAATGTTTCAGTTTTCATATGCTATAGCTGTGCCTCACAAAAATTAATTCAAGTTTATCTAACACACTAACATGACAAACATAAAGTTTGGAAAGGTAACACCCACAAACCAGACTTTAGTTTAATTTAGTTATTAGTTGAAGCCTCTCTAACTGCAGCAACAAATACAATCCATAGAGAGGAAGAAGGAAGGCACCATTTAGTATGGAGTTAAGGGAACATTGAATCTATGCAGAAAGGGCATAAAAACAGTGAGATAAGAAAGAAGTTCATGAAACAAGATCAAAGTTGGAGAAGAAAGTAGTAGGTGCTGAAAAACAGGACAGCAGTGAACTGAAAAAAGATGTTTCTTAACATAGCAAAAGCATTTTACTTCAACAAAAGAAAGCCTACCTAACTCTTGCTTGGGCCCTCACATTGTTGCCTTGGGAGCCTTAATTCCCATAGATACAATATTTGTATCCCCCTGAGGGGATGCACATTGAACGAGCCCTAAATCATTGCTCTACAATAATTTTTGGAGGAGATAGCTTTCGAACTTTTCACCTTCAACACGTTAACTGCGATGGGTTAAACTGAAGTTCAATATTCAATTCGAATTTTAATTCAATTGTAGTAATCTACTTTGAAAATAGCAAACATCAACTGGATTGGGCTTTTATTTAGCTTTCATTAACCCGCAAACTATAACTGGTCGCCTCATTTACCAGGCTCACTGGTTGCCAGACGTAAGGCATAACCCCAAGTTGTTATACACCAAAATGATCGTCTCAGCGAGTGCTACACAGCTGGAGCCAGAAACCCCCACATTGTGGGGGTTAAGGCAGAGCTACAACCACTTGGAAGTTGGGAGGGGTAAGCACAGTCAGTGTGGTAAATGAGGCGACCGTGAGAGGGTGTGCGTGCGAACAGTCAGTGGCAGCCTCAGTTACCAGCGAAACTACTCAGGGTGCGCCCAGTCAACTTTACCGCCTTATTTCGCAAAAATGGCAAATGATAAGACAAATCTGAAGTCAGTAGCGTGTAGAGCAGTATTTTATTCATATTGTGTGAAAATTACAAGTTTCGAAACACTATACTTACAGTAATATAACCAGACATGCAAACATGCATTTATGTAGGAACTAAAACGAAGAATGGATAACACTTTGTAGACATATAAATGGTTATAACTTTTTTTCTAATTGTTGTAGAGGAAAAATAAAAACATCAGCAGGTTTGGAAGGATTTTCTGCATAAAATAGCAATGAAAAACATTACATTGTTCCCAAAACAAAAAAATGGCCATTGATCTCTTTGAAGCAATGTTGTGCAAAAATCTACGGAGTTTGACTCCATATTACAAAGAAACGGTTCAAGTTATCAAAAATCTGACAACATCAAAGTGTAAAGCAACATTTTTTACTCATTACTTCATATTTTTACATCTCTGCCTATTACGGTAAGTGAACAGGGAGCGGCAGAGTAACGCGGGTAAATTGACTACTTTTCTGAGGGATGCGCGACCGTGCGCGGGTTAAGTATTTATAATCAATGAGTTAGTGACTGCATGTGGGTCAGCAGCACTTTGAAAACCACCTAAGGGACCACCGGTGGGTCCTTTTGCAGGGAACGTGGTAACTGTTCAGGAAGCATATTTTTGAAAAATTCTTCACTTGTCATTTGCAAGCTATATTGCTTGAAAAAATTTACATGGTTGATGTTCAGAAAGCTATCTGAACATATGAATATCTTTTCTAGTGTTTTTTTGTTGTTCCTTGAAGGAACTGGTATCACAGGTACGTATGGAACTGGTATCACAGACACGTATCACCACTCCAGGAGCGCACGCTGCGGCGTCCTCCTCAACACGCTACACCCCTTCATGCCTTCGTTTCCCCTTTTCACGGAGCAAAGAACGTTGTGGAGCTCTGCTAGATTGTAAACTAAAAAGTTATGTGTTGAATAGATGAAAAAACATAATCCAGATATTTCTGGTTCATGTCTAATGCAGTGACTGTCCAGCACTACCAGCTGCATTCAAATCCATCCCCCCTCATTTCCCCTCTCATGAAGCACAGAACATTCTAAACCTTTGCTAGCTTGTAAAATATTATTATTATTATTATATACAAAAGTTTTTGCCTCCCTTAATTGCACAACAAAGGTGTTCTAAGAGAGGAAGGAGGAAGGCACCATTTAGTATGGAGTTGAGGGAACGCGGAATCTATGCACAAGGTCCACAGAAACAGTAAGCTAGGAAAGAAGTTCATGAAACAAGAAAAAAGTTGAAGAAGAAAGTAGTAGGTGCTGAAAAATAGGATAGCAGTGAACCGAAAAATAGATGGTTCGTAACAAAACAAAAACCTATTTTATTAAAACAAAAAGGAAGCCTACCTAAACTTTAGCTCGGGACCACACATGATTCCCCTGGGAGCGCTAATTCCCATCAATACAATAGTTGTATCCCCCTGAGGGGAGCTTGTAAAATAAAGACTTCTGAATTGAATATAGCAAAAAAAATTCATAAAAAAATTTTCAGGGGCGTGGCACATGCACTTGCAGGTCGGTGCTGGTAAAGCCCAAGGTAGTAGGTCCCCTAACAGCCTTAATAAGTTACAGTAGGATAAAATTCATGAATTAGAAGAAGAAAAATAATAATCAAAAATATTTTTTTTTATCTTTATGCATTTTAATGCACTTGTACTCGCAGAAATTAAAAATTTCATTCCAAAAAATCACTGAAAGAATATGTTTAAAAACGTTGCACATGAATAACATTGTTTGCTGATGCGTTATTTTTGAGATATAACAAAAATACGTACAGAAGGGAATAACATTATATAGTCGGTTGCTTAGTCGCCGTATTGTTGGGTCACGCCCACTTTTTGGCGGGAGAAGAACAGCGTCGGTTTGGGCAAATTAAAGTAAGCTATTTTAGGTTGATTAATGTTATTTAATGTTAGTTTATTTAACTAACTTACCATTATCTAACCTTACCCATCGTTATGTCAATACCGTATTACAGCATAATTACATGTTCATGCTTTCACTTTTATATACGACATTCCAATAACTTCAAAGTTGAATAATTCTAAAATTACGCATCAGCAAGCAGATTATCATTTCTGTAAGACATTTCTAAATGTGTTCCTTTAGTGATTTTTTGGAATGGAATTTTTAATTTCCACGAGCATATTAAAATGCATAATGACCCTTTTTTGATAGCCATATACCACACATGTACATATAGCAATTATGGTAAGTTCAGCATATACTTACCAATATGGCACACATTGTGGAAAATATGTAAATGTTTGCTATTTTTGGTATATGTGAAGGAATGGACAGTAATCGATTTTCCATTTTTCAGTGCCTTAACATATTTAATGACATCAAAATAAACAAGTTTTTTCTGTGCACTTTCAACGGTAAATTACTTACACAACTTTAGTGTTTGAAGCTAAAAGAAATTTATCTATCGCTTCCGACGGGAAAACTACGATGGACTTTCCCTTTCGACGCGCTCCAATGATTGAGCGCACTCCCGCCATTCAAGACAAAAATTACCATACCGCTATAAATTTTTATTTTTGTGTGATAACCTTTGTGTTATCAAATAAAAGATCCTAAAGTGGGTTCAGGCTCCGCAAGCTTCACGGGGGTGCGCTAATAATAAATTTCAAAGTATTCAAACGTACTCTCAACAGCTCAATCGTGCAACAAATAAAACCTTCCGCTCTAACTTGTAAAATACTCATTTGCCACAAAAAGTGTATAAAAAAAAGTAGTTTATAAGTAGTTTACCATGATTCAAGCAACAAAAATTTGAAAACTTATTAGTGGCTGTTTATTTGATCACATTTGTCATCAAAGACACAAATTAACATACCGCTATAACTCATAAAATACTCATTTCAGACGGAAAGTGCATAGAAGAAAACTTCTTTAGGTTAATTTTGAAGAGATGCAACTAATCAATGTTTTAAATTTTGTTGCCTGTATTATGGTAATTACATCGAAATAAGCAACTTTTTTCTTTGCATTTTTTATGGCAAAAGAGTATTTAACGAGTTATTGAATCAGTGTTTAACGAGTATGTTAATTTTTGTCTTTGATTACGAATGCAATGGAATAAACAGCTACTATCAATTTTTGAATTTTGTTGCTTGAATCATGGTAATAGCATCAAAATAAACTATTTTTCTTCCATACACTTTTTGCGGTAAATGAGTATTTTACGAGTTAGAGCGGTAGGTTTTATTTTTGGCGCGATTGAGCTGTTGAGAGTATGTTTGAATACTTTGTAATTTATTATTAGCTCACCTCGCGGAGCTTGCGGAGCCTGAACCCACTTCTAGGATCTTTTAGTTAATAACACAATAGAAATTATCATCCAAAAATAACGAATTATAGCAGTATGTTAACTTTCGTTGTAGATGGCGGCAATGCGCTCGAGCATTTGATCGGGTCACATGTGAGCGTCCATTGCAGTGTTGCCATTTGACGCACTTGATGAATTACTTCCCGCTTCAAACACTAGAGTTGTCGTCAGTAATTTACCGCTATAACTCGTTAGATACTCAATTGCGCCAAGAACTCCATTGACGAAAAATGGTTCATTTTGATGTAATTGATATGTTTTAGGCAATAAAATTTCAAAAATTGAGTAGTTGCATCTCCTTAACATTAACCCTTCTTTATTTTGATGTCATTAACTATGTTGGTAAATGTGTAGGAAAGGCCAGTAATACATTTTCTAATTTTGTTGCCTGAACAAAGTTAATTAGATGAAAATAAATTATTTTTTTATGCACTTTCCGTCTTAAATGAGTATTTGACAAGTTATAGCGGTAGGTTTAATTTCGTCTTTGATGACGACCGCGTTGGAAGCAAGACTTCATTGCAGTGTTGCCATACGGCGAGCTTGATGAATTACTTCCTGCTTCTAACACTTGAGTTGCAGTAACTAATTTACCGCTATAACTCGTAAAATACTCATTTAAGGTAGAAACGGCATAGGAAAAAACTTGTTTATTTTGACCTAATTAACTATGTTTAGGCACCAAAAAGTGGAAAATCGATTACGGTCCATTCCTTCACTTTTACCAAAATTTCACTCACAATTGAAATATTTTCAAAAGAATACTTGAATGACTTGATGAAAACTGCCATTATTAGCACCTATTACAGTCAAACCTCGTTTCTTCAAAGTCTCGGAGTTTGAACAATTCGGTTTTTGAGCAGAAATTTTGAGAGTCAACTGCCTCCGTATTCAAAAAAAATTTTGGTTCATGAACAACAATGACACGTGGCTGCGAGACCGGTTGTTAGTAAACAAACAGTCTCGGACCGACTGCTGTGCTGTAAACATTCGTTCTGCACTTCTTTTCTTCTCATTATCTTTTCTTGATTAGCTTGCAGTCATGGCTCCAAAGAAAGCTAACATTGATAGTGATAAAGGAAAAAGGAAAGTTATGAAAAGAACAATAGAAGTGAAGAAAAAATCAATGCAAAATATGAAAGTGGTGTGCATTTATCTGATCTTTCAACCCAGTTTGGTGTGGCAAAGTCTACAATATCAGCAATTTAAAAAAATAAAGAAGTGATCAAGGCAGCTGATGTTGCAAAGGGAGTAACTGTTATAGCCAAACAAAAAGCACAAATCATAGAGGAAGTTGAAAAGTTATTGCTTATCTATATATGTAACAGAATTGCGAGGTGACAGTATCAGTGAATCACTTATTTGTGAGAAAGCTTTGGAAATTTATCATGATCTATTGAAGAAAAAACCCTAGTACAAGTGCATGTGATAATTTTTTATTTAGAGTTAGCAGAGGCAGATAGTGTAAGCAGGTAAGTAGGTATTCATCTGGTACTTGAAAACAAATTAATCTCTTTTACATTAATTGTAATGGGAAAATACGATTCGGTAAAAGTTAAGGATTATTTGGGAATTGATTATCCATTTTTCAAATGCTAAACATAGTAAATTAGATCGAAATAAGCAAGTTTTCTTCTATGTACTTTCCGTCATAAATGATTATTTTATGAATTACAGCGGTAGGTTCAGTTTCCTCTTTGATGACGAATGCGCTCAAATAAACAGCTACTCATTGATTTTCAAATTTTTGTTGCTTGAACCATGGTAATAACATCAAAATAAACTACTTTTCTTCCATACACTTTTTTTGTCAAATGAATATTTTCCGAGTTAGCGCGGTAGGTTTAGTTTTTTCTTTGATAACGAGGAAACCGGAAGCGAGACGCCATTGCAGCGTTGCCATTCGCTGGGCCATATGAATTACTTCCCGTTTCAAACACTTGAGTTGCGGTAACTAATTTACCGCTATAACTCGTAAAATACTTATTTATGATGGAAAGTGCATAGAAGAAAACTTGCTTATTTTGATCTAATTAACTTTGTTAAGGGGAGCGTCCCCCATACAAAATTTTTTTATTATTATTGAACCTAGAGCAATGAAATTTGGTATACTGATAGGAAATGCAATTTGGAATTATTTGTCTTCTATAAAAATATGCGATTTTCTCCAAAGAAAATTTTATATTTGTAGAAAACGGAGTTTGAGGAGGGTGGTTTCAAAATGCATCTCCTCCTACAGTTTTCAAGCTACAGTGATGATTTTTATGTCATTAGATTTTTAATATTGTGGAAATTACAGGATACTATAAGGAAAATCTCTGAAGTCACACTCAGAAAAAATATTTAATTTTTTTTTCATTTCTTACTTTTTTTATTTTATTTTCATTTGTGATATCACAACTCTTGTTTGAAACCAATCTCAAAATTCCCCTATGGTTTCCTTTATTTTTTACACTTTTCTGCATCCAATGATACCAAAGTCATTGCTGTAGCTTGAAAACTGTAGGAGGAGATGCATTTTGAAACCCCGCATTCCAAACCTACAAAATAAGGCAAATTAGGTAAACATAAACAATCTAAATCATTCTTTGTTATTATTTATGGGGCCAGCTAGAACCATTGAAATCATTCTATAGTAATTAATAGACATAGAAGATGATACAGCAACATTGCGCCGTTAAGAAAGAGCCAAGGGGGAGGTGTAACATGATAAAATACTAATTCCCCCCCCCCCTCAGCGGGCGAACGAGTAAACTTACGAAATTCATTTTTTCACAGGATGTAGCTACCTGACCTTTTTCCTTTCCTATAGCAGCTAAACCCTATTTTTCACACATTTTCTCCAATTTTATGGGGGACGCTCCCCTTAAAGCACCTAAAAATCAAATATTGATTTCCAAATAACCCTCAACATTGACATGATTTGGTTTTGAAACAGGCTTCCGGAAAAAATTATGTTTGAGAACCAAGTTTTGACTGTACTTGGTTACACATTAACCATTATGAAAGACCCTCACCTTGCAAGAAGACATTTCACGGTCCATATTTACTTTAGTGTTAATGATTTTCATAATTTCATTGCTTTAGATAAGTAATATAGTTGATTTTAAGATGTTTTATATGATTGACAATATGCTTGCAAATGCTCAGTTTTAGAGTTATTTAGGTTTGAAGTTATACAAACGACACTCCTGAATGGCTTTTTTGCGCAATAGCAGTCACTGTTTTTGCAATAGAAATGGAAGCTAACCTCCTATTACAAACATAAAGAGGTTGGGTTGTTAGAGGTAGCTGCAGTTCTTCTCGTGAAAATTATATATAAAGTTTTCAATGACGTCGGTTTACATTGACTTCAAGATGGCTGCCGTCATCTTGGGTACAGGGTGGCGCCATGGCGGCAGCCACCTTGGAGTCGATGTAAACGGACGTCACTAGAAACCTTTATTTATAATTTTCACTCGCAGAGATGGAGAGATGCAAACGACTGGGGCTTACGACACTGGAAAAGAGAAGAAAGAGAGGTGATCTAATAGAAACCTACAAGATTTTGAATGACATGGAGAATGTTGATTATAGATTGTTCTTTGAGTACAGTGATGCTGCGACAAAGTCCAACTCAAAAAAGCTTAAGAAGAGAGGTCACTGGAGAACCATAGGAGAACCATTTACTGTAGTCATGGTTTTAATTGAATTTAAACTACTGGGGAAATGAAATTGAGTTCTTGCAGTTAGTTTGATAGAAATAGCAGCGACTATCTTGCAACGCATATTTCAAATAACTCAGACTGCAACGGCCAAAATTTCTCACTAATAGACACACATTCGTCGTCGTAATAGCAGGGTGGCAACTGTAAGTGCCTCGTCTTAGTACCAAACCCAAACACGAGAGGAATCTGAATGAAAAAGTGTACCCTAACCCACTTTTCTGGCTACCCGGCACCTCGTCCGGCAACTGCGTTCACCGACCGGTTCGTACGAAACTGAAAAAATAGAAAATCACGGGTGAAAATATAATTGATTAAAATATTAGAATGAAATGATCTTTTGAATTGAAGAATATTAAGTTTACATTTTAGAATAAAACATTATGGACTTAAATTCTTTATGAACCCTCAAGGGAATAGGGGAAATACGAGCGTATGTGAAATCCCGTGCCAAAGATTAGGTAGGCCTTCTTCCTAATGAAATAGATTTTTTTGTCGCAGATCATTTTTTTTTTGTTTACTGTAGTCATGGTTTTCGGCACTAACGACATTCTTCTTCAATTTTCGTCTAATTTTATAAACTTTTTTCTTAATTTTCTGAGCCTTGGGCATAGAATTTGCACTCTCTTACCACCATAATAAATGGCGATTTTCTCCTCCCTTTCTTTGGAATGCTTTTTTGTTGTTAGAGAGGTTTAAACTAACACCTAATATAGTTCCTTATGATTATACATAATATTCACGCAAAGAAAGCAGGAGCGACGTTTTCAGATGTACAGACCGCGGCGTCAATTGCCGACCCCTTGCACGAATGCTCTTCGATTATTTGCTCGCATTTTAGCGAATTACATAATAAAATATTATGCAGCACATATTTAGTGAACTGTTAGTAGCACTGTAGCTAAGAATCTGTATTCCCCAAAAGTCAGGCGAGAATTGCATTTAATTCTAGGATTGTTTTTCGGCATAATGGCTTTACCACGATAATACTCACCGTAAGATTATTTTTTGAAGCAACACATTTCCTGTCCCGCCAGATATTGTCAAAAATTATCAGTTGTACAGTTTTTGAAAATATCAGTTTTAAAGCCATCTGGCTTGCGCTGTATGACTGCTTTACCTGTTGCTAATTAATTTTCCCTCTGTATTTATTAGATTTACATCAGTTAAAAAAAATAAAGCTTCCCATCCATACATGCACATAACATAAGCAAACACGAGCACATCTACGTCACTCAATTTTGGAAATCGTGGCGAATAGTCATCATTATGCAAATAGTCAATAACCGCAGTACTTACAATAGCCAACTGTACTACCGCAGCTAGTACAGTTTAGGCCAACTGTGGACTTGATCATATTTGATTATTGTTTCATTATATAATATAGTAAAAAATATTATTCAGTTGAGGAAAATATATGACAGCGGTCACTTGGTGTTTCACTCAAATGTGTGTTTTGTGCTCGTCGTAGCCGTGTGACCATCGAACTTGCCTCCGTCCAGGCAGACCCTGGTTCGAGTCCCGGCGCTGGTGGCGATTTT
Organism: Morinoia aosen; assembly: GCA_030386875.1. NCBI lineage: Eukaryota > Metazoa > Arthropoda > Malacostraca > Amphipoda > Talitridae > Morinoia > Morinoia aosen. The sequence goes on from CM059557.1 coordinate 68,863,690, forward strand.
CTCTGTTGGGTATAGGAGAAAAATTCCAAGCACAATACCCCACTCTACCCAGGTGTCTGAAATGGGTACCGGTCTTGACCGGGTGAAAGCGGCATGGCATCCTGGCGTTAGTTATAAGGTATTTGAAAATCCAATGTACAAGGTGGTATGTATCAGGCTTGATCGGAAATAAAGCATCCGTAGATGCCTTCATTATTATTTACACCCTAAAACTGATGTTACCAAATGATTTTATTCTATACAAAACTAGAAACGATGTAAAATTCTGCTTGATTCACTCATAAATATTTCCAACAAAATGCGCCCAAGTCCAGCTTGCAAATAGGGTTCCACAACCCTCTCACCGCAGGAGCGACTCAACACGCTAATTGATGGGACTCGTTTCATTAGGGATAAATTTTCATCCCTAGTCGTAATATTGCAGGTTATTAATTTCATTAGTAAATCGCATTGAATTTATGATAAAATATATATTATGTATAGCTCTTAATGTGATTGAAATTCAAAGAAGTAAGTAATATCTTGGAGCATCTTTCCGATTTTATTATTTCCAGTTTTTGCATTTATTTCAACATTTTGCTTCTGGGTGATCACCCTTAGAAATCAATGCAAAATTACCTGTTCTGAAATTTTTGCATCATGACAATGGAAATGAACTCATCAATTGATGTCACGACACCATTGCATATATCTCACAAGAATGATGCCGGCTTCTTTCTTTATTCTTCATTTCATAGTAGCCTTCTGTTTGACGTGGAATGTTCATTGAGAATCTTAACTATCCGTCTACTTAATTTGAGTTGGCCAAAAAGTTCATTATTTAAGTCATTTTTCTTACCTTCTAAACATTATTTTATATTCTTATTCTCTCAAGTCCTGTATTCGGTACAGCGAGCATGCTTACGTCTCGAAATGGTGGACCAAGCAGAGCACTACTGATATCCAATGCTTCTTAACTTTCGAATAAAGAGTTTCCTTTCCGTTTTGAAGTAACAAAGCATTAATTATCGGTAGTGCTGCTTGGCCCACCAGTTCATGGGCTGGAATGTTAGCAAAAATGTCAGAACTTTACTTGGAGGCTTATTGCACAATGACGTACACTACTCGTAGCACCAAACACAAGATTTAAAGAATAAGAACATAAAACGATTTTTAGCAGGTCAGAAAAACGACATTCCCAAAAGAAGGAACTTTTTGGCCAACTTAAAAATTATTAACCATTAAAAAGCAAAATCTTCTCGTTGAGCACAGGAAGGTGGTATGATATTTGCAGCAGACGAGTACACATTCATAAATGTTTCCTGCTTAGGAAGTTGAAATGTATAAAATTGGAATGAAAGACCCCCACTGCATCTCAAGTTATAAGGCTGATCTTCCAGAGATGTGATAAAATCTCCGATTTTTATGACAAGAAATTTCAAGTCGGCTACATTATAGCCTCTTAATGGGTGACATAGTTCAAGTGGAAAGCAATAAAAACAATTTAATAATTTTAAAAGAACGATTGACGATGAAAGTAAAGGTCGGTGCGTCTGAAGACCTCTTACACTTGCGTTCTATGCCTGGCGTCAAGGACGAGTGATCGAGCTCTCGTTGCCAGGCGTGGAAGTCTTGTGGATGTAACGTGTTCTGGCCACTGGCATTGTAACGACTTGAACTGAGTTGAAGTAGGCAACACTATTGCGGTTGAAATTGCAGACGCAAGTTTAAATTCTGCATCACACAGCAATGCTACGATGTTGACAAACACAAATAATCTCAATGAGAGACGCTTGAGTGTGAGTTTCACGATTTGAGGCATCTAAATAAATGATGAGAACCGCTGAAAAAGATTCACGTATTTTAATATTCTCATGTTTTCAGCGGAAAAAGTCTAGGGTAGGTCGAGACCTGTTGTTTTTCTGTGGCACAGCGCCAAATTACGAAGTCTACATGAACGCCGAGATATCAAATGCTGCTATTTCAATAACGATATGACTCGTATTGATCCGAGAGATTTGCTGATAAGGCTACAAGAGGATATAACTGGCATGACTGGTAGAGAGGTTGTGAATCTTTACATAAAGAAAGAACTACCCGTAAATCGTCCATCAGGTCCAACCGCACAAATTAGATTAGATGTTAGTTTAACCCTCCATAACCTTTACTAAAAAAGAGCGTATCAAAGAGAGGACGGAGACATGCACCATTTAGCATGGAGATCGGGGAACGCGGAATCTATGCAGAAGGGGCATAGGAATAGCGAGTTGAGAAGGAAATTTATGAAACAAGATAAAAGATGACTAAGAGAGTAGTAGGTGCTGAAAAACTATACAACAGTGAACGAGAAAAAGAGGGCCCTTAACATAACAAAAAATAATATTTTACTTCAACAAAAAAGGCCTACCTCTCAGCTCGGACCCTCGCACGTTTTCCTCCCGGGAGCGCTAATTGCCATAGATACATTAGTTGGATCTTCCTGAGGGGATCCAGCCGAACAACCTCACTACACGTGTCCCCAACAGAACTACAGTCCACATTCGCTGCGACTATACATCACTCGCATACATCACCTCAGGATGTAGGAGTCTTTTCTTACCATAAAGAAAATAAATACTTATCCTGAACACATCTTAAGCCGAACTTAGTTTAGCTCTTGCAGGCACATTAGAACAAGACCTCAATACAAAAGTTAGGCACGCATCAAATTAGACCGCTTAAGGATTCGTCCACTTGACTTCGTCTCACTTTATGACGTGTCGTTTTCTACATCATAACAATGGAAAATAAACCACCAAAAATAGGTTTGGTCAATATTTACACGATTGTTTATTTTTCGATAAATGTCAGAAGTAGCCTATTCATGTATTGTGCTTATTACATTGACCGCTCGTGCTGATGAAGTCTCTGCATGACCAAAAATTACTAGAAATAAAATCCCTCATTTTTTGGTACGTGTAACTTGCTGAGCATTAGAACACCTAAAGACATAGACAATGCATTTCATTGCCATAACGTCAGAAACGAGTTTCACAACAGTTTTTACACCCCAATGAGCCAGAGGGAAACATGAAAAATCAATAATTCAATAACTACGTTGAATGAATATTCAATTAATAATATTTACCAATCCCGAAGTTAATTTCTTGGAACGAGTTGAACAAGAAAGGCTCCAAACAGAGCCACTGACAGCTGCACTGAACAGGGCAGCGGAGAAGTTGCATGTGAATTAATCAACATTCAATGTTCCGCCTCATAATAGGCAAACGAAGGTCTCAGGGAACAATATAACCAGCACATTTCCACAATTTTTCAGAGCATACAACGAAAACGCTCAATTGCTCAAAAAATTATACAAAAGACTTTGGATAGTTACAGGGAAGTTCAAAGTATGTACCATATTACAGCAGGCATATTTTCACAATCTACTCATCAGATTAGATATAAGTTTAAGCATCCCTAACCGGTAAAAAAAAAAGCATTTTGAAGAGAAGAAAGAGGAAAGCACCATTTAGTATGGAGATTAGGGAACACAGAATCTATGCAGAAGAGGCATAGAAACAGTAAGTTGAGGAAGAAGTTTATGAAACAAGATAAAAGTTGAAGAAAAAAGTAGTAGGTGCTGAAAAACATGACAGCACTGAAAAGAGAGGTGCTTTACTTCACAAAAAAAAAACATTTTATTGCAACAAAAAGAAGGCATACCTAACTCTCAGTTCGGGCCTTCACACGTATCTACTCAACAAAGCATTTAAACACTAAATCAATTGGTATTGAAATTTTGATAGTCAAACAGAACCTTGAAAAAAGTCAAACAGTACCGGTTTCAATTGAGGAAATAGTAAAGCAGAGTCACTTTCAAGAATCACTCACCAAGCGCGAGACTTTTCAATTGGTATTGCAAGAAGTTAACCAAACCACAAAGATAAACCAATGAACATTGCTGTGACACGTAAGTGAAGTAAGGCATATTGCTTGCGCTTCGTAGACTAAGTACATATCGCACCGTAAGTTACAAAGGTTAATATTTGCATACAAGGTTTTCATTTCTATCGGAGTATTCCACTCGAACACAATTGGAAGTCACTACGAGCTCGCCTATGCTAAGCACATTATCGGTTTGAGACAAGGAAGTTGGAGACATGGAACCGGCATCTTTGCTCTAAAGTGAAGCCAATTTTCGGTAGCTGTAGGCAGACGGCCCCAGACACGGAGATGGGGCTGACTGCTCAGTGCGCAACTGGCACTCGGCATGGAAGGGGGCAGCTTATCCATGCTGCGTTCAAGGACTACTTTCCCAATATGCCGAGCTCATGCATTATACACAAGTGCAGTTACTTTCAAAAAAGATTAAGACATAAGTTTTCACGTGTACGTACACAAATTTCATGAATTGCAAACGGTGTTCAGTTCCTGATGTTGGAGGTGGTGGTACCCCTCCACTGCCACACCGCCTCCACAACTGGGGCCAAATGCCGGGTGGGCGGGGCTTGGGACGACAGAAGTGGCTTCACTCGCTTGACTGACAAAAGATAGCGATGCCGGTTCCATGTATCCAACTTCCTTGGTTTAGATCACAAAGAGAGACAGCGCGTCAAAAAGAGATAGGGAAGGCACCTCCAGATTAGCTGCATCACTTCTACCGCAAAGACCTGCTCCAGGGTTCCAAGCTCCATATCTCTGCAAGGGCACTATTCAATTTGAGAAAGGTGCTGTGCCAATTTAAGGCGCCATGCTACACCGGGGCTTCAAGTGCTACGTCGGGTGAGCGAGAGCCGCCAGCGCTCGCTGGTTGCAACGCAGGGCAACTCCTCACTGAACAGCCCTACACAAATGCCCTCCTGCTACACATGATGCTGCTGCTGAAGGAACGCTGGTATGCTGATCACTCGCATACATTCCAATACACGCGAAAAAAAAGTTGGTGCCGAGCTACTAATTGCACAATACAGTAATTATAGAAGCCTTCCAACCCTCATGCTAAGCGACTATATCTCAATTTTAAGAAATAATTACAATTATTATTCAGGCAGTTAGCGCAATTGATATAAGTGCATGAGTCATATCTAAAAAATTATAATTACAGTTCTTATTATCAACACATCGGTATTAAATACAAAGCATAAATATTTCCTAGAGAAACACTTAAGAGAGACTTAGAAGCCAAACAGAGCTTACCTGCCTCGCTTCAACAACCGTCCTCATAAGGAGGTTGGTTACAGGCATACCAACCTCCTCCACAGGAGGGACACAGAAATAAAGAGTGAAAGAAAAGACTTAACCTCAAGCACATAAACACAATTGAATCATTCATAATTTCACCCCCAAAGAGAAAATGGCTTTGCAAACTAAAGCTGTCACACCATGAGTGATACTGCTGTTTAAAAGTGATGTCTCCAGTTGCTTCTTTAGGAAATCCTACCATAGACGGCAACACAGGCCATCATTCTCTAGCCCACGCAACCGCCCGTAGTTAGCCATTGGATGCCTCGGCTTCTCAACGTGGCCAAGTATCAGGCCAATACACCTCAGCTTCTCACAGTTGCTGCCACCTCCGACTCCAGCGCCACAGAAGTCAGTTTGTCCCGCGCCTTTTAATGGCATTTTGGCTGGGAAGTGTTTTCGAACCTCTCAGAGTCCAGTCCCACGTAGGTGAAGACTACATTTATCGTAGATGTTCGACTACTTATGTGGACAACTTCACTACCTCCTCTGCCGTCGTCAGCAATTTCTACATTTTGTTATCACCAGAACTCGATATTTTGAGATAGCGAGTCAGAGTTTTGGGCAGCCTCATTAACTGCCATTCGTTCTCTGCTATTCAGAGGCCTGCTGAATGACTTTTCATAAAAATTAGGAGAGACAATGTCAGAAATTATTTTCTGGCCTCGTACTTTCTAACATTTTGTGGCTCCGCTTCAATACTACATTTCGCTTCAATGTTTTGTGGTCCGTTAAAGGGCTTACTTGAGGGCTTGCTCCTCTCAAGTAACTAATTTTAAAAAATTTCCTGATTGATTTGTACGTAAAGGTTACACTGGCCAACAAAAAGATAACCCCATTCTTTGTTTACCCTCCGTTAGCAGTACCACATGCGTGGGCAAACTTGGCCTCTCAACCACGGGCCACTAGTTTGGGAATCTTTTGCCTATTCATTCATTGTGATAAAATTCTCCCTTTGTTCAAGTTGAGGATACAGATTCAAGGGTTTCCTAATCTCAGCTCCAGCTGGCTCGATTTATATTTTTTCACAATAAATCTAAACCCACAACAGACTCTGGCGACAAGTATTCTCGATTTCGTAGGGTGAAGCAGTGGTTACCCCTGAGCTCCTCAGGGCACACTGACGAGGATAGATAAGCATCAGCGTACCCTCCTGAGTGCAGCTCAGGAATCTGAAGTATCCCCCAGGAGCGCTAGATGCCCAAGATGAGATGAAGGACATCTCGAGAGAGGTAATAAATGATAAAACCATTTGATATACCCCCTTCACAACAAAAGAGTATCTGTAGTAAGAGAACATTTTCTACAGAGAAAAGGAAGAGTTTTATTAATTTCCCACTCGGATTTGCCTAATTAAATACGCTTGTGAGACCTAAAGATGCTTCATGATAAAGGCATGATTAAATTGAGACACTTATTCCACCAGAATCAAGCCTAAACTCAGTTACATGAGCTCTTGGATCAATGGTCTACATGAGACGGTAAACCTAAATTTTCACACTACATTAAATTGAAGCATATATTCCCAATTCTCATATCAAACACTTTCACACAACGTTGCCATAAAGCATTGATCTTGATCGGAAATGCAGCACACATCTCTCACGAACAATAGCTCGGTCCACACACTCAATCGCTATCATCATCCATGACCATGTCTTCCAGGCTGTGCAGGGACCGGTCAGTGCTGTCCAGCGGTGGGGCAAATCCGGCACTGGGAGACTCCAAGACCTCAGGCTCATTGATAGACAGTAAGCTTTGATCTCCTTTACAAGCCGGGTCACCGCTGTATTCCATTTCTAAAAAGATACAATAAATTAGAACAATTTACATACCATCGATGCACTACAATGTGAAAGAAAAGTGGTTGGCTTAAATTTCCCCCAGATATAAGTTACGAAATTTAGACGTAGGAGAAAGTACCTCAAAAGACGAGAAGAATATTAAAACGCAGTCGGTGACCATTTTTTTCTGGTTTTACGAGTGTGACTGAGAGTCACAATATACAATTTTTTCACATTTTCTCACACACAGACTCAAAAGGGAAACAAAATAAGCAAATATAAAGCTAGAATACGCCACGAACCACGTATTTTATCACTATCAACTTTAAATGTAAACATGAAAACACTCGTATCTCGAGATAAGTTAACAAATTTGTCACCAAATATAGATTCCTTAGCTATACTTGCAGTAGTAGAGGTAAACTAGCTATTCAAAATCTACAAGAAATAATTAATGATTCGTACATAACCTCGATCATTTCACAGCTTCCCAGTTTTGTTCCCAGCTCACCAAAGACTTTAGTGATAATGGACCACAAAAATGTACCAGCCCTAAATTTTTGACACTAATGTAACATTTCACAAAAGTCCAGACAAAATTACGTCCTGTACCTGACCAACATTCTGTGATCTAAAGACAAAAATATCCGATTTTGTTCTTGAAAAGAACAAGACCTATTGCTCGAAACAATGTGAAGGGAAGGACTATAAAATTTAGAGGTCGTGGTTTCTTGCTCTAGGGGTAGATTTAAACGCGTGGGGGTGGGAGGTATGGTAGTGATGGCATTACTATTAAATGGTGGCTCAAGAGGTTAGCAACCGTAGACATCTAAGTAAGAACTAGGACAAGAAATAACATGCAACTCACACGGACGATGACACAGATTTCACAATACAACGACACGCTTCACAGGACATTGGGGACAATGCTGGGCTCTCATTTTCATGGATGCGATTGCTGCATCATGAGAAATTTTCCATAATACCACACTTGCAAAAAAACCTCAGAAGGTTAGATTATGAGTTAGTTCAATCCTTTCCTAGCCACAATTCAGGAGTTCCCAATAGAGGAAGGTTGAATGCACCATATTATGAGGAATTAAGGAAAAAGGAATCTATGCACAAGGTATCTCCAACACCCTGCACATAGACAACAATATTGAAAGAAGTTTATGAAACACAAAGAAAGTTATAGGTGCTGAAAAAGAGGACAGCAGGGAACCGACCAAAGATGGTCGGTAAGAAAATAAAAACCTTTCCTATTTAAACAAAAGCCTACCAAAACTTTGGCTTGGGACCTTAAATCTTCCTTCTGGGAGCGTTAATTATCATATTGAGAATAGTTGCGTCCTCTAAGAGGAAAATAATTCAGATATCTTTTCTGCACAGATGATTTGACTCCCAGCAGCAACATTACATAGTTGACCATAAGAAATGACCTGTAGTCCAATGCGGTCTTCAGACATTCAACGTTCAACAGTAAATATGAAGTTCTTAAGAATAACGTGAATAAGGAGAAGTTGTCAGTCTCACAGAAAAGAAGACTCACTTTGACGCAGTCAAGAGCATGATGTGTAACATTCAAGTTAAACAAAACAACGAAGACATGCACTAGCACAAAAAATGCACTAAGCGCAGAGTGACCTGAAGCATGAGAGAGCGCAGCGAGAGGCGAGGTGGGCTGGCGCGGTAGGTCACACGGTTCAGGCTTCTCCTCCTCCTCCTCTTCCCCCTCCACAGCGCCGCCTGGCGCACACACCTCCACGCTCGTGGTCGGCGCCACCACTTCGTCCGCCACTTCTGAAGCACAAGTACGGCAACATTCATTACACAGAGTTGGAAGTTCACTGCACAATCTAGGCTTAGGTACATTCATCATACTGAATATTCGTGTAATTCCTTTTCGCAATTTTCCTGTACAATACTCTGAAACTGTTTTAGAGGCTTCAGTAATAAAACCAAATTAGCTGAACTATTTAAAAAGAAACTGGTAAGTAATCCTACAAAACATCGAAGCCATTTCTGACCTTACACAAGGGACAATCTCACGGCAGCAAAATTGCCGATAGAATAATATAAGTACCGATTGTCTGGATATTGCCTGAAGTTCAGGTTTCAGCGCTACGACGCTCGATAACAAAAGATAACTTCAACTGCCACTGCAGGAAGAGCAGATATTTCGTGATGTTCAGGAAAAGAAAGGCATGTTGAACTGACGAGGTATACAAAATTCCTATTTTTTAAAGCGAAGTGCAATGGCGAATGCCGAGCTTTCAGTGCTTCAATGAAAACCAGAAACTACACTTTTACAGATGGCTCGTAACGATGATTTTTACAACAGAAATACATAGTTTCAAATTAAATTCATATTGGAAAGATATTGTTGATAGCACAAAGAGTGGGGGCAAAGTTATAAAACATGTTGATTGAATCACCAGATTCCACATTTCTAAATCACATACAATTACGAAAATTTGACTGTATTGAAACAATAGTATAAAAAGGTTAATAATACATCTAAAACCCACAAATATTTACTAGAAAAATATATAGGAACATAAAAAATAAATACGTGAACAAAAGTTTCCAACACATTTCAAGATATACATTAATACTTTGTTGCATAGCCGTTATTATTAATTATGGCTTCGAGACGTTCAGAGTAGTTCACTCTCAGACTTTCACAAGTTTCGGGTGTAATCTTATTCCATTCTTCAATGCAAGGTTCTTTGAGTTCAGTAATGTTATTGGGACCTTTCTTCTGAATCTTCAAATTCAATTCCCTCCACAAGTTTTTGATCGGATTCATGTCAGGGAAAGACTTGCTATTCTAAAATATTCATCTTCTTCCTCCTCAACAATTCTTTGGTTTTGTTTGCAACATGTAATCAATCGTTATTTTGTTGGAAGGTCCATCCACGTCTCAATTTTAACTAACAAGCAGAAGGTAGGAGTTGCTTTTCCAATATTTAATGACATTTTCTACCATACATGGTTCTTTCAATGATGTGAAGTTTATCTACCCCTGATGAGCTGAACATCCCCACACCATAATTGAGCCACCTCCAAACTCAACAGTGTGTACGATGCACTTCGATTCATATTCTTTGTTTTGTTGCCTCCAAACATAGTTTGTGCTATTTCGCTCAAATAGTTCGACTTTGGTTTCATCTGACCACAATACTAAATTCTAAAACTCTACTGGCTTGTTCAAATGGTCATTGGCGTACTTCAGCCTGGCCTTGACGTGACGCTTCTGGAGAAGTGTCCTACGAAGGGTGAGGGAGCACGGCGTAGTGCCCTGCTGATTGTGTGCTTGCTGGCTTCTATACCAGATGCCTTGAGATCATCCTTCAATTATGCACGAGTAGTTTGAGGCCTCTGCACAACTGCTCAGACCAATTATCGAACAGCCAGCTCCGTGGACGGCCAGTTTGAGTCGTATTTCGGCATTTCTACTTTGTTTCATAGTTCCAAACGAGGCTATAGGAACACACAGTTGTCATATATCTTCCGATATCCCAAACCATCATTATGGAGCTCCACAATACGTTTGTGAAGTTCTTGGCTGATGTCATTCTTACCTATGCTTATGACCTTTCTGAACGAAAGCTACAACCAATGACACATTGTTGGAAATGAATGCTGACGAAAGTTTGGTTTGCAAATAGTAGAATGCATTAGAACATTCTTGAATACAATACAATACAATACAATAATTTCAGCTTGCAGGACCATGGAAATTCTACGGACAATGTCATCGGTAAGCTAGGTGGACTGGTGAAAAAATTCCATCAATATTACGTAACCTACGCTAACCGACCCTATCCTGATAAAATGTCAAACATATCAATACATGCGAAGGTCCTCTTTTAATGTTACACTGATGGATTCAGTTTCCATGGTTAGTGATGTACCCGATGTCTCGGTATCAGTTTTGGCAGGATCGGTCATTTTAACCGGTACCGCAATCGGCAAAATCCGGCTGATACTTTACCGATACTTTCCAATAATACATATTTTATCATAAAAATGAATGTCATAAATCATGAATGCAAAAACATAATAAATTAAAGAGCCTATTCATACCTAGTAAGGAGCCTATTCATACCTATGCATACCTGTTATCTGTTGAATAACAGGGTTTAATCAGGCACGCTACCTGAATTTACTACTTTGAATTTCCAATGAGTCACGTACGGTCAGTAAGTGAAAGCTATGTAGCATGAATAGTTGAACACAGTAGCGACATAAAATTTCTATACTTTTACAACTAAAAACTATATAGTTTGACCCAATTTCCATTTCTTAAAATATGTGACAGGCTAACAAGAATCAAACCAATTAAATAAAGTTGAAGGTGCTTTTTACAGCTTTTGTAAATTAAATATAGAAGTAGCTGAAAATTTTAATTTAATTTAGCTTGTAACTCATCAAATACTACGAAGCTAATAATTTTATTGTAATTTAGCATGTAAATAGCCGTGCATTACAAATCTTGCATTTTTCTTCTATTTTAAGATGTTTGAAAAATTCACGAACAATCTTATAGTTGGTTGCGTGTTTGCCATTTTGGAACCATTATTTTTTCGAGTGATAATTTTGGAACTACTTTTGTTTTGATTGATGTGTGAGACTGTTTTAGTCCACTCTTGGAACCAGTAGCTATAATAGCTAGTCTACATTACGTTGCAATACAATTGGGAACACTTATCTATCGAATATATTTCATTTTGTTATTTTTTCTCAACAATATAGTCAACATAGCAAGAGCACTTTTATTATTCTTAATCAAAAACTCAATTGTCAATATTGTCATATTATTAGATAAATTAGTAAATAATTTTATTATAACACCCATGTGGGGCTTATTTTGAGTTAAATTTTAATATAATTGTAAAAGTATTGGTATAGGTTGAAGTATGGGTCAAAGTATCCGTATTTCCTAGTATAGGAGTATCGGTTTTTGGCCAAAAAATGGGTATTGGTCAAAAATATGGTATATGGTATTACTATCAATGATAATGCAAACTCGTCCGAAAGTGTAACAGACGAAGTAACTAACTAACTAAGGAAGGAACAAGCAGAATATTACATAGATGTATAATATTGAGAAAAAAGTTGGGTATTGTAAACTTTTATTCACATATTTATTATTCATGTTCCTATAAATTTTTTCTATCAAATATCTGTGGGTTTTGGATATATTAACCTATTTCTACTATTGTTTACATAGAGCCCTATTCTCTCAACTCTACGTGGTTTAGATATGTAGAATCTGGTGATTTAAATAACGTGTTGTATTATTCAGCTCCCCACTGTTTATTGTGAAATGTTGCTAATCATGCAGGGAAATTTTTGGAATCCATAGTCCTGCGCTCACAGAACAAGTTTATAATATTGAAAGTTTGTTGCAATCAGCACAACTACAACAAAAAATGTTCTACAACGAACAAAAGGTACCATTTATCAAGATGTCAAGAGAACGGGGAATCGGTGTCCTGAGAGTGCTCCCACCCAGGGTTGGAAAAAATCCTGGGTTTTTTAAAAAACCCAACCCACCTGGGTTTTTTTGGGTTAAATTGTTTTTTTTTTTTTCGGTTTCATTGTTTTTTTTGGGGGGGCTTTATTGGATTTTTCGTAATACCTGTTTTGTTTAATAAAGTTATTCACACAGCTCCAGTTACCTTTATTTCAAATGAATAAAAATACACTAGTTGAGTAAATATTGTTATTTGATTACTTTATTTCCAAGATTATATTACATTGTTATATGAATTATTACATTATGTGAACATTATCTGAATCAAGTTTGTCCATCACTATTACCATTTACCAATTACCAACGAGCTTATAAACAAGTAAAATTTAAAAAATAATAAAACCCCAAAAAACACAAAAAACCCACTATTTAGTGCTTTTTTGGGGGCTTTTTTGGGTGGGCTTTTTGTGTGCCAACCCTGCTCCCACGTAAGATCCTTTCCGTCTAGAAACAATAAGCTAAGAGAAAAGATTATGAAATATGATAAAAGCTGAAGAACAATGCTGAAAGACAGTGCAATTAACTGACAAAAAGAACGTCCAAAACAAAACAAAAATTCCATAGCATTTCAGCAACAGGATGCCTCACCTCACCTTACATCACATTTTACCCTAAGTGATCAAACCTAGGTGGCTTCAGCCTTGCATTATTTCCCTTAGGTACAAAAGTTGTCTCCCCTTTAGGGAAATTTCCCAGTGAGTATACTTTGTTTGAACACCAAGAAAAAATAATGCAACGGTAAGAATACTTATGAGAGTAGTTAGAAGAAGCTAATTGTACTTTGAAGATTCATCTATAATTGCTGCTTAATAATTAGTTTAAACCAATAATTCATTGAAAAAAAAATTGAAGGTAATATTTTGGAATTCAATTTTGTCTGCCAACTCAGCATGGCCAACGCTTCTTTGTCCGCAATACAGGGTGGCCACAGAAGTTTCATTTTTTTTTCATATGCTTATACAGTAACTGTGAACTGCAGTCATTTGTTGAATCGCAGTAAAAATGTATCATTGCTGCGCCATTCCTATTTACGAGACTGTTCTTAATTCAATTTTATTTTACACATACAGAAATTAAATTTTTCCCCATCGACCCTTAACGAGAAAGTATTCTTGGTCAGAACTTTCATTGATATAAAAAATCTTGCAGCAGTTGATCAACAGTCATCTTCTGGCCTAAAAAGGATTTCGAAAGTGTTGACCGAATTCTGCGACACATTCAAATTTTTATTTCAGCTTCACAAATTATCAACAATGCTGAGAGCACAAATAAAAATTTCCATAAATTACTCAAGATCTTTGGGGTATTTTCAATGCTCATAAATATATTATAAGACTTTTCTTGCTTTCATCAAAATTCAGTGGCACGAAAAATAACCAAAAGTGCAAAAAAACAGCCAGGGCCAAAAAAAAGAACATGACATGGAAACGGGAGAAGTGGATACTTGAGATTCCTATTAGTCTTGTCTGAACATACGTATAGTGCTCATATTGATTAGAACTCACAAAATGATTATAGGAAGGAATGAGTTACCAGGAAAGACGGCATCAGAAGAGGCCATCTGTTCCATGAGGGTGGTGAGCAGCGTGATGGCCACCGTCTGGTCTCGCTGGATGGAGAGACTCTTGTGCAGCGCCTCTATGGCCTCCTCGAGGTTGCCCAGCAGCGCCTGGCACAGCGCTATGCCCGTGAAGGATGTCGCCTCACAAGGTTGAAGCATTACAGCCTGGAGGAGAAGATCTTCAATTACCACACACTAGGTCACCTTAGCATTAACGTGTGATACGTGAAAAACAGCGCAATGTTCAATACAGATAAAAATCCTGCAATTTAAAGTACACGCAGATGTAATGGACAGATGCACTATTTAATGGTAATACCAAGGACTTACGTGAAGAAATACACGTACAACTCCATAGTCTGGAACCACCAGCAGAGGCTACCCCATTTCTCATTGTAGAACTTCTATTTTTGTTTGGATCGTTAATAAATAGCAATTAGTTGATGAGTGGTGTAAAAGGTATTATTCAACACAGAGAATATATTACTCTCTCTAGTCAGAAATAGATGGTGCATAAAACTGTCATTGGACAGCAACAATTGGCGCATAGGACTAAATTTTTCTACCTATAACTGGCGGATTTCTTTTCGACCTGTGAAGCATTACTTGGTCAAAAAATCAATCTGCAGCAATACGTCAGACAAACTTTCCGAGGTTCTATACCAAGTTCTACCTGCGGTGTCACTACCAAGACCGAATGTCCTTGCTGCATATTTGATATCACCACGTTCTAGCTGAAGACCTTTGGATCACTCTAGTAAAGTTTAAAAATATTTCATTACCATCAAATTAGTTATTTTAAAGCTTCCTAGGCACAATAAAGGCCATCTCGAGAAAGTAAAAGGCACGAGCTATTCAATATGGACTGTAGAAAATGGATCATCTGTGCAAAGGCGTGTTCCACCTCTACAGATACCCTGCACATAGAGACAGCAAGTCAGGAAGGAAGAGAAGATTAGATGTTAGTTTAAGCCTCCTTACCCGCTAAAAAAAACTCATTTCAAAGAGAGGAAGGCACCATTTAGTATCATGATAAGAGAATGCAGAATTTATGCTTAAGGGGCATAGAAATAGTATGTTGAGAAAGAAGTTAATGAAAACCAATAAAAGTTGAAGTAGAAAATATGTATTAGGTGCTGATAAGCAGGACAGCAGTGAACCATGAAAAAGTGAGTTTTAACATAACAAAAACACTATTTCAACAAAAAGAAGGCCTATCTAACTCCCAGCTCAGCCCCTCACACATTTTCCCCCTTGGAGCACTAATTCTCATAGATACAATAGTTGTATCCCCCTGAGGGGTAGGAAAGAAGAAAAAGGAAAGATAGAGAGGCAACAGCGAAGGTATGAAAATTGAAAGCAAAATGGGCACAAAAGATGGAAGCCAAGGAACTTTTTTTATAGTGAAGGTAATCTAACAATATCTACCCTGTGGGTGCCAGTCCTCAGAGCGTAGGATACACAAGAAAGAAAAAGAAAGAAAAGAAAAACATTTCATTTCCAATAAAGTATAACATGAGATGTTGAAATGAAACAACAAACCTAACTAACCAAACCTATGGTCTATAGTATCCTATGCCCTGTGAGGAGATAAATTTCCTCTTCATTTTTCATTTTTGCACAATCCCTGCGAGTGGTCTTTGAAAATTCCTAAATATAAATTGGAAGAAAGTCATTCATCAATGAATTTGAACAAACCTAGAATTGTTTGGTTTCAGCACACTCTAGACTAAGTTTCATCCCCTACACACACAGAACAAGTTGTCCTAGAAACACACAGATTCAGAATGTTCTTTCGATAGTTTCGACAGAATGTTTTTATGATACAACAATACGAAATAGTTATATCACAACAACGAGGTAAGTTCATCACTTTTAGGATTTTTAACACAGATATTGAAATAGAAACGAATGTAATAAGGTCGATATTATTAAACTAAACTTATTTGTGCCGGTATTTGTTCTACTTGTTTAAAAATAAGTTTTGTAATCCATTACAAAAGGAGGTCACTACTGTCCAGTCAATGTCAAAATTCGTAAGAACAAATGATAAACTAACTGAATTCACAGATAAGGAACGTAAAAGATTTATCAAACGTAAATAATTTAGTAACAGAATTTTTCACTGGAGCGTACGAACTGCAAATTTTCTTCATCCTAGCCAGTAAGGTAGATAAAACTCCTAGTATTAGATGCACAAGGATTGGAAATTCTCATCTAAACTCATCAGAATCATAGAACTTTTTGATTAGTCTAATACTACACTAGCATAGGATACTTGAATACTATTGAGTGACATTCATTCTTTCTGGTTAAGGCACAGTCTCACTTCAACTTCACAATATATTAATTTCAATCCACCATACTAGTTAGTATTAAAAGTCCTTAGTTGATTAACCCGTCTCCACATGGTCGACCTACCAAGAGGTTTGAAGAAAATGGGTCGACTGTGCAACTTACTGTACATTCATTAATCATGTTAGAAGTTTCATTGGGGCTTAATTGTAAAGAGAGAGAGTTGCCCTTTCTGTCAGTGGGGAAAAAAATACTGCTACCCCAATGAAAATCTACGAAATTTGAGTTTTTATTTCGGTAAAATACAAAAAACAGAAATCAGAAAATCACTGGCCATTTTTTATTTATTGCACTTTTATGTTTTTTTATGATGTATTTTCATAGATTCTGAGTTGCTGAATCTTGTGGTATGTGAATTTTTTTTCAGGTCCAATAGTTCCGGAGTTATGTGCACTATATATAAAACACAGTTTTTATTTTTTAGTTCATTTTGTGTATAGGCTGTTATCAAGCAGTTTCATTGTTTGTAAAGAGTTTGATATGCATAGAGCTTTTCCTCCCGAATACAATGGTGGTATTATTTTTTGCGTAGGAGTAAATCTGTGGATTTGGACTCCCATTTTTGGAACAAAAAACACAAGAAAATAAAAATGATATCGACCTTCTTAGAGGCAGAGTGTGTGCTGGTATGCCTCAGCTACACTCCTGGCCTTCTAAGAGGTTGTGCAGCGCCGGTAGCTACACTCCAGACTGAGCAGAATTCATACAGATTTGAGCTTGTTACCTCTCCTTCCCTGTTTCCCCCACCTAATTTTACCTTACACCAATGAATTGCGCTCAACGAGACGCTTAAGACCATATATGGCAACCCTAGGTTTGCTGATGTGAAACATGTGCCAGCTTTGCCGACTTTCTAAGAGTCCAGGACGTGGCAACGGGTTAATAGTCTTATATCTTATAATCTGCAATAATAAAGTAATGCCAAAGATTTTGGAAATACTTCACATGTAAAATGAAGCTTGAAAACTTCATCTTCACACAATTCATTTGAGCCGAGTAAATGTTCTCTGCCCTGAAGGTGGGCATGGTATTTATATCCTCGCATTTACAACAAGAATTATACAAAATGTCCCTATCAAATGTATGTACTGCTACAATGAGGGACTCATCATAATACAGTAGGTACAGAACTGGAAGACTAAATGAAAATAACATAATTAAGTGATTGGGCAGTTAGTTTACTTGAACACACACCTGGTAATGATAATGTAGCGCCATCTTCAACTTGTTGAGTTTTCTGAGAGTGTGCGCTAAATTATTGAACAGAATAGTCCACTTGGCTGGGATATTGTAGCAGTCATTAGATTCCAAGTAGAGGCTTTGTACAACTTCCGCAGCTTTTGAGAAATGAACCTCAGCTTGCTCGTACCTGCGACATAAAGAAACACTAAAATGAGGTCTGAATACAAAATCAATTATCTACATCAGTATTAGAAGCTATCATGACTAGAGATGTGACTCAAAAAAAACCATGCCGTTTTTAAAAAAAAAACCATGCCGTTTTAAAAAAAAAAACACGTTTTTTTTACAAAAAAACCGTGGCCAAAAATAACGTGGATATTTTGTTTTTTTTTAATATTTTGTCTGAAAATAACTCAGCAAGAAAAAGAACCACATTACATTATTTGTTTTCATGTCAAATTACAAAATAAAACAGCATACTTCTTAATTGGTTTTCTATGGTTTTATGAACTTTTTCATTTTCTGCGGTTTCATGCTTTGATATTTCATTTATTTTACAATACATGTGAATGACCTTAAACTCCCAAAATGGTGTGTTATAATAACATATCTTTACTTATGGTCATTGATAGAGATGTGACTAAAAAACCATGCTGTTTATTTTTTTAAAAACATGTTATTTATACAAAAATTATGACTAAAAAACATGGAAATTAATATATTTGTGACCTTAAAAATCCAATGCTGTTTTTTTTAAAACATTGTTTTTAACCAGAAGAATCTTGACTAAAAAAACATGGCTATTATATTTCATTGGACCAAAAAAGTTTTTTTATAAACATTTAAAAAAAAATCATGACAAAAAACACGAATGTAAATATCAGGAAAGTTCGTTTTCCTTAATCGAATTGTCTTTAAAAACTTATAAACAAAGAATGCTGTTAATATTGAAATTATGTTTATTAGAACTGTACTAGGTCTTAGAATAAAATATCTACATAGAATCTATTCACTCCATAAAACCTTTCGGAGACCAGCTCCATCCTCAGTCATTCTGTAAAAATTTGGTGAAATGGACAATGAATTTTCACTGTTCCTTTGAAAAACATTTGACTGAATGACACTGAGGATGGAGCTAGTCTCCAAAAGGTTTTATAGAGTGAATAGATTCTTTGTGGATATTTTATTCTAAGACCTGGTACAGTTTTAATGAATATTAATATATCTTATGTGACCAAAAAATCCATGCTGTTTTTTGAATGTTTTTGTTACAAAAAAGTCGATGACTAAAAAACACGGATATTAATATACTTTATTTTACCATAAACAACCATGCTGTATTTTTTAAAATAAACATCTTTTTTACAGAAAAATCATGATTAAAAAATGTGGATATTAATATATTTTATGTGCCAAAAAAACATGCTGTTTTTTTAAATCATGTTTTCTTAACCAAAAAAAAATCATGACTAAAAAACATGGAAATTAATGACTTTTGGTGAAAAAAACATGGTTTTTAAAATGTCATGTTTTTTTGGTCAGATAAAATTTAATAACACTCATGTTTTTTGTAAAAAATTTTTTTTCAGAAAACATGGTTTTTTGGTCACATAAAATAAATTGATATCCATGTTTTTTTTTACAGATTAGATAAGTCATTAGTTTTAGCCTCCCTACCCAGCAACAAATGCGATCCAAAGAGAGGAAGGAAGATTATGAAACAAGATCAAAATTGAAGAAGACAGTAGTAGGTGCTGAAAAACAGGACAGCAGTGAACCGAAAAAAGGTGGTCCTTAACATCACAAAAACATTTCATTTCAACAAAAAGAAAGCCTACCTAACTCTTAGCTTGGGCCCTTACATTGTCCCCCTGGGAGCGCTAGTTCCCATAGATACAATAATTGTATCCCCCTAAGGGGTGTTTTTTTTACAAAGAATTTGTGACCAAAAAATGAATAATATTAACTTTTTAATAAAAAAACATGTTTAAAAACACAAGGATTTTTTGTTAACATAAAATATGTTAATATTCATGATTTTAAGACACAATTTTTTATGAAAAATACATAAAATAAAACAGCATGGTTTTTTGGTCGCATAAAATATATTCATATCCATGTTTTCTTATACATCATTGTTTGTAAAAAAAACATATTTTTTAAAAAACAGCATGGGGTTTTTTAGGTCTCATAAATATATTCATGTTTTTTTAGTCATGATTTTTTAGTACAAAAACATTTTTTTGGTCTCAAATATATTATATTATTCATGTTTTTTCAGTCATGATTTTTTAGTAAAAAACATGTTTTTCTTTTAAAAACTGCATGGGACTTTTTAGGTCACATAAAATATATTGTTTTTTAGTCATGATTCTTTGTAAAAAAAACAGCATGGTTATATTTGGTACAAGAGAATATATTAATATTCATTTTTATTAGTCAGAATTTGGTCAATATGAAGTTTAATGCAATCATGGAAATTAATAATTATATTCCAAACAATCACTAAAGGAACCCATTTAAGAACGTTTTACACGAACGAAATTCTGCTCGCTGATGCTTTATTTTCGAATCATTGAACTTTGAAGTTGGACTTCCCGAGCCAAAGGAAGCGAGCGTAATTTAATTAAAAACGGAAGCTAACCCCCTGTTACAAACGTAAAGAGGTTGGGTCGTGAGGGGGAGGCACAGTTCTTCTAGCGAAAATTATAAATGTAGCTTCTAACCCACCCATTAACGTGACGACCACAATCTTGTTTACATCGGCTCTAAGATGGCGACCACCATGGGCGCTGCCATCTTAGAGCCGATGTCAACAAGATTGCGGTCATCACCCAAATGGGTTGGTTAGAAGCTTTATTTATAATTTTCATTAGAAGAACTGTGCCTCCCCCTCCCGACCCAACCTCTTTACGATTGTAATAGCTTCCGTTATTAATTAAATTCCGTTTCACGCGCTCGCTTCCTTTGGCGCAAAGGCCAACTTCAAAGTTCAATTATTCGAAAATAACGCATCAGCGAGCAGAATGTCATTCGTGTAAAACGTTCTTAAATGGGTTCCTTTAGTGATTCCTGGGATGGCTAATTATTATTTTCTGATTGCATTAAACTTCACAATGACCCCGAATTTTTTGTAAAAAAAAACATGTTTTTAAAAAAACAGCATATTTTTTTGGTCACCTCAAATATATTAATATCTATGGTTTTTAGTCATTGTTTTGTAATGAAAACATGGAAAAGAAACCATACAGTAAAAGTGGTGGCAGATAACCCACAATTACCTGGAGTCTAAGAGGTACAGCAGGAGCCACAGAACTTATATTGATGGAGATTAGATTAGATTATAAGTTAGTTTAAGCCTCCCTAACCGCTACAAAAAATGAGCGTATCGAAGAGAGGAAGAAGGAAGGCACCATTTAGTATGGAGATAAGAAAATGAGGAATCTATGCTGAAGGGGCATAGAAACAGTAAGATGAGAAAGAAGTTAATGAAATAAGATAAAAGTGGAAGAAGAAAGTCAGAGGTGCTGAAAAAACAGGACAGCAGTGAACCGAAAAAAGGTGGTCCTTAACATAACAAAAAACATTATATTTCAACAAAAAAAAGCCTACCTAACTCTTAGCTCGGGCCCTCACATTTTTCCCCTGGGAGCGCTAATTCCCATAGATACAATAGTTGTATCCCCCTGAGGGGATATTGATGGAGTCAAAATTCAGAGCTTATTATGGTAAATCTGAAGGATATGTCAGTTATCGATTTTCCACTTTTTGGTGCCTGAACCTAATTAATTGAATCAAAATAAACAAGTTTTCTTCTACGCACCTTCCGTCTCAAATGAGTATTTTACGATTTATAGCGATAAGTTTAGTTTCCTCTTTGATGACGAATGCGCTCGAATAAACAGCTACTCATCGATTTTCGAAGTTTTGTTGCTTGAATCATGGTAATAACATCGAAATGAACAACTTTTCTTTTATACACTTTTCACGTTAAAAGAGTATTTAACGAGGTATAGCGGTAGGTTTGGTTTTGTCTTTGATGACGATCGCGCTGGAAGCGAGTGCGCATTGCAGTGTTGTTCTCCGACGTGCTCCTTGAATTACTTGCCGCTCCAAACACAGGAGTTGCGGTAAGTCATTTACCGCTATAACTAATAAAATACTCATTTGAGACGGAAAGTGCATAGAAGCAAACTTGTTTATTTCGATCTAATTAACTATGCTTAGGTTAGGCATCAAAATTTACAAAATCGATAACTGACATATCCTTCAGATTTACCCTTATTATCTCTGCAAAGTCTGATTTTTTGGTCACATAAAAATAAAATCAGGCATAGTAGAGATAGTAAGCTCTGAATTTTGACTCCATCAATATAAGTTCTGTGGCTCCTGCTGTTCCTCTTAGACGCCTCTGGGCAATTGTGGGTTATCTGCCACCACTTTCACTGTATGGTTTCTTTTTGATGTTTTTATAACAATGAAATGACTAAATAACATAGATATTAATATATTTCAGGTGTCCAAACAAAAACCCAGACATATGCTTAACAAAATTTAGGTGTGCAAAAAAAAACAAAAAAACAAAAAAAAAAACACATAAAAAACACTTTTTTTTGCAAAAAACCACAATCAAATAAAACCGTTTTTTTTGCATCACTAATCATGTCGAAAAAAAATCTATTACAAGTGTATATACATGGAATTGTTTTAAAAAGGCCTGTTTTGACGCCTATGGGGCAAAATATACTCACTGTTGACTATTGAAGTTGACAACCCCAAGCTCATGAAGCACAAATGGATCATCAGGAGCCATTTCAATTGCTTTCTCGAAGAAGTTCAGAGCAAACTTAGGATTGTTACTGAGACTATACTCCATGCCAATGTAGAGCAAGGGTAGGTGTGACCCTTTCATCAAGTGAGCAGCTTTGAAATAAGCAGCACTGGCTTGGTCATGTTCGTTCTCTGCAGCAAACGAATGGGCAAATGCAATCCACGCTGGCCCAAACACTTTGTCAATAGACGCTGCTTTACTCAAATATCGCCGAGCAGGTTCGTTTTTACCAATGAGGTAGTAATAACACCCAACAGCAAACCAAGAAAGTGCCATTTCTGGATATAAGTCAACCAACTTATGAGCCAACAAAAATAAGGAATTGGCTTGTTGCAGTTCAATAAGGCAAGCAATATGAACAGGTAAACAATCAGTGTGATATGGATCTTCCTCAAGCACTCTTTTGGTCAACTGAAAACATGAAACAAAATGACACTTGTAATATAAGCGCTCGGCACGTGCTGCTAATACATCTAAATTATCAGAGAGACAAGCAAGATGGGGAGGTAAGCTGTTACTCATGAAGTCAGTTGAGTCTGTACCAGGAACAACAACACAACCTTTATTAAGCTTGGTGTCATAGCTAACTCTGACCAAATCTCTCAAAGAAGCACTGTCACAATGAGTGTTGAAGGGCAAAGATGCATGCATTTCTTTTTTTTCTTTGACAGTGAGCATGTGGTGGTCGGTAAGAGCCTTCAGTGCATCGTAGCAGAGCGGGTCAGCTTTAAGAGCAGCCTGGTAACACTCGCTTGCCAAGCTCGAGTTATCGATGGCTTCATAAATCTTGGCCCTCAGCACCTGCCTTGAACACTCCAATGAAACTACATCATCAAGCTCAGGCACTGGGGATGAAAATCCACCGCCAGTGTAAACCCTTCTGTTGTTTGGGCCTGCTGTATCTTCTGTGCAGCTGGGCCACATGTTGCTTTCTAACAAGTCCAGGGCATACTCGTTTTCTGATAGTTTGAAGTAGCACAAGGCCGCCAGATAACACAGGCTTCCGTTCTGAAAAACATTGAAATACCCAATACTCAATTTGTACATTGCATATTTATAGAAAAAACTTCCACTGCGATCAATATCTGAGATAAAACGAACTTTAATTTCTTGAAAGATTAATTCTAAAAGTTAAATCAAAAGATCAACTCTAAATTTACTAATTTAATCTCACAGTATTGAAAGATGAAGAAATAAAAATCCAAAATGGTGTATTTTGCTAATGACTAAGTGAATAATGCAAAACACTGCTTGACTACTTCAAATAATTTCAACTGGATACGATTCTATTTTACGTATGCAACTGGTATACTTATTTATAAAAAATTGGCATAACACATTGAAATTCAGAGAAATCCAAGCTTCTAAATAGTTGGAGCTTTTAGAAGTGCAATGAATAACAATTGCCCTAAAGGGCACAAGTGTAATGGCAGTCAAGATGTAGAGCAGACCGACAAGCCAGGTACACAACCCCAGGTCACGCTCTTCTGGGTTGGGGTTTTGAAACTCTGATGATGGAACTTACTGAAGTGAGGCTGTATTTGTTGATGAGGAGGCATGCTCTGTGGTACTGCTGTGTCAGAACGAAGGTCTGTGCCAACCAGTACACATCCGTCGGGTTGCCGCCTGTCAAGCTGACAACCTTGTCGCCCCAAAACTCGGCCGCTTCAAAATGGTGCTGCACAAATAATTATCCCTCTTAGTGTTCTCTGCAGTCATTTCATAGAATATGTCCGGGCCTCTTGAGAAGATTATTTTTTGTTCCTAATTTAGAAACAATGAGAAATGAGAAAATATGCAAAGAAAAAACTTCGAATGTAATCATATGCATGGATTTTAATTTCTGAAAACACATGAAAAACACCAAGAAAAATTTAGCACAAAATCACTAAAACAACACGAAGTAATCAGGCAGTGTAGAACTTATCATTAGGTATTGGTGCGGCTTTTAAAATCCATTAACTACTTCTAACTATTGATATAGTTATCAACCAAGTTGAAGTAATATTCAAGAGTAATCTCGGCTCATTCCTTATGGCAGACAGCTTCTATTTCCACCAAGTTGTTCGGCTTTGTTTGGTGTAGTTGAGTAGTATAGAACACATAGATATAGATTTTTTTAATTGAATTTATTTTCAATGGCTAATATAGGCAAACAAACTCATAAATTCAGTGTTTTGACTTCAGTTGATCACAATCTTTGTAGCATTTTTAGAATCTCGATCGAGCTGGAAGGTCCTACGACGTCCTAAAACCAGTTTACCAGCATCTTGCAGTAAAGAAATTCTGACAATCTCAGAGTAATCTTGTTCATTCACGATTCCATTGTATGAAATTACACGACGCTAGCCAACATCAGCAGCACGAGTTGAGCCCCGTAGCATGAGCAAACCTTCTTGGCGCTTGGCGGTGCGGACGGCGACTATAAAGTCATTTCTTTCACTAGTTTCGCAAAAGAAGTGTTTTGTTTCATTTAGGCAACAAATTTTAATTCCTATTTCGTCTGATCATAATGTACTACTCTAATGAGAACATTTTATCTAAAAAATTTCAAACCGCTTCCAAGGCAGCTAGGTTGCAATGATGGAACCTTAAGTGGATGGAGTTCTTTCAAGACAGCTCTGTAAAAGTGGCCAACTATGGAGGCACTAACCTTAACCTCTGTTACATCCATTTTCATGAGTAATCACAAGAAAATCTAGGGTTGGCAAGTATTTGTGATAAATTTCCTGCTTTTCTTTGCATGACTGATTGATTATAAATTAGTTTTAGCCTCAGTTTACCACAACAAAGAAGTTCCAAGAGAAGAGGGATGAAGGTACAAATTAAAAAGGAGTTTAAGGGAACATAAAATCTATGCAAAAAGGGAGTTCCCGCAAAAGATCCTGGGTGCATAGAAACAGTATGATAAGAAGGAAGGTTTTAAAACAAGATAAAAGTTGAAGAAGAAAGTCAGAGGTGCTGAAAAATAGGACAGCAGTTAACCGAAAAAAAGATGGTCTTTAACAAAACAAAAACTATTTTTTTTTCAACAAAAAGAAGGCCTAACTCTCAGGTCAGGACCTCACATTTTCCCTTTGGGGGTGCTAATTCCCATAGATACAATAGTTGTATTCCCCTGGGGGAACTTGCATTAACCAGGGCCTGTCAGCTGGCTTGAAAAAGCTTCACATATATTCTGATTTTTGGTATCACTAAGTCTAAGCAATTTTATAGATGATTTATAACAGTTCTATTACTTTTTCCCTCATTTGATTCGAGAACTTTGAAATATTATGTTTGGTTTTACATGTGTTAGTCAAAATATGAACACAAGCATTTTGTTTTGTCGGCACCTTGTCCACAAATTTCATTATTTTTTATAGTCAGTAAATTATGGGAGAGGAATAAAAAACATTTTTGAGGTATCCAGATCCTTTTACGAGCACCGTCTTTGAATATAGAACTACATAACATCAAAGGCAGTTCGTACATCCTACATCTTCTAAAAAAAATTAAGTAAAAAATAGGCTAGAGTCCTTGGACACAGTTTTAAAAAACATAACTTAACACATTCCCTGCAAAGGGACCCACCGGTGGTAACTTAGGTGACTTTCAAAGTGCTGCTGACCCACCTGCAGTCACTAACTTATTGTTTTTTAATACTTAATGAAAGCTTAATAAAGGCCAGATCCAGTTAATGTTGGCCATTTTCAAAGTTGATTACCACAATTGACTTTAAATTTGAATTGAATATTGAACTTCAGTTTAACCCATCGCAGTTAACGTGTTAAGATGTGGCGATCAAATCCTAATCGACTAGTTAATTAAAAGAGGTCTCTTTACTTTCCACACCGACTGTGTAAAAATAAAAATGACCATCAACATTGCTAAAGCATTTTTTCAAGTGTGGATACACTAATGATATTACGTCACTAAACTGCAAGCACAACGACTTACACTGTAGTATTTCCTAGATCAATGTTCACACTCCATGGAGGCAAACAGTGTTTGTTCACCTTACGGAAATAATTAAGACCATGCGTCAGTTGACATGGCTGCGAGATAGGAGAATAAACCCTCAAGATACTTGAGTAATGTGAAAGAGCTACTATGAAAATTGAAACGCCAGGAAGAAAACCAGCAATGGAGTTGCTTGAACTTTTGTAACAATGTGTTGGTACACATATTTTTCATTTTAAATAGTTATTCTCTTTCAAATACTGGGAAAAGATATTTATTAAAATGTGGGAAAAGTTTATAAGAGCGCGCAAAAAATTACTACCAGAGCATGAGAAAGGTTTACGAGTTCAAGATGATTCTAAAGGTTTTAAAATATAATGCAAGTCTTAAAATATAATAAATGTATCGCTTCTATCTTATAGATTTTCCCTTATTGCAGGTATCCTGGAATGTAGTCCCTGCTATATTTGAAAGAATACTGAACATCCTGAGAAAATTAAATGACTTTATTTTTTGACCCATTTGCAAAGTTATAAATCCAGGTAATTAACACAGAAACCTGGTATAATTTAATCTTGCTACCATTCAAAACAAATGTGGATTATAACCAAACAACACCTGATGATGATCCTGGTATTGTCAACATTTCTCAGCAGCTGTGCTGAGTTTGTTAACACACAATGCACTCACACCTCAAACTTCTTTTTTTCTCATCACAAAAATAATGCATAAGCAGAATGATTAGACTGTTCAACAATGAAAAAATTACAGAGGTGAAAATACTTGTCATTAATAGAATTATAATTGCCTACTAGCTCAGATTTTGGGTTATTTCATTATTTACATTCAACATATAATGCTATGGGAAGACAATTGTACGAAAGGCAGTTAAATTGTCCCCTTTTATGCACTTTGACTTTTGATCAGTTGCTTGTGGTGGACGAACAGAGCCTCTCTGGGGATCATACAGCAAAAGTCTGCCAGAATAGAAACTAATCACTTTTCTCAGCAAGGCCATTTGATGCTGGGACAAAGAAAAACACTGTTCCATGGCAGGAACCTACGTAAATTAGGGGAATCATTGGTTGTTTAGTGCTTGTAAACCACTATTCAAAGTGGGTTACTGCAATTCTGATTAGAAATGAAACTAGTTTTGCCATCATTGATGCAGTCAGAAATCATGCTTTTTTTCCGTTTAGGATTCTTTCTAACTTGTTCACAAATAAATGCTCCAGAGTTAATCTCTTCTGAATTTATCTTGGAATCAAAAGTCCATCACCAGCTAAGTATTCCTTGATGTTTGTCTACTAATGGAGCTGTAGAGAGGGTCAACTGCGCCTTTAAGAACTTTATTTGCAATTTAATAGACAAAAATGGATCTAGGGATGTTATTCTGTCTAGGATTCTCATTGCCTACAATAATAGAGTGCATGATGAATTTCATGTGTCTGCCTCAGAGTTTTTGTTGTCCAAAGAGCATAGAGTAATAATCAACCTATTTTAGGGAAACTGACTGAACATGGGAGTGTTGGCAACCTTAAGTTTTCACCTTTTAAAAATGGACAAATGGTCTGGATGAGAATTCAACACAAAGGACTTTAGAACAACAATAAATTGAGCCCATACTTCGGAGGTCCATTCCGACTGTCTAAAGTAAATGACAATGGGGGTAACTTGTGAGCTTTCTGGTAAGAGTAGTAATCAAACTGTACAAGCTTTCACGGCCCTATAAACTTCTCCCCAAGTATGTCTCACGTCACCCTTAGTCCACTGAACAAATGTAGCATATACAATACTCATACGTGGGTTCTAAGGAAGATTCTAAGAGGCCTATGGGCAGCCATTTGCATTTTTCAAGCCTTTCAGAGGATGCTGACATGCCTTCTAGTTCAGATATAACTTATTGCCATAGTGCTAGGTTTAATTCTGATCACAATTCCTTGTTCAACTCAAGTAGTAATATTGAATCAATTTCTGGTTGTTTTATTTATGGCATTGGAGCCTATAGTATATTTGCAGGATTTAATTGTTTCTGTGAAAAGAGCTATGGCTCTTAATGAAAAAAAAGTAACAAATACCAAATCAATTAGAATAAACAATATATGTAAAAAACTTGTAAAAAAATGAGCTTTCATTCCCACTTCAAGCGTCAATTTCATTTGGAGGCTATGGAA
This sequence comes from Morinoia aosen, assembly GCA_030386875.1. NCBI lineage: Eukaryota > Metazoa > Arthropoda > Malacostraca > Amphipoda > Talitridae > Morinoia > Morinoia aosen. Next base: position 68,892,263 of record CM059557.1, read on the forward strand.
TGAAGGGCACAACCTTTGTTTCCTCAAACAGCTAATTTTTTAAAGATGACATGGTTTGCACAGTTGAAAAGCTAAACTAGCTATTTCCAATGAACATACAGTCTTTTCAAGTAGCCATCAATAGTTTCACAAGGGACTGCTGCGCAGATTGAATCACACCAGGATGCTACACACTTAGGGGTTTTCACTTAAAAATTTAAAATTACTCCTATCAAAATATTTTAACCATTAATTTATCAATACCAATAGTTATTTATCACAATTTATATAATGAAATGAATATCATTCTTATGAACACTGCTTGGTATCAATTTTATACACCGGGTGTTGTGTAATTCAATTAGTGATATACCGATGTATCGGTATCGGCAGTATCGGTCATTTTTAGTGGTATCGGTATGGGCAAAATCTGGCCGATACTTTCCAATAATACGTATTATATCATAAAAATGAAGGTCATAAATCACGAAAGTAAAAGTATGTAACCTAATAATACCCGTTGTGTGTTTATGTATTCATTCGGTGTCCACTTCTTAAGAAACGTAGGTTGTGTGAGTTTGCGGTATCATGAATACCGAATTCCTCAGTGTAACATTAAAAGATGGCGTTTTCATGCATTGAAATATTTGATATTTTATCAGGATAGGTTTTGTTAGGATAGGATAGGATAGGATAGGTGAGCTTACATTAGGATAGGCTAGGTTAGGATATTACTCTATAATGCTAGGTAATACCGACAAAATTTTTCATCATGTCCACCTAGCTTAAGGCCATCGAACGGTTTTTTACTCAAAATTTTCAAAAATAAGTAAAAATACTTCTGGAACGAAATAGGCTCTGAGGTTTTACAAGCATGTTTATAGCAATCTAATGAACACTCATAGCCCATAAAATTTTTAAACATACCCATACCCCCCCCCCCCCCCTCAAAGAGAAATTTCTAAAAAATCCTATTTCTCGGCCAATATTGTACTTAGAGATGATTAGTTTTTTTGTCCGATTCACAATAAACTGGTCGACAAAGTTGAGATCCAGTTTTTTTATAACACTTCAAGAAAAATTTTAAAAATTTGTAAATTAAAAATTGTTTTTTCTTTCTATTTTTTTTCTTCAAATGGTTACAAAAAATTTTCTAATCAACTTACCGAAAAGCTACATCTCAACCTAATAGTACTCACCTTCATCTTTACGATGCTGAAAGTATCTCCTTCATAAGTGAAAAACTGCAGGAGAAATAAACCCGCACGACAAAAAAAACATTTCTTCAGGAAAAAGCGCTAAACTTTTTCAAGTATATCTCCAACAGTTTTTTACTTATGGAAGAGATCTTTTTTGCATTGTAAAGATCAAGGTGAGTACTATAAACCTGCATAGTAGTTTTTTGATAAGTTATATAGAATTTTTTTCATTGCCATTCAAAGTACTAACTAAAATGTAATATATTTAGTGATAAAAAATTCAAAAACTTCCCAAATTTTTTTTGAAGCGATATCAAAAATCTGGATCTTAACTTTGTTGACCAGTTCATTGTGAATCGAACAAAAAAAACTAATCATCTCTATGTACAATATTGGCTGAGAAATAGGATTTTTTTAGAAATTTCTCTCTGAGGGGGGGGGGGGAAGGGGGATACATATAAATTTCAAAAATTTTATGGGCTATGAATGTTTATTAGATTGTTATAAACATGCTGTTAAAACCTCAGAGCCTATTTTGCTCCAGAAGTATTTTTATTTATTTATTGAAAATTTTGAGGAAAAAACCGTTTGATGGCCTTAAGGGGGTCCTACCGTCAGAATTGAATTTTGATCAGATTGGTCTGAAATTTGGCCACTATATGTTTTGCAAGAAAAACATTATATTCGAGAAGTTTTTGATTTAGGCCTTAGTTTTTTTTATTTTTCAAAAAATTCGTTTTTTGGTTCATTTTTGGGGTGTTTTCAAATGAATAGAAGTCATTGAATTTTTATGCTAGAACAAATACAAAGACAGTTTTGAAATCCTCGTAACATTGCAAACAAACTGATAGGTCTGAATTTTATATTTGAAATTTTTTTTATATATGTGCGATATTTGATCAGAACCTAAAATATACCGAATTTTTAGGTTTTGAACTAGCAGAAATAGAAGACAACGTACAAATTGGAAAATCGAGAGCTATCAGTTTGTTAGAATTGTTCCAAGGATTCTAAAACTGTCTTTGTTTTCTTCCTAGCATAAAAACTCAATGACTTCGATTCTTTTGAATTTTGAAAATAAGTAACTTTACAGTATAGGCCAAAAACAAATTTTTTTGTTGAAGTGTAATACAATGGAAAATTTATGTAATTGAATGCTGTTTTCATTTTTATTTCGATAATCTCCATGCATAACATCGTATTCACACTGTAAATTGTAATTTACAATTTGAAAAATAAGTAAATTTTTTTTTACTAATTTCATAAAGATTATGAAATTTTTTTTCCGTCTGATTCTTATGAAATTTGACTATTATATGTAACTTTTGAAAACAGACACAATTTCTTCTATACATTTTTTTGATTCAGGCCTTAGTTTTTGAATAAATTTGACATATTGGTTTTTAGTCCACTGGTATTGATATTTCAAAAGAATAGAACTAATTGAGTTTTTGTGCTAGATCAAAAACAAAGACAGTTTTAGAATGCTTGGAATATACCTAACAAAAGTACATTCGCAAATTTTCCATTTCTTCTTTTGTTTTCTTTTCATTTGGGGTCAAAATGTGCTCGAAAATTCAAGATTTTGGTCCCCTTACCCCCCTGGGGGGGGGGGGGGATCTATTGTCCGTAGCGCCATAAAATTTTAGGACCGAATAGTCCACCACCTAAGGGTTCTTTTCCAACAATAATATGAAAAATACCCATCGGAGAGAAAAAGGGCCCCGGAGGACCCCCTTAAGAGGACGTCGTCCATGGAGTTTCCACGGGTCCTGCTACTATCTAATTATACCCTTACTTTATTTGGAGTCCGCTTCTTCCATTTTCTTTGTCACGCTTATAAGGAGAGTTATAGTGACTGTATACGTGATACGAGTCTCACCAGTGCGCAAGTACAAGAATATTTTTTATCACGGGTGCTGTAAGGATAGACACATTTGTTCGGCACCCCATCTGGAAAATTAGTTCAAGAATGTTAGTGAATCCCACCATTTTTGATGGGCCGTGTGTATTAATAATCAAAAACAAAGCCTACTCATACCTAGTAAATTAGTTAGCTAACTGTTGAATTATAGCGTTTAATCAGGCCCGCTAACTGAATTTACTACTTTTAATTCCCGATGAGTCACGTACGTTCATAACTGAAAGCTATGTAGCATGAATAGGTAAACCTTGTAGCAACATAAAATTATACTTTTACGACTAAAACCTATACAGTTTGACCCAATTTCCATTTTTTAAAGTATATGACAGGCTAACAAAACCAACTTGATAAAGTTGAAGGTGCATTTGAAAGTTTTTGTGAATTTAATAAAGAAGTAGTTGAAAATTCTATTTTAATTTAGCTTGTAAATTATCAAATATTACGAAGCTAATAATTTTATTCTAATTTAGCATTTATATTACCGTTCATTACAAATCTTGCATTTTTCTTCTATGTTAAGATGTTTGAAAAATTCACAAAACAATCTTATAGTTGAATACATTTGAACAGGTCAGTTGATTGCTCTAATTGTAATTTGATGAGGAATTTAAAAACAAGGAAAATTCCAAGGAACTTCATCATATTTACTAGGAATACGTTTTGGAGTCCAGCTCCATCATCAGTTCGTAGCAGTAAAATTTATTATGTCTACAAAGAAAGAAAAAATATAATGTTAGAGACAGTCATCAAAGGAAATCACGAAAACATAGATAAAATTTAATCATATCCCAGAAAAAATAAAATCAACAAGATCTAGTTACAATTTGCAATGGGTCGGAACTGTTAGAATTGTTGAGGGCCGGTTTGGTTTGAAAATATGTAGCAACTCTAAAATTCTGAGGTCACATGCAGTTGAAGCCAAATCTAAGACTTTGAAGTCTGCAGAGGATATCCGAACGTTGCATTTTCTGCGTGATTACGTACTGCGGAGACTTTACTTGTGTGCTAATAGGTTCTCTGTGCGGAAGCTTTGACCCCGATGTTCAGTCATTCTGATGTAAAAATTTTGTAACGTCGCACCAACGTACAATGATGTGCCCTGCATACAACTGTACAACTGTAAGAATAAATCAGAGAGGCTCGCTTCTCCAACGGAAGCATCTACTTGTACCGGAATTGTATAATTTTAAGGACAGCGTGCAACATAGGAACCCATGTTGAGATTTCTTGAGAAACTGGGATTTTTACTGCTATAAGTGTAAAAGGTCAGGTACATCCTATGAAGAAATGAGACTCATGCGTTCACTCGTTCGCCCGCTACGGGGGTTTGAAGAATGGGGGGAGGGGAGGGGGAACTGGTATTTTATCATGTTACACCTCCCCCATGGCCCTTTCTTCATGGCTTGACGTTGCCATGTCATCTCCTATGTCTCTCTGTTACTCTATGTTTGCCGGGGTCTAACCTGGACCAAAAATTTGAAAAAAATTTAAATTACAATTGTTTGTTTTTTGTTTTGCTTACAAAGTAAACAATGGATTTTGGGGTTTCAAAATGCTTTTTCTCCTATAGTTTTTGAGATACAGTGATGATTTTGGTATCATTGGATGCGGGCATTCCAAATCGCTAAAAGGTTTTTCACAATAAATTTATGTTCAAAAGTTATGATGTCATAAATCCAAATTTTTTTTGATGACAGTTTGTTTTCAATTTTTTTTTTTACAAAAATTGGGGAAAACCATTATTATTATTATTATTATTATATAAGAAAGTTTTAGCCTCCCTTAACCACGAAAAAGATGTTCCAAGAGAGGAAAGAGGAAGGCACCATTTAGTATGGAGTAGAGGGGACGCGGAATCTATGCACAAGGTGCACAGAAACAGTAAGCTAGGAAAAAGTTCATGAAACAAGAAAAAAGTTGAAGAAGAAAGTAGTAGGTGCTGAAAACTGGACAGCAGTGAACCAAAAAAAGATGGTCCGTAACAAAACAAAAACCTATTTTATTACAACAAAAAGAAAGCCTACCTAACCCTTAGCTCGGGTCCTCACATGGTTCCCCTGGGAGCGCTAATTCCCATAGATACAATAGTTGTATCCCCCTGAGGGGGGGGGGGGAGGGAGGTATGTGTGGGGAAAACCATTTAGCAATTTGGAATTTCCAAGTCTTTCCGCATCTAATGATACTGAAATCATCACTACATCTCACAAACCGTTGGACAAGAAGCATTTTGAACCTGCCTTCTTATATATTGTTTTCTTTGATTTCCCATTTTCTTTTCAGGAAAATCACACTTTTTAAGAGAAGATAATTGATTCCCAATTGCATTTCCTATCAGTATACCAAATTTCATTGCTCTAGGTTCAATAATAAAGAAAAAGGTTCGTAAGGGGGACGCTGTCCTTTTAGGTTGCTATTTTCCCGATGGAGATGCAGAGCCTCTCTGATTTATTCTTACAGTTGTGTGCAGTGCACATCATCATACATTGGCATGACATCACAAATTTTTTATATCAGAATGGCCGAACAGCGGAGTCGAAGCTTCCCCACGGAAAACCAATTAGCACACCCCATACACTCCGTAATATGTAACCACGCAGTAAAATGCAATGTACCGATATACGCTGCGGACTTCAAAATATTAGATTCAGCTTTAACTGCATGTGAACTCAGAATTTTAGAGTTCCTACATCTTTTTAAACAAAAACCGGCCCTCAATAATTCTGATAGTTCCTATCTATTGAAAATTATAACTAAATAATAATCTTGACGATTTTATTTTTTCTGGGACAGGTTTTATTTTTATTTTTTGTGATTTCCTTTAATGACTGTATCCAACATTTTATTTTTTCTTTTATTGCAGACAATGATTTGTACATTTACCAACAGATGATAGATCTGGACTCCGAAACGTATTCCTAATAATTATGATTAAGTTACTTGGAATCTTCTTTGTTTTTAAACTCATCTTATAGTTGATCACGTGTTTGCGGATATTTTTGGTTTTGGGGCTTATAGAATTTTAATGTTTTCTTTTTGCCAAAGTATGTATTTGGTGTGAAAAATATGAAAATGACAACCATTTTGTGGAGAAATTATTGTTTCGGTCCACTTTCGGAATCAGTTGTTATAGTTAATCTACATTACGTTACAATACAATTAAAAACGCATATCTATCGAATGGATTTCATTTTGTTATTTTTTCTCAACAATATAGTTAACATTGTCATGCCTTTCTCCGTCTTCAAGTCATTTTGGGTTTTAGCCCGCCATTTAAATGAACCGCTTCTCATTTGACTGTCCTGGAAATTTCCAGATTGAATTCGTGATTTTGAAATGAGCGATATCAGGTCAATAACTTAATAATATCAGCAAAGTTAATCGTTAATGTCACTAAATGTCAATTTATGATGTCGATAATATCTTTATTTAAAATAGAATAAAAAACTCCGATACTTATCAAACGTTCTAGCTCTGTCCGCGTATGTAAGATTAAATGCGGGAGTTCTCCGCCGTTACGTAGATTCATTTCAGCTGGCTGCGCATTCTGGGGTTTTAACCGCGGATCTGGGTTTTTATCTGTCTCCTGGGGTTTACAGCCACGACTTGTGTTGGCAAAACGATTAATTTCAAGGAGCCTCAATGATTGTACTACTTGGTAACCACGAAAACAATAGGAAACGGGTAAGAAAATTTATTCATTAACGTCTTTTTTCGCTGATCTGGGTTTTTTCTTAAGCGTATGCTGGGGTTTTTTGGCAACATTCTCTTGGCGTCTCTTGTGGCTTCAGCGCCCGCTTCGCACTTGAGCCAAAGCTCTCCCGAGAGTAGGGTGTGATATTTCGTGCTCAGGCTACCTACCTAATAAGCCTTAAATGTGTGTTTGAACCCTTTTAAGTGATGATCGAACTTAATAAAATTAAAAGAACTGAAGTGAAAGTGTGCCTTATATCTGTAAGAACCGTAGATAGCCATTCTACCTTTGTGTGTGTCAGTTTTTCAAGTGCGTGCTTCGGTAGCCTCAAAATGTTGTCTCTGTGCGTTTTGTCTTATTCAAATGATTTTTTATTAATACAGTTCTATCATTTTAATTTGATTGTGCGTACTGTTATCTTCAATGCGTTTGCGTACTGTAAAACTTCTGTTGTATCGGGAAAAATTATCGGGTTTAGGTTGCACTCAGTCAGATCATATCTTGAATGAATGATCAGCCACTCATGAAGTGTATTTTAGTTTTCTGTAAATTTTGACCACTGAGTCTCAAAATCATTTGTATGATCGAAGAAGTGCGTTATTTATTGAAGGGGCCGAGATGCTTTAATTTGCAGCATGATTAATTTGAAGGTCATGTGCATATTACGAGTCTTCCATATGCAGTTGTCGTGTATTGCTGCGCCTCAAGCGCCATATAAAAAATGGCCGACCTGGTCCCCCTTTCGTGTCTTTGTAAGTTAAGCCTAGTCTGGGTTGTAAATTGCGCGTGTGCATGATAATGATTTAATGTGATTTCTTTTACTTTACAGGTAATGTAAAGCATAAAAAAGTAAGCCTAGGGTCAGTGTCGTAGCTGAGGTCTCGCAAATAAAGATGCAAGTAATTTTAAAAGATGTAAGGGCGCGACACTGAGCTCTAGCAATAATTCTGAAACGATTAGAAACTTCTTATTTAATTTTACAATTTTGTTTTCTTGCAGTGCTTCTTATTTTTCTTGTAATCTGCGTTGTTCTCGAAACTGTTTATGTCGCAGAGGCATTGATCGCCTTGTGATCGTGATACTAGGTTGATAAACTTAAATACTCTCTTTGTGCCTTCAATCTGATTTATTTGTAGAACTAAGAATGTTCTTACCTTGTGCCGCCGAGCTAAGTTATTAATGAACTTAATTACTCTCTTTGTGCCTTCAATCTGATTTATTTGTAGAACTAAGAATGTTCTTACCTTGTGCCGCCGAGCTAAGTTATTAATGAACTTAATTACTCTCTTTGTGCCTTCAATCTGATTTATTTGTAGAACTAAGAATGTTCTTACCTTGTGCCGCCGAGCTAAGTTAGTAATGAACTTAATTACTCTCTTTGTACCTTCAAGCTGATTTATTTGTAGAACTAAGAATGTTCTTACCTTGTGCCGCCGAGCTAACTTAGTAATAAACTTAATTACTCTCTTTGTGACTTCAAGCTGATTTATTTGTAGAACTAAAAATAACCCTTGTTTACAGTGACGTATTCAACCGCGCCCAATACAACCTCCTTCTTCTTCCGGTGTTTTTCTTACCTGGCGAAGGGGAACAAGGGCGCGACAGTCAATCTTTATGGAGTGGCATACTCCCGAGACCTCTGCTGACACACAGCTGCATCGCTCCTAAACGAAGTAAGTGCCATTAGACTTCGCGGCGTAGGTGCCCTCATTAATAATGGATTCGTGTAGACCACGGCAGGACTCAAGAGTCGTGCGGCTCGATCACATGACCCGTCTTCAGGAAATAATTAAATTAAAATTGTCCAGCGCCAGAAGGGAAGCCTGGACTGAAGAAGAATGGAACCAGGAATCCCTCGAGTGTCTTCACCAATTTCGAGATTGGCGAGGACTCGTAGAAAACGAGTTGGAATATCTAAGAAAAGTTGGAGCCGGACAAGAAGCTAAAAATCTCATGGCTGACTACCGGCAATTAAAGAGGCAAGTAAAGTGCTTTCTCAACCCTCGTGTGAACGACCTTTCCAGCGAGAGCTCCACGTCAACTCACTCAGGAAAGGACGGTCGAGGATCGGGGCCAAGGCGAAGCACCTCCTCTAGAGCTATGTCCGTGGCGGAGTCCACGAGGCTGGTGGACCTGGAAAGTTCTATAAAGAGGATCAACATTGCGCACCAAGCACGAGTTGCGGAGCTCAGGTCGCAGTGTGAGCTCGCTGTGAAGCTTGCTGAAGTAGAAGCTAAGGCAGAGAAAAGTAAAATCTCACTTGAAATAGACGAGATCAACAACAGAGGTCTCTCCAGCCCCGACGTTTCGATCGGCGCAGTCAGCGAAACGGAAAAATCTAGGCACACTGAAGAATGGGTCTCGCAGAACCACGGCAGTGTGTTTTATTGCCCCCCTCCACCTAACCTTCGTGACTCTCAGGCACAGCAGCGGGACGCTGCTGCCCAGTTTCAAGACCGAAAGCGAAATAAGGCCTCCAAAATGCGTCAAAATGCCCCGTGCTCATCGACGAGTTCCGACTCTAGTTTTTTGAGCCGTTCTGAGGTACGTCCCCCACCGAACCTGGAGAGTAGAGGAATTTACAATGCTGGACTTCGGAGTTCTCGCCCACGGAGAGTTCGGGAATCAAGACCCACTCGAGCCGCTGACAACAATCAAGGGAACTCTACCAATTACAACCCTCAAGACCCGCTTTTGTGCTACCTAGAAAAACCATTGGCCAGCAGTGACTGCTGCGCGGGAAATGAACTTAAGCTCGACGCCGCTTCAAGACATCTAGTTTTAATGGAACTAAAAAAGTCACCTCCCAACCCTTTCCGAGGCGAGCCCAAACGTTACCATACTTGGTTCGCTGAGCTTCGCAACGACTTAAAGAACCTTTCTTTAAATCCGAGCGACGTGGTCGGCATCCTAGAAGCGCGCACATCTGGAGAACCTCGCGACACGATCGTCGGATTAAGGACTTCATTCGGAAGTGATCCGAAGCGAACTTTGGACGAAATCGTCTCTCAACTAAGAGAACGATATGGCTCGTCGGAGCAAATCACGGCGGAGTTCAAGAAGATGATCGAGAGATTCGACCAAATAAAAACGACTGAATTTGATCCCAAAACCGCTCAATCGCTGCAAAAGTTGGGCGACCTGTGCTACAGCATCCAGGGGCAGATGAGGGAGGTGAGAGACTTGGAATACTACAATTACGCTCTGGGCCTCGAACCAATTTATGAGAAGCTCCCGGATTTTATTAAATGCCGGTGGAATAAATCCAAGCTCAACTACCAGAAATCTCATAAGCGCCATCCTCCTTTAGAGGAATTCTGCAGGTTCTTGCGCGAGAATGCTCAGCGCACGTACTCGGGAGTTCTCACCAAGTTGGACAACGACCAGCATACTGGACCTAAGGGCAAGTCCAGCAAGCGAGCCACCGTGCTTGCTGTTGAATCCTCGCAAGTGGAAAACACGAGAACCGAATGCCCCTTACACCATAGCTCCGGGCATTCTCTGGCGTCTTGCAATAGATTTTCGTGTTTGAATGCTGCGGATCGTAAGGGTATCGTTGTGGAGTGCGGTGCGTGTTTCCGATGTTTCGGAGCGCACCGTATAGCTCAATGCACCGCAGATCAGAGGTGCGAAGCCTGTGGTTCCAGCTCTCATCACACGCTGCTTCATTCGGACGGGTCTGAGGGGCAGAGGCGCAGCCACTCAGAAAACTTCGGCGTACGAGGAAGAGGTTTTGCTTCGAGGGGAGGACCAGCGCCTCGAGGACGCTGGGCCCGCAGGTCTTCGCCTCTCAACGAGAGACGCAACGCTCCAGAAATGGGAAACCTGTATACGGAAAAGTGACAACCATCGAAAAACCGAAGCTGCTCTAAGATGGTCTTGGTGGACGTGACGGCGCCCGGAAGAAGCAGTAAAACTCTCCGCACTTACGTCATCCTGGATGACCACAGTACCAACTCTTTCGCCACATCTTCTTTGTTAGATTTCTTTGCATTACCTCACAAAAAGGAAACGTATTCCATCACCACGATTTCAAGTTCTAAAATTTAATCCTACGGTCGGACTACGGAGAGCTTTCGAGTAAAGGGCGTAAACCGCTCTGAGTCTTACGCTCTTCACCCCGCTATTCGAGCACGACGGCATTCCTCATAATAAGCACGACGTGGCAACGAGAGAAGACGTCTTGAAGAACCCCGACATCGCTCATCTTGCATCGGAATTTCTTCCTCTGGACTGCAATGCTCCCGTGAGTTTGTTGCTGGGCCGAGACGCTGAAGACGTATTAGTTGCAGATCTGGTCCACCGGAAGCCCCCTGTCTACAAAACACCTTTGGGATGGGCTGTTGTTGGAAGAGTCAACCCTTCAGAGCCTCACCCGTCGAACATGCAGATGAGTGTGTATAAAACTCAAGTCGAAGATCACTTTTCGGCTCAGCCTTGTTTCGGTCCTCTAGCTCCAGTCTTCACCACCAGAATGGACGACGAGAGTCCTGGACCTTCCGTTGAGGACAGGAAATTCTTGTCGCTGATTGACGAGAATATAGTTGTAAATGCTGAGGGGCATCTAGAAACTCCGCTGCCATTCAAAGATCGCATGTCTAAGCTTCCAGACAACACGAAGGCCGTCTATCGCCGCTCCAGAAACACTTTGACGCGGTTAGTCAAGGACCCCGCCAAATTACAGCAGTGTTTGAAGATAGTCCAAGACTACGTGGATAGTGGACACGTAGAGGTAGTTCCTTCCCAAGAACTTCAACCGGCTGAAGGACACTTTTGGTATCTCCCGGTTTTTCCCGTTACACATCCCAAGAAAAAGAAGGTGCGCATCGTCTTCGACTCTGCGGCGCAGTATTTCGGACGCAACTTAAACGGAACCTTGCTTCAGGGGCCAGATGCCAACAATAGTCTTCGTGGAGTGCTCCTTAGGTTTCGAGAGAACAAGGTTGGTTTCGTTGCCGACGTGGAAAAGATGTTCCACGCCTTCTATGTCCGTCCCTCCGACCGAGATTTTCTCAGGTTCTTCTGGTTCAAGGACAATGATCCTTGCAAAGCAATTGTCTCATACCGGGCAAGAGTGCACGTCTTCGGAAATCGATCAAGTCCGGCTGTCGCAACTCACAGTCTGCGCCACGCCATTAGGGAAGCCTCAAGAGAGGAGAGAGAAAACGGAGACAGACTTGCCCGGAAAGCTCTGAGCTACGTCGAGCGCGGATTTTACGTTGACGACGGACTGGGATCCGCAGGTTCAGCTCAAGAGGCCGTCGACATTCTAGTCAAGACTCGAGAGTACCTGGAGACGTTCAAGGTTCGTCTTCACAAAATCTCTTCTAGTCATCAGGAGGTTTTGAACGCATTCCCGGAATCGGAACGCGAGGAAGGAAAAGTGGAGTTTTGGGAGGATGGCTGTAGTCAGCGCACCCTAGGAGTGACGTGGAATACTACGACCGACCGGTTTGACGTACATACCGAGGTGGTGGACCGACCGTTCACGAAACGTGGTTTGTTAGCCACCGTCAATTCAATCTTCGATCCAATCGGCTTAGCTAGCCCCGTCGTATTGGGAGGCCGACTGATCATGCGCACCTTGATCCCTCCCGTAAAACAAGACCCTGAAAATTTGGCAAGGTTGGGGTGGGACGATCCTCTTCCCGTCGCTCATCTTGCGACGTGGGAATCGTGGAAAGAGTCGTTGCGAGGACTCTCCGACCTGTCGTTGGACAGGTGCCTCATTCCTGGAGACTTCGGGGAGGTTCACTCACGAAGTTTGCATTCCTTTGCCGACGCCTCTGAACAAGCCATAGGACATGTCACCTACTTACGATCAGTCGATGTGAGTGGACGAGTACACGTGTCTTTTGTAAGCGCTGACAGCAAGGTGGCTCCCAGAGCTGCCACAAGCATACCACGTTTGGAACTCTGCGCGGCCGTCGAGTGCAGCGAGGCCTCCAGAAGAATATGCGAAGAAATGAGCGTCGAGATCAACGACGTAGTGATGTACTCAGACAGCAAGGTAGTGCTGGGCTACCTCAACAACAAAACTAAAAGATTTTCAAAGTATGTGACTAGAAGAATTGAAGCGGCTACGAAGGTTCGTCCCAAGGAACTCTGGCGGTACGTAGCCACAGAGTGCAACCCGGCGGATATGGCCTCTCGTCCCACAAGCGCAGAGAACCTGAAGAGGATACGCTGGTTGACAGGCCCTTCCTTTCTGTGGGAAGATCATCTGCCTGACGAGCAAGAAGGCGCAGATATCTCGCTTTCAGTGAGTTTGCCCGAGGAGAAACTCGTCCAGGAATGCTCGAATTTCGTCACCTCCCTTCAGACCCCAGAGCTTCAGCGCGAAGTTCCTGCCTACTTAACTGGTGACTTTGTCTCTGTTCGTAGAGCATCAAGACTGGCGACGCACTTCTATTTCAAATGGAGGGACCGAACTCAGCAAAGAAAAGGAGTGGCTCTGGCCATCAGACCCTTGGAATCACTAAACTTCGGGGGTGAGAAGTTAGCCATCTCTGACGTTCAACGCGCAACCTTTCAAGACGTGATCAGTAATCTCAAGAAAGAAAAGGACATTCCTCTGCGCCACCCTTTGTCTTCTTTGAGCCCCTTTGTTGATGCTGACGGTCTGTTGCGAGTAGGCGGACGCCTCAGGCGCGTCAACTTGCCCGGGAATATAAAGCACCCCATTGTGCTTCCCGAAGACCACCCGCTCACCTCTAGCATTGTGTCTCATTATCACAAACTCTCCGGGCATCAAGGTGCTCACATTTCTCATGGAGCCGTACGAGATGCAGGCTATCATATAGTGCACGGAAAGAAAGTCATCCGTAAGTTCGTAAATGACTGCGTCGTCTGCAGAAAATTGAGAAGGAGACCCGAAGAGCAGAAAATGAGTGACCTACCGGAGGACCGACTTGCTTGCACCGCTCCCTTTACGAACACAGGTTTGGACGTGGCAGGCCCGTGGCAGGTCGTCGAGGGAATCTCTACGAGAAGCAATAAGAGGACTTCTAAGGTATGGGCCTTGGTGTTGACCTGTCTAACCTCTAGAGCGGTGCATGTGGAACCGCTGCCTGCCATGGACACTTCTAGCTTTCGAAACGCTCTCAGGCGATTCATGTGTGTTCGTGGATCGTGCAAAATCATAAGGAGCGACCGCGGTTCTAATTTCGTCGGCAGCTATAACCAGGACCTCGACATGAGGTCACTCTCCAAGACGCTGCAAGACTTCGATGTGCAGTGGATCTTTAATCCCCCTCACGCACCCCATTTTGGTGGAGTTTGGGAACGTAAAGTGGGAGCTATAAAAAAGGCCATGTTGTTCTCGCTTTCCCAGTGCGGCATGCGAACACCTAGTAGAGATGAGCTCTACACCTTTTTTCAAGAAGCAGCATCAATCGTCAACAACACGCCATTATGGTCCCTATCGAGCGACCCTAATGATCCACAACCCCTGACTCCAAACATGCTCCTAACGTTGAAAGAAACGGGCGACAACCCTCCTCTCTGCGACACCTCCCCTGCGGACCTCATAGCCTACGGAAAGAAGCGCTGGCGTAGAGTCAACCATCTGGCAGAGGTCTTCTGGCAGAAGTGGAAAAGCGACTACATACAGGAGCTTCAATCGCGCTCCAAGTGGACGAAGAGGACAACCAACTTGAGCCCTGGAGACATCGCCATGCTCGTCGAGCCCGCTCCGAGGAATAAATGGGCGATGGGTAGGGTAGTCAGGGTAAAGAAGAGCGGGGACGGTCTAGTGCGTTCCGTAGTGGTATCCCGGGCCGCTGCTGCGGGAGGTACGATAGCGTGCGAACGTCCGATAGGAAAGGTAGTAAGTTTAGGTCTCCGAGGAGACAACTAGATCTCATAGTGTCAGATTCTCGAATCAATTTGATTAGTGTACTCTATCTATCGTGCCCGTCGCAACTGTGACGCGTCCTTCCCGTCTCCCTGTCGAGCTTACCTATTTTTTAATATGCTTATTTCAAGCGATCGGCGGAAGGTGTCTCACTGCTGCTGATGGGGGAAGGTGAAGAGCTGCAGACTTCTCCTTCCTCTCCCGGTAGTGGTGTGATGCGTGACGCACGTTCGTTTTTCCTCTCCTATCTATCTCTCACTAAGTCAGTTTGCGGTTTGCCTACTATAGAGTATTAGATTTTGAATACTGACGGGGTTCGCCTCTAATTTGTTGTATTATTCGCTCGTAACGTTCCTAACACTAGTCCGTGCGTTGTTCTTGTGCCTATCGGACTAAGAAACATTGATCTCTATCTAGATTAAGAAATTTCGTAGTGTAAACGGATTGATTTTATGGTCTTTTAGTACAAGCGTAATGTTACTGATTATCGTGTACCAAGCTAAGGTACGCTTTACGTACTCTCTTCAAGCCGTCGCAAGGATGTTTTATGTGTATTTTTCCAAAATAGGGGGGAGTGTCATGCCTTTCTCCGTCTTTAAGTCATTTTGGGTTTTAGCCCGCCATTTAAATGAACCGCTTCTCATTTGACTGTCCTGGAAATTTCCAGATCGAATTCGTGATTTTGAAATGAGCGATATCAGGTCAATAACTTAATAATATCAGCAAAGTTAATCGTTAATGTCACTAAATGTCGATTTATGATGTCGATAATATCTTTATTTAAAATAGAATAAAAAACTCCGATACTTATCAAACGTTCTAGCTCTGTCCGCGTATGTAAGATTAAATGCGGGAGTTCTCCGCCGTTACGTAGATTCATTTCAGCTGGCTGCGCATTCTGGGGTTTTAACCGCGGATCTGGGTTTTTATCTGTCTCCTGGGGTTTACAGCCACGACTTGTGTTGGCAAAACGATTAATTTCAAGGAGCCTCAATGATTGTACTACTTGGTAACCACGAAAAGAATAGGAAACGGGTAAGAAAATTTATTCATTAACGTCTTTTTTCGCTGACCTGGGTTTTTTCTTAAGCGTATGCTGGGGTTTTTTGGCAACATTCTCTTGGCGTCTCTTGTGGCTTCAGCGCCCGCTTCGCACTTGAGCCAAAGCTCTCCCGAGAGTAGGGTGTGATATTTCGTGCTCAGGCTACCTACCTAATAAGCCTTAAATGTGTGTTTGAACCCTTTTAAGTGATGATCGAACTTAATAAAATTAAAAGAACTGAAGTGAAAGTGTGCCTTATATCTGTAAGAACCGTAGATAGCCATTCTACCTTTGTGTGTGTCAGTTTTTCAAGTGCGTGCTTCGCTAGCCTCAGAATGTTGTCTCTGTGCGTTTTGTTTTATTCAAATGATTTTTTATTAATACAGTTCTATCATTTTAATTTGATTGTGCGTACTGTTATCTTCAATGCGTTTGCGTACTGTAAAACTTCTGTTGTATCGGGAAAAATTATCGGGTTTAGGTTGCACTCAGATCATATCTTGAATGAATGATCAGCCACTCATGAAGTGTATTTTAGTTTTCTGTAAGTTTTGACCAATGAGTCTCAAAATCATTTGTATGATCGAAGAAGTGCGTTATTTATTGAAGGGGCCAAGATGCTTTAATTTGCAGCATGATTAATTTGAAGGTCATGTGCATATTACGAGTCTTCCATATGCAGTTGTCGTGTATTGCTGCGCCTCAAGCGCCATATAAAAAATGGCCGACCTGGTCCCCCTTTCGTGTCTTTGTAAGTTAAGCCTAGTCTGGGTTGTAAATTGCGCGTGTGCATGATAATGATTTAATGTGATTTCTTTTACTTTACAGGTAATGTAAAGCATAAAAAAGTAAGCCTAGGGTCAGTGTCGTAGCTGAGGTCTTGCAAATAAAGATGTAAGTAATTTTAAAAGATGTAAGGGCGCGACACTAAGCTCTAGCAATAATTCTGAAACGATTAGAAACTTCTTATTTAATTTTACAATTTTGTTTTCTTGCAGTGCTTCTTATTTTTCTTGTAATCTGCGTTGTTCTCGAAACTGTTTATGTCGCAGAGGCATTGATCGCCTTGTGATCGTGATACTAGGTTGATAAACTTAAATACTCTCTTTGTGCCTTCAATCTGATTTATTTGTAGAACTAAGAATGTTCTTACCTTGTGCCGCCGAGCTAAGTTATTAATGAACTTAATTACTCTCTTTGTGCCTTCAATCTGATTTATTTGTAGAACTAAGAATGTTCTTACCTTGTGCCGCCGAGCTAAGTTAGTAATGAACTTAATTACTCTCTTTGTACCTTCAAGCTGATTTATTTGTAGAACTAAGAATGTTCTTACCTTGTGCCGCCGAGCTAACTTAGTAATAAACTTAATTACTCTCTTTGTGACTTCAAGCTGATTTATTTGTAGAACTAAAAATAACCCTTGTTTACAGTGACGTATTCAACCGCGCCCAATACAACCTCCTTCTTCTCCCGGTGTTTTTCTTACCTGGCGAAGGGGAACAAGGGCGCGACAAACATAGCCAGAGCATTTTTATTATTCATAACCAAAAATTTTATTGGCAATATTGTTACATTATACGATATTTTTGCAAATAATTTTATTATAACCCCCATGTAGGGCTTATAATGGTTTTATTTTAATACTAGTGTGCACGGCCTGCCAAAAATGGGATTCAATATCTTTCATGAACAAATTTCACAATGTAGATGACAAACAAATACAGCATATCTATCCTTACAGTCACCATGATAAAAAATATTCTTGTACTTGTGCAATGGTGAAACTCGTATCACAGGTACGGTCATTATAACTATCCTTATGAGCGTGACAGAGAAATAAAAGAAACAGACACCAAACAAATAAACCAAGAGCAAGGGTATTATTAGGTAGCATCATGACCCGTAGAAATTCCAAGGACAATGTCATCATTAAGCTAGATGGACCCGTGAAAAAATTCCGTCAACTTTATCTAGCCAATACTATCCTGACATTTCCTATCCTATACTGTACTAGCCTATCCTATACTGTACTAGCCTATCCTATACTGTACTAGCCTATCCTGTAAAATTTCGAACATTTCAATGCATGTAGAGATGATCTTTCAATGTTAAACTGAGGAATTCGGTATCTATGATACCGCAAACTCAGACATCCTATGTTTCTTAAGAAGCGGACACCAAACAAATAAATAAATAAACACACAATGGGTACTATTAGGTTAGATGATTGTAAAAGTATCGGTAGTAGTGTCGGTATTTCCAAGTATTGGAGTATTGGTATCGGTCAAAAATGGGTATTGGTATTGACCAAAAAAATGGTATCGGTGCATCACTAAATTCAATGCACATATTTTAACTACATACAAAAAACTGCAAAATAAAACAATTTTCAAGAGTGACAAAAACCTCACAACTCCTTTTCTGAGAAATGATGACCTGAAATAAGTTTAGATTCCTGTAGGAATATGCTTACCATGGAGTCAACGAGTAAAATCTGACTTCTTGGACAAGCTGTTGGCACGTGCTTTAGCCTATTCCTATGGGAATCTAAAATTATATCAGGTCATTTCTCAGAAGTGAATGAGTTTTGAGATTTTTGTAACTCTTGAAAATTGTTTTATTCACGGTTTTTCTGTATATGCTTAAATTGTGTGCATCAAATTACACAACACCCAGTATGTAACACATAGATTAAAAATAATTTCATTTCAAATAGCTTACAATTGAAAACATATTCAATAGCAGAAAAATAATAATTCCATCATAGCCTAGATGCAAAACACATTAGACAAACATACAATTGTAAATGATTTATTATACTTTCATAAGTGAATTATTGAGAGGTTTAAATTACCTCACACAAAAAGTATTTGTGTTTGAAACCACCAATTTACTATAATATTATCTAATTATAATGGAGACAAGAAGCCTTTTTTTTTAAAATACAAACCCTCTCGATGTAATTCCTGACAGAGACTCGCAGTTTTGAGATGTCCATCTGTTCCATGGTGATCCGTACTCAAACCTGAAACAAGTTATAATTACTTACAAGATTACAGCAACAGGCACAAGTAGGCCCATATACTAGAGTTAACACAGTGACTGTAAAGTCATCTTGTAACAAATGTTCATACCAATGAATTATTTACTTCCAAAGGAACAAGATTATTTATAAGAAAATTGTAAGATTATGAGTTAGTTCAAGGGGACAGTCTGGGTCCACTTCCAGTGGACCCAGATAATAATAGGATAATGATAGGGATAATGGTAGGATATTGGTTTATAAACTCATCTTATGGAGTATTTTCTTACGCATCCAACAATATAATTCGCTCAAGTACGTACATTGGTTCGTCGTCTAGACGGGGTAAAAGATGCGCACTAGCGTGACCTTGAGGCGCGCCAATGGATGGGTGACCTCCCTCTTCCACCCTCATTACGAGTCAGTATTGAGTGTTCCTCTACGGGAATAGCAAGAGAGTTCATTCATGTCCTTGCTTGAAATGCTTTAGTACTCAAACGAAACATTCTAACTCTCAGTGTTGAGGCCATCAAACGGTTTTTTCCTCAAAATTTCCAATAAATAAATAAAACTTCCAGAGTGAAATTGGCTCTGAGGTATTATCAGCATGTTTATAACAATCTAATAAACATTCATAGCCCATAAAATTTTCAAATTTACCTACCCCCTTCTCCCCCCCTCCATGGGAAATTTTAAAAAAATCTTATTTCTCAGCCCATATTGTACATAGAGATGATCAGTTTTTTCTTGTTCGATTCACAATAAACTTTGTAGACCAGTTTATTGTGAATCAAACAAAAAACTAATGGTGTCTATGTACAATATTGGCTGAGAAATAAGATTTTTTTAGAAATTTCAAAAAAATTTATATTCTGAACATCCATTCGAATGTTCAAAACATGTTGTGAACACCTTCAAGCTTATTTTGCTCTTGAAGTATCTTTTACTATTTTTTGAAGTTTTATGAGAAAAACAGTTCAATGGCCTTAATTATGATGTAACTGAGTGTATGTTTTGAGTCCGGCTGCTCTGAGTCATCAGCTAATTAGCTGTTGTGGAAACATACAATTGCCTTCCGCAGTTTTGAAGGTACAAGAATGGCAAATATATCATTCGAAAGAGCTTAAGAAGAGCTACCAAGAGAAAGAGTTGAAAAAATTAAAATTTGCATGTAATTAAATGAAAAAAACATTTTTTAAAATGACTGGTGTTATGAAATTTGGATTCATTGTTTTTTTATATTAATCCTTTCCCACAGTTTTGAAGGTACAGGAATAGCTAATATAGCAATCAATGGAGATTGAAAAGATCTACAATAGCTGTAAAACTTATTGAGAACAAATGATTAGCTCAGAAATAAAATGAAAAAAAATACAATATTTATAAAAAAATGGCTCTCCTGAGAAGTTAACTTTTTGATCTTCGAAGAGGGTCTTCTCCCACAGTTTTGAAGGTACAGAAATGGCAAATATATCAATTGATAGCGATTGAAATATCCTAGAGAGGCGGTGGTATAGTTTTTTGAATTCCAAATCAAATTGAAAATCAGAAGCTGAAAAATTTGGAAAAACGGAAAATAAGTGGTCGATTTTGGGGAAAAAATTTCTCATAATTCAAAAAATCAAATTAACGAAAAACCTTAACACCGGATCTCAAGACAAGACAATTAGCTACTTGGAAACTGGACAAAACTGGAAAACCTTTATCCAGTTTTGTAACTTTAAGGGAAGCGTCCCCCTTTAGGAAGATTTTCTTTAAAATTGAACTTAGAGCAATGAAAATTGGTGTGCTGAAAGGAAATGCAATTTGGAATCATTTGTTATCCATGTAAAAATGCGATTTTCTGTAGAGAAAACGAGATATTCATAGAAAACGAGATTTTGGGGAAGGTTTTCAAAATGCATCTTCTTCTACAGATTTCAAGCTACAGTGATGATTTTGGTATCATTGGATGCAAAAAGACATGGGCATTCCAAAAACTCCAATGGAATTGTTTCAACTTATAGTTTGAAATGAAAAAAAAAAATTCCAATGCATGTTTTTCTTCGTAAAATTTCATGCCTTATGACGTCACAACTTTTGATCATAAATGAATTTTGAATTTCCATTTGAGTTTTTGAAATGCTCACATGTTTCCACATCCCATGATATCAAAATCATCACTGTAGCTCAAAAACTGTAGGAGATGCATTTTGAAACCCCACATTCCGATCCTCCAAAATAAGGTTAACAAAGAAACAAACAATTGTAATTAAATTTTTTTTTAATTTTTTGGTTCAGGTTAGACCCCTGAAATCATAATAAAGTAATCCAGAGACATAAGAGATGACATAGCAACATCAAGTCGTGAAGAAAGTGGCAAGGAGGAGGTGTAACATGATAAAATACCACTTCCCCCTTTCCTCCCCCCCATATTTCCAACTCCCGTAGCGGGTGGATGAGTGAATGTACGAACCTGATTTTTTCACAGGATGTACCTGACATCTTACCCTTCCGAATAGCAGCTATAAATCAATATCCCTAGAAAGTTCGACATTCTGGGGGTATGCTTCCCTTAAAATTGTGGGCAAAGTCCCCTTTTCTGCAACACTCTTTTTTTCAGTTTATTTAAAAAAAACATATTTTTTATGAATTTACGAGAAAAACACACGAGTTCAAAAAGAAATGCCGCATCAATTGACCCCTATTGTGAAAATCTTAGAAAAATCTGTCGAGAAATGACGGACTTTTTTTCCCCCGCCAGACCATCCCCTAAAGCCTTTCTAACCGCTACAAAAAAGAGCGTATCATAAAAAGGAAGGGACCATTTAGTATAGAGATAAGAGAATGAGGAATCTATGCAGAAGAGACATGGAAACAGCAAGTTGAGAAAGAAGTTCATGAAATAAGATAAAAGTTGAAGAAAATCAGAGGTGCTGAAAAACAGGACAATAGTGAACAAAAAAAAAAGGTGGTCCTTTACATAACAAAATAACATTATATATCAACGAAAAGAAGGCCTACTCAACTCTCAACTTGGGCCCTCACATTTTTCTTCTGGCAGCATTAATTCCCATAAATACAATAGTGTTATACTCTTGAAGGGTTCCAAATAACATCTGAAGTATGTTTATGTAAGTCCAAAACAATGAGACTCAAATAATATTGAAATGGCAAAATACATACCAAGTAAAGTTGCCAAATATAAAGTAAGGTTACCAAATATACAGGAAGACTAGTATGCAAAAAAAATTGATCATAAGGTTGGGATTTTTCACTCAATAACCATGTGTTTGAAAATGCTTTGCTCAATAGTTACAAGGACTTGAGTTTGTTCATGATATCAAGACTTATCTCCCAATTTTAAGCACCTAGATTTCTACTTATGGAGATTTTTGAAGAGTTAGCGTATGAAACATTAAATTATTCCTAGAAAAGACTTCATCAGTAGAAATGTTGGAGCCTCCACAAGGAGTTGTGACTTGCAACACCCCTGGAGTCTTTTATCTATCACGTCAAGCAATCACTGCACCAGGGTTTAAATGCCTACATTTCAACAGATGGGCGTCATGTTGAAAATCTTTCGAAAATACCTGACCTAATTTAGAGGTTGTTCTGTTTTTATTGTTACTAAGGCTATTGTTCTATTTTTCTATTAATAATAAAAATGCTCTCCAAACTTCAATATTTTATTTCCCAGCCTCTTTCAAGGTATTAATTTTTTTTTCAGTACGTTTCAAATTTTAAATCCTTGTAACTCTCTGATGAAGCACTTTCAATTATAGGAATTATATAGATTATTGAGTACAAAGTGGTAATTTTAACAGTCCCAACCTTACGTTAAAGTTTGCTTAACAAAAAGCCGGTGACCATGCACATGTGATACATTAGAAATTATCAAAGTGGTAGCCAATAAAATATAATTAACCACTGATAGGGGCTACATTTCTTTATTAGATTATGACCAATTATCCATAACATAGGTATTCTAAACAAGCTTAAATGTGTCTGAGAGACAAATAACATGATATTTTTTTCACTGTGCCTGATCATGGAGATAAATTAAGATTTTTCAACACTACATCAAACATTAAACTACAACTCTCATTTGGCAAAGAAAACTTCATAAAAGATTACACTTCACTGAAATTAATGATTAGCATCAAAACTCTTTCCATTGAACACTCACAAAATTGTCAACAATTTGCAGGTGCTTAAGCATCGATGACTGGTATGGTTGGTCTGAAAAGATGGAAAAATACTAAGCACTGAAAGTCATTACAACAGCATTATGACAATATAACGTCCTAGCACGCACAGATGGTTGGAGTATTCTGAACCTGGTAAAAAACAAAGATAAAATTACTCACCAACAAAAATTGTGGATAATTCCATAAGTTCACAATTTAAATTGATGTACATGTATAGCCACCACAATGCTAAGGTAGATTTTCATGTTTAAAAGGTAAAAAAAACTAATAATGCAATAAAGAGTATCAGTCAATCAAAATTTTAGCAAACAGAAACTCACTTAAACTGTAATTGTTTTTTATCTAAAATAAAACTCTCTAGCAAATAAAATTTATAAGCCCAAGAAAACAAAGACATAGGACCATTTAAGGATAGTGTCCCCTCCCCCCCTACGGGCCTTTTATTATTATTATTATTATTATTATTATTATTATTATTATTATTATTATTATTATTATTATTATTATTATTGAACCTGGAGCAATGAAATTTGGTATATTGATAGGATATGCAATGCAAAATCATTTTCATTCATGAAAAAATGCAATTTTTCTTATAAAAACGAGATATTCATAGAAAATGAGATTTTTTTCAAAATGCATCTCCTCCAACAGTTTTTGAGTAAATGTGATGATTTTGGTATCATTGGATGCAAAAAGACGTGGACATTCCAGAAAGTCTGATAACATTCCTGAAATTTTAAACTTTAATAAAAAGAAATGAAAAAAATTGAACAAATTTTTAATGACATCCTAAATTTAGAACGAAAATTAATTATGAAGTCGCTAAGGACTTCCTGGAAAGCCCTTGGCTGTTCGCATCCAATGATATAAAAATCATCACTGTAGCTTAAAACCTGTCGAAGAAGATGCATTTTCAAACCCAAAGTCCGAATTGTTCAGTATAGGCATAATAAAGATATGTAAACAATTTTAATAAAAAATTTTTCAACAATTTTTGGTTCAGGTTAGACTGCTGATATTATAGAGTAATACTGAGTCATAAGAGATGACATAGCAACGTCGAATCGTGAAGAAAGAGCCAAGGGGGAGGTGTAACATGATAGAATACCTTTTCCCCCTACCCCCTATTCTTCAAACCCTCGTAGCGGGCGAACGAGTGAGCGTACAAACTTCATTTTTCCATAGAATGTACCTGACTTCTTTCACCTCCTACAGCAGCTCAAATCTATTTTTTTATCCCCAATTTTCCAATTTCTGGGCGGGACGCTGTCCTTGAATTGGACAGTAGAAAATGGAGAATCAATGCACAGGGTATAACTGGAAACCAGCAAATGAAACAGCAAGCTT
The DNA here is from genome assembly GCA_030386875.1 of Morinoia aosen. NCBI lineage: Eukaryota > Metazoa > Arthropoda > Malacostraca > Amphipoda > Talitridae > Morinoia > Morinoia aosen. The sequence goes on from CM059557.1 coordinate 68,916,515, forward strand.
GAAATGAAGAAAAAGAAGACAGTAACTATGGACAAAATGCTTTTCTATACAACCCTTCAAGATGACTAATGTGAGTCATATTTAGCATATTAAACAGGCCAGTAGATTTCTCCAAATTGTTTTTAATACTTATATAAATTTCTTCTTCATACATACATTTGAATTTTAAAAAATAACATTTTTTGAACTCCTTTCCTTAACATTACACATAACGGTATTTCAGAACTACACACTAATTGATTTCCAAATTTTGTTGCTTTAGTAGGGGCAATGAGATTAAAATAAACAAGTTTTCTTCTATGCACTTTTCATTGCAAAAAATATTTGACGAGTTATAGCGGTAGGTTAGTTACTACAATTCTAGTCGTCAAGTGGGAAAAAGTGTTGCATTTCTTTTCATGGAATATTTCGAGGGGGAGACTCCAAAAGAATCTCTGTACTGACAGCTTTAATGCGCTTGAATAGATGTAAGGTTATGTTACATTAGGTTGGGTTTGCTTAAATTAGTTTAGTTACGTTACATTACTGCTATAACTCGTTAAATACTCATTTGCGACGGAAAGTGCATAGAAGAAAAGTTGTTGGATTTGATGTCATTATTATTATTATACATGCAACAAAAATTAAAAAATCAATTAGTATATTGTTCTAAAAATTTACCCACATTACCTACTATTTTTTCATTGTGTGCATGTTTATACCTGAAGCCCTACACATGACTGGAAACAGAAGTTAGTTTTTAAAATTTTACCACCATACATTTGTTTTGTTATGTCAAGTTATATGAAACTTACTTAATCACACTTTCAGCAAAAATTAATGCATTAGATTTCAAACATATACAGGGTGTTTCAAAAATACACGGCATAATTTCAGGTATGTATTTCCCACATGTAGACAATCAAAATAGTTCATTACAACATATGTCCGGAAATGCTTCATTTCCGAGTTATGGCCTTCACAACATTGAAATTCACCGGAACGTTTTTCTTTCCGCAGGTCGTTGCCATTACAGAAGATGTTCAAAATGACCACCTCATGCTTGAATACAGACCTCACATCGATGTCTCATTGACCTGCGAACACGATCCCACACTCCAGGAATGTTGCGTATGTCCTCAGAGCGTGCCACAATTCGATTCCGAAGGGATTCCAAATCAGGCACCAGAGACGAATAAACCAATGATTTTAAATGGCCCCACAAGTAGAAATCGAGAGGGTTCAGATCAGGTGAGCGTGGAGGCCAAGCAATTGGGCCACCTCTACCTATCCATCGATCAGGAAATCTTCGATCCAAGTACCGGCGAGCCGTACGACTGAAGTGTGCAGGAGCGCCGTCATGCAAGAAGTGAGCGTGCTGACGATCGATCAGTGGAGTGTCGTCATAAACATCAGGTATGATGTTTTCCAGGAAGTTTGTGTACGCCTGCCCCGTAAGTCTGTTTACAAGTACATGGGGTCCAACTAACCGATCACCAATGATACCGGCCCACATGTTGAGGGAGAACCGCACCTGGTGATGAGATACAACAGTTGCATTTGGGTTTTCATACGCCCATACATGCTGATTGTGGAGATTTGTTATGCCATCTCGTGTGAACTGTGCTTCATCTGTAAATAATACTAAGGCAGGAAAGTTCGGATTTGCAGCACATTGCTGCAAGAACCACTGACAGTACCTAACTCGTGCAGGGTAATCTGCTGGTGACAGCGCCTGTACACGTTGCAAATGGTAAGGATACAATTGATACTCTTTCAGCAGTCTCCAGACAGTCGTATGGGGAACATTCACTTGCAACGCTAACCTTCGTGTGCTGATAGAAGGAGTTCTGTTCACAATCTCCAGAATCTCCTCCTGTTCTTCTGGAGTTGTAGATCTTGGTCGTCCCCTTCCCAATCCAGGAGAGTCAAATTTTCCATACTCGCACAGACGCTGATGGAGACTTACAAATGTCTTCCGATCTGGACATAGTCGCTGTGGGTACCTCTCCTGGTACAAACGACGAGCCAGCGCAGCATTGCCGTCTGCCTTACCGTAGATCAAGTGCATCTCTGCCAGCTCCTGATTTGTGTACATGACACACAGTCGAACGCCAAACACAACACTGAATTTAACCTTCGCCTAGGAATGATCTGTCAGAGTGCCCTCTTAATGTGTCCTTTGACGGCAACGACCTGCGGAAAGAAAAACGTTCCGGTGAATTTCAATGTTGTGAAGGCCATAACTCGGAAATGAAGCATTTCCGGACATATGTTGTAATGAACTATTTTGATTGTCTACATGTGGGAAATACATACCTGAAATTATGCCGTGTATTTTTGAAACACCCTGTAGATAGCACTTTCAATATTTGGTCATGCACTACTTAACACTACGTTGATGTCAATATTTTGCACACCAATTGTTCAACTCTCAAAGCTAGTACTTATTGCAATATGCTGTAAGTGTAACAATTTAGGAAGCAGTGCTAACAAGTATCTGAAAGACAATTGCATTAAGGGGAACGTCTACCCAGAATATGAAAAATTCCTTGTTCTCTTTTTATTGCTTTATTTGTTAGAGATATGCTTACTTCACAAGCTGTCAAGTTTACAGAACGATCTGAGCATCGTAAGTGGGGGAAATGGGGTTGGGAGAGGGAGGGGTCAATTAGCAGCCAGCACCAACCATCAAGTGCTTGTGCCATACCTCAGAAAATTCTTTTTTTGGTGGATGATTCTCTATTCAATACAGATGTTTATACCCTACAAGCTAACAAAGGTTTGGAACGTTCTGTGCTTCGTGAGAGAAGGAAATGAAGGGGGAAGGGGGGGGGGACTGGTTCGAATGCAGCTGCTAGTGCCAGACAGTCCGCGTTAGACACGAACCAGAAATATCTGGATTTTGTTTTGTCGGTCTATTCAACACAGAACTCCTTAGTTTACAATCTAGCAAAGCTACACAACGTTTTTTGCTCCGCAAGAGGGGCAAAAGAAGAGGAGGAGCACGTCGAGGAGGACGCCACAGCGTGCGTACCTGGAGCGGTGATTCGTATCTATGATATGTCTCAGGAATACCATTTGTAGTACCGGTGTTGTGGGACAGGTAGGGTTCCTACCATCAACACGTGTAGCGTAGACCGCTAGCACTACTCTACATTGGTTGTGAATCAACTAATTCCTTTTCCTATCATGTCTCAAGGTGAATAACGAGCCAAACACTCCCAGGTCATGGGATTACTTTTCACTTTCTTTTTTTGTTTATTTACATACTTTTAACAATAATAACAAGTAAACACAGAAAATATTACCAGATGCGGACAGTAATAGCCTACCTACTTACCAATTACCCTAACCAATAAACAATCAACTATAACGCAGCGGTTAACTATACTGGGGATAGCCCAGCGTGGCAGCAACCTCAGAGCTACTCCCCGAAACCACAATGGCCAACCCAAAGCGCGCCTGCAAGAGTGCAAAGGGGGGCAAGAGCGCAGCAGTACCGGGGTACCCAAGTGATAGGAGGTGCGAGAGTAAGGCCGCAGCAAGAGATGCCGGAGTGCAATAGGAGCTGCCTGAGCACAGCAGGAGATGCCGAGGTACGGCAGTGGCAGATGCAATACGGCAATGGCACTTCCAACAAAGAAGGATGTCCGAGAAAGAATCAGCTGTGGTTGTGGGCTGTTCTTCAGTCTCGGGTAATGGCTGACACGACAGAGCTTCGGGTGAGAGCTCTGGTGTCGCCCACTGGTCTTGGCTCCTGCTCTCCAGTTGGAGGTTGAATGGAGGTTTGGAGGTCGATTTGGAGGTCTTCCTGCCAATCCGCCACGCATAATAAATAATAACTTACAATGATAATACAAGCAATAGAGTACATAATTTTTCACTTTTACCTAATTAATAATCAATATCATTTACAATAAATATTTCAATAAATCAAACATTCTTTTATTTCTGTCCTTTTAACATGCCTATTACTCTTACCCTTGCTGGTTGATGCTGCTATGAACAATTTGCCTGTATAATATTATGCTGCACTTGGAACTTTGTCTCTACCAGTTAACAGTAATAACTCTGTTCTGAAACAGAAAAATAGGGGTTAGGGGAATAGGCAGATTGCACCATCTCATCAGCAAACACGGTTTAGGAGACTGGTGAATCGCCCCATTACATTCCCCCCCACCAAGTGCAACCTTAGGGTGCACTTAACACCTACTGCTATTTTCTTAACACTGCACACTTGTTATATACACTAATATTACATCCTAAACATATAATTACAATCATTGAACTCAGGTGTCTATAATTTCCAAGTCACAGGGAATTTTTATCACAGCATGACATCTTAATTGAACCTTACAAACTACAATATCTACAAACACGCGGAGAACGCTTTAATGTTAACATACCGTTCGACAGAACACGGCAAGTTGCTGGTATTGTCACTCGACATATCATGACAATCCAGATATAAAGCGCAAACATTACAGATTTTCAATAAATATTTACAAACAGTCTGCATACATTTCAACAGCATCACATTTGTTTGCAATAGAAGACACATCATTAACACGACCTGTTACTTAACCTACTAGTTAACCTAATCCTTAACTTATTACTTAATCGACTCATTTTTTTTTTGTATTTTGTCTTTTATCGAATTTTTTTTTTTTTTTTAATTTTTTCATTTTTTTTTTTTTTTTTTTATAAGCTACTTATTTTTAACCTTATATTCTAATTTTCTTAATTGTACATTGGGCATGTTTTCTACATTCCCTCTAGCTCTAGTAATTCTACTAGAAGGAGTATATTCCAACCTTGCTGGTGAAACACGAGGACTCCTAGTCTGCTCACCATCACTTGCTACAACACCTACTCTTGTATCACTGGACATGTATCTTCTTTGCCACATTTCTCGTAGAACTTCATTGTTGGATCGTCTGTAATTGGATGTCCCTTTCTGCATTTGTTTGGAATGATCTCTTATTCTTTTCAAAATGTTCAATTTTTCTTCTCCTATCTTGTCAATAGCTGTGAATCCTGTGAAGTCATCTGTAAATCCTGAAAAGTTACAACTTTCCTCTGAAGTTTTGCTTGCAAATAGTTGATGAATATCTTCAGCTTGTCTCTCCTTATCTGTTTCTGCTACCTTGTTTCCTTCTTGAGCTTCTTGTTCTGAGCAGTTAATTACCTTTTGTAGGTAACTCTCTTGGTAACTCCAAGCTCTCTCAGACCAAATTAAAAAATTCTCTATCAAAGAGCTATCCTGTGTTTCAATATTACTACTTATCTTTAGGGAACTTGACTGAGGTGTTTTGCTTTTAATGCTGGATACTGGTTCATCCAATCCAAAATCAAAACTATCTGATACCCCCCTAAACATAGGAGATGACATCCTGTAATTAATGTCTTCTATTACATGGGAATCCATACTTACTTGTTGCAAGACCTGGTCTTTGGTAGCTTCACTGCAAGCAAGTTTGCTCAAATTTTCAGGAATTAAGTTGAGTTTTACCCTTTTGGTCCCCTCTTTTCTTTTCTTTAACCCCACCTTTTCTTTTGACTTAGAGACTTTGTTGTCAACCTTATCTACATCCTTGGTTCTACTCGTCCAGCTAGGAAAAGGAAGAACAGCTTCCTCCCTTGAATCGCTAGGATTACTACTGAAGATTATATTCTGCCTATTTTGACCTGATTAGATTCGCCCTCACTGTCGGTGGTTACCTTTTGAGGTTCGTTTTCTTCATTGAAGATGACAAGTTCCTTCAAATAGTCTGGTACATCTTTCCATAGCTTTAATTGTTTATAATGTGCTTTAGTAATGTTTCCTCCCTTTGTATCATTCTTTTGCAGGTCATACGTCACACTATTAGACTGTACTTTTATTATTCTGTATGGACCTTCATAGCATCTAGATAGTTTGCTTGTGACCCTATTTCCTTTCTTAATAGTTTTCTTCAAGACAAGCTGACCTACACTAAATGGCGAGAACTTAGGGTGTCCTGCTTTCCACGTAGAAGTGGTGTTGGTATCAATAGGGATATTGTAATCAGTAGGATGTGGTGCCTGTAATAAACACTGAGACGGGCTCATTCCTAACTGCGAATGTTTGGTATTATTATGGACCAACAAGGCTCGTGACAGCTGAATGTCCCATGTACTGGGATTTTCTTCCACTAGTCCCTTTAGAAGTTGGATAATAGTCCGGTTGCACCTCTCCACACACCCATTTGATGATGCCTTGTATGGAGTGGAATAGATGTGAGAAATATTGTGTGATTCAAGGAGTGCATTAAATTCTGTTGATTTAAATTCTGGGCCATTATCTGTCAATACCCTGTTAGGTAAACGAGCCAATGCAGGTAACAAATTTGAGAATGCAGAAGAAACTGTTTTAGCCTTTTTATTACTTAATGGTACAGCGGCTAACCATTTAGAGAAGTGATCAACCGCTACCAGGACAACAGAGTTGTTCTTATGGGATTTTGGTAATACCATTAAATCTACTGCTACTAGTTCAAACGGCAATGATGTCTCTATCTTAAGAGTAGGGGGAATAATGTGCTGGCTACTGGTTTTGAAGAATTGGCAATGCGGACATGCAACACAGATATCTCTGGCAATTTTATCCAAGGCTGGATGCCAAAAGCTCCTCAAAATAATGTCAACTAACTTGTGTCGGCCAATGTGGGCCAGTTGGGTGTGTACTTTAAGAACAATTTCAGTCATTAACACAAATGGAACTACGACTGAGCAATACCTGTCGGTGTCTCTTATAAGTAAATCAAGATGTACTCTAAGGCTTTTCTTGTGCCTCTTAAATTGATCTAGGGTTTTGTTTTTCCAGAGCTGAATATCCAAATTGGTGGTAATGTGTTCCTTCAGAGTACTCAAAGTGAGATCATTATTTTGAATATCCACTAACTGTTCATTAGTTATAGTGAACTTTACCCTAGGTGTGCAATGATGGATTTCCTGAGCATGGGACTCAGTCCCGGAATGTTGCTCATGATCAGACATGGGGTTCAAGCTATGATTAGGAGTATTTTCACAAGTGGTATGTATATGACCAAAAAAATCTGATAGTCTCATAAGATGAGTATCCTGTGCTAACTGCAAGGGGCAGGTTAGTTGCTCTACTTCATTATCAATGTGTAATTGTTTAGCATGGAAGTCCAGAATTATATGGTTCCTGGATAAGAAATTTGCTCCTAAAATGCAACAGCACGGCATAGCCTTGGTCTCAACGACTGCAAAAGGGGTGCTCTCCATTACCTCTAGATCAAGTAATTTGGGCTTCAACTGTACAATCTTTAGGATTTCTGTCTGGTTTTGGCCTATTCCTCCCAATAGTTGATTCTCCCTATTCGTCGCAGTAATGGCCAAAGCATCAGGGTTGATAAGGTCCAGAGCAGCTTTACTAAGTACGCTAACCTGTGCACCAGTATCAATTATACAACAGAAAGTGTGCTCTTTGATAGTAGCAATATATTTTCCTTTAGAACTGTGTCCACAGATACATTGAATGCTCGGGGATAACCCCTCTGGATCAGGGTTGGTTTCTATGGGTTCCTGAAAATCTACATGAAGATCCACTGACATGGCTACTGATGACTGTATCAGGTTTATGTGTTTGTCTTGAACATTCTGCAGAATTCTCTTATTGGATGTTGCATTTAGGGCTATAACTGGATTAAAGTGAATTCCAGCCAAACATTGCAAGTGCAAAATTTTTGGTATTGGTGGCAACTCATCTGATTTGAAGATAACCGGTGAAGACATCCCATGGTGCACCCAAACTTCCAATCTGAAAACGTCACTAGCTGCCAAAAGAACCTCTTCACATGGTAGTTCCCCTGAGTTTTTCATTAACTTCAGTTGCTTTCGTTTAGCTTTGTCAATTTTGATATTGAACTTCTCGGGATTATCTATCAAGTGTTGTACTAACTGCTCACGCAGGGCTTCGTGGTCCTCGGGTAAACTCATGTCAGATCCATCCATGTCCAAATCTGACAATAATAAAAATAATGCTATGAACAAGGAATTTCCTCCTCCATCCACTTTCTCTACAACCTTTAAACCCTTTGGTAGTTCAGAAGTGTTAGCCCAGTGCGAATGTTCGGCAACAGTAGGTCTCCCATGAATTACTCTAGAAAGAGCATCAGCTGCTTCATTGTGTATTCCAGGTCGGTACCTGATTGTAAAATCGTATTCTGCTAATTCAGTGATGGTACGCATCAGCCTAGAGTTTTCCCGCGACATATTGTGTAAGTATAACAACGGCTTATGGTCAGTGTAAAGCATGAATTTGACCCCAAATAAGAATGCTCTGAAAGTTTTAATCCCAAACCGTAATGCTACCAGTTCCCTTTCAATTGTGGAATAGCGACGCTGAGCTTCTGAGAAAGTAGTAGAGGAATATGCTATGGTTTTGTACTCTCCTTGTTGTTTTTGCATTAAGCATGCTCCAGCCCCCACGCCTGAAGCATCCACAAAAAGTTCCAGGTCCTCAGACTCTCCTGAATAGTCTGGGAAAGAAAGAGTAACTTCCTCAGCTAGTTTGCTCTTCAAGGCCTCAAATGCAGCGTCCATTTCCGGAGTCCAGTGAAGTACTTTCCTTTTGGGTCCTCCTGTTAATTCTGTTAGAGGTTTTGCAATGACAGAACATTGACTTACAAACTTTCTTTGAAAATTGACTAAACCCAAAAATTGCCTGAGCTGTGTTACGTTAGATGGTTTTGGAAAGTTTAGTACCTTTTCTATGAACTCTGGGGATTTCTGAATCCCATTGCAGCTGACTAAATGACCCAAAAATGAAACGCTCTTCTTGAAAAATTCACACTTGTCGACTTTGATCTTGATGCCGTTATTCATTAAGGTGGCCAGAACTTTCTCTACCATGGATAGGTGTTCCTCAAATGATTTACTCATTATTAAGATGTCATCAATATAAATAACAATATTTTTGAAGCATAAGTCCGACAGAATTTCTTGCATATTTCTCTGAAATTGGATTCCACTGTTCTTGAGGCCAAAACTCAATCTTTTAAACTGGTACTGATTATGGGTTGTGCTAAATGCGGTATATTGCCTACTATCTTCATCAATAGGGACTTGATAGTACCCTTTAATCAAATCAAGCTTTGTGAAAAATTGAACTTGATGTGCACTGTAAATTGAGTCTGTTAGATTTGGCATTGGGAACTTTTCAGGTTTTGTTACGCTGTTTAGTTTCCTATAATCTATGCATAGTCTTAACTGTCCATCTGGTTTCCTAATGGGTACCACCGGTGATGACCATGGCGATCGGCTGTCTTCAATTATATCTAAAGCCTTCAGTTCTTGACACTGCCTTTCAATTTCTTGGTTTACTGGGTCAGCAAACCGTCTGGGTTTCTGCCATATGGGCGTGTTATTAGTAAGCTCTATTTTATGGGGTGTTACCTGTGCCTTACCAATGTCACCTGCATTCTTACTTAGTGCTGCTTCAACCTTTTTCAGCATGTTAAAAACTTCTTCCTTTTCAGCTGTCTGCAATGTTTCTCCTATGTTTAACTCTTCTCTCATTTTTTCTACAGTCCATCCTGATGTTTCAGGTTCATCTTCCAGTTCCACAATGGTACTAGCATAACCTAGTAAATCTCCTTTTTTAATCTTTGTGCATTTTATGGGACCTCTCTGCTGAACAATGACTGACTGCCTTTCACCTTGCATGGATAAAATTCCATCCATTCCGGTGATTTTTTTGTTCTTAGTTTTTCCATTATAGTAATAGTCACAGTTAGTGCAAGTTTCACTCTGGCTTATTAAATTTACCCTTACTTCCACCTCAACTGATGGATTTAGGCAAGTAATAGTTTCCGCTGCATGGACAGGAACAGATTCATGAATTATCAGCCTAGGTTTTGCCTTATCTCCTAAATATATGTCAACTCGAGCATTTACTTTGGTCATCTTTGAAATCATTTTTTTATTCATATTTATTATGAGCCTTTCTTTGATCATAAATGGAGTCCCCAGTATCATAGGATGATTTATGGCATTGTCTGGCACCACCCTGAAGGTAGTCCTACTAGCACTGATGTTGTAGTAAGAAAAACTGAGGCCTGTTGCTCCGAGTGTGGTCACGTTGACCATTCCTAACCCCTGAAGAACTAATGGATCGTTATGATCAGTCGGAAGATGCAATTGGTCTGCAAGTGACTTCTTGATGAGGTTAGTGGCAGCTCCGGTGTCCATTAGAGCCTCTATCGCCTTTCCTCCAGCTTGAACTTCTATGATTAACAATTTGTTGGGTTCTAATACCGCTAAATTAACCAAGGCATCCTTGCTATCTTCAACTGCAGAAGGCTTGGTAGCTTCAGTTTTTGTAACCGTCTTATTCTTGGGTGTTTCCTTTCTATCTGAGACTAAAGGCATGTTAGACGGATTCCATTTTGTGGGACTCTTCTTTACTTTTGGTGAAGTGCCTTGCGTTGTTGTCTGTGCTTCGGTAAAACATTCAGTGGGTTCCTCCTCGTCCTCATCCTCTATTCTCAGGCACTCATAGCGGTTCCATGTTGTGTAGGGTGAGAACAGAGTATAGGGGTATTTTGTGGCTGCTGGTGACCCCCTTTCTATACCAGAGCCCATCAGTTTGACGCCCTGTTACACAGGTTGTCGTCACTGTAGATACGGTGTGGTTGATAAGCCTGTGGGCGAAAATTTGCCATGTTTTCTTGGTTTGGGCCTCTAGCATGATTTCCTTGGTCTTGATATGAAGTTCTAGGTGAATGTTGAGATTGTGATCTTGGGTGTAATCTCGCTTGTCTCTGGTTGCAATCCCTGAAATAATGGCCTTGTTTGCCACATGCATAGCAAGAATTAGTCTTGGTTCTGCATTCTCCAGCACCATGACCATATCTGTTGCAGAAGGTGCAAGTTATGTTGCGGGAAGCTAACCTAGTTGGTGGTCTCATGTTGAACGTCCTCCTTGGTCCGGTATTCCCTACTGAATTATCGTAGTGGAAAGATGCTGGTGCTGGTCTTGAGAAACCTGCAGGTGCCCTTACCGTATATATCTGTCGGCCTGAAGAATTAATTCTGTCTTGAGAAGGATGCCTTCCCCAGTTAGAATAGGTGGAGTTTGCTCCACTTGAAGCTCCAATCCTCTGATCACCCTGTGTGGCAGCATCCTTGTATAGTTTCCCTTGTCCAACGCTGATGGTTATTTCTTCACAGTTTTCTGGGTCTTCATGCCCATCGCTTCCTGATTTCTTTTCACTCTCCACTTCCACATCCTTGAATCTGGCAATCTTCTGGATTGAAGACCATTTGACCTTCTTGTTATGAATTTTGTCGCTGATCATCTGAGTTGAGATTATTCTCTTCAAGTCTTTGGGAATAGTCTGCAGGAACTTATCTCTTAGAATGGAGCTTGATTGTACTCCATGCTTAGGGTACGCAACCTTGAACAGTCTTTCGATTCGGCTGCTGTAGAGATAGAGAGGTTCCCCTTTTCCATGTTTGATCTTGTTGAAGTCTTCTCGGTGTTTCTTTTTTCGTAATGCTGCCATGTCCTTGTACCATTGGATTAATTTACGTTTAACTGTCCGATAGTTATCTCCTACATCTCTCAAAGACCTGAATGCAATGAGGACTTGTCCACTAAGGTGCTTTTCCAGCTCACCCAACCAGAAGCTGCTGTCCCCCTTGTAGTTTTCCTCGCAATATCGTTCAAATTTCTTCAGATAAGTCTCCAGGCTTTGTCCTGACTTCTCATCAAATTTCTCTTGTTGTGGAATTCTCCTATTGTCAAACTTTTCCATCAGCTTCATCAGGGTTTTGAGTTCGGTTGACTGCATGGCTGGGATGGGTTCCTGTTTGCGTCTGCTCCTGGCTGAAGAATTGGAGCTCAGGTCTTGCGATTCCGAACTACTTGTGGACCTATCTGAACTGGTGCTTGTCTCCGAAGAAGATGACTTGGCTCTTGGAAGCTTCGTTGGCCTACGGACTTTGGGTATTGCTCCTTGCCCAGCAACCCCTACTTTTGGAAGTTTCTGTTCATCTTCATCATCTATTTGAATCCGCTGGAAATTTTTCTTAAGTTCAACTAACATCTTTTTAGATGGATTAGACATTAGTGAGGTGTTCATCTGTTCTAGGTTGACTAAGAATTTGTTCATGTACACACAATTTTGGGCAATGAGGTCCTCTTCTTGTTCTGAAATGTTTGAAATTTCTTTGCCAGCTCCATCACTAACCAAAGGTGCCTCCCTTTTCTCCCCAGAATTCCCCTGCTCTGCCATCTTGACACTCTACTGCCAGAAGAGAAGACCTCCAAATAATTAACTTTTGACATTCAAGCCCACATCCTATGCCAAAAAATACCTATTCTCACATGGGTTTGACTTACTTCTGCCCACAGGAACAGTGTAACAGCTCGGCAAGTCAAAAGAAAATTCCTTGAGCCTTAGCTGCAAACCATGAACTAAAAGTGATGAGTGGCTAGGATACACAGTAAACACATATGAAATGAATAACATCCTATCCTAAGTCCACATCCTGGTTATTAATTGAGACACCTTGAGACATAATTAGCTGATTTAGGTTAAGGCTAAATAGCAAGTTGATGGCCGGGCTAAACTAAATAATAGGTTGAAATATTTAAACTACTCTATTCAAAATCCTGGGTTATCCTGGTCTATCCTGGTCTATCCTGATTAATCCTGGTCACGGCACCAAAGACACAATGTTGTGGGACAGGTAGGGTTCCTACCATCAACACGTGTAGCGTAGACCGCTAGTACTACTCTACATTGGTTGTGAATCAACTAATTCCTTTTCCTATCATGTCTCAAGGTGAATAACGAGCCAAACACTCCCAGGTCATGGGATTACTTTTCACTTTCTTTTTTTGTTTATTTACATACTTTTAACAATAATAACAAGTAAACACAGAAAATATTACCAGATGCGGACAGTAATAGCCTACCTACTTACCAATTACCCTAACCAATAAACAATCAACTATAACGCAGCGGTTAACTATACTGGGGATAGCCCAGCGTGGCAGCAACCTCAGAGCTACTCCCCGAAACCACAATGGCCAACCCAAAGCGCGCCTGCAAGAGTGCAAAGGGGGGCAAGAGCGCAGCAGTACCGGGGTACCCAAGTGATAGGAGGTGCGAGAGTAAGGCCGCAGCAAGAGATGCCGGAGTGCAATAGGAGCTGCCTGAGCACAGCAGGAGATGCCGAGGTACGGCAGTGGCAGATGCAATACGGCAATGGCACTTCCAACAAAGAAGGATGTCCGAGAAAGAATCAGCTGTGGTTGTGGGCTGTTCTTCAGTCTCGGGTAATGGCTGACACGACAGAGCTTCGGGTGAGAGCTCTGGTGTCGCCCACTGGTCTTGGCTCCTGCTCTCCAGTTGGAGGTTGAATGGAGGTTTGGAGGTCGATTTGGAGGTCTTCCTGCCAATCCGCCACGCATAATAAATAATAACTTACAATGATAATACAAGCAATAGAGTACATAATTTTTCACTTTTACCTAATTAATAATCAATATCATTTACAATAAATATTTCAATAAATCAAACATTCTTTTATTTCTGTCCTTTTAACATGCCTATTACTCTTACCCTTGCTGGTTGATGCTGCTATGAACAATTTGCCTGTATAATATTATGCTGCACTTGGAACTTTGTCTCTACCAGTTAACAGTAATAACTCTGTTCTGAAACAGAAAAATAGGGGTTAGGGGAATAGGCAGATTGCACCATCTCATCAGCAAACACGGTTTAGGAGACTGGTGAATCGCCCCATTACACCGGTTCCTTCAAGGAACCACAAAAGCTTACAAGAAATGATGTTCATAGGTTTTGATAGCTTCCAAAACGTCAACTGCGTATATTTTTCTAAGCAATAGAGCTTACAAATGAAAAAATGAAAATTTTTGGAAAAATGCCCTTCCTGAACTGTTGAAAATGGGAAAATAGGGTTTTTTCAATATCTATCTCCTCCAACAGTTATCATCGGAGAGCAATGGTTGAGGTTTCATTGAATGCGCAAGAAGTGGCTGCATGGCTGGACGGAGAATCACGATGAAATGCGTAGTAATTTATTAGTTACATTGAAAAATCTACAGAAAAATCATGACTTTTTAAAAAAACAAAATTGGATCATAAAATCCAAACTGGCTTGAATTTTTAATCCATTCTCCATCCAGGTATGCAAAAATATTTTACGCATTCAATGAGACCTTAATCATTGCTTTACAATAATAACTTTCAGAGGAGATAGCTTTTGAAAATGCCCTATTTTTCCTATTATCTCAGTAATTAGTTTAAAAATGGAAAAAAGTTTGGGAGACGCACGTGTAACCCTATCCGAAATACATGCGTATGCCAAATTTTATAGATCTAGTTCCCATACAACAAACGTGACAGCCATTTTTCTGATTCAGGGTAGACGTTCCCCTTAATGGCTATTTTGCAACTTGAAGCAGTGTTGATCACACTTACATGTCCTGTTCAAAGTCACATAAGAACTCCATCCTTTGTTCTACAAAATCTCCTTCCTTGGGCCTCGGCTCTAATTTACAATTGTGCCAAAACAAGCCTGTACCTATGTACTATACATAGGCATACCAGTTTATAGTCCATCTATGCATTATTAGCTCTTCCAGTTCAATATCATACTCAGATGCAAGTATGCATTTTGATCATTATTACAAACCAACTTTGTTCCTCTGTTGTCTACCTCATTGTCTGGTTAGCCACTCCTGAGCACTTGCTCTAGTATTTTAGATTCCACATAACCTTTTTTTACCTTTATCTGAACATAAAACATACAAATGGATATCAGATACCTCATGAACACTTCTAATGTTGCAAATTCAATCAATGGTCAATATTTACTTTAATGTTGTCAACAATTTTCATAATTTTGTTGCGAAGAATCAATAAAGGAACACATTTAAGAATGTTTTACTTGAATGACATTCTGCCCGGTGATGCGTTATTTTCGAATTATTCAACTTTGAAGCTGGCTTGTGCGTGCCATGGAAGCGCGCGCGGCTAGCGTAATTCAATTAATAACGGAAGCTAACCCCCTATTACAAACATAAAGAGGTTGAGTCGTGTGGGGTAGCAACAGTTCTTCTAGTGAAAATTATAAATAAAGGTTTCTAGTGACGTCCATTTACATCGACTCCAAGGTGGCTGCCGCCATGGCGCCACCCGGTACCCAATATGGCAACAGCAATCTTGGAGTCACTGTAAACGGACGTCACTAGAAACCTTTATTTATAACTTTCACTAGAAGAACTGTAGCTACCCCTCACAACCCAACCTCTTTACGTTTGTAATAGGGGGTTAGCTTCCGTGGCTATTGCAAAAACAATGACTGCTTCTACGCAAAAAGGCCAATCAGGAGCGCCGTTCATACAATTCAAACTTAAGTAACTCAAAAACTTAGCATTTGCAAGCACATTGTCATTCGTGTAAAATGTCTTAAAATCGACTATATTACCTATCTATAGCAACAAAATTATGAAAATCGTTGACAACAATAAAGTAAAAGTTGACCTTATAATATTCACTAGAAGAACTGTGGCTAACCCTCATGACCCAACCTCTTTACATTTGTAATAGGGGGTTTAGCTTCCGTTTCTATTGCAAAAACAATGACTGCTTCTGCGCAAAATAGGCCACTCAGGAGCGTCGTTCGTATAACTTCAAACTTAAGTAACTCAAAAACTTAGCATTTGCGAGCACATTGTCATTCGTGTAAAACGTCTTGAAATTGACTACATTACCTACCTATAGCAACGAAATTATGACAATCGTTGACAACAAAGTAAAATTTGACCGTTATTTACCGCAATAACTAATAAAATACTCATTTCAGACGGAAAGTGCATAGAAGAAAACTTTTTTTTTTCATTAAATTAACTATGTTTAGGCATTGATATTTACGTAATCGATTACTGTCATATGCTTAAGATTTACCTTCAATCATTTTCCTAAAAAGTCCATGTGCGGGGTTATTTACGCTTAGCTTGAACTTGAGGGCCGACAGCATCGGGGCCTTTGTAATGGCCTACAATTCCCTCCACAATTCTCACACAAAGAGTTCAGCGCCTGGTACCAGACTTGTCCACTTAACTACTGAGGATCTACCAATCCTTGTCACAAGCTGCCATTGGACGGCATCACCGGGATAACCAGTGTGTCAAAACACCATCCCCAGGCATATTGGGTCATTACTGTCCACTCTACCTTACTGGCTCATTCCAGTCACTGTCTCTTACTGGACCAGGCATGCACCAGAAACATTTTCATTGCTTCAATGATGCTCAAATTACACTCCTGATCCAATCCAGCAAGACAACTCTTACTGCAATCATCTTCAGCACATCTGGCATACCACTCATTCTCTCCATACTGCTCAAGCACCACATTCATAAAACTCTCTCTTTCTTGCTCATACTTACTACATTCCAGCACAAAATGCTCAATTGTTTCCTCCACTCCACTATTACACTGCTGACATAATCTGTTATTGTTCTCATTCCATCTCCATGTACGTCTGTTCACACTCAATGACTTACATCTCACAGCAAACAAGAGTTGACTTCCAAAACTACCATCATAGAACATCTCAAACTTAGGTGCTTCTTTTTTTATATACCAGTTATGTGTAGGCTTCTGCAACATGCTAAGCTTCCACTTATTCAATCCATACTCCTTTGTTTGCCTCTCAATCCCTTTTTTCGACCTCTTGCAGTCCCACTCCGGCCCTACACCTCCAACATTTATTAAACTCCAGTCATCCACAGGTCTCCCAATTCTAACATGAATAATCTTTTGCATACTAAGTTTCCTTGCATGCCCCCAACATACTTTCTCCCAATAGCTTACAGTCAGATTCCATTCAAAAATTTGCTTTACCCACCTGCTATTCTGCATTCTTTCAATTCTCACCTTATAATTCAGCACTGCTTTCATCATTCTTTCTGAAAATAGGCTCCACCCCAGGTCACCTCTAATGGCTTCTGTAGCCGTCCACTTTGTAGCACCCAATTCTAAAAGTCCTACCTTATTTTGTATTACATCCAGCTTTTCAAGATCTCTTCCATTCCAGGCAAGAGCACTCATACCATACATGACACTAGGTACAGCAACATACTTCCACATTCCTCTCACACATTCATACTTGTTTGCTCTGTATCTGGCCACACTACTTAACCGTCTACTCCACTGCATTGCTTTTGCCACTTTCTGATCCTTAGTTCTAGTGCATTCATCTTCACTTATCATACAACCTAGATATTTGTATTTTTTTGTTCTACCTATTCTGATTTCTCCAATATTCCACAGTCTGTCTCTATCAGTCTCATCAGTATTTATAACCATAACCTTACTTTTGTCAGCACCAAAGTTCATCTTGAAATCTACTATATCCATTCACAATGTCAAGCATCCTTTGCAGTTCATGTCCACATTCACTAACCACAACCACATCATCAGCATACAACAAACAGCTCAGTCTCTCATTACCAACTTTCAATCCTAAGCCACTCCTTCTCAGTCGAACTGCTAATTCTTCTGTGTACAACCCAAACAACAGGGGAGACAGAGTACAGAGTAACACTCCTCACCTACCCTGTTTCCAAATTTCCTAACCTGTAGATAGCGCTTGTACAATTGTACTATTTTTCTGCTAAACCCAACTTCTCTCAACATTTCCAAGAGCCTAACCCGACCCACTCTGTCATACGCCTTTTCAATATCCAGGAATGCTAAATATACCTTCCTATCATCCTTCCTAATTCGCTCAATTATTTCACTCACTACAAACAGATTATCCTCCACACGTCTATCCTGCCTAAAACCATTCTGTTCTTCACCTAGGACTCCTAATTCCTCAACTAAATTTTTTATTCTCTCATTCAAAATACCACAAAAGATCTTACATACAGTGTCAGCCAGTGCAATTGGCCTGTAATTTTTAAGTTCTTTCATACTCTTATGTCCACCCTTATGCAACAGTAGCCTACTACATTACACTTGTTCCAGTCATCCAGAACTCTTTCACTCTTCCATATCTCATCAAATAAACATTTCAACATACTGACAACACTCTCTCCTACACATTTATAGAACTCATATGGGATCTTATCAGGGCCACACGCCTTTCCATTTTTCACTTTTCTTCAAAAAAACTTACAATTTCTTCACAAGTGATTTCGTCTTTCATTTGCAGTTCACGTTCATTAATCAGAAAATTCACGGGTTCATCATCTGTAACCTGCTCATTCATTCCACCAATGTCCTCCCAGTTCCCTTCAACTGCTTTCACCATTTGCATCCTATCTTGCACACTGCAACCATTGACTACTAATTCATCAACTTGAACTTCACTACCTCTATCATTACCTTGTATAAACTTATACCAATCTTTTATTCCATCCGGACCTTTCTTTCTAATATTTTTAACTTGGTGTCTCTTAGAGATGCGACAAAAAAACCATGCCTTTTTTTTTAAAAGCACATTTTTTACAAAAAAACCATGGCCAAAATAATGTGGATATTTTGTTTTTTTAAATATTTTGTCTGAAAATAACTCAGCAAGAAAAAGAACCACATTACATTATTTGTTTTCATGTCAGATTACAAAATAAAACAACATACTTCTTAATTGATGGTTTCCTATGGTTTTATGAAATTTTTCATTTTCTGCGGTTTCATGTTTTGATATTCTATTTATTTTACAATATATGTGAATGACCTTCAACTCCCAAACTGGCGTGTTAGAACATATCTTTACTTATGGTCATTGATAGCGATGTGACTAAAAAACCAGGCTGTTTTTTTTCAAAAACATGTTATTTATACAAAAATTTTGACTAAAAAACATGGATATTAATATATTTAATGACCTAAAAAATCCAATGCTTTTTTTCAAACAGTGTTTTTTTAACAGAAAAATCATGACTAAAAAAACATGGCTATTATTATATTTTATGGGACTAAAAATTTTTTTTTTTAATAATTTAAAAAAAATCATGACTTAAAAACATGGATGTAAATGTCAGGAAAGTTATTTTTCTTTAATCGAATTGTCTTTTGAAACTTATAAACAAAGAACGCTGTTAATATTGACATCATATTTATTAGAACTGTACTGGGTCTTAGAATAAAATATCTACAAAGAATCTATCCACTCCATAAAACCTTTCAGAAACCAGCTCCATCCTCAGTAAGTCATTCAGTGAAATGTGATAAAATGGACAATGAATTTTCACTGTTTCTTTAAAAAAATTTCACTGAATGACTTACTGAGGATGGAGCTAGTCTCCAAAAGGTTTCATAAAGTGAATAGATTCTTTGTAGATATTTTATTTTAAGACCTGGTACAGTTCTAATGGATATTAATATATTTTATGTGACTAAAAAATCCATGCTGGTTTTTGAATGTTTTTGTTACATAGAAGTCATGACTAAAAAACACGGTAATTAATATACTTTATTCGACGATAGACAACAATGCTGTTTTTTTGAAAAACATCTTTTTTACAGAAAAATCATGACAAAAAATGTAAATTTTAAAATATTCTAGCCTATGTGCCAAAAAAACATGCTGGTTTTTTTAAATCATGTTATCTTTCCCAAAAAAATCATGACTAATAAACATGGATATTAATGACTTTTTGTGAAAAAACACGGTTTTTAAAAATGTCATGGTTTTCTTTCAGTCAGATAAAATTTAATAACACTCATGTTGCTTTTAGTCATGATTTTTTGTTAAATTTTTTTTTTCAAAAAACATGGTTTTTTGGTCACATAAAATAAATTTATATCCATGTTTTTTTTACGAAGAAGGCGTGACCAAAAAATGAATAATAATAACTTTTTAATAAAAAAACAATGATTTTTTTGGTGACATAAAATATATTAATATTCATGATTTTAAGACACAATTTTTTATGAAAATCACTTAAAATAAAACAGCATGGTTTAACGGTCATTAGTGATGTACCGATACCATTTTTTTGGCCGATACCGATACCCATTTTTTGGCCGATACAGATACCGATACTCCGATACTTGAAAATACCGATACTACTACCGATACCGATACTTTTACAATCATCTAACCTAATAATACGTATTTTGTTGTATGTTTGTTTGTGTATTGGTTCGGTGTCTGCTTCTTAAGAAACATAGGATGTCTGAGTTTGCAGTATCATGGATACCGAATTCCTCAGTGTAACATTGAAAGATCGTCCATACATGCATTGATATGTTTGAAATTTTATCAGGATAGGTTAGTAGTATTGGGTAGGTTGTTGTGATCACCGTAATTTGCCCATTTTTCCTGACCATGTTGCTTTCGTGCAGCTTTCAGGCCATATAGAATAATTAAAAGACATTAAATTAAATGTAGTAATTTTGAGAATAGCTGTGCCCGAAGTAATCGTTTTTGAGTTATGGCGATTTGTCACTGGAGGGGAACTCCGAGTCAAGAGAGCTTTGTGTGTTCTTGTACATATGTGCTCGGCATTAAAATTTTAAACCTACCCAACTTTCCGTTCTACGTATTGGCAACAGTGGACAAAGCATTAGTGGTGTAGGGCCTACAAGAATCGCAGTTGCTACCATGTAATGACGATCGCTAGGCCTTCATGTCGTGAACGTGCCTTGCGGCGGTGCAAGTCACGACATAGAATTAGGATAGCATAGGTTAGATAATGTTGACGGAATTTTTCCATGGGTCCATCTAGCTTAAGGAGAGCGTCCCCCTTATGAATCCTTGCTTCTGGGATTTCTTGAGAAACTGGGATTTTTGCTGTTATAAGAAGTGTAAGAGGTCAGGTACATCCTCTGAAAAAATGAGACTCGTACGTTCACTCGTTCGCCCGCTACGGGTATTTGAAGAATGGGGGGGAGGGGAGGGGGAAGTGGTATTTCATCATGTTACACCTCCCCCTTGCCACTTTCTTCACAACTTGACGTTGCTATTTCATCTCCTATGTCTCTGGATTACTCTACAATGATTTTAGGGGTCTAACTTGAACCAAAAATTTTAAAAAAATTTTTATTTGTATTGTTTATGTTTCTTTGTTTTGCTTATAATGTAAACAATGGTTTTTGGGGTTTCAAAATGCTTCTCCTCCTACACTTTTTGAGCTACAGTGATGGTTTTGGTATCATTAAATGCGGGAAGACGCGGGCTTTTAGGGGTGCTAAAATTTGTTTTCTCAAATTCACATTTTCAATATGAAAAAGTGTAAAAATAGGAAAAAAATGCCCTTTTTCGGAAATGTAAAAGTTTATGACGTCATAACTCATGAGCAATAAATAATTTTGGAATGAATTTTAGCATCCATAAAAGCCCGTGTCTTTCCGCATTCAGTGATACCAAAATCATCACTGTAGCTCAAAAACTGTAGGAGGAGAAGATTTTTGAAACCCCCCCCTTCAAACTTCGTTTTCTTCGATTTCCCATTTTCTTTTCAAGAAAACTGAACTTTTGCTCTAAGCAAAAACGATTCCAAATTCAATTTCCTATCAGCATATCAAATTTCATTGTTCTAGGTTTAATAATAAAGAAAAAAGTCCGTGTGGGGGACGCTCTCCTTAACGATGGCATTGCCCTTGGCATTTCCATGGGTCATGCTGCTACCTAATAATACCCTTGCTTTTGATTTATTTGTTCGGTGTCTGTTTCTTCCATTTCTGTCACGCTCATGAGGATAGTTATTATGACCGTAACTGTGATACGAGTTTCACCAGTGCGCAAGTACAAGAATATTTTTCATGACGGTTCGGGTACTGTTAGGATGGATATATTGTATTTGTTTGTCATCTACATCTTGAAAATTCGTTCATGAAAGGTATTGAATCCCATCTTTGGCGGGCCGTGCACACTGGTATTAAAATAAAACCATTATAAGCCCTACATGGGGGTTATAATAAAATTATTTGCTAATATATCTAATAATATAAAAATATTTACAATAAAGTTTCCGATTATGATAAATAAAATGCTCTTGCTATGTTAACTATATTGTCGAGAAAAATAACAAAATGAAATCCATTCAATAGATATGCGTTTCTAATCGTATTGCAACGTAATGTAGACTAGCTATAATAGCAACTGGCTCCAAAAGTGGACCAAAACAATAATTTCTCCAAAAAAAGGGTTGTCATTTTTGTGTTATTCACACCAAATACGAGTACATACTTTGGTGAAGAAAAAAAAATAGTAAAATTCGATAAGCTCCGAAACTGAAAATATCCACAAACATGCAACTATCTATAAGATGAGGAATTTAAAAACGAAAATTTCAAGGTACTGGAGCATGTTTATTAGGAATAAGTTTCAGAGTCCACATCCATCATCAGTTCGTAAATGTACAAATCATTATGTCTGCAATAGAAGAAAAAACAAAATGTTGGATAGAGTCATTAAACGAAATCAAGAAAATAAAAATAACATTAAAACATGTCCCAGAAAAACTAAAATCGACAAAACTATTATTTAGTTACAATTTGTAATGGGTAGGAACTATCAGAACTGTTGAGGGCCGGTTTACGTTTAAAAATATGTAACAATTCTAAAATTCTGAGTTCACATGCAGTTGAAGCCGAATATAAGATTTAAGTCCGCAGAGGATATTGGTTCGTTGTATTTAGCTGCGTGATTACGTACTGCGGAGTGTGAGGAGTAAGCTAATTAGTTCCCCGCGCGAAAGCTTCGACCCCGATGTTCGCCCTTTCTGTTATAAAAATATCGTGACGTCATGCCGACGTACGATGATGTGCACTGCACACAACTGTACAACTGTTAACAATAAACCAGAGAGGCTCGCATCTCCATCGGAAGCGTATATTTGTACCGGAAAAAAGAAGCAACTTTAAAATTATACAATTCCGGTACAAGACAAGGACACGCTTTTGATAGAGAAGCGAGCCTTTCTGATTTATTCTTACAGTTGTACAGTGGTATGCAGTGCACATCATCGTACGTCGGCATGACGGCACAAAATTTTTATATCAGAATGGCAGAACATCGGGGTTGAAGCTTCCGCACGGGGAACCAATTCGCACAATTTGTACGTAATCACGCAGTAAAATGCCACATACCGATATCCTCTGCGGACTTCAAAATCTTAGATTCAGCTTAAACTACAAGTGACCTCGAAATTTTAGAGTCGCTACATATTGTTAAGCAAAAACCGGCCCTCAACAATTCTGACAGTTCCTACCCATTGCAAATTGTAAGTAGATCTTGTCGATTTTATTTTCTCTGGGACATGTTTTGTTTTCGTGATTTCCTTTAGTGACTGTACCCAACATTTTCTTTTATTGTAGTCATAATGAATTTTACTTTTACAAACTGATGATGAATCTAAACTCCGCAACGTATTCCCAGTAAATATGATTAAGTTCCTTGGAATTTCCCTTGTTTTTAAATGCCTCATCAAGCAATCAAATGCCTCAATTTAAAGCAATCAACTGACCCGCTCAGATGTATTCAACTATAAGATTGTTCGTGGATTTTTTAAACATCTTAACATAGAAGAAAAATTCAAGATTCGTTATGAACGGCAATATACTTGCTAAATTAAAATAAATTCTTAGCTTTGGAATATATGACGATTGACAAGCCGAATTAAAATAGAATTTTCAGCTACTTCTCTACTAAATTCACAAAAACTTTCAAATGCACCTTCAACTTTATTAAATTGGTTTGGTTTTTGTTAGCCTGTCACATACTTTAAGAAGTGGATATTAGGTCAAACTATATAGGTTTTAGTCGTAAAAGTATAATAATTTTATGCCGCTACAGGATTTAGCTATGCATGCTACATAGCTTTCAGTTATGACCGTACGTGACTCATCGGGAATTCAAAGTAGTGAATTCAGTTAGCAGGCCTGATTGCTGTAATTCAACAGT
The DNA here is from genome assembly GCA_030386875.1 of Morinoia aosen. Lineage (NCBI taxonomy): Eukaryota > Metazoa > Arthropoda > Malacostraca > Amphipoda > Talitridae > Morinoia > Morinoia aosen. The sequence goes on from CM059557.1 coordinate 68,940,443, forward strand.
TAGCTAACTAATTAACTAGGTATGAATAGGCTCTTTATTTGATTACAAGTACGCACAGCCCGTCAAAAATGACGGGATTCACTAACTTTCTTTGAAAAATATTCCAGATGTGGTGCCCAACGAATGTATCCATCCTAACAGCACCCGTAATGAAAAATATTCTTGTACTTGCGCGCTGGTGAAACTCTTATCACAGATACGGTCACTATAACTCTCCTTATGAGCGTGACAAAAAAAAATGGAAGAAGCAAAATCCAAATAAACCAAAGGTATTATTAGATAGTAGCAAGATCCTTGGAAATTCCATGGAAAATGTCATTGTTAAACTAGGTGGACCAGAGAAAAAATTCTGTCAGTATTACCTAACCTGTGCTAACCTAGCCTATCCTAATCTAAGCTAACCTAACCTATCCTAACAAAACCTATCCTGATAAAATGTCAAATATTTAAATGCATGGAAACGCCATCTTTTAATGTTACACTGAGGAATTAGGTATCCATGATACCGCAAACTCACACAACCTATGTTTATTAACAAGCGGACACCAAATCGTAAATAAACACACAACGGGTATCATTAGGTTACATACTTTTACTTTCATGATTTAAGACCTTAATTTTGATGATAAAATACATAATATTGGAAAGTATCGGTAAAGTATCGGCCGGATTTTGCCGATACCGATACCACTAAAAATGGTCGATACTGCCGATACCGATACCGATACATCGGTACATCACTAACGGTCATATAAAATATATTCATATCCAGGTTTTCTTACACATCATTGTTTGTAAAAAAATAATTTTTTCAAAAAATAGCATGGGGATTTTTAGGTCTCATAAATATATTCATGCTTTTTTAGTCATGATTTTTTAGTATAAAAACATTTTTTTGGTCTCATAGATATATTATTCATGTTTTTTCAGTCATGATTTTTTACTAAGATATATGATTTTTGTCAAACTACATGAGGCTTTTTAGGTCATATAAGATATATTGTTTTTAGTCATGATTTTTTATATAAAAAACAGCATGGTTATGTTTGGTACCAGAAAATATATTAATATTCATTTTCATTAGTCAGAATTATTTGTAAAAAACAGATTTTTAAAAAAAAGCATATTATTTTGGACACCTAAAATATAATAATGTCTATGTTTCTTAGTCATTTTTTTTGTAATGAAAATATACAAAAGAAACCATACAGTAAAAGTGGTGGCAGATAACCCGCAATTGTCTAAGGGAGTCTAAAAGGAACAGCAGGAGCCACAGAACTTATATTGATGGAGTCAAAATTCATAGCTTATTATCTTTGCTATGTCTGATTTTTTTGGTCACATAAAAATAAAATCAGACATAGCTAGTAGAGATAGTAAGCTCTGAATTTTGACTCCATCAATATAAGTTCTGTGGCTCCTGCTGTTCCTCTTACACTCCGCTTGGTAGTTGTGGGTTATCTGCCACCACTTTTACTGTATGGTTTCTTTTGGATGTTTTATAATGAAAAAATGACTAAAAAAACATGGATATTAATATATTTTAGGTGTTCAAACAAAACGGACATATACCTATCAAAATTTAGGTGTGTGCAAAAAATAAAGAAAAAAAACGGTCAATGTGAAGTTTAATGCAACCACCAAAAATAAGAATTCCGATCTTAGAAATCACTATAGGAACCCATTTAAGAACGTTTTACATGAATGACATTCTGCTCGCTGATGTGTAATTTTCGAATAATTAAACTTTGAAGTTGACCTTGGCGCCGTAAAGAGGTTAGGTCGTGAGGGGGAGGCACAGTTCTTCTGGCTTAAGTCTCGCTGAGCGGCGAAGCCGCTCAGCAAGAATGAAAATATAGATTATAACTGGAATTTGATGCTGATTCCGAAATATGCAATTTGTTTTGACCGCTCTCAATTTTTTCTATTTTTTTTCATTTTTTTTCTGGAAAGGCGGCTAGCAACAACTGCGGTGGTGCCTAAAGAATGCCATGTCCATACAGGTTGGGTGGAACCCGGCCCTATCCGGTACTCAGGTCTTCAAGGTACGGTCTGACCATGTTGGGTCGAGAATGGCAGAGTTCGGATCATGAGGTGGTGCAGGCCAAAGTGTGCCAAGTCCGACCAGGTTGGGTCGAGAATGACAGAGTTCGGATCATGAGGTGGTGCAGGCCAAAAAAACATTACAAATGAATAAAAATTTAAAATTCAAAAAAATCACAAAAAATCGAAAAAATCGAGAGCGGTCAAAACAAATTGCTGATTCGGAATCGGTATCAAATTCCAGTTATAATCGATATTTTCATTCTCGCTGAGCGGCTTCGCCGCTCAGCGAGACTTGTTCTCATGCTTTTCAAATTTATGATTTACTTCAGCTGTAGCAAGAGATTTAACATCAGGAAATTTCACACAAACAATTGATGCGACATCCGTACATACATAAGAAGTAATCGGTTCAACTTCAATGTGCGAACAAATATTTCAAAAATACGTTGTGAGAACTTAATCGTTTGATACTGTGCTGAATCTCTGTCCAGGCTGAAGGACGTAAGGCTACAGATATCCGAAACATGAACATTTTACATACACAGAGGTGAAAATCTGTTTATTAAACATCATTTTTAAGCTTTCATATAAACTCTAAAAGCCATCATATAAACTCATAGCTAATATAATATCAAATATCAATGCTGTTTTCACGTTGTTAAAAGATTATTTCGCAAATGCAGGTTGCCAATGATAATAACACACATAACAAACAAAAGAGAAAAAAGGAATGTCAATCAAAAGGATCATTATAATTTGATGTTTCTTGTGGAAAAATTTTGATACAATGGAATTTTGATACAATTTTTCGAAAAATTTTGATACAATTTTGATATAATTCCCTTTACCACGTTCTTTTTATTAAAGCTCATTTTACACTAGCAGTGTGGAGTGACGGTGTGGAGCGACAGTGAACTTGCAATGGCTCCACCCACGAGAGGATTGAGCGTCAGTGCAAACTGACTTGCTTTTACATTGCCGCTCAACACAACGCTCCTTCCCGAGAGACAGCAATCGCCACGCAGAACTCCCCCTCCTGGGTTTTCTACCGAGATCTTGTTTTTTTTTATTCCTCCTAGGTCGCTAGGTTTAATTTTTGATATATTGCTATATATGTTTTTTTTAAGTCAGACAGTAAATTCATTATTCCCTAAAGTTAATTTAATAATGCAGTTAAGAATTATTGTTTCAACATCGTTTGCAAATGAATATCTGATTCAAAACTACGCCTATCGAATGGGGTAGAACGTGTTCTATCTGTTTCTCGATCTTGAAAACGCGTAACGAACGAGTACCTTGCGAACTTGCAAGCCCGGCCAAGCCAGGGATAGCCGGCGTTCCACTTGTGTTGCTTCGATTTGATTGGCACGTTGCGGTGAGATGACGCGCATTTTGATCGTAAAACAAGTCGTGCATTCCTTTAAAAAAGTGTCTTCAGTGACTCCGTGGTGTGAGGACGGGTGTTGCGCTCGCTCCGAAACAAAGTGCCTATTGTTAGAAAGAATGTACCTCTAACCTAAATGGGTACCCACTCTCGTCATGAGTATTCAAATGTGATTTAAATACCCCCTATATAAAAATAATCAAACTAAGAGTTTAATATTCCCTCAAAAGTGTGAGAGTATTCAACCCTCGTTTACACAACGTCCGAACTCCCTCAATCTTCAAGATGACTAACAAACGACGCAGTACCAACAACAGCAGTAACAACAGCATCGAGTTTCAACCGAAGTTTGGTCAAAACCCTGATGTGTCTAGCCTAACGAAAGACGGTAAAGAAGTGGTTTCTGTCCTTATAAAATACTTCGATTCAGTGATGACAAAATATAATAGTGATATTGTTCAATTGCAAAATGAAATAAGCCCCCTTAAAACGCTATTTGAAACAAAAGAAGCGGAACACAAAAAAATTCTACAAAGCATAATGAGAAATAGGTAGCTTAACCTCCCGCCTCGACCAGTAGGAAAAAAATGATCAGCGCCGAGACATTGAAGACAAAAAATGTACTCTCGTCATTTCTGGAAGGGAAATACCGCAATCTCACGCAGGCGAAATCTGTAAGGATACAGTCTGCCAGCTCCTGAAGGACAAGATCAACATTGACCTCTCCGACACTGACATCACGTCAGCTACAAGAATGTGGAAAAAACAGTAACTGGGAACGTAGATCAAAGAAACATTGCATTTGAACTAAAACATTATAACAAAAAACGTGAAATTCTCAACGCCTGCCGAGAAAAGAAACCACAGTTCTTCTTCATAAATGAATACCTCATACCTTCACGAGCTAACGTCATGTACATTCTGAGGATGGCCAAAAGGAAATATCCTGAGGATGGCCAAAAGGAAATTCCCAGATAAAATTGGAATCCCAAGAACACAGGATGGAAACATTTTCATATTTAACCCCGGAAACCAAGATTCAAGACGCCGCGAGATCAACACGCCAGATGAACTCGAGCAATACCTGATGCAACAACTTAATATGACATCGAAGCAGGTCATGGGTGACCAGACTATAGGTGATCCCCTAAATTAGATATGTCAGTTTCGTGGTAATTTAACCTCAATTAGGTGTCATGTCAGTTTAACCTCAACTTGATGTTAGTCTAACCTGAATCTATACAAATGTGTAACAGATGTGTTAGTAAACATTTATGACAGCTGTGTGTGAACTTTTGAAACAACGCAATCAGCAATTTTTCACCTCCCAATGTTACTGTGAATTTTTTCTTTTTTTACCACTAAAGTTATTATTTCGCGTAAACCATATTAGCTGTCTATATCATTGTCGTTATAAACTTTAAAATTATTACCTGTTGAATGTGAACTTGTAAAAACGCCTTCATGCGGCAATCTGTTTACACCAATGTTGTGATATTGAACACTGTTAGACCAGAAAGGCCTCTTTACATCTTGGAATAATGGAGTACGACAACGATTATAAGTATGAGTGTGGGGTATAGAAACACAGTAGGTAATCTAGGAACTACATTTACTGTACGTCCGTCGAGCACGGCGGCGAGAACAAGAAGAAGGAGCTCGATCGCTCTACAAAGGCGGTTAGCACATGAACATAGAAAACGGGACGGAAGCAATTTAATGGGCGACTGCGACAACTCATATATAATAATAAATATATATACTGAAGTTGGATCTCAACACACCCCCTCCAACTGAAGTATTCCATCCCACTATGCATCAATTCACATAGTAATCAATTAGAGCTAACATTTCAACATTCAGATCTTTCATTGAACATTGAACAGCAGAAAAACAACATAAAAAAAATCATCAGTGTAGATCAACAGATTACACTGAGCACGATACAAAAAAAATATAGCGCACAATAATGCATAGTCCGCATTAGCGTTAAGAGTATTGTACTCAAGAAAGTTCTACCTTTTCTTGCAATTGATCTACTCAAAGCTAAACTGGAAACATGTCAGACACAGTAACTTAGAATTAAACACACACTTTGAACTTGAGCAACGATTGTCTAGTAACAGGCTTTGTGAACATGTCAGCCATGTTTTCCTCTGAAGGAACAAAGCGCAAAACCGCTTTATTGTCTTGAATAATTGCTCGAATGAAATGAAATCTTATGTCTTTATGTTTCGAGCGTTGATGATGAACAGGGTTTTTGGCTAGGTCAATAGCACCTCTATTATCAACAAAAATCTCAACAGGTTCATCATATCCATCCATATCACACAGAAGCTGTTTGAGAAAAATTCCCTCCTGCAGAGCATAAGTCAAGGCAACATACTCAGCTTCGCAGCTTGAAAGAGCAACAATATTTTGTTTCTTGGACTTCCAAGATATCAGTGAACTGTTGCTAGATGACTTAAACACATATCCTGATATGCTCTTCCGGTCAGAGGATCCACCCCAGTCAGAGTCAGAGAAACCAGTAATTTGCACGGGGTTCTCGGATTTCACAAATTTCAAACCGTATGAAATAGTACCTTTAAGATACTTCAACACAAATTTACACAAATTCAGATGAGCATTTGTTGGACAAGTTTAATGTTGCGACAGTAATGTAACAACATAGCAAATATCAGGCCTAGTACAAGTCATCAAGTAGATCAGGCTGCCAACTATCTCACGGAACAGTTTTGGATCGCACAAATTCCTAGAATCAGAGCTTACATCAAGCTTGTTGGCACTGGGATCACAGGGAATAGACTTAGGCTTACAATCAGACATCCTAAATTTTGACAAAATTTTCTCAACATACTTTGACTGCTTCATCTCAATTGAGTCATGCTTCACATCAAATTCAATGCCTAGAAAACATGAAATTTGTCCAAGATCTTTCATTTTGAATTTATTTGACAACGAAAATTTTACTTCACTCAATACAACAGCGTTAGAAGAGGCCAAAATTAAATAATCAACCCATACAATGATAATCACTTTTCCAGAGTCGCTTTCCCTCACATAGACACAAGTATCACTGAGAGATTGAACAAAATTTTGTTCAACAAGAAAATGATGCAAAAGGTTGTTCCAGTTACGGCCACTTTGCTTTAAGCCATACAAAGATTTTTTGAGTTTGCAGACTAACTTCTCTCCATATTTGTCAAGTTCAACAAATCCCTCAGGCTGTTCTACAAAAACATCACAGTCAATTTCTGCATGAAGATAAGCAGTGCACACGTCCATCTGGTGCACAATGTACGACTTTTGCACAGCAATATCCATCAGCATTCTAACAGAAGTTAGACGTGCTGTAGGAGAAAAAGTTTCTTTGAAATCGACATCAGCTACTTGGGAATATCCCTTGGCTACATAACGAGCTTTGAAAGTTTCCTGGTCATTGGGTCCTGATTTAACACTATAGACCCATCGTCCCCCAATAACAGATCTATCTTTTGGCTTTTCAACAAGTTCGTACGTCTCATTATCGGCTAGTGCAGCTATCTCAGTGGTCATTGCCTGTTTCCACTCAACAGAATCTGGGGATGAAATTGCCTCAGAGTAAGACTTAGGGATACTGCTCACTCTGTAGCAATAATCAACAAAATTATTAGTGATATCCAATTCATCTGGATCAACATAGTCTTTTAAATAAGCTGGGGGCTTCTTTTCTCTCAAAGGAAATCTTCTAGTGGGCTCTGCATCTGAATGAGTTTCATTTTGAATCACTTCTGGAACAGTCCCAGGTTTCAACTCAGCCTCAGCCTTGTCAGCCTTCTCACTTTGTTTCAGCTCAGCAGGGTTATTTACAGCAATGAACTCATCCTCACCCACCACATTTCTAGAAATTTTATCACAGAATGTGACACATCTGACTCTTTTTATTTGACAAGTTTCAGGGAAATAAATCATGTAAGCAGGGCTGCACGGTCATATCCCAGAAAAGTACCCTGCTCTGACCTAGGGTTAGCTTTCCTGGGTTTTGAACCATGGCAAAACATTTTGATCCAAAAATGTGCATATTGGAAAGGTCAGGTTTCTTTCCCGTGAACATCTCAAAAGGAGTTTTGCCTGTCCTTTTGTTGAAACACCTATTTCTAATGTAAGCAGCTGTTCTTACAGCATGATTCCACAATTCTTTTGGCAAATTTGCATGCAGCAACAAACACCTAGCCATCTCAAACAATGATCTCCAAGATCTCTCAGCAGTCCCATTCTGATGGGGAGAGTACGGAGCTGAAAATTCATGCTTTATTTTGTTCTCCGTGACAACAGCTTTGAACAAGTTTGAGGAATACTCGGTGCCGTTATCTGTTCTTAAACGTTTAACAGAGCCAAATGGAGCAGAATCAGCCAAGAATATTTTAAATGCCCCAACAGTGTCACTTTTACTTCTGAGGAAATACACAAAAATGAGGCCTGAAAAGTCATCCACAAAAGACATGACATACATGGAATTCTCAAAAGAAGTAGGGCTTATAGGTCCAGCTAGGTCACTATGGACTAGCTCTAAAGGTTTTCTTGACTTTTCATCAGGGTCTCTGCTCCTATATTGACACATTTTACCCTGGACACAGATCTCACAATCGAAATTATGCTTGTTGGTAATTTTCATTCCTTTAGTAATACCTTCTAAGCTCAACACATCTTTTACATTACAATGCCCAAGAATATTGTGCCACTCCTCCAGAGTGTGTTCACCAACAGCATTAATAGAATCAACACAGCTTACAGAATTTAAATAATACAGCTTACCACATTTTTTAATATTAAACGCATTCCAATCTGGAGTAAACAACTTGGAACCATTTTGATTGAAATTAAATGATGCATCTTGATCAATAGCAGCCTGGACAGAGAAAATTTTCTGCTTAAAACTAGGAATACAAAGAACATTTTTTAAAAGAACATTGTGTTTTCTATTTCTGGCGTCAGTCAGGGTAATTCTCGCATCACCTTTACACTCTACAACATTGTTCATTCTAGAACCATCAGCTAATTCGATGAAATGGTTACTAGGATCAAAACTTTTATCTAAAGATACAAACTTAGATTTATCACAAATAATGTGAGCCGTAGCTCCACAATCCACCAGTAACTTTGCACTGTCCACAACAGAAGCACTTTCTGAGTCTGTTGATACTCTAAAACAAAAAGAGCTTTTCACATCTTTGCTATCAGTAGCCATCGCTTTTGCGGTATCTCTCTTTCTGCAAAAATTAGTATCATGAGATGCACTTTTACAAATTGAACACCACCGATTTTTCTTTGCACTGTGACTTCTACACTCATATTTCTTGTGACCTGACTTACCACATAAGTAACAAGTAATTTTAGAATCTTTCACTTTCATAATTCTTTCTTCACTTTCACTGTAGCCTTGTCGGGTCTTCTTTGTTTCCTCTTCACTCTTGAGAGCCGATTTGAATTTCATGAAGTCCATTTCTTTACTGTCAATTTGCGTGATGACGGTAGAAAACGCGTTGTAAACAGCTGGCAATCCCCTGATAATCATGGCGATTATCAGTCCATCGCTGATACTCTCGCCGGCTATTTTCAGGTAGGATGCAGTTGTCTCTGCCCGCAGCAAGTAGTCGGTTACCGTCTCGCCATTTTTCATCTTCAGCGCAGCCAACTCGCAATACAGAGAAATAATTCTGGGCTTACTGCTGCCGAGGTAATGATCACGCAGAATCTTCATGGATTTTCTTCCATCTCCATAGGCGTCTCTGATAATCAACGAGAGACTTTTATCATCGAGCCTTTGCACAAGCTCGGAGAAAACTTTCTTATTCTTCTCAACATCCAGACTTGATTCTTCGCCCTCGAGGACGGCACCCAACGATTTCAAGTCTAGGTAGGCCCGAAATTTCACTTCCCACAACTCATACCTTTCGTCATTGCCATCAAAAGTTAGGTTACCGGGCCCATAACCTGTTAGACCAGAGAGGCCTCTTTCCATCTTGGAATAATGGAGTACGACAACGATTATAAGTATGAGTGTGGGGTATAGAAACACAGTAGGTAATCTAGGAACTACATGTACTGTACGTCCGTCGAGCACGGCGGCGAGAACAAGAAGAAGGAGCTCGATCGCTCTACAAAGGCGGTTAGCACATGAACATAGAAAACGGGACGGAAGCAATTTAATGGGCGACTGCGACAACTCATATATAATAATAAATATATATACTGAAGTTGGATCTCAACAAACACCAATATTATTCGCTCATGGACTGAGTTTATGTGTACTCACGTAATCACACTAGATTTTTTTTATACTCTATTCTCTCGTACTTCATAAGCTAGTTTTTTAGACAGGAATATCCCTTAAAGCTTGACTCTGTATTTTGTTTTTAAGCTCTATATAGTTCCTACTTCTTACTGTTTACTAATTTTAAATGACTGATCACCCTGAGATATTCGAGGAAATCGACCCACATCTCAATCATTTGAACAGAATATATCCAAACCTAAACGACTCTCAAGAGTGTAGGTATACTTATATATCAAAATTCAACGAAACTATACGAATAACTGACCGAGATTTCTCACTCCTGTGTTGGAACTGTAGGTCACTCTATCCAAAATTGGAAGAGATACAATGTACTATTACTGAACTTAAATATAACCTAGACGTGATTAGCTTCACCGAAAGCTGGCTAGATGACTCGACTAAAAACATGATTCGATTTGAAAATTATCATAGTTACCATTCGCTAAGAAAAAACCAGCGGGACGGAGGCATCAGCACATATATATCTAACCACATAGACTCGAGAACCACAGCAAGTGCAACAATGAATCAGGATCATATAGAATCACTCTTCGTGGAACTGTCTAGAGATGGTAAACGCATTGTGCTTGGAACAGTGTATAGGCCTCCTACAGCCTGTCCTATATCCTTCCTGAATGAGCTGAATCGTATTATTTCACAGTTCAACAGGCCCTTATACAATGACATAATAATATGCGGTGACTTCAATTATGATCTACTGAAACATGAAAGCTATGAACCAATCTCTAATTTCCTAACAACCTTTCAGTCTCAATCCTTCCTTCCGATCATTACAAAGCCTACACGAATAACCTCAGAGTGTGCTACGCTGCTTGACAATATCTTTATGACAGACCCAAGTGATTTTCTTGCTGGAATAATTACTTCTGACTTATCAGATCACTTCCCAGTATATGCTTATTAAGAAAAATGTCTATATTGCTTGCACCAAGGCACGGGCTGAAACTTACTCATATCGTAAAATAAACGAATCAAATCTTGAAGAAATGCGCACCATTCTAGAAGAATCAATGCCTACATTGCACATCTCTCAACAAAATAATAGTGCGCATTGATGAAGCAGTAGTAAAATTGACTGAAACTATAATGACCGCATACAATCAGTGTTGCCCAATTGTAACTCGTACAGTTACACCGAAAAATAAACAAAAGCCCTGGGTTACTAGAGACATCGTAATAAATATAAAGAAACGTCAAGCGTACCTAGCCCTCCTTTGCGAAGGGCGAATATCTAGAGAAACATATAACCGATTCAGAAACTATGTAACAAACCAGATAAGAACATCAAAAAAGAACTACTTTACGCTCAAGTTTACTCAATTCAAAACTGACGTTAAAAAGACTTGGCATCTCCTTAACGCTTGCTGTAAACCGAATAATGCCGATAAAAAGAAAATTGAATATGTCATTCAAGATAATGTGAAATACCATGAGAAGAAAAAAATTGCTAATTTCTTTAACAACTTCTTCGTAAACGTAGGGAAAACTATAGCTGATGGTATTCCAAGTGAACCGACTGATCACCTGAAATTTATGGATCATATTCGAGAACCCAACTCCTTTTTCTTTACGCCTACAAACTCCTCCGATGTAATTACGTGCATAAACAACATGAAAAATAAATCGAGTGGGCTACAAACGTTTCCGACTAAAGTACTTAAAGTTATTGCTGACATTGTAGCCCCGCTGATATTAAATATTATTAACCAGTCTCTCTCACTAGGCACTTTCCCGAACTCCCTCAAAGTTGCTAGAGTAACCCCTATCTTTAAAAGTGGTGAAAAAACCTGTGTGAACAATTATCGACATATCTTCGTACTACCAATTATTAGCAAAGTATTCGAAAAGCTTGTGTATAAAAAAGTGTACTCTTATTTTGAACAAAAATCATTTCTTTACGATAAACAATACGGCTTTCGCTCTAAAAAATCAACAACACAGGCTATATTAAATCATTTACAATTCCTCTATTCTAATATAGATGAAGGAAAGCCTGTCTTCTCTGTATTTCTTGACTTTCGAAAAGCATTCGATTGTGTAGACCATAAAACACTACTCTCGAAACTACACTGTTATGGCATTCGAGGGATTGCCCATGATTGGTTCAGATCATACCTAACAAATCGGAAGCAATACGTTGTCATTGACGACGCAAAATCAGACCCACAGACAATTAGCCATGGAGTTCCACAAGGATCTGTTCTTGGGCCTCTCATGTTTCTGATTTTTATCAATGATATGGTAAAATCTACATCATTCTTCAAATTCATACTTTTTGCCGATGACAGTACGCTTTCTGCGGTCCTTCCGAACCAAAATCCCGCTATGATTGTGGAGAGTATAAATAATGAACTTCATAAGGTTTCATCGTGGCTCAAAGCTAATAAAATAAGCCTTAATATTGATACAACAAATTATATTACATTCTCATACAAGAAAGGTGTATCTCTCCCATACATTAAAATTGGCGAAGGTGAAATCGAAGAAACCAACTCATGTAAGTTTCTGGGCATCATAGTAGATAAACATCTGACCTTCAAAGAGCACATCACTCATATTAGTTCTAAATTATCAAAATCCATCGGAATCCTAAATATAGTTGAAAATTTTCTGCCTGAAACAGCTTTACAAATGCTCTACCGAACGCTCATTTCTCCATACTTGCAATACGGAATAGAAGCATGACTTGGAACTGATAAAAATAAAATCAAAAAAATTTTTACCCTGCAAAAAAGAGCCATAAGAGCGGTAAAGAACCTAGAATATAATGCTCACACAAATGATTCTTTCAAAAATTTACAAATACTTAAACTTTCGAATCTCTAAAAAATCTCCATCTGTAATTTCATTTACAAAACATTAAGAAATGATGGCGACAATAGCCTAAGACAATTATTGACTGCGCAAACTGGTCATCACGACCATTTAACCCGAAATAGAAGTAAATTCATGCTTCCTTATTATTCGAAGGCCCGGTCGCAACACAGTATCCTCTTGTTGGAACCAAAACTTGGAACTCTATACCTGCAGAGATCCGTGAATGTAATTCGTACAAAGTATTCAAAAGACATCTTGAGTCTCATTTCCTATCAGAATACTAGTCGTGTAAGATCACCATGTCAAATCTTGCCTCCTACATGTAACTACTGATAATGTAATAATGTAACTTGCTTTGAGTAACATAACCGATCTTCAGTCTGCTCTTGAATCGTTTTATCGAACATACTGTTAAATATAGTCGATTTGACCTATATTGTTAAATACAGCACAAACTATCGAGAAAATTATCTCAATGATCAGTCTAATGCGAAACTAGGTTAAGTAAGCTAGGTTAAACATTATTGTACACCTTAGAATAACGTGATGATAGGATGCCCTAGAAGTCGCTGAACTTGTTCGGGCCCACACGTACTCAAATTTAACCATTGTACTAGACTTAAGAAACATTCTACCTCTGTATCACCTGTGGTAAATAAATTGTTTAAATTGTTTAAATTGTTGTTTAAATGAATGTCTAAAAATTAATTTTTTTAAACATTCAAATTTTCATATCATTGCCGCACTAGTATTCAAAATGTCTTGCCATCCAAAAACGATGTCTAAATAGAGGTTACGCAAGAAGAATGGTTAATGAAAAAAAATGAAAAAACCTGTCACGGTTGGAAACCTATGTGAGGAATAATGGCCTTAAGCCCTCACACAATCGAGTTAAGGAAAAACGAAAAGTTTCGCAAAGTTTTAATTTAGTAAATTAAACAGACTGCAACGGCAGTGTAACAATTCAATTGCGGTCATCGCCTTTGCAGCGAGACCTATTAAAATTGTAGGCAGAATATGCCGTTTAATTTTATTAGAGTTACTTTTAAAATTTTAAGGATTCACGTTTATTGCGTTAAAATGGGCGAAATCACCCAATTAAAATTGACAGCCAATGTAGTTAGATTCCGTTCTACCACTCCGGCAAGGTAGAAGGGAAAGCCAGCTTGGAAAGGTAGGTTCGGAGCTTGAGGTCCGAAAGGCAGGTTCAGAGCGTGAGTTGAAGGATATAGGTGAGATAGTAGCAGCGTCAAAGTGGCAAGACAACGTCACGCAGGGAGCCAGGCCGCAGGAGGTGGACTGCCTCGCCTTCAAAGAGATTCTCTGGAAACCTCTCAACACCAGGGAGTGGAACGGATGGGCCACAAACACTCAGCACCAGCTGGAGGACAATTTAGAAAAAATGAACGAAAAACTCGAAAACTCGAAAACCAAACGATACGTACTAAACGAACGAGATTGAGTGCAAATTTCAACAGTAGCCTAAAAACAAATATTTCAATTTTAATTACCTAAGTTCAATCCCTCAATGGAGCAGACTGAAGACAATCAAAGGGAAGAACCGGAGCTGCGACGACAAGAAGTACCGCAGGAAAGAAATTACTTGGTATTAAAACAAGGACTAACGACCTATACCAACGCTGACGAAACAAATTGACTAGTTCAAAGAATTTCACGAAATACGATGATGAGACCGATTTACAATAAGTAAACAACAATACACACCTGAGCTTATAAATGGCACTCAGTGTAGGAACTTTTAGGCGAAGAACTAATTATTAAGAAATTAAGAAGAAATCAGTAGTAGGAAAGTGTCCATGGCGTGAAAGATAGCAAGTACAGTAAGAGGTTCAAATGCGTTAGAAATAATGTAAATGAGTACCGGTCGATACCAGGTCGCTTGCGCAACCCAGAAACTAGCTGAACCGCACTCTTTTAACTTAAGATTTAAGTTAATATTTACGGTTACCGAAATAACTGTAGTTAAAGGCCAACTGGCCAAGTTAATTGCCAAGGACACTTAGAAAATTTAAGCATAAAGTAAGCAACATAAATTAAAGAAAGAAATCATTCACATAAACAAAAAATCATTAAAGAGATAACAGACACAGGAAGAATTTTTAGAATAATGAATTGCCCCAGTTCCAGCCAAGTACAGCCTCCTCTATCACCGTCCCATCTCAAGAGGTGGAGAACGCAGAGTCTGCCACGACGCAGCCCGACGCTCCACAGAACTCCATCCAACGAAGGCCCCGAACAAGCCTCCTCCAAGCCAACACACGATCTTTACACTGGCTGCATTAAAAAACCAAGTTAACCCTCCACGGTAATTACGTGAAGGAAGTTCAAATGATTTTAAGGAGTTCAAAAGTTATCTTAAGGAGTTCAAAAGTATTCTGTCAAACCTCCCGCCACAACGACCCGCCTCAGCTTCGACTCGACCGGAACAGCCAACCTCAGACTCGCAGAACAACGCTCCCGACAGACGCACACTAGACGTATAATTTTGAGGAATTATTTCCGATACCTAAGCCGGAATTGGTAAGAGGCTTCCATGGTCAGGTCACACGTCAGCGGGCGAAGAGGCGAAGAGGCGAACTCCGCTCCCTGACGGAGCGACCAATTCGCACCACCCTCCACCACGGTCTTCCGGCGCCAAACTTCAGCAGTACCTACAGGCCCTCATTCGGTCAACCAAAAATGCTCCGCACCATACGCAGCCCTCGACGACGGCCACGCTGACCAGGATTGCAGGACAGCTGATCTAGTGACACTGTGCGAGGCGAAATCTGGGGCGAGACTGCAGAGGGTTGCATGGCAGGTGATTTATATAGACATGTCTATGTCGTAGTCACCTGACCAGAACAATTCACCGTTAACGCACAAATCGTGACTGGTCAACTCATTGAATAAAATTCCTTTGAGAGGTCGCCCTATTAATTAGGTGACCTATATGGATTTCCGCCATATACAAAAAGACTGATGGTGGAGTTAAAGAAAGTCCGGATTGAGAGTTTTTAATTGAACTCAACGAAATATTAGTAACAACAGTAAACAACAGTCAAACGAATCAATAGGCGAGGAGTAGCACTGATCGGGCCCGAGTGCACAACACGCAGCTCTTGCCGCACGCCAGCGCCCACCGCTTGACTCGAAAGACCTAGACCCAACGGCCTGTAGGAAAAAAACAAAGACTTGAGCCTATAAGGACGTGAAATAACCCCGAACGACTTCAACCCCTACCGGACAGCGGATATATCGACTGCGGAATGACGTTCCAATTCTAGTTATAAGTTATACGTTATACGTTATACAGTTCCAGTTTATAAGTTATACGTTTTTTTCTCGGTGTGAACTTCCCATCTATCAGAAATTTTAATTTTTCCTGAAATTTCTGTTAGAAATTTAGAAACTATTTCATTTTACGTTTGCTAAGCGATTCGTATATTCATCTTCATCTTACTTATTTATGTCGACAACAATGAGCACCAAAGCCGTCAGTTCAGTGCAGCAGAACGAACGTTCTTTCCATAATTAGGAGTATTTCCTCATCTTTATTTTGTTTTTTCTTTCTCTTTTCTGTATTAATATTTAACGTCCGTATGACAAATATACCATGAAATACGTTTTGTGTGTACACCAATAAACAGGTTTATAGATGTGAGGGTTGTGCAAAGTTTATAATGAATTAAATTTTTGGCTAACGTTGTCTCGCTATTTCAAAATCATTCTCGAAGATGTTTTCAATCGATTTTCGGCTGAGCTGGGGGAAAGAGGTAATTTAAGCATTGCATTTAGTCTTTTTATTTTTTCCGTGCGTTCAGCGCACACTAGCACTGAACTTTCAAATCGGAACAGACACAGGAAGAATTTTTAGAATAATGAATTGCCCCAGTTCCAGCCAAGTACAGCCTCCTCTATCACCGTCCCATCTCAAGAGGTGGAGAACGCAGAGTCTGCCACGACGCAGCCCGACGCTCCACAGAACTCCATCCAACGAAGGCCCCGAACAAGCCTCCTCCAAGCCAACACACGATCTTTACACTGGCTGCATTAAAAAACCAAGGTAACCTTCCACGGTAATTACGTGAAGGAAGTTCAAATGATTTTAAGGAGTTCAAAAGTTATCTTAAGGAGTTCAAAAGTATTCTGTCAAACCTCCCGCCACAACGACCCGCCTCAGCTTCGACTCGACCGGAACAGCCAACCTCAGACTCGCAGAACAACGCTCCCGACAGACGCACACTAGACGTATAATTTTGAGGAATTATTTCCGATACCTAAGCCGAAATTGGTAAGAGATGTCATCAACGGAGTATGTCACCAGCGTTATGAAAAGCGCATTGCATAACAGAAAAGTCGTGTTAAAGTTGAAATTTGCGCTGCAGAAAAGAATTAGGAGAGAGGAATAAAATCAGCATTAAAATTAATTAAAGTTTTGCATGTTAAAACGTTAAGTTAATAATCAAAGTTGAAAACTAATTACTGGAAGATATGAAACAAATGTCGCGATACGTGAAAAGGGTTGCTTATCACGTACGCATGCGAGGATTTTCAACCTCCATAAATAAATATAATATGCACCTTTGTGCTCGCGTGCACCTACATGACGGCATGGAAATAAAAGAATTTAAAGATTAACATGTTTTTTTTTTAAAAAAAACACGTGGATCAGAAATTAGGATTGACAACAACATTGATTGAGCAATATGTAAGCATGAAAATTATGAGCTCATGAGCGCCAGCAAACAATTGTATTATCTACCCTGACACAGACTTCGGTGACTATCAGTCGGGTATTTACGCACCTGCAGTTATGTTAGCAACATGGTAATGAGTTGTACTACCGCACACATGAACATCTGAACGAAATGCATGAATAAACTTACTCGTTATTCAAATCAATCACTGATGACACAACAGAAAACCTTACTTTGCTCACCCAAGGTGTACAAAGAGCTAGCCAATTCAAAAACCAAGAAGGAAACACTGTTCAGTGTGTAACCTTCCATCTAAACTTGCGCCACCATTATTATTTTAAAGATTTCACTGAGATCTCACACTTGCACTTTTTATTATGGCAAATTCACTAATAGCTGCACACCGCTAATGGCTATATTTTCACTCTCGGTGTTCTTCTCAGCTGTTGCCGCTCTGAATCTCCGGTGATGAAGGTCGGCCTGGATGCTGTAGAGCTCACCGCGCTCTGAATCTCCGGTGATGAAGGTCGGCCTGGATGCTGTAGAGCTCACCGCACCCTGCATCATTGTTTCCTTTGAAAATCCACAGTGCGATGGTTGAGCAGAAGATCCTGGTGCTGCTCGCGAATTTTGCCGGTGTGAACGCTTGCAGTCGAAGCGTAGGCATCTCGACGCTGTAGATGTTGCGTTTACTTGCGAGTTTATTTGGATGTTATTTTCCGCTGTGCTGGAGATACTGGGATTACTCGCGGATTTTGTTGATGCAGAGCAGAGCAATGTTCGAATACTTGCAGTTGAAGGGTAGATACATCGACGCTGGAGATGCTGTTGTTCCTTGCAAGTTTTGGGAGTGGTTGCAGAAATAATTTGCACACCTTCAGTTGAAGCGTAGCACATTTCACTTGGAAATTCTTACCGCGGGGCTGATGTTTCTTTTGGTGTCTTCGTTGCAAAGTTGCCGAAATTATAAGCATTTACTTGTACCGGCGTTGCAACCCGAGGCGTACCAACCTTGAGGTGTACCAGCGTCAGAAACGCTGGTACCTCTTGCCCCGTCCCTTGAACTGTCGCTCTCTCCCTTCACGTGTCTGAGAGAAAATAACCTCTCGAATCTTATCGTCATCCCCTCTTATGCATCTTTTATCCTTTCTTCGAGAAAGTTCTCGACTCTTTCTTGATACAGAGCAAGTTATTCCTCCTGATTGGTGGAATTCGTCATTGTTCAGGCACATCGAGATCTAATTGGTGCGTTCTCTCACACACCCTATGGCCTGATCCCTTGGCAAGCGTTCATTGGTGTAGCACAGTTGGTTCTCTGCTAACGCCTTCCCCCTTCCCCTCGAAGCAGCCCCGCTTGGCGCGCAGCCGCCAGCGTCACCGGCCTAGCCGTCAAATTCCAATCCTTGCCGCCAACAATGTATCATTTCTCACAAAATAAAGTACGGCATCTTCGAACCATATATTGCATTTCCTGAATTGATTCCTAACAATTTCCTGAAATTGATTCTTAACAATACCCCCTCCTTACAATAGAAAATTTGAGGCAACTTGCAAAGTTGCTTCAAATTTTCAACCGCTAATCTCTATTATTTTCCGTAAGGTAACCCCTTTTATTATAATTTACATTTACGCACTTCCTATAAAAAAAGACTATTAATATCTGACACACGCTAAAAAAAAATCTAGGTGCACTCGTCTTACACACATTTCATGGGATGCTAATGACAGAACACAGCAGAGATAACACACATTTCGAACAAACCTGTACGCAAAAAAATACGTTGAAACACACACATGTCATTTAATTATTTCGGTTTGCTTTCGGCAAATCCAGCGAAATGGGTAATCATTCAAATAAGAGATCGTTCAGTAGACGGACGTGTTACACAGAGACATCATTTCCATATCCTCGTTTGCAATCCACCTAACAAAATCTCAAAGATGGAGGTGATTTTCCAGCCTCAATATTTCTTCAAATCATCAATTCATTCTCAGTAATACAGAAAGACTGGTGGTGGAGTTAAAGAAAGTCCGGATTGAGAGTTTTTAATTGAACTCAACGAAATATTAGTAACAACAGTAAACAACAGTCAAACGAATCAATAGGCGAGGAGTAGCACTGATCGGGCCCGAGTGCACAACACGCAGCTCTTGCCGCACGCCAGCGCCCACCGCTTGACTCGAAAGACCTAGACCCAACGGCCTGTAGGAAAAAAAAACGAAGACTTGAGCCTATAAGGACATGAAATAACCCCAAACGACTTCAACCCCTACCGGACAGCGGATATATCGACTGCGGAATGACGTTCCAATTCTAGTTATAAGTTATACGTTATACGTTATACAGTTCCAGTTTATAAGTTATACGTTATACGTTATACAGTTCCAGTTTATAAGTTATAAGTTATACGTTATACGAGTACAGTTCCAGTTTATAAGTTATACGTTATACGTTATACAGTTCCAGTTCATAAGTCATACGTTATACGTTATACAGTTCCAGTTATAAGTTATTATTCGAATGCGTGTGTGGCGTTGCACCCTAATTGACCAGAGCACGAAATTGATACGTTGACAGCAAATCACAATGGCCAACCAACCCACGTACCCCTCAGTGCTATTCGGTGCTTCGAAGTAAGACGGAGAGGAGTAACACGGCCGTCGGTGAGTTAGGCTTCCATGGTCAGGTCACACGTCAGCGGGCGAAGAGGCGAAGAGGCGAACTCCGCTCCCTGACGGAGCGACCAATTCGCACCACCCTCCACCACGGTCTTCCGGCGCCAAACTTCAGCAGTACCTACAGGCCCTCATTCGGTCAACCAAAAATGCTCCGCACCATACGCAGCCCTCGACGACGGCCACGCTGACCAGGATTGCAGGACAGCTGATCTAGTGACACTGTGCGAGGCGAAATCTGGGGCGAGACTGCAGAGGGTTGCATGGCAGGTGATTTATATAGACATGTCTATGTCGTAGTCACCTGACCAGAACAATTCACCGTTAACGCACAAATCGTGACTGGTCAACTCATTGAATAAAATTCCTTTGAGAGGTCGCCCTATTAATTAGGTGACCTATATGGATTTCCGCCATATACAAAAAGACTGATGGTGGAGTTAAAGAAAGTCCGGATTGAGAGTTTTTAATTGAACTCAACGAAATATTAGTAACAACAGTAAACAACAGTCAAACGAATCAATAGGCGAGGAGTAGCACTGATCGGGCCCGAGTGCACAACACGCAGCTCTTGCCGCACGCCAGCGCCCACCGCTTGACTCGAAAGACCTAGACCCAACGGCCTGTAGGAAGAAAACAAAGACTTGAGCCTATAAGGACGTGAAATAACCCCGAACGACTTCAACCCCTACCGGACAGCGGATATATCGACTGCGGAATGACGTTCCAATTCTAGTTATAAGTTATACGTTATACGTTATACAGTTCCAGTTTATAAGTTATACATTATACGTTATACAGTTTCAGGTTATAAGTTATACGTTATACAGTTCCAGTTTATAAGTTATACGTTTTTTTCTCGATGTGAACTTCCCATCTATCAGAAATTTTAATTTTCCTGAAATTTCTGTTAGAAATTTAGAAACTATTTCATTTTACGTTTGCTAAGCGATTCGTATATTCATCTTCATCTTACTTATTTATGTCGACAACAATGAGCACCAAAGCCGTCAGTTCAGTGCAGCAGAACGAACGTTCTTTCCATAATTAGGAGTATTTCCTCATCTTTATTTTGTTTTTTATTTCTCTTTTCTGTATTAATATTTAACGTCCGTATGACAAATATACCATGAAATACGTTTTGTGTGTACACCAATAAACAGGTTTATAGATGTGAGGGTTGTGCAAAGTTTATAATGAATTAAATTTTTGGCTAACGTTGTCTCGCTATTTCAAAATCATTCTCGAAGATGTTTTCAATCGATTTTCGGCTGAGCTGGGGGAAAGAGGTAATTTAAGCATTGCATTTAGTCTTTTTATTTTTTCCGTGCGTTCAGCGCACACTAGCACTGAACTTTCAAATCGGAAAAAACTCTAAATTTCTGTAATTAAAATTATCATTTTGGATCAAGGCCTAATCTTCCTATATGTGCCAATTTTGTGAATATTCTCCACTCAGATGTGATATCCGGCCACAATGTTACTCCATTTTATCCCACGTACACATGTCCGTATAATGCTGAAGAGTTGTGTTGCTTCCTGACTATAACCTGATTTTTCTTAAAAATTTCTGACAAGAAATTAAAAACCAGCTCATCAGCTCATTTTTAGGTTTTTTCGAAGTCTTCTCTTCTTTTTATTTATTTTTTATGCGAAAAATTTCTTAGGATTACAGTGAGCTCAGCTGTCATTTTCTGTGTAGTAGATGGTAGGTTGCTTCTATCTTTTATCTTATATATGTATTTTTTTCTAATATTTTATTTTCAATAAGTATATATATTAATATGTGTGTGTACGTGTGTAGGTATATATATGTATCTACATAAATAGATATACATGTTTCTATTTCATTTCTTTACGCAAAAACCATTCGGTTAATAAATTTTATTGCAATAGCGAAATGATTCAAAAGTAGATCTATCACTTCCCCAGAGGGCGTTTCTGTGAATCGGATTAATGTCATATATAATTAATGAAATAAAGTGCAATTTGAGCATATGAATCGTAGTAAAATTATATTTCTGTCCGTATGCTGTACAAGCTATGAATTTTGATATTGAATATATGTTTGTTTACCCATTTCTACCAATATTTTGTAGATATTTGTCAATCATGAGTGGTAACCGGCTTACACTGTATCTCTATTTTATCCCATGTACCCATGTCCGCATGATGTGGTGAATATCGAGAAGATATGAAATATGTTTTTGGTGGTGATAGGGCTTTGCATATTTTTAGGGCATATTTTTCATTTCTCATTCAACTACCCTTGACAGAGATAGACTATTGGCAAGCCACGTGTGGTTTGTCTATTAGTACGCCTCGTATATTTTGTCTATTAATATGCCTCGTATGATCTATCTATTTTGTACACCTCTGATAGCTTGTCTATATAGTACACCTCGTATAGTTTGCCTATTATTATTATGCCTCGTATGGCTTATCTATTTGTACACCTCGGATGGTTTGTCAATTAGTACTCCTAGTATAGAACTTTTGTTAGACTACTAGCACACCACGAATGGTTTGTCTATTAGTACGCCTCGTATATTTTGTCAATTAATATGCCTCGTATGGTCTATCTACTTGTACACCTCTGACAGTTTGTCTATTAGTACACCTCGTATAGTTCGTCTATTATTATGCCTCGTATGGCTTATCTACTTGTACACCTCGGATGGTTTGTCAATTAGTACTCCTCGTATGGAACATTTGTTTTAGGATGCCCTATATTTAAGAAACTTTTAAAAGCCAATATGTTGGCATGTATATCATGTGACAACTTGGAAATAAACATTTTTTTATACGTTATACAGTTCCAGTTTATAAGTTATACGTTATACAGTTCCAGTTTATAAGTTATACGTTATACGTTATACAGTTCCAGTTTATAAGTTATACGTTATACGTTATATAGTTCCAGTTTATAAGTTATACGTTATACGTTATACAGTTCCAGTTTATAAGTTATACGTTATACGTTATACAGTTCCAGTTATAAGTTATTATTCGAATGCGTGTGTGGCGTTGCACCCTAATTGACCAGAGCACGAAATTGATACGTTGACAGCAAATCACAATGGCCAACCAACCCACGTACCCCTCAGTGCTATCCGGTGCTTCGAAGTAAGACGGAGAGGAGTAACACGGCCGTCGGTGAGTTAGGCTTCCATGGTCAGGTCACACGTCAGCGGGCGAAGAGGCGAAGAGGCAAACTCCGCTCCCTGACGGAGCGACCAATTCGCACCACCCTCCACCACGGTCTTCCGGCGCCAAACTTCACCAGTACCAACAGGCCCTCATTCGGTCAACCAAAAAAGCTCCGCACAATACGCAGCCCTCGACGACGGCCACGCTGACCAGGATTGCAGGACAGCTGATCCAGTGACACTGTGCGAGGCGAAATCTGGGGCGAGAATGCAGAGGGTTGCATGGCAGGTGATTTAAATAGACATGTTTATGTCGTAGTCACCTGACCAGAACAATTCACCGTTAACGCACAAATCGTGACTGGTCAACTCAATGAATACAATTCCTCTGAGAGGTCGCCTTATTAATGAGGTGACCTATATGGATTTCCGCACACTCCCCGCCACAGGATTCGTTTCTTTCAACAAGAAGAAACGAATAAAGTATTAGTTTGATAAAATCATAAATGTTAAACGATAAACAATTAAATGGCATCACTTGATGCCATAGACTGAATCTTGGCTCTAGCCGCAGTCGCAGCTGCCCGCCTAGGATGGGAAGCTGCCGACCTTTGTGAACTGCGTTCTTCCTCTACTCCTGCGGGTTCAAGCGACCTAGCTCCAGCTACATTCCCCGGCAAAAGAAAGATCAGCGAGGTCGAGTGTCGATAAACTACTTCTCCAGTACCCTTTCTCACCCAAGCTGAGGTAACTTCACCCAACGTGTTCTTCTCCACCTTAGTGACCAAACCCAACGGATAAGAGCTTTGTTTTAAAAACTTATCTACCAGCAACACGACGTCGCCCGGATTCAGCAGCCTATGCCTCACAGGTTTGTATCTTTCCTTTTTATCCGTAGCCTGATAAATCAGATCTCCCAGAAATTCCGAATGGTAAAGATCTTTCAACTTTGTATGCAACTTTTCAACGTTTTGGTACGATTCCAGTATTTCCTTGTTCGATCTAGGTTCAAAATCCTGATCACTATCAGAATTCTGAAACTCAGGTACTACATTTGCGGACGGAAGCTCCCGCCCGTGAATCAAAACCTCCGGAGTGATTGGACTTTGGATGTCCACCTCATTAGATCTCAAAGCCTCCTTGAATGCAATAGGCCTTTTGTTAATTAAATGAACCGCTTTTGATATTAAAAATTGAAAATCAAAAACTGAAATGATTCGCTTACCAATTGTTTTAAAAATAAGGCGCTTCGCAGCCTTTACGCACGACTCTACCACAGCACCAAGTGCGCTATTTCCTTTACAATATTGACTCATGGTAAGGTGAGTAATTCCATGCTCTTCAAGGTACATCGTAGTTTCGTGATCATCAAAAAATGATTTTATTGTATTAAACCCAGCCGATATTTGAGTACCCAAGTCTGCTATACTATTCTTCTGTATATGGTATCCGGTGGCCAGTAGGTGCGTAGCGTAATTTCAGGTGTTAAGTGTGAGACGGGGAGATTGCGGCCAATTTCTCTTCGTTGATCTTATTTCTCTTTTCTCTATCAACTTACTGTTCTATCAATTTGATTTTCTACTTACTGGTTAAATTGCAGGAGTAGCAATCATGACTAGTGTAGCAACTGGTGGCGATTCTGGGGCGGGATCAGATTGTGATATTATGGTTTTAACTAAAACACGGCAATATATAAGGCAAAGAATAACTAAAACTTTCAAAAGAATTAGTGCTGAATTTGAGACCTATTCTGAGAGCCAAAGGCAACTAAATATTACTAAAGTGAATGATTTACGTGCCGAGCATAAGCAGTTGGACGCGAAAATTTTTGATGCGTTGCTTCGCTGTGGTGCGTCAGATGATGCTTTGCAGTCGGAGACGGAGGAGTGGGAGTCGTACGAGGATGTAATATTTCAGTCTCTAGCTCTTTTGCAGCCCAGGGAGTCGTCTTTGGAGGTGGCCGGGGGTGGGAACTATACTAGTACCCCAGCTAACGCCTCTGCGTCTGTCTTGGCAGGTATGAGCACGGGGCATAAATTGAAATTACCTGTTATTCCTCTTCCAACGTTTAATCATAGCGATAACGAAAGTTGGAGAAATTCTTTAGTAATTTTGAGGCCATTTTGGATAAACACAACTTAACGTCTTACGAAAAATTTATTTACATGAGGAATCAGTTGTCAGGATCTCCGAAAATATTGGTTGATTCGCTCGATGTTCAGGAACAAAACTATGAAACGGCGAAAGACTTGCTTTTTAAAGCATTTGCTTCCTCGGTCGTCAGAAAGTATAACGTAATTGAGAAACTGGCTAGCCTCAGACTACTCGAGAACGACGATCCATATGTGTTTATTGGAGAAATGAGGACAGTTGTTTCAGCATTTCAAAATTTTGAGATCGACGTCGATGACGTTTTAGCGTACTTTCTTTGGAATGCTCTCAATGAGAAGTTCCAGAATAACTTAATTCAAATTACAAATACGAGTAAACCGTCCTTGAATCAAATGCAAGAACACATTTTTGAAGCTACTGATCGTTATTTACGTCAGAAAGATATTTCTAAGAAAAATAGGTTTGTTAAGCAACACGAAATAAAGCAGCAGAGTTCTAGCGGGTCTAGTGTTGCTGAGACGATGGCAGTTGCCGTTAAACGTAAAAAAACCCTCTGCATTTTGTGTCAGAGTGATAACTTACCGCATGAACACTTGCTAAGTAATTGTTCGAAATATGATTCTTCTGCTAAGAAATGTGAAAAATTAAAAGCCATTCGCGCCTGTACGAAGTGTTCTTTTAAAAATCATACTACCGCAAATTGCAAATTTCAGTTTACTTCGAAATGTCGCTATTGTAATGCTAGTCACATGACTTATCTGTGCACGAAACCGAGAAAGTGGTCTAATAATCGTTCCCCGGAAAGGGGTGCGTCGGGTTCGAAATTTGTTGTTAGTGCCACTACAGTAAGGGTCGTGTCTTTCGGCGAAGCCAGTGATAGCTCAAATTTGTTGCCTACTCTAACGTGCAGGATAGTTGGGAAGTCGAAAGACTTGAAGGTTAGGGGCTTAAAAGATGGCGGCAGTCAGAAAAACTTCATATTGACTTCTCTGGCAGAGGATTTGAATCTGGATGTTGTAGAGAAAAATGTAACCATTAAAATACATGGATTTAATTCAAGTTGAGAGCTGACTACTAAGATAGTAGCATTTCCATTGAGTATTAACAATCAGACTAGGATGATCGAAGCCGTTTGTGTTCCTACCATCAATATTAGTTTACCAACTCATGGTCTGGCGGATATTGGCAAACAATTTATTTCAAAAAAATACAGTTTGGCAGACCAGTCCATCTTAGGCGAGAATAAGAACCTGTCTGATGAAATTGCTCTAATATTAGGAACTGAAACTGATCCGCTATTTGAGATGGCATACGTAAAGTTCGGCGAGGACGACAGAGCTTCATGCTTCATAAACTCAAGGGTGGGGATTCTGTTGTCAGGAAATGTAGAATATCTGAGAAAAAATATAAAATTGTTGCCTTCTTCACAAACAGAGGTTAGCACGAAAGATCGGGAGATTGTTGCTCCCTCGGACTCGGCATGTGCTCTCGAGGGACTTGGTGGGGCGTCGTCGGGGCCTGCCGAGCTGGGTCCTGGCGGTTCCGACTCTCCAGAGGACCTGTCGTCGGGATCCTGGCTCGGCGGGGCCCCGGGCGCTCTGCTGGAGGGACGTTGCACGGAGCTCTTGGGAGGTAACCAATCCGACGACCTGGAACAAACGGAATTGAATGTTAAATTGGTAGAGCATGTCCTTCGGGGTACTGAGAGACTGAAGGACGGCAGGCTTAAAATGCCTCTGATATGGAACCATAGAATATCTCATAGATTAGCAAAAAATTATAGCTTGTCTAATCAAATTCTTCGATCTAATTATAAAAAAATAGTTTCCGATAAAGAAAAGTTAGAAATGTACGACTCGGTGTTCAGGGAACAAGTACGTAACATTATTGAGAAAATACCTAATCTCGAAGAATTTATGCAGAATAATCCCCAATGTAGCTTTTTGCCGCATATGGGAGTTTTCCGTATGAAAAATGAAACCACAAAATGCCTCGTAGTATTTCTTTCAAATTTGTGTGAAAAAACAAAAAATACCGTGAGCCATAATCAAGCAATGTTGGCAGGCCCGTGTCTTAATGCGAAACCTGATGCTGCTTTGATTTTTCATAGGTTTGATAAATATCTACTTACATTTGACATAAAACAAGCATTTCTAAACATTGCATTGGGACATGCCGATCAGACCAGGCTCTGTTTTTTGTGGTTTAAGAGCGTCCTTGAGGGAGACTTGTCTCTGGTAGGCTTCAAAAGTTTACGGTTACCCTTTGGTTTGAGGCCAAGTCCTACGATGTTGATGTTAGCTCTTTATAAAATTTTAATCTTGGATGTCGAGAACGACACCTCAGAAATGAGGGATTTCAAACGAATTCTTTACAACAATATGTATATGGATAATGGAGCATATTCCACGAATAACCCAGAGGTCTTACGGTGGTGCTATACGGTGCTCCCACAAATATTTGAGCTGTATAAGTTTCCTCTGCAGAAATTTTTGACGAACGAGCAAGGCCTCCAAGAGGAGATAGAGAGAGACGGTAGTGCAGAAGCGCCCAGGGAAGTTAAAGCTTTTGGGTATGAACTGGGATAGGCACGATGACACGCTGAAGCCCTGTAGTATAAAGTTAGACGTAAAGGCAGATACAAAACGGAAAATATTAAGTACATTACACGAGATTTATGACGTTTTCGATGTGTATAGTCCAGTGCTTAATAGAGCTAAAATTTTCCTGCATAAATTGCAATCGGATAAAACTTTAGGTTGGGACGCTAAACTGCCTTTGTCCTTAATTAGAGAATGGCTCTGCATCACTAGACAGGTTAATGTTGCGCAATGTCCCGCAGTGCCTAGATCCGTTGGTGATAGAGAGGGGAAGTTTTCGCTGATAGCATTTACCGATGCATCGAGACAGTTGTACGGGTACGTTATTTATTTAAAAGAATGTAACGAAAACAAATTAAACTTACTTTCATGTAAATCAAAAATAGTGACTAAACAGTTGAAAAGTAAAACTGTGCCTGTGCTAGAATTTACAGCATTGTCTCTGGGGGTGGGTGCGTTGGCCCGATGGTACGGGGAGTTGAGTGGTGCGTCTACTGTGGCCCCGGTAGAGATAGTTTCTGTGCACGTGTACACAGACAGCATGGTAGCTCTTCACTGGATAAAGTCCCATTCAACAGATTTTGATAAGATGAAAAAACGAAATGTTTACACGATGAACAAACTTGAGGAGATTGAGACTGTGTGTAATAATGCGCCCATGACCTTTTATTTTACGGAGGGCAGGGAAAATCCTGCCGATTTTGTAAGCCGCCCGGCTAGTCTAAATCAATTAAAAAAATCTGACTACTTTACAGGCCCGGCTTTTCTTAGCGACAGCCAAAACGACGATCCGTTGGAGTTCTCAATTTGCTTACCTAATTTGATGAGCACGCAGGTGGACGGTTCCAACTCTAGGGATGCTGTCGGTGGAGGGATTACCTGTGAAGATAGAGCGGGATAGCACTGAGGGGTACGTGGGTTGGTTGGCCATTGTGATTTGCTGTCAACGTATCAATTTCGTGCTCTGGTCAATTAGGGTGCAACGCCACACACGCATTCGAATAATAACTTATAACTGGAACTGTATAACGTATAACGTATGTAACTTATAAACTGGAACTGTCTAACGTATAACGTATAACTTATAAACTGGAACTGTATAACGTATAACGTATAACGTATAACTTATAAACTGGAACTGTATAACGTATAACGTATGACGTATAACTTATAAACTGGAACTGTATAACGTATAACGTATAACTTATAAACTAGAACTGTATAACGTATAACGTATAACTTATAAACTGGAACTGTATAACGTATAACTTATAAACTGGAACTGTATAACGTATAACGTATGACGTATAAACTGGAACTGTATAACGTATAACGTATAACTTATAACTAGAATTGGAACGCCATTCCGCAGTCGATATATCCGCTGTCCGGTAGGGGTTGAAGTCGTTCGGGGTTATTTCATGTCCTTATAGGCTCAAGTCTTTGTTTTTTTCCTACAGGCCGTTGGGTCTAGGTCTTTCGAGTCAAGCGGTGGGCGCTGGCGTGCGGCAAGAGCTGCGTGTTGTGCACTCGGGCCCGATCAGTGCTACTCCTCGCCTATTGATTCGTTTGACTGTTGTTTACTGTTGTTACTAATATTTCGTTGAGTTCAATTAAAAACTCTCAATCCGGACTTTCTTTAACTCCACCAGCAGTCTTTCTGTATATGGTGGCCAGTATGGGGTGGCCAGTATATGTATGCCGTATCTCAGGGTGGGTAGTAAGTAGACGAGTAGACTTCAACGTGTACTTGACGTAGAGACAGGACATCAAATGCGACTCCACAAGCCGCGCACGCTACTTTATACTATCAATTTGCTGAGTAAGCATGCGCAATACGGCAAGACCGCGCCCAGGCGGAGCATTACCGTACATACGAACATGTGTACAGAGAAAGTGCGCAACCGCGACGGCACACACCTTCCCCCCACGCCAGTTTTATTACCAATCGCAAAAGAAAACAATCAAGTTAAGAATCGTAACTTAAAAAATCAACACCGGAAGCTAAAGGCATCCTAGTTAGTAAACCCAATATGAAAATTACTCTTTTGTGGCAAAACAACTACCAGTAACAGTAAAAGCAAATGCATCAAATTAAATTCGACAAGGCATCGCAAAGTAAAATCACCAATACCCCCACCACCAAAAGAAAATGGTAAGAGCCGCTGCTCAAATACACACACGTAATGCAAAAAAAAACAAAAAAAATTTTTACCGGCAACAGAAAATTGTCACTAAAGAACAATAAAACGCGTCGAAGTATAGGTGAGATAAATCGCAAGAGCAAAATATGCCGGCCCAAAAACTAGAAACAATCATTCAAAAATTAGAAATAAAAACTCCACGGTATTAGCAACCAGGATTTAACTTACTTTCCGCTCAAAACACGTAAGGTATATATGAAAACAAACACGCTAAACATCAACGTAGAAAAGGAACATCACGATCAATACTCGCTGACATTAGTGAAGTTACATCGTAATAAAAAGTTAGTAAAGAAAATGGACCATTGAAAAATGAACGGAAAAAAAATTTTATTTTATTTATCAACCAACCCAAAAAACAATGAAACACCGCACGTATATACCGCGTACAATTTTATCGAACCTGCCATGAAACGTAGGTAAAACAATACCTCTTGTAAAAAAAATTTTACATATATACGCGCATGAAAATGTTTATCGGAACTACTATCAATTTAAATCATCAACATCATCGTGGAAAGAAATCCGATTCAATCGAAATTGAAAGAATGCATACTGTATATTTGAACAGTCGTCTATTCCCGAACGTCAATCCGAACAAGAGCAAAATTGGTACCAAACTCATCAAGAAGAAAAATAACTGAGTATCTGAGTAACCGCTTCAATAGTAAGTCGACTTAGGTACGCAAAGTGAAGTTTGGCTATGAACCCTCACCAACAAAAAGTAAAGTGAAAACTGCATTTGAAGAACACATTTCGGAAGGCAAAAGAGTTATTGGGTATGAAAACAATAACAGCAAAAATTGCTAAACAGAAAAACATCCTTTCCAAAATCAAAACACGTCTTCCAAAGTTGAACAACAACGCAAGATGATACAATCAGCGTACCACCAAAAGGATAATACTACCGGAAATTTAGAACGTAAGAAATATAACATGTATTAACGAACAGCCTCATCCTCAAATCATGTAGGCATCATCGTAAACAAAATTAAGGAAATTACGAAAAAAATATATCTGATTTCCCCAAAAATCGAAAACAAATGTGCACACATTACGCATGTAGATAATGAAAAACATTTTCTTTTAGTAAACAACGCAAGAATATACGTATTTTAGTTTCATCAACAGTCGCCATGAAATTTCAATTTCCCTAAACATTGTTGCACGCTAAACAGGTCAATTTCTAAACATGGAAAATCGCATCGTTGAAACTACAACCAAATATAATCACTCAAACATAAGTAAGAAATAATGCAAATTAGAACAATACATTCGTTAAGTATAATAAGAAATACGCATAAGTGAAGTACAACGCATCGCAACTGAAAATTTGTTGACAAAATTTATCGCATGAAATTATCTACTGTAATCGGAAACCAATTCATACATTTTCGTGTACGTGAATATGATATCATTTCCGAGCATCATCGCTAAAATTCGAAGGGTATAAGAAAACCTTATAACTAATTCCTGAGGTATATGTTAAAACTAAATAACACTATGTCCGTTTATAATGCATGAGGAAAATAATGTCGCTAAACGACGCGCGAGTGTAACAACCTCACCGTTCCAAAAACATTCCACACCGTCGCCTACACCTCGGTCGTCGCCTGTGGGTTACGTAACTGCGGCTCGGCAGTGCTTGACCTGAGCAGCTGACGTCGAAGCAACGCGTCCTCAGAACGGAACCTGTCTGCTAGCAAATTCAGTTCACGACGAAAGTAAAAGAGACAGACTCCTATCGCCAAGGTCGTTGGGAAAAGGAAAAGGAATCCTAAATCGGTAACGCGATCGGGGAGGATGTCGACTAAAGCGTTCGCCGCAATCCAGTCCTTGGAAACACGTCCCCCGTGGTGCTCCAACGCATTGGTTAGAGCCTCCACCGAGACATGCGTAAGTCTGTTCCCCATCTCGAAGGTCAGGTGGCGATGCGTCCGCGGTCTGAAATCGGAAACAAATACAGAACAAATTAGCATGGCCACACAATTTAAAAAAATGTAATCAGGTTGTTTTACGTCAATTTAATGAAAGGAACCAATGGTGACAGCTGGTGACAGCTGCAATGAAAAGAACAAACAGCATATCTGCACGCAGCAGATCCCACACGGCTTCGACAGCTGCACACCTAATTGCAAAACAAATCTGGCGACGGCGCTCCAAACAACTCGGGAGCCAGCTCCGCTTCCACAGCAATGAGGGGCCGCGTTTGTAAACACAGGAGGTTATTGAACCGTGCAAGGCTCTCGGGCAGATGTAAACCTTGGTGGTAAAATGAAATGTGTACAGATTCAATCACGCACGTAAAAACTACGGTACACTAAAAACGAAACGAAAATATAAGGTAAATACATAAGGTTATATAAGGAAAGTTCCAAATAAAAATATACGTAAAATTAACATCGAATCAAGAATCACACAGTAGTATTATGTGAACATAGTAACATCGTCGGTCGTAAGTCGCATAGTTTTCAGTCAACACTTTTTACGTAAAGGTAGTACATGATTTTTATTACTCCTAAATGTTTTATTACCAATTTTGATTTCCACGTAATTTCGGTTAATTTTTGTGATAATCCCCGGCCCATTCCAGGCTATATCTAGTTTGTTTTTTCGCATGTGATTGCGCAACAATACACGGTCATTGAGTTCAAAATTTTTATTTTTGCGTCGAAGGTTGTGATACATGGTTCTTTCACTGGTGTTATTTATTATTGTAGCTCTAACGTTTTCAACAATGCGGGCAGCTTCCTGAGCTCGAAATCTTATTATATCCACGTTCGTGTCGTGACTGTAATTAGGTTCGAAAGTTACGGCGCTAAAGCTCGGACACGTATCGCGATTGAAAACAATGAGCGAGGGTGTATCCCCCAATGTGGTATATAAACTATTGTTTATCGCGTTCTCTGTGCTGTTGAGGCACTGATCCCATTCAGTATGCGCTAAAGAGTTAATATATAATTTTAATAAATTCGTAATTTTGCGATTATTTCGTTCAACAATAGCGTTACTGTGAGGACTCCAAGGGAGGACCTCTTTTTTCGCAATACAATGAATTTGAGAGAATTTTTTGACTGCCGCAGACTTAAATTCAAGAGCTTGGTCACTTAGAAGTGTTTTAGGATAGCCAAAGGTTGAGAAGCAGCTGTCCAGACAAGAGACAACTGTATCGGCTAATCGATCTGCTGTCGCGTAAAGCTTACAGTAACGCGAGAATAGGTCAATGAGAATTAGAATATATTTATTCTGCTGATCTGTGATAGGTAGAGGACCAAGAAAGTCCATTGATACCACCTCGAACGGTTCTTTAGCGATGGGAGCGTCTAATATTTTAATAGGTACAGTACTGCTGGCTTTAAGAATTTTACATACATCACACATTTTGACAAATTTACGTATGTTACTCTTCTCTAATAAATGAAAATAACGCAACTTAAATTTAAACAACGTATGCGTGGCATCAGTATGATATAAGGAATGTATACTGAGCACCGCCTTGTTCATTAGCGATGTCGGTATAACCGAAGTGAGAATAGTACTTTCCCTAGAGTCTATTTGTCGTCGTCTATAAAGTATGTCGTTCAGAATTAAGTATTTTTGTAAGTCAGGGATCGTAGATTGTCTACTAGATAGTAATGCGTCTTTAACCTCAGAACAGAATGGGTCTAGTTGTTGCTCATTTCGAAATTCGTCTAAAGTCCATGATACGTCTTTTAACTGAGGTACGTAGTCAGTCAGTCGGGGTTTTTCAGTCGCCTCTGGCGCCACTAGATTAGAGGGCGTCGCGTCTGTATCGTCTACGTCGGTGGTCAGTGCACCACGGCGTGTAGTTACTGCGAAGGCGTCAACCTCATCGAACTCTGAGCATTCTTCAAGATCAGAAATAGTTAAATGCTGGGGTAATCTACTTAGGCAATCTGCAATTAGATTCTGTTTCCCGGGGAAATATTTTACTACGGGTTCGAAGGATTGAACTGTTAGACACCATCTAGCCATAGCCGAATCGTCAGGAAGCTTTTTGAAAAACAAGGGCTGTAAAGGTTTGTGATCTGTG
Source organism: Morinoia aosen (assembly GCA_030386875.1). Lineage (NCBI taxonomy): Eukaryota > Metazoa > Arthropoda > Malacostraca > Amphipoda > Talitridae > Morinoia > Morinoia aosen. The sequence goes on from CM059557.1 coordinate 68,974,525, forward strand.
TATAGGTAGATCGGATATCCAAGAATGAGATATTTAAATGCTTTCAGCGCGCTTACAATGGCGAAGAACTCTTTTTTCGTCGTTGAATATCGCTTTTGTGTTGAGTTGAGACTTTTACTGTAGTAAGCAATAGCCTTCATAGATTTATCAGTATCGTGTTGCAAAAGTACCGCACCGATACCAAAATTAGATGCATCAGTAAATACATGGAAGGGCTTACTGAAATCAGGATGCCGTAAAACGGTATCTGATGTCAAAACAGATTTAATTTTCTCAAAAGCTTTCTGACATTCAGGCGTCCAGATAAATTCAACGTTTTTTCGTAATAACTGATAAAGTGGATATGAAATTGAACCAAACATTGGGATATGCGTCCTAAAGTAGTTTGCTACACCTAAAAACTTTGCAAATTCTTCACATTTCTTGGAATCGGAAATTTTTGAAGCTTCTCTGATTCTTTGCATCGAATTCCGTCTGCCGATACGATGTGTCCAAGATATTCAATTGAGCTTTTTAGGAAATGACATTTTTCAAGTTTGAGTGATGAATTTCCACCACGTAGCTTCTCAAAAACACTCTGTAAATCTTTCAGATGTTGGTTCATGGATTTGGAAAATACTAGTATATCATCAAGGAACACAAAACATAATTTACCGATGATATTTGTAAGAACAGAAGAAATGATTCTTTGGAACACTGATGGACTCGAGGATAACTCGAATGGCAACCTCTTGAACTGAAATTTCTCGTAACCGATACTGAACGCGGTGAATTTACGGCATTTTTCTTCCAACTCGACCTGATGAAAGGCAGAGCGGAGGTCGAGACTTGAAAAAATGCTATTACCACCTAAAGAGTAAAGTACTTCGTCGATGCGTGGAATGGGGTAACATTCCTTGATAATTATTTTATTGAGTTCGCGGAAATCAATCACGGGACGTATCTCGCCCGACTTTTTTTTAACAACAGTTAAAGGAAAATTGTATTCAGAGCTTGATGGTTCAATTATTCCTTGATTCAACATCTGTTTATTGGCTTGCAACAATTCGTTTTGATACTTATGTGGAATTCGATATGGAGGGATGTTAAGTACTGGAGCATCAGGTTTTAATTCAATAGCATGTCGCATGACATTCGTGACTGCAATAGTTTCGCCTTCGAGAGTAATTACGTCTCTAAAATCGTTTAATAAATTTATCAGTAATGGTTTAGCATCATCATTTTCAAAATTTACATCGTCACACGTCAGAGGACGTCTCTCGTTACTACCCCCTTCTGGGACAACATCTTTGTGTGCATGAATTCCCACTTCATCAACACGATCATCGTTACCACAATGCCTCGTTTCTACAGATACTAACTCAACGTCTTTACCAGAGATGGCATTGAAACTTCCACCATTAACACTGTCGTCTTCGGGTAGATCCGCATTATCTTGGGCATCGCACAAATTTGCATCTCGCACAGCTTCGTGCACGGTAGACATGTAAATCTCGTGTTCAATTTCCATGTCGTCAAATTCCTCAATCGTACTTAACATCGTATTGTCGCTTATATATACCACGTCCTCCGAGACGTTCAAAAGCATTACAGGGACAAACCCGTTTGACTTGATATCCACAACTGATTCGGCGACATAAATACCATTCGCGAGAATTGTCTTATTCATAATATACCTTCCGGGCTTAGTCTTTTTGACATACCCATTAATAACACGTAAACAATTTCTGGGCATTTCCACTACTCCACAATGAACAACTATTTCTCGTTTTTTACTATATTTTAAACCTCTCGCATGTTCCTGAGTTTCACTTATTTTCTTCGCATGCTGTTTATTTTTTACTTTCCCATTATTTTCTCGCCCTGTCGTTGGGCCTGGGGTACCCCTCTCTTCTGCAGTATTTATCTCTAGACCATTTTTATCGCCACTTTCCTGGCTCGCAATTTTTGATTCTCTCTGCTTCAGCAGATATTTTCTTATTTTCCTCCTATTCGCAAGCATGTCAGCCATTAGACATTCTGGATTACTCACAGTATTAAAAAATATCTCCTTCCTACATTGCTCGTGCAATTCCTGCACATCATGAAACGGTACTTTAACTCCGTCAAGAACGATAAAACCTTCTTTAAAATTTAGCACGGCGTCCTGCAAAATATCTCTGCCAAGGATTACGTCATATCGAAATTCGCTATTCTTCAGCAGCAAAGCGCTAGTTTTAATTTCCTTATTATTAGGCAGGGTAATGCAAAGATCAACCTCTCCTGTCACTTGGCTTTTTGAATTTATACCTCTGATACTCAGAGCACTGGGCTTAATTTGCTCATTAAGACCCTTGAAATTACGATAACTCACTAAACATCTGTCGCTACCACTATCTATGAGAGCGCTCATCAACTTTGTATCATGACGTAATATAATTGTAGGCTTCTTAGAACGCCGTAATGAAAATAAACCATCGCTTTCTTTCCTTAAACGACCTTCTTTCATTATCGTCGCTGACAAACAAACTTCTACAGGTAGTTCAGAATTTACACCTACATCAAGTTCTTGTTCACCTAGTAATTCGAATTTATTTTTACACAGGAAAAGCGGATCCACCACAGCAGTCGACTTTATAATAGTATCTGGTTTCAACACCACATTTTTGGTGACGGGGATAGTAGCTGCAACCCCGGGCACTGGCAACTCCTTCTCTATTCCAAGACACTTTGAATTTTCCGATTTTTCTCCGTCTACTCTAAAAAATCTTCACCCTCGCAAGATGCAGCGTAGTACGCTTCACCTCGTCCTCTACTACGACCACGCGAAAGACATTCACGTGCAAAATGGCCCGTCTTGCCACAAGTGTAGCATGCATGACCGCGGAAATTTGATTTGCTTTGGCCTCTTTTAGTCGTGCACATACTTTGAACATGACCTGCGGTATTGCACAGCGAACAAAACGATTTAGATTTATCTTTACTAGTCTGTTGTGGGTTAACTACCTGAGCCTCGTGGCACTCCAAAGAACCGAAAGGTCGATCTCCAAAATATGAATAGTGTCTCCCCCTTTGAATTCGAGCAGGTCTCCAATTGCTTCTGAAAAATGGCCTCCGACCTCGAAAACTTCGGTTGTTGTTTTGAGATGCATAGTAAACTTCGGGAAACGAGTCCTTCTCGTCCCACTCACTCTCTTCAGGTACAACCGCAAGGTAAGTCTCTCTGGTTTGATACGTGGACTGGGTATTGTTTTTGCGCGCAATTATTTCTCTACCCTCAGGATTATTACGCACAGCGGAAACGAGACGAGCTAACAACTCTTCAGAGGTATTGAACGGCCTCGCGAAGATTTTTTACAAAAGTTCTCTTCTAAAAGAGGACCGAGAATGGCTATAGCAAGACTGAAAACTACTAAGTCACCAGAGAATATTTTTAATTCGTTTGTGTTCGTGCTAGCAATGACAAATGGATGTCTTTGTAATGCTACTTCTGTACTATTTAGAATGTGGTCACTCAAATTTCTTATTTTCGATATTGCCATAACCAATTGGGCTGCCAGCCCTTCATTACGTAACAACCGTAACTGATTTAAATCGCACGCTAAGGCATGAACTGAACGCTCCCCCTTAGACACGTAGATATCATCTAAAATTTCGATAACCTGATCGAAGGAATAATGAACATCAGGGTTTACTAATTTCGTGACTACTCCATTAAAATCGCCAACACTTTTGTGTGCGCTTCGCACGAGTAACTCTTTTTTGGCGTCATCGGAAGTGACGTCGGGCAACAAGCACATGTATGATTTTAAGTTTGCGACATGCGTCCTAAAACTCTTTGTTTCACAAAAAATTGGGTCACTGACCCTGTGCCGGCCCCTAAAAAGAGGTAGCTCTGCACTGGACAGTATAGTACTGCCCCTTTGTAAAGTTGTTGTAACACTACCACCCGTCATCGGTCCACTAGAGGACGTCATTGTAGTAACACTTGGCGTACTGAACGACACAGTCTGCGTACTAACAGTGGTCGTGATTACCGTCGTGGTCTGTGGTCCAGACATAAACACATTTGATGGAGTATGTGCGCACGTACCAGGTAACGTACCACTAAATGCTGGAACAGAAACCCTTCCGCTACTAGTAATTGTACCCGTAGAACGGATAAATTCAGGTTCTGAATCAGAGTCTCCCATCATTTATCGCAACAAGAAAACAAGTTTGCCGCACAATGCTAAAAAAAAATTTGAATTACAATTGAAAAATCCCACAGTCCAACGCAAGATTCCTACCCCACAAAAAAAAAATAACACTACAGAACCCTAAAAAATTTTACCCCGCAAAAAATAATCACATAATAGAACGCTAAAAACTCACGTCACTAAAATGGATATAACACACGGTTAAATCTCCAATTAAAAATCACTGAAAATGGAAATCCAAAAAAATTTTTTCTTGCGACTTGCAAACCGAACCTAAATCAATTACTAACGAGGAACTCGTTACACGAATTCAATGGTATCGATCCCAACAATTATTGAAACAACAAAAAGCAACAAAATAAAAACTGACGAAGTCACGGAAAATTATCTAACAATCCCAAACAAGAACATTATAGTTACAGAACACTCAACTGGGAATCAGCAACGCAGCTACGGCAGAGCAGCTCCTGCAGGCAGGGACGCCTCACAGCTGTTGGCAAGGTCGATCTGGTAGACTGCCCAGGAACAGCAACAGCAGTTGCCGCACAGCCTGTCTCAAGGTCGTCTGCGTAGCACAGGCACACGCACGGCTGACGAGATTCAAGGTCGTACACGCAGCGCTGACACACAGCGGAGTAACGATTGGAGCACGAGCACGTTCTTGGAGTGTTTACGTATGTTCACGGTTCCACACTGCGCGTAATCGCACAGCTTACTGTTTATGTATACGTATTAATTACGTTATCACAGCTTCAGGAGAAATTTGAAACAACACTGTTCGGTATGTAATTTCCTATCACATACACAGTACACAATTGTTCTCGTAGAAACAGACACTGCAACAGTTCGTAGAATTGTTCTGAACTCAGCTACTTATGCATACAACCGTCGAACGATCACGTCACTATTTCCGATGGAAATTTACGCACAATTTCATAACGCAGTGATCTCCTTCCTGCTCCAGGTCGACACGCGCTTTGTAGGGCACTCCCAAGGGTATATGCAAATCCAAATTATAAGAATTCAGCATAGTTTCTTCAGGGATACGTTTTACTATGAATCTAAAAACGTTATTATATACTTGCGGTGCTTCTTCAATTTCTCTTCCCGTTGCCGCAGTATTCTCCATAGCAGAGTCGTCGAGTTTACCAAAAATATTTACGTCACACGAAGCGAAGCGTAGACCACCACACGGAGAACTTCCACTAACCTCCGTAGACACGCGATCTTCAAAATCGCCGTCGATAAACCAGGCGGAAATTCCCGATATCTTCAATCACCGTACTCGCTCCATCCAAATCACAGCACAAGTACCAAGTATAATTTCACGTCGTGGGTACGTACTAACTGCCACCAGTATGCCGTATCTCAGGGTGGGTAGTAAGTAGACGAGTAGACTTCAACGTGTACTTGACGTAGAGACAGGACACCAAATGCGACTCCACAAGCCGCGCACGCTACTTTATACTATCAATTTGCTGAGTAAGCATGCGCAATACGGCAAGACCGCGCCCAGGCGGAGCATTACCGTACATACGAACATGTGTACAGAGAAAGTGCGCAACCGCGACGGCACATATGGCCACCCCATCCAGTTTACGTGCACATAGTCATAAAAGTGGGCCCTGCTGAGAATAGGTTTTTCTTTTCAAAATACATAAGCTGTTTCAACTGAATCCATCCTGTCGCGTATATTTCGCGGAAAATTTGCAGTATATCCATCCTTTGCGTTGCGTTTATTTCGAGGAAAATTGGTAGTTTATCCATCCTTTGCGTCGCGAACATTCCGCGGAAAATTCAGTAGGTTTCCATCGTCGGGGCTCGTCAGCCCTTTTATCATCATTGAAGAAAGTGAAGCATATTTATTTACGAAGACCATCAGGTTAGGTTCCCCATTTACTCGTCGACTAGTAAAGATTAACCCTGAGGTTCGCGTCAAATCGCTCGTTATCGCCTTCATTAATGCGCAATAGGATGCCTAACCTGGTCATTAATTGATCGAGAGACAGCGCATTATTTTTCCTAATACAAGTAGAATTCCTCTTTTGCAAATCTATCAAGCCTGCCCTGATTGCGGCGGAAGTGATCGCGTGCAAAATTTCCTCCTACATAAAGAAATAAGACATTGTGGTTCTGAACGTACGCCTCGCCCCGTTTTTATTCGCAGGCGGCGTTGATCACCTTGCCACAAGACCATATAAACATTAATACAAATATTGTACGCAAAAATCGGGAGATTTACCAACTAGGCTGAAATCCCTTACGCACTAACAAAAATAATGTATACAGAATGTGTCATCACTCTGTCAGACTTTACATCATGCTTTTGCTGAGAGCAGCCGTCCTGATGATCTGACATTCAGAAAACACACACACAAAAATAAAAAAAATTGACATGATTATCCACCTTATTCTCAGTGTAATGTTGTGCGCTAGCGGAATTTCTATCTTCGCTATCTTCGCTTCGGCACAACATAGAACGGTAGGCGCAAGGATTCCAAAAGAAGTCGAGGTTTCTTCGGTTTTATTTCTTATCCAAACGACACCGTGAATCTGCCCAGAAAGGTATGATTCAGAGTCGGACCACGAATTGCATGACAAGAGAAGCCTAATTCAAGATCATAGTCGAATGATTAACTGGTGTATATAGCACCGCACAACAAGAAAGTAAATTCACACCTCAAGGGTACACGAGAAATAGCTGAGTGGGACATAAGAGGCCATAGAATAGTAGCACATAAAAAGAGAATTCACCGCCCTGCTAACGACGTAGCACAACAACAATTCGCATTACTATTACTAGTATTATTATATAAGAAAGTTTTAGCCTCCCTTGACCACGACAAAGGTGTCCCAAGAGAGGAAAGAGGAAGGCACCATCTAGCGTGTAGTTGGGGGAAAGCGGAATCTACGCACAAGGTGCACAGGAACAGTAGGCTGGGAAATAAGTTCACAAACAAGAAAGGTTTCCGTTGCATCGACAGGGAAGAAAAATAAGTCTCTAGTCGAGTAACACATTTAGAAAGAACACATTCATGATATACGCACACGAATATTGTAAACTCGTGTCACTAGTCGAAGGGAATGATTGAGGGCAATGTACTCCTAATCTTGCCCAATCTACATTCGATAATACATGTAATGATAGCTATAAGAGACAGCGCAATTTCATGGACGATGCATTTCCATTGTGAGGTGAGAACACTTTTGATAGTTTATATGTACATGACATAAACTTCGTAATCCTTGACGCCAGGAATCGCTTGTTTCGGCCAATGTTCAAAGTGTCCTTTTAAGGAAGCACAAAGTTATATATATGAATGTACATCCCTATCCAACAATCTTAACACAGCGGTCATTAGTCAATAAGCACTTTGTTTGAACAAAAGTGGACGATCGCACAACAAGTTTATAGTTTTCACATGAATACTTCACAATATAAAGAGATGACGAGTTAGGTAACATCACAAGTTGAAAGAGGATACTCTAAAATACTTACAGACGATGAGGAAAGGTCCCTCAGTTTAGACCTGTGACAGCTTATTTTAGTCTGCAAAATAAGTGCCTACTCTGGCTTTCTTTACCCTATCTGTGGAAAAGAGACAGCAAAAATTAGGTCTCTAAAGCAGGGGCAAGTCACTCAGGTTATCAAATCAACCATTATCAATAAATTCTATTATAAAAAAATGAGAGAGGCAAGTACACGTTTGTCAACGTCGCTTTGAAAACACAAATCATATGAGCTAGTGGTCTCAAATTTCTGCGCCTATTCTCAGTCTACTGAATGCCGTGACTTTAGGCTTCCACCTTGCTGACTGGCGCAACTTGCCCAGCACAGCTCATAGGTAAGAAGCCAATCGACTAAATTTATTTTACTTTGCTTCACATTCTTCTATTAATGAATGTTATAAATAATACAAAGACAAGAAATAATACAAAGACAAGAAAAATCATGTTCCCAAGTTGGTACAAGTCTGGCACGACGTAAATAATACAAAGGCAAGAAAAATCATGTTCCCAAGTTGGTACAAGTCCAGCACGACGTGCCATGAATTTTTCAATGTCAACAACTGATGTCTAATCCATGGAAGAATCACCATAGTTTTTATTTTCAGTACACAAATCTTTCAATAGTGAAGCAGTGGTTGGTTTGTATTATCAAATAAATATAAAATTGTGCTATCTTGTGTTAATCTATGAAATGTAATAAACTTCAAATAATCCTCTGTGTCAAACTAAAAGCATTGAAATGTCAGTCTCTCCATGTTGCATTTACTGCCCATGACACTGTTTACAATATTATATATGACAACATAGCTTACATGGCTTGGCTATTATGCAAATGTTGCTGAGCAAAAAAAAACATTTGGACATTAACACAAAATCACTTGGAGCAGTGAAACAGAGATAAGAAAGTTCATCAGTAAATCACAGTGTTCAGCTAAAATACCGTTAAACCAGAACCTGACTAATTCCCAGCATTACACTGCAGCTTACTGGCTACACCGAAAGAAAACACCCGAAAAATATAGCCAGCGAGGTAACACGTAAATCAAATGAGTTTCCCACTCAAGTTCACTTCCTAAACGACACAGAAACTTAAGATTATCCGGGAACCTGTTCCTCCCACGCACTTCAAACAAATAAAACGTTGGCGTCATACTTGCGGACGAAGCGCGGATCCGCGGAATGCTGCCGAAATAAATTTATCAAAATTCTTCAAATTTCCTCACGTCTTGTACGACGTGACACTCAGCTTTTGTGACCTTGCCATTATTTTTCCAACTGTTTCCTTCCACTCGAAGAACCGTCGATCACATTTATGATTTTTATTATGTATTTACACAGCTCGGGAACCTGCAGTACATATATGTGCCGTAAAAATACGAATTCTGTGTTGTGTCACTTAAGAAAAACAATTATTTCTATTACCTAAATTAATTTGCATATCCGTCGATGTTGGAGTACAAACAGTGTCAGCGTCATCAACATCCCTATGGGAAGAAAAACAATCAAAACTTCCACGCAGAAACACAGACAACTCCCACCTGCTTGCTTCCTAAGTTAGTTTCCAATCCATGAGTCAAAATTCGTTGAACATCGCAATCACGCAATTCAGAAAATAGGATATGCTTTATCTCTTCAGTTGCGACACTGCAAATGTTGGTCAAAATCCGCAAATACTTCCAATCCTGTCTTACATTTACATGGGGTCACCAGGGCTAGAAAACAGCGAAAAGATCCCCCGGCGGCACATACACATGGAAACGTGGAGGAATTCGGAAATATTTATTAATACTAACCCTAAATCAATGAATACCAGTTTCACAGCGCAGAGGTTACGGGATTTCACCTGCACGAAAGCCAAAAACACCCAGCGGACGAACACACAACCTCAGGCAGCTTATGAAACTCTTCATTTCTATAGAACTTAATCACTACTGTGTATCTTGTTTCATGTACAATTCTTCTGCAGTGAACCCTTCTTACACATTCCTTATCCTACGTGTTCCCTGTCAAGCCTGCCTAGAGTCTGACCTTCTATTCAACACCTGACATAGAAAAACGAATTCTTTATTTGCTCTGCTACTTTCATTAAGCTGATAAGGAATGCACATGAGACTTTTCTATAACTGTACAACTCGTAAAGACAGAGCACAGAAAAAAACGAGCTGTACTATTTTAAAGTGAAATTCCTTGCCATTGAAGTTCAATACATTTTTGTTTTTAACAATCGATATTGCTGTTAATAATTTCTGATACACCTCCTACATGAGCATTTTACTCCTATGTTCACACACTACAACACTCGGCAATTAAACGATTAACCTCGACGCACAAGAAATATTTTATTGCCTAATGGCTCAAGTCTGCTACAGCAATAAAATTTAGAGCCGGCTCTGTGCCTCGCAGCATCTGGTACTAGCATACACATGATATATCGAAATTCACGTTGATTAAATTACAATTGCCTTTCACTCATCTCTCTCGTCATATTAAATTCAATGAACAAAATCAAAGCTTCATCTCGAAATATTGTGTGCTTTCATTATAGAAAGCAAACATAATTCATTGAAGTTGATTTATTAACTTTTGCCTCAGCAAAAATAGTCAATCTCGACATCAATCAATAATTCAGTTGAAATTACCGGCGAGAATGCATCGCATTATTCTAAGGTAATGAACAATTTTTATGAAGAATGCTTACTGAAACTCCGAATTCAATATGAAATCAACACATCGAGTACTGCAAATTACTTCAGGTATTTTTCAAATGCAAGCCCAAAATTCAATGCACACTTCAGGTAATAAAATTCACCCATTGGTGACATACAACTGCCCAGCCTAAAAATTTGCAATCTAAATCCACGTGTTATTTTATTACAAGCTACGGATATAAACTAAAAAATTATTTTCCAGCTTAATTACAGCAGGAATTAAAAAAAAAAACTCAAGCCTACACGCCTCATAAGTTTAACACTTGAATATGAATATGAACATCTTACTATGGATTTAGATGAATTACAGTTTGTCGCAGCAAAGATTTTGTGCTCAAAAATTGAAAAACAAACGAACTTGTTTGAACGAATATCATCTACTGCATCATCATTTCTCCCACGCATGAATGGTGTGGTATCCAACACTGAAGAATTCAGCCAATGATAATTTCAAAGAAATTCAACTACTTCCTCCTGAATGCAGGGGCTCAGCATGATGTTGTGAACACAGGAAATTTGTCAACTGAAAATCTGCTTTAATTACCACAATGTGTAGGCATTATTTCTATTCTTACGTGACTAAAATTATACCGATAAGTGAACGCGTAGCAACTTTGAAAATTGCCACATGCTCTTGAAGCAGCACTACATTATGAAATTTATTATCCTAAACCTAATCAATTAACTCAGTTTTAATGCGGACATTCGTTGAACTACTCTGTGATGTACAGCAAGAAAAATTGATTTGAAGGAAAATTCTATCACCGTGGGTCAGAAGATATAAATTTTAGAATTTTAGTTCTCAAATGTCATTAACAAAGGTATGCATCACGTTGCTAAGGCTTGTAAGAAAACTACTATGAAATCAACTTCACACGACAGTGCAAAAAAATTTATACTAACTATTTTAATTTGATGCATACGGGATGGTACATTTCAAGTTGATTAATTACCAGAAATTCCTAAACACTGCAAAATATCAAGCTCGTTTCAAAGCTTCAACTGAGACAATCAGGTTTTATTAAAATTAAGGCATAAAATCCGGAGCCATCGCTACAAACTCAATCTTAAGTATATACTATAAGTGGATAAATCCAAGTAAAATGCAGCACATAGAAAGTTCATATTCCACTCATGAACAAAAGATAATAAAAGAAAAAGAGAAAAATTCTAGAGCCAGCCCCTGCGCAACAAAATGTTACTGCTTTTATCTTTCAATGTAATCATACAAAATGCTAACCACACTGCACTCTCAATTGCAAAATTTCTTTTTGTTGAAGAATAAAAATTTTTAATTACAAAGGCTGCACCTGATAACTCAATAAAAACATGAGGGTTTGTCAATGCCCAAAAATATGCTCAGAAGACTCGACAGCCTGATAATTGAGCAACATATGTAACATTGCTGACATGAACTTATTAACTTCCCATTGCACTTAGCTACTTAAAGGCAGCTAGTTATGAGCTTTACATTTCTCGGTCGAGCACATTTCAATCAGTTAGTCACTTCTAGCGGAGAGGAGTTGTGGTGTAGCCCCAGCCGCGCTTTTATGACTTCAAAAGCCTGAGATGCAATTATTTACGGGAAGCGCAGCTTCCCATGGACAGACCAAAGATCAAGGACACTTACAGCTGCCGCCCAACGGTCTGTTATTAAAATCTGTTACAGCTGCAAAGTGTACGCTAAAATTCAATACCAGGCAAAGTCTCTGCAATTCACTTGTGCAATTATTGAATAACTTTGTTGTAAGATCATTACACACAAAAATTTATAGCAACTGAAAATTATTACAGAAAACATTCGGGTTTATTTCATTGTGAAAGAAATGTTTAACAATGTTTTAATGGAGGCACGTCACATCAATGATAAATGAGCAACACGTGTAATGTTGGTCATATATATGCATTTCGAAGCAGCAAAAGACTATGACAGCAGTAGACAATGAAACTCTGACTCAGTAGGCTCACTTTAATTAGATCCCCGGAAAAGGTCTAACCACAGCTTTAAGAAATTTTTCCAGCCTGGCCAACAGAAAGCTCGGCCGGTCTCAAGCAGCGGCATTCACCCACAAGACTCGGCTGCACTCAATGTGAATGTCAGGGAATGGCACATGTATAAATTGTGTTTAACATTGAGTACTCATTCGACAGAATTTGATAATTAATGCGTTACTCGAAGGGTCATTACAACAGTTAAAAATTTTTGGAACAACTGAAAATGCTTAAAAATGCTGAAAAAATTTCCATACAGAAATGCAGGTAGCACGCTTGCAACACTATGCAACTGACATTTTCCCTGTCGCGATACGTGAAAAGGGTTGCTTATCACGTACGCATGCGAGGATTTTCAACCTCCGTAAATAAATATAATGTGCACCTATGTGCTCGCGTGCACCTACATGACGGCATGGAAATAAAAGAATTTAAAGATTAACATGGGTTTTATTAAAAAAAACACGTGGATCAAAAATTAGGATTGACAACAACATTGATTGAGCAATATGTAAGCATGAAAATTATGAGCTCATGAGCGCCAGCAAACAATTGTATTATCTACCCTGACACAGACTTCGGTGACTATCAATCGGGTATTTACGCACCTACAGTTACGTTAGCAACATGATAATGAGTTGTACTACCGCACACAAGAACATCTGAACGAAATGCATGAATAAACTTACTCGTTATTCAAATCAATCACTGATGACACAACAGAAAACCTTACTTTGCTCACCCAAGGTGTACAAAGAGCTAGCCAATTCAAAAACCAAGAAGGAAACACTGTTCAGTGTGTAACCTTCCATCTAAACTTGCGCCACGCATTATTATTTTAAAGATCTCACTGAGATACCACACTTGCACTTTTGATTATGGCAAATTCACTAATAGCTGCACACCGCTAATGGCTATATTTTCACTCTCGATGTTCTTCTCAGCTGTTGCCGCTCTGAATCTCCGGTGATGAAGGTCGGCCTGGATGCTGTAGAGCTCACCGCGCTCTGAATCTCCGGTGATGAAGGTCGGCCTGGATGCTGTAGAGCTCACCGCACCCTGCATCATTGTTTCCTTTGAAAATCAACAGTGCGATGGTTGAGCAGGAGATCCTGGTGCTGTTCGCGAATTTTGCCGGTGTGAACGTATGCAGTCGAAGCGTAGGCATCTCGACGCTGTAGATGTTGCGTTTACTTGCGAGTTTATTTGGATGTTATTCTCCGCTGTGCTGGAGATACTGGGATTACTCGCGGATTTTGTTGATGCAGAGCAGAGCAATGTTCGAATACTTGCAGTTGAAGGGTAGATACATCGACGCTGGAGATGCTGTTGTTCCTTGCAAGTTTTGGGAGTGGTTGCAGAAATAATTTGCACACCTTCAGTTGAAGCGTAGCACATTTCACTTGGAAATTCTTACCGCGATGTTTCTTGTGGCTTCTTCGTTGCAAAGTTGCCGAAATTATAAGCATTTACTTGTACCGGCGTTGCAACCCGAGGCGTACAAACCTTGAGGTGTACCAGCGTCAGAGACGCTGGTACCTCTTGCCCCGTCCCTTGAACTGTCGCTCTCTCCCTTCACGTGTCAGAGAGAAAATAACCTCTCGAATCTTATCGTCATCCCATCGTATGCATCTTGTATCCTTTCTTCGAGAAAGTTCTCGACTCTTCCTTGATACAGAGCAAGTTATTCCTCCTGATTGGTGGAATTCGTCATTGTTCAGGCACATCGAGATCTAATTGGTGCGTTCTCTCACACACCCTATGGCCTGATCCCTTGGCAAGCGTTCATTGGTGTAGCACAGTTGGTTCTCTGCTAACGCCTTCCCCCTTCCCCTCGAAGCAGCCTCGCTTGGCGCGCAGCCGCCAGCGTCACCGGCCTAGCCGTCAAATTCCAATCCTTGCCGCCAACAATGTAACATTTCTCACAAAATAAAGTACGGCATCTTCGAACCATATATCGCATTTCCTGAATTGATTCCTAACAATTTCCTGAAATTGATTTCTAACACAAATATTAATGTTGAAAGTTGCTGGTTGAAAACAAGCCCTGCCGCACATTTTTAACATCTCTTAATTTTGAACAACACAAGTATTTATTCTTCAAGAACTTCTGCGTTTCGCCTCCTTTGCCGAAGAAAATCGGATAGAAATATCTGAATTCACAAATAAATATATAAGAATAATTATCAAATAATTTGAGTTAATGAGGGGAGTTTGTTCAGATTATCATCACTGGCAGCCCTGGTTTACTGGCAGTGCACACCGCAAATATTTAGCATGCAGATTGTGGCCGCTCCTTACCGTGAGCGTGGCAATAAGGATCATTTTGCTCTGCTGTGGGCGGAGCTTATTTGGCTGGCGGGATGGAGCGACGGTGTGGAGCGCGAAGACACCGTCAATGTAAAAGGGCCTTAAGATTACGTCAATTTGTTGTGAAGTCGTTACTCTGTCATTCCGCCATCACAATATATATCATTTATGAATTTGAGTATGTATATTTCTGTTCTTTCTTATTTCTACCGTAGCTACTATACCTTAGGCCAACTGTGGACTTGATCATATTTGATTATTGTTGTATTATATAATATCGTAAAAAATGTTATTCAGTTGAGGAAAATAGGTGACAGCGGTGACTTGGTGTTTCACTCAAATGTGTGTTGTCGCTTTCCTCCTTCTGCTTGAAATTCATTTGCATAAATCTGAGAACACAATGCAACGCATTATTTTTAAATCCATAGATGCAATTAAAAAATAACAAATCTGACTCTAACCGTCGGGAATGATGAAATTAAGCTATCAAAAATCTTACAAAATAAGGCACTAGGTTCTATCAAAACGTGTCCTTCAAATGTCACGAAAAATAATGCAAGAAAATTTATAGAATTTTTAATATTTTTTCATTGTATAAAAATTTGCGTGAGAAAAAATCTAGTTCATTTATTTAATTGAATGTGTTGTTGTGTATTGACTATTACAGCTTAGCGAGGGGAATATACCTCAATATCTTAAAAAAGAGTAGCAAAATTACATGCATTTCGCAGCCAAGCTGTTACGCAAAGGTAAATTCAAAAGAAGTGATCAAGTAACCCCTCTCATAAGTAAACTCGAAAGGATTCCTATTCAAGAAAGGTTTCTCATGCACAAAACCCTATACTTATTCTCCTCCTCTAATCTCCCTCAGAGCGAAGAAAAGCCAAAAACACGATTATTTCCAATTAAGTTCAAACGTGAAATATTGGACATTGGCATTTAAAATACCTCAACATTAACATCCTTAGTTGATAATTACACATTGGTATCATAATAACTATATAAAATTTCGAAATAAAAAAAATATTTGACAGAAAAGCACAGCTGTCAGGCCGCACAGGGGTTGTCGAGCCTTTTTGTGTTAGTTACCCATAATCTTAAATATTTTCTTCATGTGTCCAGCTCTCTGAACGCCGACTTATCTATTTCCCCGCGCTGATGTTGCGTTTGTGCATTTACTTTAGTTAGCCCTTAAATATCATTTGTATTACATGACGATATTCCAATGTTTCTTGTGTTATCTAGCTAAATACGACTAATATTTTAAATACAATTTTGAGTGTTGTACCCTGTTATGCAGTAGCTCACGTCTGTACGCACTATTTTTGCAATAGAAAATAAATCACTGTCTTTGTTAAAATATATCAGTGTATGTGATAGGGACTTCAAAGAGATTCAGCATTAAACAAGTCACACCCGGAGGGGAAAAAGAGTTTCCTTTCTCCTTGTTGACACAGGCTTTAGTCTTATACGACACCTCGCCTAATAAGGGGTTTAAGGAGCCACCTCGGAAGGACTAACTATTTCGCATAGTTTGTCGATAGGAAGACGCTGTCGCAACTTCGGCACAAACAGAATTCACTTCTGTTGCCCTAGCGGTCTCATACGGTGCAGACAGTTGCTCGTCTTCCTAACGGTACCACCGTAGTTCGGCACTAACAGAATTTACTTCTGTTGCCCTAGCGGACTTGTTACGGCGTAGGTGGTACCCACACACACACCTCACCCTAGCGGTACCACCGTAGTTCGGCACATAACAGAATTTACTTCTGTTGCCCTAGCGGACTGAATACGGCGCAGGTGGTACCCACACTCACCTCACCCCCCCACACACAACGGTACCGCCGTAGTTCGGCACTAACAGAATTTACTTCTGTTGCCCTAGCGGACTGATTACGGCGTAGGCGGTACCCACACGAACCTCAGGAAGGGCAGCTGCGAAGAAAAGCTAGCGCCCCGGAAAAGGTAGCTGTACAGAAGACAGCCCCTTCTCCACGAACCCTCACGTCGACCGCACGACGGTATCGACAACAGCAAAAATGAATTTCCTTCGTTGCGTAGTCTAATTTTGACAGTGCATTGAAATATGAGTAACTAAGAAAACACAATCCTCGTAACTCGGAGTTGAAAAATACTTTCGTTAGTGCTCACTAATATTGAATTAAAAGCGAAAAATACAATCAAATGCCTAAACATAGAGTTCCTTAATAGCTATTCTTTCATGGTTATCGTAATACCCTTGTTAATTGTCGAAACAAATGATTCAGAGAAAAGCATGGAAAAAGGTTTTCCCTCCCTTTGTTGTGGTGGTCTGATTTTGGTACTGCATTTATATATGAATGACTAAGAACACATAATTAATGTGAAGCACTGCTGAAAACTCACCTCGTTAGTTTGTATTTATATTGAAATAATGAGCATACGAACATAGTATCGATACCGCCGTGCGGTCGACGTGTGGTATCGAGCAAATACTGGTCTTCTGTGCAGCTACCATTTCGGGGCGCTTGCATCTCCGCGCAGCTGCTCTGCATGAGGGTTAGGCGGAGTTCACACCAGGGGGATAAGATATTTATCTCCGAAACATGCGATGCACGATAATTATCCTGAAGATAAGTTAGGTTCATACTCCAGTGATAAGACATGAGCTAGCAACGAAGTGTAGCAGGAGAAATTTAGTCAGTAATCATGAGTCCTTCATCGAGTGATGAAGAACTTTTGCCAATATCGTCCCTTAAGGGGGATACAGTTATTGTATCTATGAAAATTAGCTCTCCCAGGGGAAAATGTAAGGGAGTTAGAGTTAGGTAGGCCTTCTTTTGTTAGAATAGAATAGGTTTTTTTGTTTGTTATAGGCCTTTTTTTCGGTTCACTGCTGTCCTGTTTTTCAGCACGTACTACTTTTTCAACTTTTTTATTGCTTCATGAACTTCTTTCTTAGTTCTGTGTTTTTATGTTAGACGTTTCTATTGTTTCTATGCACCCTGTGTATAGATTCTGCGTTCCCTTAACTCCATACTAAGTGGTGCCTTCATCCTTCCTCTATTTGAACATATTTGTCGTGTAACTTTCTTGTAATCAATCATTCAATCAGTCGATATCGTACGACACTGAAAGAAGAGACACGCACGCTATGTCTCTTGATACGCGCATCGTGCGACAGCTGTCGCCATCGTACCGGTGTGAACCAGTTTTGTCGTCTCTCATTATTTTTAACGGATCTGAGCGCGTCGTATCTCACAAGACAATTATCGCCTATCGCTTACGACCTACAGACATGTATCTTATCTCGCTGGTGTGAACGCCGCCTAATTAGTAAGAGCGAGGTGTCTCTTTGCACAAATTCATGTGGATGAAGAAGCCAGGAAATTTTTATGAGTTTAATTTTTTGCATCTTTTACAATGAATCTCATTTCAGAGCGTCTTAAATACACGGATACATTTCAGCAAAGACAGTAATCTAGTTCCTTTTGTACAAATAACAAGCAAAAACCTAAACAACTGCATTACATGGCAAGCAAAAACATGCAATATTATTTGTAAAATATTTTTGCAACTCAGCTAGGTAATCAAACTAATGTTGGATATTGAAATACAATACATACAAATGATGCTTAGGGCTAACTGAAGTAAATGTACGTACAATAAGCACACCATCAGCACAAGCACACCTGGCTAGGGGGGTGGGGAGCGGAAATGTTGTCAAATCGTTTATTTTTCGCAATGCCCCATGTCAAAACTTGAAAAAAACGAAACTATAATTCATAATTATGCCATAATGGATTTTACAACCACATGCGTTGCCTGACACATAGGAACTAGTGGCATGAGCATAAGGGATTGATGTTAAAAGTAAAATAAGCAGATTTGATTGATTTTGCGTCTAGAACTATGAGGTAAACATTCGGGATTCGGGACAGTTTTGCACACTAACGTATTAACTAGTATGCCGAATGATGTGTTCGGAGCAAATATAATATTCACCGAAACAAAAATGTATGAAATTTTCAAGGTACGCTAACAGTAATGACCCAAAAGACTTCACGGGAGTCAAAAACATGGAAAGGATTGTTGTACAATGCTAGCCGTAACATTTTCAACGTAGCTGGAGCCATCCAAAAAAGTTAACTACCTAAAATAGTGTTATCATAATGTAGACACACAAAACTAACCAGAAAATTTTAAGACTAGAATGAGAAAAATGAAAAAATTATGTTCTATAAAGTCATGACATTCGTCGAATTCGTGGCCTTTTAAATATTTTAATCGAAACGAAAAAAGAAAAAATGCTAAAATACCTTCACATTAACAGCCTTCGTTTCTTCCCTTGCGTTGAATAATTTGAATTTGAAATGGAAATAAACATAAGTAACTAAGAAAACATAATCCTTGTGACTCATAGTTCAAAACACTCTCGTTAGGGAGTACGTGTATTAGAATATGAGCAAACGAACATAAGAACTAGTAATTGGAGGGATTAATGTTAAGAGTAAAGGAGGCAGATTAAAATTATTATGCGTCCAAGACTATGAGATCGACATTCAGGACAATTTTTCTATTTTTTCGTTCTTATGTATCGACTACTACGACTAGTATTCCAAAATAATGAGCTCGAAGGGAATAAAATATTTTTCCATAAGACAAATTTATAATATTTACTAACTACGCTGATAATACTGGCACAAAAGTGTTCACCGAAGTTAGAGACATGAGGATTGTTGTACAATGGTAACCATAACATCTGCAGCATGCCTGGAAAAGTACGAAAAGTTAACTACCGAAAATAGTGTTGTCATAATACAATCTCGAGTGTAAGAAAGTAAAAATTGCCAATTAATTAAAACGCATTTTCAAATGTTTTTATATCAGCGAAAATTGTTTTCAAATATATTAAAATTCAGACCCTGACTTGATATTCACACATGGGGTTCGTAATATTCATGCATGTTAATTGTTGAAACAAATATTTTGGGGAAAACACGGAACAATGCGTTTACTACGTTGCGTTGGTCTGAGTTTGACATTACCGGTGATCAAGAAAACATAATCCATGTGATGCATTGTTGAAAACACTTTTGTTAGTGCACTCGCAGGTTTAAATTTGAGCTTCCGAGCAAAGGAACTAGTGATATTAGGGATTAAGGCTGAAAGTAAAACGGGAAGATTTAAATTAATTTGCGTCTTAGACTGTGAGGTTGATACTAGAGGCAATTTTGGTCAACTAGTAAGCTAAATAACTGGTTCGGATAGAATACAATATTTTACAATAACACAAAAATTAGGAAATTTCCTATCCTAATAATACTGGCACAAAAAAAGTTCACCGGATTCAAATACATGAGAAGAATCGTAATACACTGCTAACTGTAACATTTGCAGCATTGCTGGGATAAAACGAGAAAGTCGAAACAACCTATAATAGTGTGGTCAAAATTTATTCAAAGAGTGTAAGGAACGACACATAGTAACACGAGATTAACAAGAGTATTTAAGGAAGGGAACATATTCTTCATATATATATGTATATACGAGCGTCACATGTGCATTCACACATACATGTCCTTAATCTAATATTAAATCCGCATTGATGCGTCTGATTCTTAAATTGAAAGTAAGGCGAAAACCGCTGTACGTTCGGTCATTTTATTAACACAAATAGTAAAGTCTAAATGGTTAAAATTGAACGTTTCGAACTAAACAGTTCATCTTCAGCAAAAATTCTGCGACAAAAAATATAGCGAATATGAGTAAATTAAAACTACACTATACAAAAATAATACAATAAAAACAGGAAAAGTCTTAGACCTAAAACTAAAAATAAAAAATGAAACAACTAAAACCTATACTAATGATTACGTATTTGTGACGAGAAGGGGAAAAGCACTTTGAGAATCATTGAGGTGAGCTTAAAGATGTATAGCGACTCAAGGATGCGTGGATCAATCGTGTGAGGTGCACCTGAAAGGATTTTAGAATGATTTACGGAAACAGGGACGTTACAGTTTCAGCATGGGATCGAACAGAGGACAGAGGAGGGGAACCAAGAGGACGATCGGTTCTACAGCTTCTCCCATCGTGCTCAGCTACTCTGGACATAAGAGTACGACAGGTGGAACCTACGTACTGCGATTCACAACATGAACTAAACTGGTAAACCACAGAGGAGCACATAGCAGGGGACAGCTTATCCTTGAAACGGAAAAGAGAACCGATTGTAAAATTGTTGACAAGAATAGTATGAATTTAAAGTTGTGGAAAGAACTTGCTGATTAGGAGTTGAACTTCCTTATTTAACTTAGTCGACTGATGTCCAAAGTAGGGAAGCTTGAGGAAAAATTTCTGTTGATTGCATGATTGAAGTGCTGGGGTGTGATCATAAATTTTAGACAAAAATTTACCAATTAGTTTATCGATAGTAAATGAAGGAAAACCATTCTTAAGAAAAAATTGTCGTAAAAATCAAATTCTTGATGTAAATATCTGAAGTTGGAACAAACTTTAAAGGCTCTATGGATCAGAGTTTGAATGCTGCAGAGTTTAAAAGAGGTCGCACAAAAACTAAAATAACTAGTACCTAAACCTGAGAAAGTGCCTTTCCTATAAACAGAACATTAGAAGGTATCATTAACTTTACTGACATTAACATCCAGAAACGGTAAACGGCAGTTCGTTTCATCTTCCCTCGTAAACTTAATATTCTTATGACGAGAATTCAAATAATTTAGAAAAAGATCCGCGTGAGAACTCTCTTTAAACAGAACAAATGTATCGTCCACATATCTTTTGTAAAAAAACGGTTTAAAATGATTAGAACAGTCTTTTAGCAAGCTTTGCTCATGATGGCACATAAAAACATTGGCGAAAGTTGAGTCAAGGAGTAAACCCAAGCCCAATCCGTCTATCTGCTGGTAATATTTGTCGTTGAAGATGAAAAAGGAACTACAAACGGCCAGTTCTAACAGTTTCTGCATAATCTTACGAGAAAACCCCATGGATACTGACCAATTTAAGAATAATTTAGCTTAGCAAATTTTAACGGTTTCAATCAACGGAACATAAGTAAACAAATTATCTACGTCAAACGAAGCCGTGAACAGGTCATCAGTATTATTAAAGTTAGATAAGCTTTCTACAAAAGATCTTGAGTTTTCAACGGTACGTATAAGAATTCGTAGTAAGGGGTTCTAAGATTGGAACAAAATATTTAGCCAGGTTAAAACTCGGGGCGTTAAATGCGGCAAAAATTGGCCTAAACTGAAATTTAGTGGAGAAATCTGGTTTATGTATTTTAGAGAGACCATACAAAGTTCCGGGTCCTGAGCCTGTCGCACGGAGTCTGGTGTAATCCTCTTAAGAAAGTGAACCATTATTCTTTAAACATAGTAAAAAATTGTTTATTTTGCCCTCTATACGCATTGAAAATTTGTCTATTGCTCTGTAATTTCTTTAAATTTTCGATCCCCAAACAAAATATTATTCATGCGCTCAACGTACTTAACCCTATCAACCAAGACCAAACCCCTACCCTTATCAGGCTTAGACACAATAATATTCTTATTGGAAGCCAGAGTATTTAAAAGTAGTATATCGTTTTTAGAAAAAATTTCATAAAAATTTTGGAAAGATTTAAAATTATAAAATATTTATGAGCCACATTCCGGAACTGACTAGAAAATTGTACGAAATTTGAACACTGGACGGATTTTAACTAAAACAAACAGAAGATCTCTGCAGACAGCAGCTTTTTATCGTACCTGGCAGTCCAAACTACTGCTCCGTGAAATGAAGACCAAGGAGACAGTCTGCAATTACGACAAAGCTTAACGAGCGCACAGCGTCATTATCATCTTTCTCGCCGCTCGATCGTGTTCTGGTAAATCGCTACATTGATTCAATCAATAAGAATTGCGAGTGTGCAACGATTGCTACCACACTAGGAAACTTCAAGATTTGGGTATAGAGAACAGGCTGGAACCAGTCGACCATAAAAATGTTATTTTCAATTATAGTTCGTTACAGGTCCCTGATAGAGTTTGCCTTATACTAGCTTTTGGTCTCGAGTTTCGCTTGCCTGTTTATAAACTGAACTTCTTCTCTTATTACTTGAATTTTGAGAAATTGTTGTTTCAGTTAAAATCCGTCCAGTGTTCAAATTTTGTACAATTTTCTAGTCAGTTCCGGAATGTGGCTCATACATATTTTTATAATATTAAATCTTTCAAAATTTTTTATGAAATTTTTTCTAAAACGATATACTACTTTTAAATACTCTGGCTTCCAATAAGAATATTATTGTGTCTAGGCCTGATACGGGTAAGGGTGTGGTCTTGGTTGATAGGGTAAGTACGTTGAGGGCATGAATAATATTTTGTTTGGGGATCGAAAATTTAAAGAAATTACAGAGCAATACACAAATTTTCAATGCGTATAGTGGACAAAATAAGCAATTTTTTACTACGTTTAAAGAATAATGGTTCACTTTTTAAAGAGGATTACAGCAGACTCCGTGCAACGGGCTTGGGACCCGGAACTTTGTATGGTCTCCCTAAAATACATAAATAAGATTTCTCCACTAAATTTCAGTTTAGGACAATTTTTGCTGCATTCAACACCCCGAGTTTTAACCTGGCTAAATATTTTGTTCCAGTCTTAAAACCCCTTACTACGAATTCTTATACCGTTGAAAACTCAAGGTCTTTTGTAGAAAGCTTATCAGACTTTAATAATACTGATGACCTGTTCATGGCTTCGTTTGACGTAGATTATATGTCTACTAATGTTCCGTTAATTGAAACTGTGGTGTTGAAGTATTTGCCGCCGCAAGAGGGCGCTGTAACGATGTGCTCTCCGCCATCGAGAGACGAAGATCTAGCCACCGCTACCGGACGTTTGCGGCGGGCCTGCTTCAGTATGCACGTGGAGGGAGTATATATGGAGGGAGCATAGCCGTCTGTGAAGAGAACCAGTTTTTGAGATTTCTCCTGTGTCTGTGGTAACCAATAGCCGTCTCGCGAGTGTGACGTCAGCACGGAAGCCAGTTACCTACCAACTACGTTAGAGTGCGCACGCGCTTGCTGAATGCTCTTCCAGCTGTTTAGTTAATCATTCAGTCGTTTATGATTAATTTGGGATTCTAAGACTCCGAAAGATAATAAATTGTGTTTCCTCACTTGAGGACACTTAATAATATCAAAATTACTAGCAAAGATACATTAAGAGTTGAAAACTATAAAGATTACAGGCCCTTTATTATAACAAATTAGAGCGACTTGCACGCGCACCTCACCCTTTGACTTGTGGTGAGGTACTAATCTTGTTAAGAATCTAGTACGGAAAGCTACTGCTTCCACAAGGTTTTTCAAACAAATAAATGTAAGTAATTGTACGAGGAGCTCACGAGATTAGAACTCAGGAACTTAAATTCACCGCACCAGAACGCTATCGATCGCGCTACCGGCCACCCAAAAGGTGGTCGACGCACAATGAAAGCAATCTTGGCACAGTGAAAGCAGGCACGAACTTGGCCCGACAGATATATTTCTTCTAATCTTGCTTTGGAAAATGAGAGCCATTGAGAGGAAGGGTTGTAGGGAAGGTGGGTGGAGCAACTTCAGCCAAGCGTCTGTGGTTGGCTCAGAATCGGGCATGGACTGTACCCGAGTGTTTCAACTTTTGCAGCCAAATTGAGCCCGATCGGAGTGCGCTATGCTCCCACCATATATCCTAGCTCCATGAGTATGCATTTAGACAGCGGTATCGTGCAGACGTGGTATTCATATTCTGGTTTCTAGTTGCGCCTCTGCCTTTTATTGTGAGGCTGACATTCATGTTGTCTATTTCTGCGGTAGAACTAGAGTTATTGCGGTAGAGAAGCTGCGCAGTTGTTCCTGGGTGAGAGCAACAGGTAGGAGTGATCATCTTGCTCCGTGGAGTAGGCGACGGTTCACCTCTGTACAGTCGAACCTGGTGGCAGCTCGGCCGGCACCAAGTGAGAACGACTGAGTGGAAGGCACGGTATACTTAAAAGAGGTAGCAGCAAACCAGTCTTTTATAAAATTGAGTGGTGTGTAGGTGACGTCATGACATCGCACCAATAGCAACGCTCAGATTGCATCTGGCAACACTGCTAACCCGAAATCTGGCATCACTGTCAGCGTTACTGGTACGAGTCGTACGACAATCTTGAATCTAGCCGTGCCGTTCAAACGAAGTGTTGACGAGTCGAGTGAAGTGCAATGTCGCCGCCTCAAGTTAAATTAAAAAGTTTTCAGTTATTTGGTGTCAGAACAATTCTAAAAATTTACCCAAGATATTTCAATGCCCTGGTTTCAATTTTAAAGAATTGATTGCGCCGAGTGGAATTGTCCAGTTAAATGATTTGAATGTCGAATTCATGTTTGCAGCCCCCATTTCAAAAACACCGACTACCGAAGAATCCTATCGGCATTAAAGATGCCCTAAGTGGTGTTGAAAACTGGTGTTGTGCTGTGGTTTTATGATCACATGACTTCGGACCTGGAAGGTAAGAAATTGAACTTTGAATATTATTTAAATTGAATTTAAAAAGGATTGCTCATAACTGATTTTTTTCCCTTGATGAAGTTGTATCTCTCTATCAAATCTTTGGAACCAGATGCAGTAGACCAGTTCAAATTCGATATGCTAGTTACCGGCGCGCCATTTCAGAGAACCCATCTTAGATCCTTACCGAGTTACCCTAACAAAAAGGGTAATTTCTGAACTATATGACCTACAATCTTGAAATTATAACCAAATTAATGCTCGTGATGAGTACAACATTTTTATGTATTTAAATAATTTTTTACGCCCCAGCGGGCGGCAGGAAGCGTGGCTCTCGTGACCCCTCAGTAGTCGGCCGATTTTCTCGATTAACTTCATTTTCCGCCATCATTTATTCCTAAACTATTGCACCTAAAAATTTGAAATTGGTTTCATTTTAAACATCAATTCATTCTGCAACGGAGAGTGTATGATAAAACTCTCAAACGTTTCTTGGCGAGGCATGGATGGAAGTTTTCATACGCTCGCAATGGTCGGCCGATTTTCTCGATTAACCTCATTTTCCGCCATTATTTATTTCTAAAGTATTGCACCTAAAAATTTGAAATTGATTTTCTTTTAAACATCAATTCATTCTGCAACGGAGAGTGTATAATAAAACTCTCAAACGTTTCTTGGCGAGGCATGGATGGAAGCTTTCATACGCTCGCAATGGTCGGCCGATTTTCTCGATTAACCTCATTTTCCGCCATCATTTATTCCTAAACTATTGCACCTAAAAATTTGAAATTGGTTTTATTTTAAACATCAATTCATTCTGCAACGGAGAGTGTATAATAAAACTCTCAAACGTTTTATGGCGAGGCATGGATGGAAGTTTTCATACGCTCGCAATGGTCGGACGATTTTCTCGATTAACCTCATTTTCCGCCATCATTTATACCTAAACTATTGCACCTAAATACTTGAAATTGGTTTCATTTTAAACATCAATTTATTCTGCAACGGAGAGTGTATAATAAAACTGTCATACGCTCCCTGGGGGATGACAGAGAGCAAGGTTTCTCCACCTTCTCCTAGCCCGATAATCCGCGCTCGCAAATGCCGCGCTCACCTAAGTTATGACGTGCTGTTCGAATGCTGGTCCATAGCCATGTCTTTCTAGGCACACTCAACCAACATCGTGCCTCTTCGAATCCCGGAGGTGACAAATTTTTTTCTCAGTTGAGAATGATCATTTTCATGTTTTTCTTACTCATGTAGACTTTTGTGAGGCAATATTATAAGTAGAGCTGTGCTAATGCATAACTTGCATATATGCACTCAAAGAGATATGCAGAATGTTTTATGCAATGCAAAAAATTATCTTGTGCATATGCAAAATCACATATGCGATTACGCATATACACTATAACAGGTGTAATATGCAAAGTGCTTTATGCATATGCACAATATCATTGAATATACTCGTATCCTGTAAGACGAGTGGTGCAATTTGATTGTCCTGTTTTTAAGGGAACACTGCAAATTTGTTCATTAATCCAGAAATTTTGTACAATTATGGGACCTCTCGCATACATACTCAGTTGCAAGCAACATCACAAGTTACACCCGGTGCACTGTCGTCAATACCTGATCCTCAGGTTACCTTCTTGACCTGTTCTTCAGTTGTTAAATATGGTTCATCAATAAAATACAATAGAGGTTTTCGAACTGAAAGAATTTTATAGCTTGATAGTTTTGTACATCTAGTGATAGTTTTCTTGTTCTCTTCTACACATAGGCCTACCTATACTTACAAAAGTGTCCAAGTGAAAATAGAACTGTGAAATTTGTATCAATTTCCGAAACATATGCATTTAGGGAAGTAATAATAAATACCTCTGTTGTGCTCTGCCTGTTCATTAAAAAATGAGAAAGAACTTACCAAACCAACTTTCGGTGCTCGCATGACCAATTCCCTTACGTCAAGGTGTCACGGGTTCAAATCCCATCGCTGCGCATGACTTTTTGCATGACTATCCATCGTTATCACATACGTTTTACTTTGGAATCCAGTGAATATTTTCATGATTCTAATATTTTGATGTTTCAGTGAATATTTTCTTGTTTCTTCATTATCAGCAAATGCATGATATCTTAAATATTGAAGACTATCCTAGAGAATCACTACTTTACGGTTCAATATTTGAAATATCGCACAAGTTCCAACTAACTGAAGTCCTTCATTCAGGAGTCGCAGATTGCTTGCATATAAATGAGAGTACAGCACGTAGGCAGGGAAGTCGGCCAATAAGTTTCATTTTCCGCTGAGTCGAATTTCTAAACTATCGCACCTTCGAATTTCAAATAGCACTGGTCATTGACGACGAAATTAAAATTTCTTCCTTCCTTCAACATCCGAGACGAGTTGATCGCGTGTCCGTTTTCATATCTGCCGCTCGTTTTTTTGTCCGAAGGTCGTCGTTGTAAATTTTTAAAATCCAGTTTTCTTCTTGTGTTGTGAGTAGGCTTTATTTCTAACCCCACTATATAGGCAAGCTAGCAGAAATCAGCTGGCCGTAATAGTGAGGCTAAAATTTGGGCCGCACTGTGCCTTTATTGAAACACAAGCAAAGTAGATTCATTCCATGCTTAAGAATAGAAAGTTACAGTTGTCTACGGTTCCTCAGATGCTGCTACGTAAACATGTTTGTATACGAATAACGCCTCATATATTAGGTGCCAGTATTTTATGAAATCATACAATCTTTCTAAAACAATTATATCACAAAACGCTACTACAATACTTAGAAACAAGGTTAGCCAAAAATGAGCTATACTAAACCTCGCACATCAAGAAACAAGCATTTTCCGCCAACATTTATTACTAAACTATTGCACCTAAAAATTTTAAATGAGTTTCATTTTAAACATCAATTCATTTTTCAACGGTGAGTGTATAATAAAGCTCTCATACTTTTCCTGGGATGATGACAGAGAGCAAGGTTCTCCTACCCCCCATAAACGGCGCATGCTATGGACTGAACAACTGCATTTTTATTGGTCTCTCCTCTTTCTGATATTTTTTATACCTCTCTCGTTTCGTTTTCTTCGAAACCCAGGAACTACTGTTTTAAATGTCAGTCAATTGCTGTGTTTCATAATCAGAGATTCATTATCTTTGTTTCTGCCTTTGATTTTGCTTTCTCTACTTCTCTTGGCCGAACCTATACGCTACTTGATTGTGCCTATTACGAACTCATCTAATTACTTTGGCGATACAATGAGTCACATACTTAGCTTTTCTGCGTCCAAAATACGAAAACACTTTTGGATCAAGTGTGCACAGTTTTCTTCCCATTTTTCATTTTTATTTCCCTATCTTCCTCATAAAATGCTCTTGTTAGTCGTGTCGGACAACTTCCGTTTTCTCACGCTGTTGAGATTATTATCACAAATCTATTTTCGGTAGTTAATTTTTCGCTCTGTTCCAGCTATGGTGCAAATGTTATGGTTTCCATTGTACAACGATCCTCATTTCCCTATCGCGAGTGAACTCTTTTGTGCCAGTATTATCAGCGCACTTTGTGATTTTTTTTATATTTGTCTTATGATAAAACATGTTATTCACTTCGAGATCGTTATTTTGGTAAACTAATCGATACTTAAGAACGAAAAAAAAATCATTCTGAATGTCGACCTCATAATCTTAGACGCAAAATAATTGAAATCTGTCCAACCTACTCTTAACATTCAATCCTCCAATCACCAGTTCCTGTGTTGGTTTGCTCATATTCCAATACAAGTGCGCCCTAACGAGAGTGCTTTACACGTTTGCGTACGAGGATTATGTTTTTTAGTTACTTATATTTATTACCTAGTTATTACATAATATTATTATATAAATTACTGAGTGCTAGTGTGCTTTCAGCCCACACTAGCACTGAACTTTCAAATGAAAACATATATATAAATTTCCTCTGCGTAAATTACCGGCTAGCCCATTTTTGAGATCCGATCTAAGATTCTTTGAAAGAACCTATGAAAAAAATAGGACAAATAGAGTAATTTCTAAATTATAAGACGTAAAACCTTGAAATTGGTGCCAAATTAATTCTCGTGGCGAAAACAACAGTTTTACGTACTTAAAAATATTTTTGACGCCCCCGTGTGGGGCAGGAAGCGACGCTCTCGTAGCCCCTCAATGGTCGGTCAATTTTTTCGATTAACCTCGTTTTGTGCCAACATTAATTTCTAAACTATTGCACTTACAAGGCAAATTAACCAAGTGAAATTATCGTTATCAAAATTAGGAATGAGGGGCAAACATGCTCAAACGAAATCATACGTCAATATGCACCTTTTTTACTTAAAATGAATCCAAGTCAAGTTCCATTGAACTCCAGTCAAGTTGAATTTCATTGAAGTCAAGTTCAAATTAATCCAACCTTAAGTTGAGTTCAGAATTGACATAGTCGCTCTTTAATTTCAGCCTCTTTTGTGTTATATATGTACCTATTGGATGTGATGAGCAAGACAATCGGTTTTCATATCAGGAAGGAATTCATAAAATTTCAAAAATTTCAAACGGCAATGAAATTTAAAGAAAAGCTGTCTCAAAATGTACCAAGTATCCTGCATCAAGAGGCAGATCGAGTGTGATTCATACATTTGAGCGACGTGATAATTACAAGTAAATTATAAAGACTTCGAATCATACTAGGCCTACTCATTACAGTTGTTCAAAATTTTCTCATTAATGACAGAATGCATCCATTCAAAAATTTATGTTCAAAAGGTAACTTCTTGTTACGCATAGTAGTATCGAGGATTTATTTACACTTAAAGTTGATGTTTGTTGAAATAGAGATTTATATGCGTGAAATTAAACTTTTTTCACCCATTAGGCTTTGACTTGCACTAATTTGAACTTGTTATGGATTAAAATGAATTAGACCTGGATTAATTTGAACTTGACTTGAATTAAATCGAACTCGACTTTGGTTAACTTGAACTTGACCTGGATTAATTTGGAGTGAAAAAGGTGTATTTGTTATATTCCACATATGCGATTACATCAAACGCGATAACAACTTTTTTATAATGATGTTCAATGTAGTCGTACTAAAGGCGACACTGAAGGGCAGACTGGTTGAGCAATGGCTAATGGCAATATTTATAATCATTGTATGATGTTTGCATTAGGGGAGTTATGCTGACTCTGCTGAAGCCCTAAAATTGTTTGGTGTTTCTCCGTCTCGCACAGCGGTCTCACGCATCGGGATAACATTCGGAGTATAGTGTCATTACGGCTGCTTTAGTGTCTGGTTCAACTTGAAAGTTGCACGTGGAAAAGACTTCCGATGTTTGAGTTTATGTTGAAATTTATGAGAACTATAATATTGTCTGAGTAATTTAGGAACACAAAAAGACAATCTCGTAAAGTGAAACACTTGAAATGGAACGTGAAATAGATTTCTTAAAAACGCTTGAAGGCAATAGTGTTGAAAGTAAAGAAAAAATTTACGGGAAACTAATGGTGGAATTTCGTTACAAACGATACCGTAAAGAAAGGTCACGATTTCAAAAGCTAGAAAAGACGTGCCCCCCCTTCAATTTTCAAGTTCAGAGAATTCTACGTGTAAGTATTACCATCGAGACCTCATAATTTCATTTCTAACACAGGATGCAATTTCCTCTTTTTGTTTATCCGTCTTTCCTTCCATTCGCCTGGCAGACTCGGTCGCGGTCGGACGTGCGGGGAAATGGGGCGGTAATTGTTGAAAATGCAAGGGGGAAATAACCTAGCCATGCGTAAAAATTATACTATCAGTGAATGTGTTTGTTACCTGTGGAACTGCGAAAGGGAAAAAATAACTTTTGTCTTATTTCTGCTTAAATCAGTGCACTTTAAATGAAAAGCCAACAAAGCAGTGCTGGCAAGGGTTGTGAAATGGTGTGTTCAGCCGGGTCTCGAACGATAGGCCTGAGTGAAGTGTGAAGGGGCCTTGTTCCCTCAGTCTCCCCTCGCCGAGCCCGCACCCCCCCCCCCTTTCCGAGCCCGCACCTCCCCCCCCCTTTCCCGTACACCTGCTTCCCGTCTTCTGACCGTTCAGAGCATAGCATGGCAAATCCTGAACTTTTTCCGCTTCAAGCAACCAAAGAAATTACGTTTGTTTTGATCAATTTTTGGCAATGTCAAACCTCTCAGTTTCAGTTTTTGCCACTTCCTACGTGGCCGAGACGGCAAATGTGCACGAAAGAATTATTGTGTTTCGTTTGTTACCATAGAACATGGATGTTGAAAAATTTCTAATGCACACAATCAATTATTGATTCACCAAATTAGCTTACATTATTATCATGTTCTTTTGATGGACAATTTTGGTTAACTAGTGACGTTAAATGTGAGAAGGGAAAAAACTTTTTCTCTGAAGGAACTTTTAAATTTAAAAATTGAAAAAACTTGATCCAGCAACTTTCGGAAATAATTTGCCATGTTAAAAAAAAAAGAAAAAAAAAGAAAGTGTACTCTGGTAATTTCGCATCTTTTGGGAAAATAACAGTGACCATCATTCGTGAACTATTTCTATGTTACAATAGAGCATGAATGTTGAAAAATCTCTAACGCACACAATCAATTTCTGATTCACCAAATTGGCTTACATTATTGTCTTGTTTTTTTTATGGAAAATGTTGGTTAACTAGTGACGTAAAACCTGAGAAGGATAAAAAACTTTTTCATCTTCGGTTTCTCTCATCTCTTATTGCAAAAAAAAAAACATCATGTTGAGTGTATATGACGCTACCTGTGGAACTGCGAAAAAAAAAAAATAACTTTTGTCTTATTTCTGCTTAAAACAGTGCAATTTAAATACGAAGCTAACAAAGCAGTGCTACCAACACGAAGGAAATGGTGTGCTCAGCCCAGTCTCGACCTATGGGCCTGTCTGTCTGAAGTGTCCTTGTCCCCTCAATCACCCCTCACCGAACCCGTTCACTACCCCCCCCCCCCTCTTCCCGTACCCCTGCCTCCCGTCTCTCCGACTGTTTAGAGCATGGCAAATCCTGATGAACTTTTGCGCTCCAAGCAACCAGAGAAATTACGTTTGATTTGATAAATTTTTGGTAATGTCTAACATCTCAGTGAAGTTTTTGTTCACTTCCTACGTTGCCAATACGAAAAATGTGCACGGAAGAATTATTGTGTTTCGTACCTCCGTTTCCCTACTGACACCGAATAGTTTAAAACATCATAGCTATACAATTACAACGCACGATGATGCATCACTACGAGACTCGCCTCGCAGGCCGGAAAGTGCCGTTCTCTGCACAAATGTTGCCCTACACAACATCCCGAAAAAATGGTTCTCTCAGGGGCAAAAATACGACTTTACCAAGCAAAGTGCCTGCAAGTAGGGGACCTACATCCTCTCACGCACAAAATTCTAATGCTCAAAAGACGGGAGACTTGTTAACAGCTGCCAGTAACCCCGTCAAAGAATGTGTGTCACCTTCCGAAGCAACGTCAGTGAAGACTATGCAATCAATATCGCCGGATGAGGGAAAACATGTCTGCCAAACCTCCAGCAATCATTTGAAGGTTCGAAGCAGTGAAGTCTCAGCCGCAGCACCACAACCACCTGCTTCTCATCTGAACAAGCAAAACAGCGTGCCAGCTCCCCAGCTCTGCGTCAACAACAACGCTCCGAACTGTCCGCCAGCGGCGGGGACACAAACACCATCCTCATCAGTGGTACAAGAAAAAATAGTTTTTACTAATAAGGACATTTCAAGCGTGGTAGACTTTTCTCATTCTCCAGATAATATGTTCGATAATTTTCGCGCACAAACCGATACTGGCAGTAAATCACCCCAGAGCGCAAGCTGTGAAAACAAAATAAAATTTCCAGTACAGAGCAATAAAAATAACACTGTTGCTTCATTTAATGGCTACTTGCACCCGCTTCAAATAACAAGCTCTCAAAAAATTCATGAAATTATTCACAATTTGTCTCTAACAAGAGCGTTTTTCAATAAATCCCTAAGACAACGTGAGCCTCCTAGCCCGTCGTCGATTTTCTCTACAGTATCAAACATTCAGAATCTAACCGAACAGCTTTTTGCTTTAAATTCACATATAAGTTCTCAAGACCTTGCACCTATGGTACCTGCTAGTATCTCTTGTGAAATCGACTCCAATTGTCGAGAACCTTACGACACTTTGCTGCTAGGTGATAATATCCTAAGCACGATCAGAAGAAAGGACATCGATCGCTCGTGCTGGATCAAAACTGTTCCATCAGGGCGCTTCGATGACCTTCTCCATGCTGTAAATTGCATGCCTAGATTTAAAAATTATATACTAAGTTTTGATGGTCTCTGCCACTCGCCCTCAGACCTTGCTCGAATCAAACAACAAATTGTAAGAAATTACGCACTTTCTCGCATTTATATTGCCAATGCTTGCAGTGCAAACGAATTCAACAAAGCGAGGCATTTTTGCAAAAACCTGGGTTTAAACTTGATTCAATTTCAAACTTACCCAGAAAATGAAAATGGTGACGCACTCAATAACTTTCAATGGCCTCGGACCCAGGAAGAGAACTTCTGTTTTCTTCAACAACTTGCAATGAAATCAACATTGCGAATCACCGTGCCATATTGTCCTCGTTTCAACAAATGTCAAGCAATAAATGGAATTGTAGGTCATTCCAATGAATCGAAAAATTCACGGAATGAGACAAATAGTCTCACATTAGACTTTCAAAAAGAATATAAGCCTATGCATATCACTGCACATGGTACACCAAATCCTTCAAAATTGATTGCGACATCAAGCAGAGGTCTGAGTAACTCACTCACCCACTGCATGAGGAACGTAAATAAGCCTGAGCCTTTCCCTGATTCGATCTCAGACAAATATAATGTCAGTACGAAAAATAAATTTGCGTTACTTGCTTCCGACACAAATAGTGATTGCGACATGCCCTCCTTTTCAACCAATTCTCAACTTTCCAGTGAGTACGCAGGAACCAAGGAAAGTCAAGCAAATACCGATATTCAAAACTATTCCAAAGAAAATCAAATTATTCGAAAAAAATCTGATGCCTCTGCCGGGCCTCCGTCGAACGACCAAACTAATACTGCTACCGAAAAACCAACAGTGAATCAAATCTGCACACGCGTTGCACACACACTGGACGACTTAAAACGATCGCTCAAATTGGAGCCTGCTTACACTGTAGGTGACGGACACTGTCTCCTCCACGCCGTAACGACGCAGCTTGCTTCACAACAAAAATCGAAATGGAATTATATATCTCTGAAAAAAGCCATCAAAACTGAGAGCTCCAGAAACAAGGACCAGTATGCAAAATTCGTTGACAAGAACAGTGGCAGTTTCGAACAACTCATCGATAAATACATCGATAGAAAAGTCTTCGATCACGCAGTTGGAGACCTCATACCCCAAATACTTTCTAATGTAACGAGAACACCAATTCACGTATTTGATGAAAGAGACAATGGGATTTGGAAGACGACAATCTCCCCTACATCAAATGCTCTGATAAACTGTCCTCCGGTAAACATACACCGGAAACAGGACCACTATAGCGCCCTCTTGAAAATGCGTGATGAAAATCGTGTTGCTCCCTCCCCCATTTTGTGACTAAATAACAGTGATCAAATTGAATATGAAGCTGAAATCACAAACAATGAACGCGGCAATAAAGACCTAGAGACGAATACTAAATGCCCTGCTAGACCTAAAAAATGCAATAACTCCACTAAAGATCTGCCTATTGAGGTAAATAATATCAAAATATTGCACATAAATGCTCGCAGCCTCAATGGTAAAATGGATGACGTACGAGTAATGTTGATCACTAACGATATCGATATTTTATGCGTATCTGAAACATGGTTCGATTCACGAGTCGAAAGCTCATATCTCAGCATTGCCGGGTACAAATTGTACCGTTATGACGGAGTCAAGAGTAAGAGAGGTAGCGGTTCATGCATTTTCATCAAAGATGTCTACTCTACATCCTTAGTTCCGATAAAAGAAAAATGCGAAGACATAGAAATGGTTTGGCTCAATGTTCAAGTAAACAAACACAAGTCTTTCATTATCGGCAGTCTTTACAGACATCCGTCAGCATCTCTTCGTCCAACATTAGATTTCATTGAAAATACGCTTAGATCAATCTCTGCAGCCAAAAAGTCTTTCTATGTTTTCGGAGATTTTAACGTGGATCTGACAAATAAAAACAATCAGCTAAGCAAGATGCTGCACAGACTTAATCTTTCTCAAATGGTCCAAGAACCAACGCGAATTACCAACACTTCTAAAACTCTTCTTGACCTAGCAATTACCAACAATCCCCAAGCAGTACTCAGCACAGAAATCTTACCGTCCTTTTCTGATCACCATTCGGTAGAATGCCAAATCAATATTGCAAAAGAGAAACAGAAATCTAGTTACATTACATATCGCATGAAAAACCACTACTCCCCTGAAATATTTCAAGAAAAGCTATTAGACAGATGGAGTGAATTTCAAGGCATGGAAAACACCGATGATGTCAATCTACAAGTTTCGCTTTTCAACGAAAATTTCGTATCAGCTCTTAACGAATGCGCACCTTTCACTACGAAGAAAGTTAAGCCAAGAATTTCTAAATGGATAACAGATGAGATAAAACATTTGAGCAGAGCTAAAAGAAATTTGCAGCGTGAGTACAAACTGAATAAATCAGACAGTACGCGTCGAAAATTATATAAAGATCATGAGAAGATCCTACGAAGAAAAGTTAAGGAAGCAAAACGGGACTACTTCCACAAAGAACTCTTGGCGGCAAAACAAAACCCTAAAAGAACTTGGGAAATCATTAGAGAAGCTGCTCAGTATAAAAATTCAGACTGCAAAAGCACTTTTGACAACCCCTCAGAAATGGCGAATGACTTTAACACTTTCTTCTCAAAAGTTGGCGAAGATGTTTTCAATGAAGTATCCAGGACAGTTTCAGACACATCTACAGAGGCAAATCTGAGCGATGTTTCATCCCCAAATAGTAGCAACAAGTGGAGACCAAAGCCAGTTAGCGTCATAGAGATACGAAAAATCTTATACTCACTAAAGAATACTAAAGCGACTGGACATGATGGCATAAGCCTCCAACATATTAAAGACAGCTTCCCTGTCACAGCACCCTTTATTCGCTTGATAATAAATACATCTATAGTCACAAACAAGTTTCCCGATCAATGGAAACTATCCATAATTAAGCCATTACATAAATCTGGTGATATCGACATAGCGTCAAACTACAGACCAATCAGTCTCCTGCCTGTTATGTCCAAAATATTAGAAAAAGTAATAACAAACCAGCTCTCGTCTCACATAGACGAGTCACATCTACTGCATCGCAATCAATATGCTTACAGGAGGAATACCAGTACTCAGGACGCCCTGTTAAACATAACAGAAAAAATTTACAAAGATATTGACCAAAAAAAATTAACTCTCTTACTATTGCTTGATCTCTCCAAAGCTTTCGACAGTGTTGAGCATAAGAAACTTCTAAAAAAAATTTCAAACCTCAGAATAGACACTCAGTGGTTTGAAAGCTACCTACGAAACCGCTCTCATGCAGTGTGCTTGAATAACAAAATGTCATCATTCATACCAAATAACTTTGGCGTTCCTCAAGGTTCAATCATCGGCCCACTCCTATTTTCAATTTTCATCAACGATTTCCCCACCATGCCGGCAAACACAAAAATCTCAATGTATGCTGATGACGTACAAATTGCCATGACAAGCTCAACAGCGGATTTAACAGAAACACAAGCCAACGCTGAAAACCTTCTGAGAAATCTGAAATTGTGGTATGACCATAATGGCCTCAAACCTAACGCAAGTAAAACGCAATGCATTATTTTTGGATCACAGAATGCGACTGAAAATTTACCACCATTCCAGCTAACATTTGGAGACGATACAATTAAACCAGTCGATAAGGTTAAAAATCTGGGTGTTTGGTTTGACAAAAATATGACTTTCAATTCACACGTCGAAACAATGTGCAACAAAATTAACGGAACCTTAATGTTCTTTCATCGTATAAAGAACACACTTGACGAAAAATCTAGATTATTAGTGATTCAGTCTTTAGTTTTATCGCGTCTGGACTACTGCAGTCTTGTGTGGGGAGACTTACCTAAATGTCGTCAGGAAGAGTTGCAAAAATGTGTAAACTTCGCCGCCAAGGTGGTATGCAAAGGAAATTTTAATAAATACGATCATGTCACCCCTCTTTTAAGAAAACTCGACTGGATCCCAATACCGAACAGATTCATGATCCAGAAAGCTCGACGAGTATTCTCCTCTCTGTACCTCCCCCAAAGTAATGCAGAGGTGGTAAAATTTTTTCCATCTAATATCCCAAACGAAAGACCAAACCGGAGGAACGATGTTTTAGTCAGTTACCGTTCATCTAACGTGGGACAAAAAGCTCTCTCAGTTTCTGGAGCTTTTTTGTGGAACAAGCTTCCCCAGCATATCAAAAACTCTAAAACTGGAAAAGAATTTAGAGTAAATGTGTCACGTCATTTTACATCTCTGTCATAGGGCCTGCAGCATCTCGGTGTGAACTTCCCATCTATCAGAAATTTTAATTTTTCCTGAAATTTCTGTTAGAAATTTAGAACCTATTTCATTTTACGTTTGCTAAGCGATTCGTATATTCATCTTACTTATTTCTGTCGACAACAATGAGCACCACAGCCGTCAGTTCAGTGCAGCAGAACGAACGTTCTTTCCATAATTAGGAGTATTTCCTCATCTTTATTTTGTTATTTCTTTCTCTTTTCTGTATTAATATTTAACGTCCGTATGACAAATATACCATGAAATACATTTTGTGTGTACACCAATAAACAGGTTTATAGACGTGAGGGTTGTGCAAAGTTTATAATGAATTAAATTTTTGGCTAACGTTGTCTCGCTATTTCAAAATCATTCTCGAAGATGTTTTCAATCGATTTTCGGCTGAGCTGGAGGGAAAGGGGTAATTTAAGCATTGCATTTAGTCTTTTTCTTTTTTTTCTTTTCGTGCGTTCAGCGCACACTAGCACTGAACTTTCAAATCGGAAAAAACTCTAAATTTCTGTAATCAAAATTATCATTTTGGATCAAGGCCTAATCTTCCTCTATGTGCCAATTTTGTGAATATTCTCCACTCAGATGTGATATCCGGCCACAATGTTACTCCATTTTATCCCACGTACACATGTCCCTATAATGCTGAAGAGTTGTGTTGCTTCTTGACTATAATCTGATTTTTCTTAAAAATTTCTGTGAAGAAATTTAAAAACAGCTCATTTTTATGTTTTTCGAAGTCTTCTCTTCCTTTTAGTTATTTTTTTTGCGAAAAATTTCTTAGAATTACAGTGAGCTCAGCTGTCATTTTCTGTGTAGTAGATGGTAGGTTGCTTCTATCTTTTATGTTATATATGTATTTTTTTTTTTTTTTTTTCTAATATTTTATTTTCAATAAGTATATAAATTAATATGTGTGTGTACGTGTGTAGGTATATATATGTATCTACATAAATAGATATACATGTTTCTATTTCATTTCTTTACGCAAAAACCATTCGGTTAATAAATTTTATTGCAATTGCGAAATGATTCAAAAATAGATCTAGCACTTCCCCAGAGGGCGTTTCTGTGAATCGGATTAATGTCATATATAATTAATGAAATAAAGTGCAATTTGAGCATATGAATCGTAGTAAAATTATCTTTCTGTCCGTGTGTTGTACAAGCTATGAATTTTGATATTGAATATATGTTTGTTTACCCATTTCTACCAATATTTTGTAGATATTTGTCAATCATGAGTGGTAACCGGCTTACACTGTATCTCTATTTTATCCCATGTACCCATGTCCGCATGATGTGGTGAATATCGAGAAGATACGAAATATGTTTTTGGTGGTGATAGGGCTTTGCATATTTTTTAGGGCATATTTTTCATTTTTCATTCAACTACCCTTGACAGAGATAGACTATTGGCAAGCCACGTGTGGTTTGTCTATTAGTACGCCTCGTATATTTTGTCTATTAGGATGCCTCGTATGGTCTATCTATTTTGTACACCTCTGATAGCTTGTCTATTAGTACACCTCGTATAGTTTGCCTATTATTATTATGCCTCGTATGGCTTATCTATTTGTACACCTCGGATGGTTTGTCAATTAGTACTCCTTGTATAGAACTTTTGTTAGACTACTAGCCCACCACGAATGGTCTGTCTATTAGTACGCCTCGTATATTTTGTCAATTAATATGCCTCGTATGGTCTATCTACTTGTACACCTCTGACAGTTTGTCTATTAGTACACCTCGTATAGTTTGTCTATTATTATGCCTCGTATGGCTCATCTACTTGTACACCTCGGATGGTTTGTCAATTAGTACTCCTCGTATGGAACATTTGTTTTAGGATGCCCTATATTTAAGAAACTTTTAAAAGCCAATATGTTGGCATGTATCTCATGTGACAATTTGGAAATAAACATTTTTTCTTTTTTTTCTTTCTTTCTTTTTCATCTTTTTCTCTGTTTTCCTCTCATTTATTTGTGTGGAAGAAAGTATCAAAGCGCAGTAAGTTTGGCGGGCAGTGCCCTATGGGCCGCATATATTTAGCTATTTTGAATTCTCGTAATTGAAAACTGTAATTTGGGTATAATGATTCATGTAAACGATCGCCATGAATTGTACTGCAAGCAAGATAAATGTATAATGTTTTTGGAAATTTCTTGGTTTAAAACGTACGTACAATGCTGTGATGCTGGTTGACCCATTTGCACTACGCTAAGAATCTATGGGCTGCCTACCATTGTCTCACATGTTGAATTTTCAATTCGGATTAATGTCACTTTCTTAATTCTAAGCGTGCGTAATGTGCACTCCATTTATGTAAGCCGATTTAAAATAATCAGCTTGGCTATTTTCGCTATAAATAATTAACCGGTGGTTGTGAAACCGGGGTTTTGGCCGGGGTTTTTAGTTTTTGACTCCACCTTTTTCACTTCAAATTAATCCAAGTCAAGGTCAATTTACTCCAAGATAAGTTCAATTTAATCCAAGTCAGATTAAAATTAATCCGAGTCAGGTTCAAATTAATCCGAGTCAAGTTCAAATTAATGCAAGTCAAATTCAAATTAAACGTGCTGAGTATCCAGCATCAGGAGGCAGAGTGTGATGCAGATCTTTGAACGGAGTAACACATAGAAATGAATTATAAAAACTTCGTATTAACTATTCATTAATTTTTTTTTCAATTTTACACTAATGGCAGTGTGCATCCACTCAAATATTTCTGTTCAAAGACAATTATATGTTACACACGCACATACGCATAGTAGTATCGAGGATTTAATTACTCATATAGAGATTTATATGCGTTAAATTTCGTTCGTATGCATGCAACTACGAAAGATTACCATTTGATGATATGTAGATTTAACCTTTAAAAGAAATGTAGCAACGAAGTCTGTTTTTGGTTGTTCAAACGATTTTTGTAAAAACAGGTTTCAACTTTTTTCACCGGTCGAGATGATATATTTGCCTAGGCCTATTCATTGGGATTGGATTGCCCAATTTTTATTGCTATTACAGATTTGTATCTTTGTAGTAATGTACTCATATAAATTGTAATCAAATGGTATCGTACACAAGTACTCAGTGAATCGCATTTGCTCATTTCTTTAAAAGGTTAAATCTACACATCGTCCAGTTGCAATCATTTGTAATTGCATGCACATTTTATTTCATAAATGTGATGAAGTGGAATTTCAGGCATGTAAATCTTTATATGAGTGTAAATAATTCCTCGATACTATGTGTATCTGTAACATAAAAGTAACTATGAACATAATAATTTGAATGGATGCATACTGCCATCAATTTAGAATTATAAAACAACTTTAGTGTGTAGTATAATACGAAGTTTTTATAATTGACTTCTAACTGTTACTCCGCTCAAAGATCTGAATCACACTCTGCCTCCTGATGCTGGATACTTAGCACATTTTACGACAGCTTGTTTTAACGCTGCAGAAATTTTATGTATTCCTTGCTTGAAAGGAAAAACGTTTTTCTTGCTCATCACATCCAACAGATAAATTTTTAATAGAAAAAACGCTCAAATTAACGAGGGATGTATGTCAATTATTAATTAAACTTGGAGCTGGATTAATTTGATCTTGATTTGAATTAATTTAAACTTGACTTCGATTAATTTGAACTTGACTTGGTCTAATTTGGACTTTACTTGGATTGATGTGAACTTGATTTGGGTTCATATGAACTTGACGTGGATTAAATTTAATTTGAAATTGACTTGGATTAATTTGAACTTGACTTGGATTACTAATTTGAAGTCAATACAGCGTAGTGTGCCCGGCTATCCGCTCGTGAAAAATTCACGTGTCTTTTAAATGAATTTAAAACCATTTCTCACGAGATTTGCAATTTCATTGCAATCCTGAAGAACATGCTGTCACTGAGAAGAAAAAGCAGTATCTATGCTACCATCCAGTGTAATTATAATCCAGTGCACAGTTGTTGACATGAAAGAATCTCGACTTGGAGAGGTCCTAATCTCAGCAGTTATTGATAAGACTCTATTTTCGTTAATTTACTTTTGTATTTCCTCTGAAATAGCAAACTGAACTTGGATACTGAGGTCCGGAATTAGTCTTGTTGTAATTAATTACCTTCTCTGATGAAACTTGAAACTTCTTATTCAAAAACCCTACAAAATTAAAAAAGCTTCCTTCCCCATAGGGTCGTAAGGATTGAGCGCCTCACAAAGCCAGTAAATTAACAATTTCTCTCTATGTACTTTGACAGTATTATTTGGCTCCCAGTTTTTATATTGAGTAAATGTTGTTTTCTAAGTCAGCTGTTTGCCAGTAGACTAAGACGACTTGCTACAATAGGCAGTTTTGTCACTGCTGCAACCTAAACTGCCTTTGTTTGTTTTCAATACATAGACATTTAGTTTTTCTTCTTGTTCGTTTTTTTCTATTTTTCAATTCTTATTCAATGTTTGGTTTTTATTCAGCTTCCAGGAATTGATCATTTTGTGTCGATTTTAGATGGCCTCATAAATATTTAGTTTAGAAAGTTTTCTAAGATGCACCAGCCGCTCCTCGTCGTATATTCGCTTCACAAATGGTGCACACGGCAATTTCTACACTCTTCACCGATTTGTGAAAGTAATCCCATACTGCTGACGCACTACTTTTAGTCATTATTCCGGGTGTCTGGCGAAAATGTCACTGAGTTTTAATTGATTATACTTCCGCTTTAAATTTACATATT
The DNA here is from genome assembly GCA_030386875.1 of Morinoia aosen. Taxonomy (NCBI): domain Eukaryota; kingdom Metazoa; phylum Arthropoda; class Malacostraca; order Amphipoda; family Talitridae; genus Morinoia; species Morinoia aosen. The sequence goes on from CM059557.1 coordinate 69,017,130, forward strand.
TTAATTTTCATCTTCTCAGAATGTAGTAAATTTTATTTCATTTTCGAATAATTTATGTTTTAATAATCGTTTAATAACAACTTTACATTGATCGATTACCTAAAACGGATAGGAAAACTAATTTTTCGCAGGACAACATTTTAAAACAATATTTATAGTCTTCCTTATTTTGCACATCCCAAAAAACCGAACAAACAAAAACTTAAAAGAGTAACAAAGCAATACATTAAATAAAGTTTAAATAAAAAAGTAATTTAGAACCCTTCGACATACCCACCATTTCTCTTAAGGCAAGCATTACTTCTAGCCACTATTAAACGAAGAGTTTTGCGGATCATTTCACTGTTTTCTTTTAGTTCTTGAAACACTTCAACTCGTTGTCGAAGAATTATTAACGATGGAGGTGATGTTTTGAAATTGCGTTCCTTCACAGTAGGTATTGAGAGATGAAGATGATCACCAGTGTTGTTTTTAAAATTTTTCCTTTGAAGAAATAGTTTTTCGGTCTCTTTCAGTTAATCGATCACTGTAGAGTGGTTAATAAACGATTTTCAAAAACTTGAATTATTCGTAAAATGAAAACAAGAAACATTGGATCGTCGTGACTAACGCACTGTGTCGCGACCGCCGAGCTGAAGAAGGCGTAGCGCGCGTCCAGTACCTGTGTTCTTTGAATGGTAATCCCAGTTATGATGTGATAAAGTACTTGAGAAATTTATACGCGAACGTGAAGAACATAAGACACATTCTGATAGAGTGTCTAGGAGTACAACACCAAGCGGATGGAGCGAGTTGCGGTCCATTCTCACTGGCATTTATGACGTCCGTGGTAAATGGAGAAAACCCGTGCCTCGTCACATATGTGAAGGAGGAAATGCGTTCCCATATCATACAGTGCCTTCAAGGACGCTCTATAACACCCTTCCCTTCGTTGATAAAAGACGAAAATTTCACGATGGAAGGGGGGAAACCAATTGGACTGCACGGACGCGAAGTTATTAGCTGTCGAACAATTAGCCTATAATAATAACTTGGATGTCTCCAAAAGCGTAGGTTATTTCGTGCGGCTATTACAACTATCTTATGAGATTCCTTCAAATGAGCGAGAGTAGTAAAATTATGAATCTTAATTTTTATTTATTGTGTACTCACATCAAATGTCCTTAGTTGCAAGTTCCTCCATCAGTGTCTCGTGAATACGAGTACAAGCCGCTTCCCGAGCATATAAAAACCAAAAGTGCTAGAGAATGTAATGGAAAGGAAATATTTCACTTCACATCGCATATCTTTGTTCATTTGCCTGCAAAGTGCAGTTCATTTTGAAACAATAATTAGGTTCATAAATAACCCATGCGTATAATCTTTTTACCTATTTCTGATTGTGATATAAATTTATTACGGTGCCTGTATTTGATCCCACGTACCCATGTCTGTCTGTTCTTTGTTCATGCGAATCCTGCGAGGACGAAGGAGTTGTTGTTCTGAAACTGTAGCTTGATTTCCATAAAAATCCTGTTCGAAGATTAGCAATGAACTCATTTTCACGTTCACTAAGTCATTAAAATTTATAACAAAATTATTTCTGTCGACTATTATGAGGAAGAAAACCGTCACTTCGATATAGCAGGGCGGGCGACTGCCATTTGCGTTATTGCGAGTTTTATCAAATTTTCTTTGCTTGTGTTTTTCTATATGATTTTTGGTCATGTTTGTGTTTGACATGACTGCAAAGAAAAGAATGATACGTATGCAAGGTCAGCATACGTTTCTGGAAACAAATTTTATTGCCATCTATAAGATGAGCAAGCTGTGAAATTCATTGTGCACGCTTAAGTGTGTGCTTGTTTCTTGATGTGCGAGGTTTAGTATAGCTCATTTTTGGCTAACCTTGTTTCTAAGTATTGTAGTAGCGTTTTGTGATATAATTGTTTTAGAAAGATTGTATGATTTCATAAAATACTGGCACCTAATAAATGAGGCGTAATTCGTATACAAACATGTTTACGTAGCAGGATCTGAGGAACCGTAGACAACTGCAACTTTCTATTCTTAAGCATGGAATGAATCTACTAATGAGGTTAATCTACTGTTTCAATAAAGGCACAGTGCGGCCCAAATTTTAGCCTCACTATTACGGCCAGCTGATTTCTGCTAGCTTGCCTATATAGTGGGGTTAGAAATAAAGCCTACTCACAACACAAGAAGAAAACTGGGTTTTAAAAATTTACAACGACGACCTTCGGACAAAAAAACGAGCGGCAGATATGAAAACGGACACGCGATCAACTCGTCTCGGATGTTGAAGGAAGGAAGAAATTTTAATTTCGTCGTCAATGACCAGTGCTATTTGAAATTCGAAGGTGCGATAGTTTAGAAATTCGACTCAGCGGAAAATGAAACTTATTGGCCGACTTCCCTGCCTACGTGCTGTACTCTCATTTATATGCAAGCAATCTGCGACTCCTGAATGAAGGACTTCAGTTAGTTGGAACTTGTGCGATATTTCAAATATTGAACCGTAAAGTAGTGATTCTCTAGGATAGTCTTCAATATTTAAGATATCATGCATTTGCTGATAATGAAGAAACAAGAAAATATTCACTGAAACATCAAAATATTAGAATCATGAAAATATTCACTGGATTCCAAAGTAAAACGTATGTGATAACGATGGATAGTCATGCAAAAAGTCATGCGCAGCGATGGGATTTGAACCCGTGACACCTTGACGTAAGGGAATTGGTCATGCGAGCACCGAAAGTTGGTTTGGTAAGTTCTTTCTCATTTTTTAATGAACAGGCAGAGCACAACAGAGGTATTTATTATTACTTCCCTAAATGCATATGTTTCGGAAATTGATACAAATTTCACAGTTCTATTTTCACTTGGACACTTTTGTAAGTATAGGTAGGCCTATGTGTAGAAGAGAACAAGAAAACTATCACTAGATGTACAAAACTATCAAGCTATAAAATTCTTTCAGTTCGAAAACCTCTATTGTATTTTATTGATGAACCATATTTAACAACTGAAGAACAGGTCAAGAAGGTAACCTGAGGATCAGGTATTGACGACAGTGCACCGGGTGTAACTTGTGATGTTGCTTGCAACTGAGTATGTATGCGAGAGGTCCCATAATTGTACAAAATTTCTGGATTAATGAACAAATTTGCAGTGTTCCCTTAAAAACAGGACAATCAAATTGCACCACTCGTCTTACAGGATATATTCAATGATATTGTGCATATGCATAAAGCACTTTGCATATTACACCTGTTATAGTGTATATGCGTAATCGCATATGTGATTTTGCATATGCACAAGATAATTTTTTGCATTGCATAAAACATTCTGCATATCTCTTTGAGTGCATATATGCAAGTTATGCATTAGCACAGCTCTACTTATAATATTGCCTCACAAAAGTCTACATGAGTAAGAAAAACATGAAAATGATCATTCTCAACTGAGAAAAAAATTTGTCACCTCCGGGATTCGAAGAGGCACGATGTTGGTTGAGTGTGCCTAGAAAGACATGGCTATGGACCAGCATTCGAACAGCACGTCATAACTTAGGTGAGCGCGGCATTTGCGAGCGCGGATTATCGGGCTAGGAGAAGGTGGAGAAACCTTGCTCTCTGTCATCCCCCAGGGAGCGTATGACAGTTTTATTATACACTCTCCGTTGCAGAATAAATTGATGTTTAAAATGAAACCAATTTCAAGTATTTAGGTGCAATAGTTTAAATATAAATGATGGCGGAAAATGAGGTTAATCGAGAAAATCGGCCGACCATTGCGAGCGTATGAAAACTTCCATCCATGCCTCGCCATAAAACGTTTGAGAGTTTTATTATACACTCTCCGTTGCAGAATGAATTGATGTTTAAAATAAAACCAATTTCAAATTTTTAGGTGCAATAGTTTAGGAATAAATGATGGCGGAAAATGAGGTTAATCGAGAAAATCGGCCGACCATTGCGAGCGTATGAAAGCTTCCATCCATGCCTCGCCAAGAAACGTTTGAGAGTTTTATTATACACTCTCCGTTGCAGAATGAATTGATGTTTAAAAGAAAATCAATTTCAAATTTTTAGGTGCAATACTTTAGAAATAAATAATGGCGGAAAATGAGGTTAATCGAGAAAATCGGCCGACCATTGCGAGCGTATGAAAACTTCCATCCATGCCTCGCCAAGAAACGTTTGAGAGTTTTATCATACACTCTCCGTTGCAGAATGAATTGATGTTTAAAATGAAACCAATTTCAAATTTTTAGGTGCAATAGTTTAGGAATAAATGATGGCGGAAAATGAAGTTAATCGAGAAAATCGGCCGACTACTGAGGGGTCACGAGAGCCACGCTTCCTGCCGCCCGCTGGGGCGTAAAAAATTATTTAAATACATAAAAATGTTGTACTCATCACGAGCATTAATTTGGTTATAATTTCAAGATTGTAGGTCATATAGTTCAGAAATTACCCTTTTTGTTAGGGTAACTCGGTAAGGATCTAAGATGGGTTCTCTGAAATGGCGCGCCGGTATGCTAGTTCCATAGGAAAATGCTTTTCACTCGCCTGAAATTTGAAGTATAAAGGAAATAAAGAAATAAGAATATAATGTGCACAAATTCTATGCTGATCAATGACATACTGCTTATTTAAAAAAATTAATATCATTATAAGCTTTTCATTCCAAAAAGGTAACATAAATCTTGTGGTAGGGTGCTATCACCTCTAATTGTATCTAGGTAAATTTTTATGTGTAAATTATTCTGGAAGTAAAATGAGATGACAAATTTTACCAGATTTACCATGAAAAAACTTCACTGGCATTGTTGAAATTTTGATCTCTCCTTTATGTTGAAATTAGCAAGTAGTAAGCTTAGAATCTGCAGTGCTCAGCATGAAAGCTAGCCTTAGTTTGGACTGCAGACTGTAAAACTTGTGTACTGTATATTGGATGCATTTTCAGAATAGCTTGACTATGTGAGGGCCTGAGCTAAAGGTTAGGTAGGCTTACTTTTTGTTGAAATAGAATAGGTTTTTGTTCGTTACGGACCATCTTTTTTCGGTTCACTGCTGTCCTGTTTTTCAGCACCTACTACTTTCTTCTTCAACTTTTTCTTGCTGCATGAACTTCTTTCTTAGCTTACTGTTTTTGTGCACCTTATGCATAAATTCCTCCTTCCCTCAACTCCATACTAAATGGTGCCTTCTTCCTTCCTTTCTTAGAAAATATTTGTTGTGGTTATGGGAAGCTAAAACTTTCTTATTTAATAATAATAACTAGTATTACCGGTTCAACCCGAGTATCGGGTTGTCCGACTTGCCTAAAAATAAAAAAAAATAAATAAAAAATAAAAAAGAAAAAAAAATGATAAAAAAAAATAAAAAAAAATAAAAAAAAATAAAAAAAAATAAAAATAAACAAAAGAAAAAAATAAAAAAATAAGAAATAAAAAAATAAAACAAATGAAGAAAAAATAAATAAATAAATAAATAGTTTTCTGCAAATATAGACACCAGTGGCTTCAATTTAATACCTCACTTGACCATATAGACTCAGCCAATTTTCTAAACGGACTCGGACAAATTTTGAGTTACTGAATTTAGTATATAGATAATAATAATAATAATAATTCAGAGTCGCTCTTTTTTCTTGTGTGGCCTATCTAATCTGAATTTTTTAGATTTACTCTTAATGACTTTCTATTTTGTGGCTAAATATCAAGGTGAAAGATGACAAGAGAGATGCAAAATCTTGTCTATGATTTTCCATTGTAAAGTGCTACTTTTTATGGCTATCATCTTTTTGAAAATGCTAATCATCATCTAATTTTTATGGCAATCATATTTTTTGAATTTTTTTTTATAGATATCTAACTGTTCTATGCTTACCATTCATTGTGAGCTTCTATCAATATTTTTGAGATATGAGGGGAAAATTCATGCTGCTTATCATAACTTTATTGTGAGTGCTTCAAAAATGTCATGTGAAGCAACAGAGCCATGTTTCAAAAAAGCCTGTCTTATGTTTATGTTAATGATTGTATTTGTATTTTGCTCTCCTTTTATGTTTCTTAATAGAAGTAAAATGAGTCTGGTAATTCACTAAGGAATACATACAAGCAAAAATGAAATGTAGAACATTCTCCAGATTAAGGGCTGATTTCTTTACTTGTCATTTTTTACGAGTCTTACCAAATTGGTATTTGTTTTTTTTAGACTTGTTTTTTTTCATATATAAGGCTATGTGACATTGGGATTGTTATTAAATAACACCGATAAATTGACGTATATTACCCAACAATAACTGTTAGTGAAAAATTGTGAGAACCAGCGTGAGTGTGTTACCTTGTTTGGTTGTACTTAGAGACGTGACTAAAAAAAACCATACCGTTTTTTTTTTAAAAAACATGTTGTTTTTACCAAACAAAACCGTGGCCAAAAAAACGTGGATATTTTTTTTTAATATTTTGTCTGGAAATAACTCAGCAAGAAAAAGAACCACATTACATTATTTGTTTTCATGTCAAATTACAAAATAAAACAGCATACTTCTTAATTGATGTTTTCCATGCTTTTATGAAATTTTTCATTTTCTGCGGTTTCATGGTTTGATATTTCATTTATTTTACAATACATGTGAATGACCTTCAACTCCCAAAATGGTGTGTTATAATAACATATCTTTATTTATGGTCATTGATGGAGATGTGACTAAAAACCATGCTGTTTTTTTAAAAAACATGTTATTTATCCAAAAATTATGAATAAAAAACATGGATATTAATATATTTATGTGACCTTAAAAATCCAATGCTGTTTTTTTTAGAACATTGTTTTTTAACAGGAAAATCTTGACTAATAAAACATGGCTATTATATTTTATGAGACCAAAAAATTGTTTTTTTTTTCAAACATTCTGAAAAAATCATGACTAAAAAAACACATGTAAATATCAGGAAAGTTATTTTTCTTTAATCGAATTGTCTTTAGAAACTTATAAACAAAGAATGCTGTTAATATTGAAATCATGTTTATTAGAACTGTACTAGGTCTTAGAATAAAATATCTACAAAGAATATATTCACTCCATAAAACCTTTCGGAGACCAACTCAATCCTCAGTCATTCAGTAAAATTTGGTGAAATGGACAATGAATTTTCACTGTTCCTTTGAAAAACATTTGACTGAATGACTTACTGAGGATGGAGCCAGTCTCCAAAAGGTTTTATAGAGTGAATAGATTCTTTGTGGATATTTTATTCTAAGACCTGGTACAGTTCTAATGGATATTAATATATCTTATGTGACCGAAAAATCCATGCTGTTTTTTGAATGTTTTTGTTACAAAAAAGTCATGACTAAAAAACACGGATATTAATATACTTTATTTCACCATAAACAACCATGATGTTTTATTTAAAAACATCTTTTTTACAGATAAATCATGATTAAAAAATGTGGATATTAATATATTTTATGTGCCAAAAAAAACATGCTGGTTTTTTCAAATCATGTTTTCTTTACCAAAAAATCATGACTAAAAATCATGGATATTAATGACTTTGTGAAAAAAACATGGTTTTTAAAATGTCTTGTTTTTTTGGTCAGATAAAATTTGATAACACTGGTGTTTTTTGTAAAAAATCTTTTCAAAAAGCATGGTTTTTTGGTCACATAAAATAAATTGATATCACTGTTTTTTTTTTACTGACTAGATTAGTCATTAGTTTTAGCCTCCCTACTCAGCAACAAATGCGATCCAAAGAGAGGAAGGAAGATTATGAAACAAGATCAAAGTTGAAGAAGACAGTAGTAGGTGCTGAAAAACAGGACAGCAGTGAACCGAAAAAAGGTGGTCCTCAACATAACAAAAACATTTTATTTTAACAAAAAGGAGGCCTTTCCTAACTCTCAGCTTGGACCCTCACATTGTCCCCCTGGGAGCGCTAGTTCCCATAGATACAATAATTGTATCCCCCTGAGGAGGTTTTTTTTACAAAGAAGTCTTGACCAAAAAATGAATGATAACTTTTTAATAAAAAAAACATGTTTAAAAAAAACAATGATTTTTTTGGTAACATAAAATATGTTAATATCCATGATTTTAAGACACGATTTATTACGAAAAAGACATAAAATAGCATGGTTTTTTGGTCACAAAATATATTCATATCCAGGTTTTCTTATACATCATTGTTTGTAAAAAATATATTTTTAAAAAACAGCATGGGGTTTTTTAGGTCTCATAAATATATTCATGTTTTTTTTAGTCATGATTTTTTAGTACAAAAACATTTTTTTGGTCTCATAAATATATTATTCATGTTTTTTCAGTCATGATTTTTTAGTACAAAAACATTTTTTTGGTCTCATAAATATATTATTCATGTTTTTTCAGTCATGATTTTTTAGCAAAAAACATGTTTTTTAAAAAAACTGCATGGGGCTTTTAGGTCACATAAAATATATTGTCTTTTAGTCATGATTCTTTGTAAAAAACCAGCATGGTTATATTTGGTACCAGAAAATATATTAATATTCATTTTTATCATTCAGAATTTTTTGTAAAAAAACATGTTTTTAAAAAAACAGCATATTTTTTGGTCACCTAAAATATATTAATATCTATGGTTTTTAGTCATTTTTTGTAATGAAAACAAAAAAGAAACCATACAGTGAAAGTGGTGGCAGATAACCCACAATTACCTAGAGGAGTCTAATGACTTTTTGCAGGAGCCACAGAACTTACCACAGAACTTATATTGATGGAGTCAAAATTCATAGCTTATTATCTCTGCAAAGGCTGATTTTTTTGGTCACATATAAATAAAATCTGACATAGTAGAGATAGTAAGGTCTGAATTTCAACTCCATCAATATAAGTTCTGTGGCTCCTGCTGTTCCTCTTAGACGCCTCTAGATAATTGTGGGTTATCTTCCACCACTTTTACTGTATGTTTTTTTTTGATGTTTTTATAACAATGAAATGACCAAAAAATATGGATATTAATATATTTTAGGTGTCAAAAAAAAACCCAGACATATACTTAACAAAATTTAGGTGTGCAAAAAAAACAAAAAAAACACATAAAAACACGTTTTTTTGCAAAAAAAACACAATCAAATAGAACAGTTTTTTGGATCACTAGTTGTACTTGAACCTATGTACAGTGCTTCTCTGCCTTATTCGTTGTACATGATGCTATGTTCAGTACTTCACTGCCTATTACGCTTAATTTTTCCTTTTTTCTTTAATTTTTTTAATTTTTCCACAGCTCTTTTTTGCACTTTTCCCCTATCACTTTCTCCCTTTTGACTCCTTGTATTTTTACATTCTCTATTACACTATAGTTTATCATTACCTCCATTTCCTTGTGTATGCATTGCAATATTGCCTCATATTCAACATCATCTCTCTCTCAACAGCTGAACCTTTTTATTAAATACTCTCACCTGCATCTTGATTCATCATATTTCTAGTGACAAATTTCAATCTGTACCCTTACTACCAACTAAAATGTGTGCTTATTGAGCCAGAAACAAATTCAAAAACTGCTAACTTGAGAAATTCACTAATTTTTATTTGCCTTTCAGGTACCGGATGAAACTGAAATAATTTCAACGTCATCAAGGTGGATGAAGAGGAGCTGAAAGCTGCTGCGGTATTCAACTGAACCACCAATATTGGAGGAATTTTTGCTGCGGGAAGTGGAAGATGCTGCCGCTAGAGCTCCGGTTACCTCGTCATGTAAACAGACATGCATCACCAGCAGCAGAAGAAATTCTTTGACTCACTGCACTATAAGTTGTTCCATTTTCAGTGAGCTAGTTTCCTGTTTCCATCTTTTTGTGTCATTTCAAAAGCATATTCGGTCTGTTGATCTGTACAAGGGACTTGAATTGTGCAGTAAATCTTTCGTGCTATTATTTTTATAAGAGGCTCTTGCAGTATCTGTTGAATCAAATCAGCCACTTACTAGGCTTCAGCAAAAATGTTTGTGAATTAATTCATGATAACTGCCCTAAACATCCCACCTACCTACTGTTCCAAAATAAAAATGTAAATAAAGTTTTTCTTCAGATGTAGAACATTATAGTCAATCAGAGCTTACAATAGAGCTCTGCAGGGTACCTTTTCTGTGATGCACAAGTGATTCACTGTACTTTTCTCCTGAGTCCTTGTTCTCATGTTCTAGGGTGATATATAATAAATTTTGTTGTATCACATTATTCAGCTTATTTTAGATCGTTTCTGGATTTTAAATCGTTTTTTACATGGGTGTAGGCTGCTGGAAATAGTGTTATGGACACATTGGGCGGATATGTTGCAGAGCAGCTGTTTGAATGCACTTCTGTGTGCACAATTAATTTATGCCTATAGTTCAGTTATTTCATTAGAATCAATTACGTGCGAGTTACTGTTTCCTCATGTAAAACCCATGACTTCCCCGTTGCTGTATGTACAGCAACACTTCATACATTCCGATTGAAATATAACAAAGCTTAGTTTTAGTGGTAGTGTTACTTACTCGATTACTCAGCTGTAAACCAAATTAACACCAAAAAAAATGATTGAGTTAAGGCAAAATTTCTGTGTGACATAATTTGTCTCTCTCATTTGGTAGCCAAGTGGAGCCAGTAAATTTGGACTTGAAAGTAAACTTATATTTGTGTTTTCTGGATGGCCTGGTGCTATTCCTGTCTGCTGTGGCCAAACTTGAGACATTTAGTCAGGCATGCTGAGGCTCATCATTCTGTCCGAGGCACCATACAACCTACATTTGTACAAATATCTGCGCACTACTCGCTCTCAGCTCAGTAAGTGGCGTTAATTAAACTCCCAATGACTCTTAATGAACAACAACTTAGTCATCGACTTGTGCTAGCCTTATTTTGTTAGTGTCAGATGAATTTAAGGCTATGAAGTGTTATATTGTATCACGCGTGTGATAAAACTTTTTCTTTGTCTGTTTATAATTTAAGGCTGTGAACTATTATGTCGTTCATCTGTTCTCGCTTACAACACATTAATGGATGGTAGTGCAAGGTTTATTTGTTGATTTGGTTCGGTGTATTGCTAGGGTCAAGCGATATAAATAAGCATTACTATCTACGCGCTACACATATTTGTTGTCCTTTTTTTTCGTAATTGGAACTCGGCAAAAAAAATTGGATGTACTCATTGAAACCTTTGCATTCTTATGACATATTCATTGTTTTGGTTTTTAAATGAATTATTTGATAAGCTTTAGACTGGCTGTGAAAATACACACGTAACTAGAGTTATGATTACCTTTCAAGTTTTTGCATTCTACGGCTTATGTTGGAATAGGTACACTTCCCGGCAGTCTCAACAAAGTTAACGTAATTTTTAAAAAGTTATCTGGAGTGTTGTCTTGTTATTAAACAACGCAGTTTGCTTCTGAGCGTGCCGATTAATTTACTTCTGCTTATTGATGATCACACAATTGTGTGTAAGAACTATTTTAGCGTTTTGAATGATTGATTTGGAGCATGCATCCAATAGTTGGTGAAAGATGCGTCGTAGGCTTCCCACTCGCACTGAGCTAGAAGAACCGGTACCCAAATAGTAAGTTTGACGTGAACTGGTCTTTCTAATGTTTATCTTTATAGTCTATTAAAAATGTGAGGGCCCAAGCTAAAGGTTAGGTAGGCTTTCTTTTTGCCAAAATAACATAGGTTTTTGTTTTGTTACGGACCATCTTTTTTTGGTTCACTGCTGTCCTGTTTTTTCAGCACCTACTACTTTCTTCTTCAACTTTGATCTTGTTTCATGAACTTCTTTCTCATCTTACTGTTTCTATGCCCTTTCTGCATAGATTCCGCGTTCCCTTAATTCCATACTAAATGTGACCTTCTTCCTTCCTTCCCTTTGGATCTCATTTGTTGAGGAGATGTAGGCTTAAACTAACTAATAATCTAATCTGTAGTCTATTATGATATATTTTTTTCCTTTTTGATTTTACCAGTTCATTTTTTTATTTAATACTCCTTTATTTACTGGTATGCCCCTCAGGGGGTGCAACTATTGTATCTGTGGGAATTAACGCTCCTAGGGGGACTATGTGAGGGCCCGAGCTAAACTTTAGGTAGGCTTCCTTCTTGTTGAAATGGAATAGGTTTTGTTTTGTTGTGGACCATTTTTTTAAATTTACTGCTGCCTTGTTTTTCAGCTCCTACTTCTTTCTTCTTCAACTTTTTCTTGCTTCATGAACTATTTTCTTAGTTTACTATTTCTGTGCACCTTGTGCATAGATTCCGAGTTCCATCAACTCCATAATAAATGGTACCTTCCTCCTTCCTCTCTTGGAACATCTTTGTCGTGGTTAAGGGAGGCTAAAACTTTCTTATATAATAATAATCAAAATAATGATAAAAATAATAATAACTTACTGGTATGCAGAGCACTAGTCCTGATGTTTGAAGATAGCGCTTATGCATTAGGAGGGCTGCCATTTGCGCTCTGTGATGTTTAGCAAGTCATTATGTACGACTACTCCTTACCTAGATTTAAATGCTCAGTTTTATGTTGTCTCGGGTGTACATTTTGGAATTTATTAGCCGGAAAATGTTAAACGTGCCTTGTCGGTCGGTGGTGTACCAATTATTGTTTTTGATGAAAAAAATAGTTTATTTAATTCATTATCGTCAAAAGTTTACGTAACATCGAGATATTAGAAACGAAATATATTTTTAAGTAATAGGAATATTTATTCAGGGACGAGTTGTTGGCTCAAATTTTGTTCCTATCCTTATAGAACAAGTGATGTAAAGTCCAGAGATTCCTTAGGTTAAGACCAAATTTTTTTGGTTCATTGGTGTCCTGTTTTTCATCACCTATGACTTTCTTCTTCAGGTTTAATTTTGTTTCATAACCTTACTCCTCAATTTATTGTTCCTATACTGAGGTTCTCTTGTGTGGAAACACCCTTTGTATTAATTATGCAGTTCCTTTCAACTCCGGTGCTTGGCGTTTCCTTCCTCTCTTTGAACGGTTGCATTGTAGTAAGGGAATGGAGGCTAAACCCAAGTCGGAATTCAATCTATAGAACTAGTCAGTTTTTATAATAAATACTTGATGTTCTATGTGAGAATGTGTAAAGTCCCCCGACTGTGTCACTTTGAGCAGCTTTGTTGTGGTAAGGAAGACTGAATCTATGTCGCAACCTAATTTATAGAACTAGACAGTATTTTTAATAAAAACTTGTTGTTCTACGAGAGAATATGTAGAGTCCTTCAGCTGTGCTCGCTTTGAACAGCAAGGAAGGCTGAATCTATGTCGTAACCTAATCTGTAGAACTAGTCAGTTTTCATTATGAAAACTGGGTGTTTTATGGAAAGAGATTCAAAGTCCCACGACTAACGTAAGCCATCAATTTATTGAGAATAGAAAACGTTTTTGATTCCGTTGCAGATCATCTTTGGATTCACTGCTGTCATTATTTGTTTTTAATTAGCGATTGAACTATTCATAATTTTTCAACATGAAAATATTGTGGCGTAACTCGTGAGTGATATTGAATGCGGTAGCCCTTTAAGGGAAACACAGATTGGAATGAACAAAAGTACAGGATTTTTATTCACTCTTCTCCCTCAGAGGGACACAACTATTGCATCCATGGGAATTAACACTCCCTCGGGGAAAATATGATGGCCCGAGCTGAGAGTTGGGTAGGCTTTCCTTACGTTTAAATGAAATGTCTTTCTTGTGTTAAGGAACATATTTTTCTGGTTCACAGCTGTCCTGTTTTTCAGCACCTACTACATCTTCGAATTTGATCTTGTTTCATAATATTCTTTCATAACTTACTGTTTCCATGCCCTTTCTGCATAGATTCCGCGTTCCCTTAACTCCATACTGAATGTTGCTTTCCTCCTTGCTCTTCCCCTCAGGGGGATACAACTATTGTATCTATGGGAATTAGCGCTCCCAAGGGAAAAATGTGAGGGCCCGAGCTGAGAGTTAGGTAGGCCTTCTTTTTGTTGAAATAAAATGTTTTTTGTTATGTCAAAAACCACCTTTTTCGGTTCACTACTGTCCTGCTTTTCAGCACCTCTGACTTTCTTCTTCAACTTTTATCTTATTTCATGAACTTCTTTCCAATCTTACTGTTTCTATGCCCTTTCTGCATAGATTCCTCATATTCTTATCTCCATACTAAATGGTGCCTTCCTCCTTCCTCTCTTCGATGAGCTTTAATTTTGCAGCGGTTAGGGAGGCTTAAACTAACTTATAATCTAATCTAATCTAATCCTCCTTGCTCTTTTTGGATCGCATTTGTTGCTGCGGTTAGGAAGGCTAAAACTAACGACTAATCTAATCTATCCTTCTCTCTTTGGATCGCCTATGTTGCGGATAGGGAGGTTTAAACTAACTAATAATCTCATTTAATTACGTGTGTGATGGAGTCTTGTGTAGGAACAAATCTTGTGCACACATTCCCCGTTGTGTGAAGTTCATATTGAATGATTTCTAACTTCCTTTGATTGGACTTTGTTGCGGTAGGGAGGCCTGTATCACCAATAATCTAACCTTGAAATATTTTGTTTAGTTTGTACCGACTTTTTTTCGGTCCATTGCCATCCTATTCTCTGCAACCTTACATATCCATGGTAGATTTTTCATTGTAAATTTCATACCTTGATGCTTCCATCCAAAGCATATTTGGGAACACACCTCGTGCATAGATTTCCTGATTTCTTATTTCCGTACCGATTGGTGCCTTATTCCTTCCTGTTTATGAAACACCATTTTTCGTGGGGAGAAGTTATGAAATGATGTCATTTTCATCTAGATTTTCGGTATTTTATCATTTATTCATATCATCATCGCAACAATGTGAACGCGAGTAATTATAACTTCCCCTCACAACGATAACAATACTCTCTGTTCTTAGCGCTCCCATGGGAAATGTACAAGTTCTTGAGCGAAAGGTTAGGTAAGCCTTTCGTTAAATAAAGTAGTCTTTAAGATTTTTTGACCATTTTTTCGGTTCACTGCTGTCCTGTTTTTCAGCACCTATTACTTTCTTCGTCTACTTCTGTCTCTTTTCATAAACTTCTTTCTTAACTCACTGTTTCTATTTCCCTTAACTCCAAAACTAAATGGTGCCTTCTTATCGGAAGTCTTATTTTAGCTTAGGAGTTTAGATGCTGAAAAAGGATATACAACTGTAAATCGATACTCCTGCTCATTCAGTTCGTGAACTTACATGCAGAATATATCGCAGGTTTTATTTCAAATAAATATCTGAAACTGAATCTTATGTTATCCTTTTTTACGATTAAACACAGCGCGCAATAGTCAGCTTCATCTGCATGGAAAAAGTATTAAAATGTTTTGTATGATTGAATAAAGTAAATTTTCCTACAGTTTGGATAGAGCTGTCTATTTATGAAGCTGCCGGAATGATAAAATTGAAGACCGATAACCTTTTAGTTCTGGTAGATTTGTACGTATCAGGACGGAATTCAATTTTTCAAAAATCCAAATCCGTTATCTGCGGCGGCACGCCGGCAGTCGGCCATGTTGTTGATCGTACGTCTGGCAGGGCAGAGTACGCTACGTAGTAGCAGTACGCTGCCGCCGCCGCTGACGTCATGGTGTGTAGGTGACGTCATCTGGCTTGATTGAAATGAAGCCTCCTATTGGCTAATCGAATTAGCGAATGTGCGTGGCTGTCCCCGTAGAAGTGACGGTACCTCCTTTAGTCTACCATGGTGGAAGGCAAGTCCGAGTGCTGGTAGGCGCTACCGTCACCCTCGCGACTTTATTTTCCGACTAAAGCCCACAAGCTATCTAGGCCTTTAGCGGTGGTAGCCATCTTTGTTGCTAGCAAGATGGCGGCGGCTGGGAAGGCTGCGGCGGCCTGGGCTGGCGATACGGGATTGCCAGTGCCGCCGGCAGGGAGCACGCCGGGAGTGCTCGTGGATGTTAGCATGTTGGCTAACATTCTGACTCAGGCGCGTGGTCCGATCCCTGATCGGTTAGCTAGGCAGTTGCCTAAGTTGACCGGCGATGGATCGATCGATGCGCTGGAGTGGCTGGAGAATCTGATGAGGCTCTGCCAGCTGGAGCGCGTGGCGCCGACCGACGTCATTGTGTTTATGCTTGACGGCAATGCCGCGCGTGTGTTTCGCTCCATGACGGTCGGTGATGCTGCTCAGTGGCAGGTAGTTAGATCTACGCTAGCCGCGCAATTCGCGTTGCCTTCGCAGGAGGCTTACAGGCGGTACACCGAACGTCGGCTTGGAGCTGGCGAGTCGGTGGATGTATATCTGGATGATTTGGCGCGTCTGGGTGGGAGAGTGGGACTGACTAAGGGAGATTTTATCTTTAGGCTCAAATTTTACGAAGGTCTCACCACTACTCTGTACACTTGGGTAGTTGCGCGCGAGGACGCGTATACTGCGCCGTTCGACGCTGTGGTGTCGAAGGTGCAGGATTGAATGGCCGCGCAGAGGGCTGTGGCCGGGCGAGGCCAGGGGGCCAAGCTTGGGGCAGACCTTGCTGCTTCTGGGAAGCAGGGCAGTGGTGGCAAGGGTGCTTGCTACTGCTGTGGCGGTGCGCACCGCGTGAAGGTGTGCCCGCAGAAGCAAGGTAATGCGGCGCCTGCTGGCAGGGGAGCCGCGAAAGCTCCCACCAAAAGGATGTCCGCATGCTTTGCGTGCGGAGAGATCGGACATTTTGCCTGCGACTGTCCCACGGTAGCTCCGTCTAGTATGGTAGCTGGGCCCACGGTTGGTGGTTCGGGTTTCTCTGCGGAGGACGCCAGTCGGGGCGACTCGTCCTCCTCAATGGAAACCGCGTAAGCCGAGCTTACCGTAGGTCTTCTCTCTCCGAGGGAGGTGACGGCGCCCCTACGGAAAGAAGGACCTTGAGCATCACAAGTGTGTCGCTGAGGCAGGGTGATCTAGGATCGCTCGGAGCGACTGGTGTTACGATTAGGAGTCGTTTGCAAGTCGTTCGTGCCATTTTGAATGGGCATTGTTCTTGGTGCCTGGTGGACTCCGGGAGCGAGCGGACGGTGGTTTCTCCGCGGGTGGTGGTGGGCCAACGCCTCCGAACGGGGCGGCCGTTGCTAAAGGCGGACGGCAGAACTTCCTGTGAGGGGAAGCACTGTCGTGTGGTAGTCGGGTTGCAGGAGCATTGTTTCGGTGTCACAGCACTCGTCATGCCGGAGTTGGGATCTTGGCGTTGACTGTTTCCTAGGGAGTGATGTTATTGATCACTTGGGGGGCGTAACTGTCAGGAGAGGCCCTGACTCGAAGTATGCAGTCGACTGGGGGAGATCCTGGTCAGCTGGATGCTGTAGGGAGTCCAGCAATGGATTCACCTGTGCCAAGCTGGGAGCCGGCCTGGTAGCAGGGGCGGGGTCAGTGGAGTCGAGAGGTGCGCCAGTGTCGATCGAGATTGTCGACCCTGACTTTGTTGCTAGGTTCGCTGACGGTCGGTGGACCGTCAGTTGGCGGTGGTCCGAGAAGCCGCCCGAGGGGTTGCAGACTCGGATCGCGAAGTACGGATGTACTCGGGCTCCTCATGTGCGTGAGCGCTATGACGCGGAGATTCTGAGTTCATTCATTCCGTTGCTGGCCGTCGTGCAACCAACGAAGGACAAGTCCGTCCGGTCATGGATTATCGTGAGTTGAATGGCTTTGTCGAGTGTCATACTGGTGATGACATGGTCGCTGTGTGTGGCGACAAGATTCGGAAATGGCGGCAGCTGCGGAGCGAGCTTAAAGTCGTCGACCTTAAAGGCCCCCTCGCAGCGCAAATATATCTGCGGACATATCTGAACTGGTGCTGAATTCGTGCGTTTGTACGCTCATTTCAGGTTGGCACAGACTGTATGAGACAGATGACTGAGATGAGCCATGCTTGATAATTTTGGAGCGATCGGCTGCAAACCTCGACACCACCGTGACACCACGTCAGTGTCACGCCAGCCTTCGTGTGTGGTGCGCGACTGTACTCTGCCTCTCTCCCTCTTATGCACTTCAATAGGCACTTTCTTATTTGTATGTTCACTACTTTTTAGGAACTATTCTTTAGCCCATTTTGAGCGAGCTTTTACATCTCTTTTATTTCTTATTCATTGCAACTATAGCGAATCCAATCAATTGTACGAACTCGCCGTCTGGAGTCGCTATTCTTGTGCGACTCTCCACCTAGCTGCTACTGGTTTACTGAAGCGTGCGCCAGTCTTTGTCAAGCTTGCAGTGTGTTGTTTGCATCGTGTGAGGTGTCTTGAGACCGACATACCAAATTTAGTTCAGATTGTCTGCCAACATATTTGTACGTGTGAGGGGGCCTTAAGTCTGCGTACCTGCAGATCCACGTTTCCGAGGATCTGTGGCGATACCAGATCGTGAAGTTCAAGGGTGTGCCTTACGTTTTGACGCGATTAGGCTTCGGCCCCTCGAATCATGACGGTGATTCTCGGCAAGGTTTTGTCGTTGAACGACCGAGTTCGTCAAGGGACAGACCACTATATCGATAATATAGTGGTTTGTGAGTCCGTTCTCAGTGCTCAGGAGCTCCGGGAGCATCCGGCGAGGCACGGACTTGTGACGAAGGAATCTGAGAGCCTGGATGGAGGCCGGCTGTTGGGAATTTCTTTACGGAAAGATTCCAATGAACATCTTCGGATGTCGAGGGGGACTGCTCTCTCCGAGTTCGGTTCGGTGAATGCCGGCTTAACGAAGAGAGGGCTGTTTTCCTTGTGTGGTCGATTGGTCGGCCATTACTCCGTGGCGGGGTGGCTGCGTCCATGTTGCAGTTTCTTGAAACGGCTGGGATGCAGCGGCTCTTGGGACGACTCGGTTGACAGTTCTGTCAGCTTGTTGGCTGGGGAGCTGTTGGCGCGAGCTCGTCGGGAGGACCCTGTTGGGGGCGTTTGGGGTGTTGATCCGCATGGTACGGTTACCGTGTGGGCTGATGCCAGCTCCCTCGGAGTCGGTGTGGCCTTTGAGGTCGATGGTCGCATTGTTGAAGATGCGTCTTGGCTCCGACAAGAGTCAGGCCACTTTCATATCAATGTGACTGAGTTGGAGGCGGTTGCGCGGGGTATCAACTTGGCGATTGCGTGGGGTTTTAAAACCTTCACGGTCGCCAGTGATTCCCGGACAGTCGTCACCTGGATGGACAGCACTGTCGATGGCCGCAATCGTGTTCGCACGAAGGGCACGGCGGAGATGCTCGTGAAGCGACGTCTTGGGGTGATCCGTGAGACGATCGCTGAGCATGGTCTGGTCGTGTCTGTTCGCTTCTTTTCGACGATCCAGAAAAAAGCCGAGCTTAGTTACCGCGACGCTGGTGAAGCTGTCGCAGAGGTGTCTGCTGTGCTTGCCACTGGAGAGTCTCGAGGATGCCATATGGGCGGCTTATCTGCCGCATCATTTGGGCATCGATCGGACGTTCTACTTGGCTCGTCAGATCCGTAGTGATCTGCCACAAGAGCAGGTGAAGCGTGAGCTGGCTAGATGCAAGGCCTGGGAGGAAAATCTCGTGGGGCGAGGAGGTCTTTCTGTGGAGGAGAGCTGGCGCCGGGTTGCGGTTGACGAAACCCATTATGGTGACAAGCTCTACCTGTCTATGGTTGACTGTGGACCCTCGCGGTTCGCCATCTGGCGACGGTTGCTGAATGAGTCAGAGCAGCGAGCATTGTCGCCCATTTGCTTGAGGTCGTAATTGAGCGACGGCCATGTGACGAATTGTTTTTGGACAATTCGATGGCGTTTCGATCAGCGACTGTTGAGCAGTTCGCCGATGCGTGGGAGATTTCTCTGCGATTCCGTGCCGCCTACGCCCCGAGTGGCAACGGGATCGTTGAGAGAAATCACCGGACGATCAAGAGGATCGCCGCTCGGGGGCATCTCTTCTGAGGAGGCCACATTTTGGTACAATGTGACGCCTCGAAAGGAAACAGAGGCTGGCTCGGTCCCGTCGAGCGGTATTTTCAAGTATCGCTGGCGAGTGCCGCTTGATGTCAATCATCGGGTGATTGACGGCTGCGAGAACAACAGCTTTGCCGTTGGTGATGAGGTGTGGGTGAAACCCCCATTGCGCTCTTGCACGAAGCAGTGGACGTCAGGTGAGGTCACCAGCGTCGCGTATAAGCACGTAGTGTGCGTAGACGGCATGCCTAGGCATGTGCGCGACGTTAGGAAACGTCGGTGTGGTGAGTGGGGCAGGGTTCCTGAGAACCATGGTGGTGTCGGCGCCACGGAGCCAGCAGCAATTGTCTTCGGTGGAGGGGGCGGCTGCGGCGCAACTTTCTTAGCGTTGCCAGAGGGAGTTGTAATTGACGCCTTAAAAAAGGCGCCCGTTGAGGAGGCGGCAAATCGAGAGTCGACTGACGAGTCCCCGGAAGAAGAGGACGATGAGCGAGACGCTGTTAGCAGCGATGCTGAGGAGCAGTGAGTGGAGCCCGAACCATTGAGGCGGCCAGGCCGTGAGCGACGGCGTCCCACGTACTGAACGAGTACGAGTGCTAGGTACTAAGCACTGCGAGTTTCGTGAGAAACTGGGGGAGATGTGGTGTTGAAGTGTTTGCCGCCGCAAGAGGGCGCTGTAGCGATGTGCGCTCCGCCACCGAGAGACGAAGATCTTGCCGCCGCTGCCGGACGGTTGCGGCGGGCCAGCTCATGGTAGACTAAAGGAGGTACCGTCACTTCTACGGGGACAGCCGCGCACATTCGCCAATTCGACTAGCCAATAGAAGGCTTCATTTCAAACAAGCCGTGTGACGTCACCTACACACCATGACGTCAGCGGCGACGGCATCGTACTACTACGCAGCGTACTCTGCTCTTCCAGACGTACGATCAATAACATGGCCGACTGCCAGTGTGCCTCCGCAGGTGTGGATTTGGATTTTTGAAAAATTGAATTCCGTCCTGCTACGTGTAAATCTATCAGAACTAAAAGGTTATCGATCTTCAATTTTATCATTCGGGCAGCTTCATAAATTGAAAGCTCTATCCAAACTGTAGGAAAATTTACTTAATTCAACCAAACAAAACGTTTTATTATCTTCTTCATGCGGATGTGGCTGACGATAGCGCACCGGATTGCAAGGATAATATAAATTTCCGTACTCATATTTATTTGAAAAAATGCTATACATTTCGCTTGATTATATTAGATTATAAGTTAGTTTCAGCCTACCAAACCGCTACAAAAAAGAACGTATCGATGAGAGTAAGGATGAAGGCACCATAAAGTATGGAACTGAAGAAATGCGGAATCCATGCACAAGGTGCATAGAAACAGTAAGCTAAGAAAGAACTTCATGAAACAAGATAAAATTGAAGAAGAAAAAGTAGTAGGTGCTGAAAAACAGGACAGCAGTGAACCGAAAAAAGATGGGCCGTATGATTAGATTAGATTATAAGTTAGTTTAAGACTCCCTAACCGCTACAAAAAAGAGCGTATCGAAGAGAAGAAGGAGGATGACACCATTTAGTATGGAGAAAAGAGAATGAGGAATCTATGCAGAAAGGGCAGAGAAACGGTAAGATGAGAAAGAAGTTCATGAAACAAGATCAGAGTTAAAGAATAAAGTTGTAGGTGCTGAAAAACAGGACAGCAGTGAACCGAAAAAAGATGGGCCGTAAGAAAACAAAAACCTTTTCTACTTCAATAAAAAGAGAGCCTACCTAACCTTTAGCTCGGGCCTTCACATAGTCCCCCTGGGAGCGCTAATTCCCATACATACAATAGTTGTCTCCCCCTGAAGGGTCGATACCCTGTACAGAGAAACGTTAAATTAAGGAGCAAGATTTTGACAAAATTAACGCTGATTAATTAACGCTAATTAATTAACGCTAATTAATTAACGCTAATTTTACTAAAAAGATGAAGGAAAACCCTCTCATAAGAAATGATAGTGTGTACAAAAGACTCACTGCAATATTTCAGTCCCTTGCGCGGATCATCAGACTGAACATACTCTTTAAATGAAACAAACAAATGAAAACTGAAATTTTTTACGCTAAGAATGGAAGAACAAGTACTGCAGTCAGCTAAAGATGTTTTTGTTAGTTGCTTGTGATAGAGGTCTGTTTTCATGGCAAGGTAACCGGAGAAATAAGTGGCGGCATCTTCCACTTCCAAAGAAGCAAAAATTCCTCCAATCTCGGTGGCTCCGTTAAACACTACAGCAGCCTGTTGTTCCTCTAACCTGAAAGGCAAGAAAAAAATATGAACTCAAGTTAAAATTTTCTTCAGGTAAGTCTTTGACTTCATAAGCCAGCATTTCAGTTGCATTTAAGGGTACAGATTTAAATGTTAGAGAAAACAGAAAGTTAACCTAATATGATACATTGAGATGCAGACGAGAGCAACTAGAAAAAGAGGTCAGTTGGAAAGAATTACGCTGAACAGGAAGCAGCATTGAAAAGCATACAAAGAAATGAAAATGATAAACTAGAGCATAATACTAAATGTAAAAATATAAGGAGTCTCGAAGGAGAAAAAAAAGAGCATAAGCTAAAGATTAGATTACATTATGTTAGTTTAAGCCTCCATAACCGCTAAAAAGCGTGTTTAGAGAAGAGGAAGGAGAAAGGCACCATTTAGTGAGGAGATAAGGGAATGCAAAGTGGGATATCATGGGAGAAACAAGATATGAGGGGAAAAAAGGAAACACAAGATTGAAAGTAATAGGCAGAGAATTATTGAATACATGGCTTAGAAAAACATAAGTTTATGCACTCTATCTATGTCCCACAATTCCTCTCCAACATTTAAAGGCCCCCTCACACGTACAAATATGTTGGCAGACAATCTGAACTGAATTTGGTTTGGCGGTCTCAAGGCCCCTCACACGATGCAAACAACACACTGCAAACTTGACAAAGACTGGCGCAAGCTTCAGTACACTAGTTGCAGGTAGGGGGAGAGTACGCACAAGAATAGCGACTCCAGACGGCGAGTTCGTACAATTGATAGGATTCGCTATAGTTGCAATGAATAAGAAATAAAAGAGATGTAAAAGCTCGCTCAAAATGGGCTAAAGAATAGTTCCTAAAAAGTAGTGAACATACAAATAAGAAATTGCTTATTGAAGTGCATAAGGAGGGAGAGAGGCAGAGTACAGTCGAGCACCACACATGAAGGCTGGCGTGACACTGACGTGGTGTCAAGCAGGGTTGCCACCTCTGTGCTAAAATATCTAGAATCGTTGTAAAATATAGCTAGAAATAGCTAGATTCGATGGAACATAATCCATAAAAATAGCTAAACACCAAAATGAATACCTCTAAATAAGTGCTGTGATTATATTATCTGTATCAAATTAATCCAGTTGTTCCAGTCCTAAGTAGGTCGATTCAGCTTTATTAGATACATTACTGAAATATATTACTGTAACTCCTAACAGTTGTGTAACTGAAAAATCATTTGATTCGTCCAATAACAAACTAAATTCGTTGTTAAGCTCTTCCTCGAAATGAGGACAGAGCACATTCTGAATAACATTCGAGTACTTAGTGTAATGCATTTTCATGTGATCGATTGTCCTTCAGCTGGATATATTGTTTTTTAACAAGTCAATCATGTGGTCACTGATAGAAATAGCATAATGAAAACTCAAGAACATTTCTATAGACCCTTCAAGTTTGCAAGAGTTATTACTTTTCTTCTTATCAAAAATGGCACTTACTTCTAAAATTACACCTGCAGTACTGACAGTAAAGTAGGCCCAAGACGATCAATCATTTTGATTTAAAACTTCAAGCCATTTCTTGAATAAAGCATAATTGACCGTCTAGAAGCTGTTGAGACGATTGAGCCTAGCGTTGACGATGATTGATAGAAAGTTTGAATGACTCAATCTCAAGCACTGATGCCTGACCGTCTAGGCCAACTTTGATCAAGCATTGCGTAAATTTTCTCTATCCAGGGACGTACTAAATTTTACAAAAATGAAAGCTATCTTCACTCGGGCAGAACGTTGAGTAAATGCTGACGAGTGGAACCGCTTCTCATTTTCTACCAATGCTGTTAGACCAGCGTCGTTTCCTCTTTACTCTTTACTCGATTTTTCCGTTTGAGGGCAAGTAGAGTCAAAGCGGGAAAAGCCAAATTTGTGTAGGGAATTATTGCTAAGCACTTCACGACAGACTATCCTCTTCAGAAAGTCAACTAAAATGGGTTTGTATGCCTATTGAAGGATTGATTGAAGGTCGATCACGCTTGCGTCAATCGATTGATAGCATAGCTTGAACAATCAGCTTGATCGTCTAGGGACTGCTGAAGCCTCGCTTTCGTCAAGTTCAGATTGCATAATCCACTCCTAAAAAAATTCATCTTGCAACCACTCTTTTCTAAATTTTTGCTGATATTTGATTAAATTTCGGCATTTTCACGGGAGTCATATCACAAACGAGTATCCACACAAGCTGACTGCAACTGAGAAACCCAAGTCTAACTATTAGTAACTAACTTCCCGCGGAATCTCACACTGACTCACGTGACTAAACGAGTAACGACGCTCAAACAACGTTGAACGCCTTTCAAACATAGAAAAAACGGTCTCTACTGTTGCCATTTCAGCTTGCAACTCATTAGTTATGCTTTTAGCTAGAAACTATCTAGGATATTTTAAAAAACTATCTAGATTTATAGCTATTAGCTAGAATACCATATTCGCTATATAGATTGAACGAAAACTATCTAGATCTAGCTATTTTATAGCTAGAGTGGCAACTATGGTGTCAAGGTTTGCAGCCGGTCGCTCCAAAATTATCAAGCATGGCTCATCTGCCTCGTACAGTCTGTGCCAACCTGAAATGAGCGTACAAACGCACGAATTCAGCACCAGTTCAGATATGTTTTGCAGATATATTTGCGCATGTGAGGGAGCCTTAATGTTGTCTAATATATCTTGATTTTTGAAAGATCTTAAATAACAATCATAATCTAAACTTATGAAAACTTGGAAGGAATATAAGTGTAAAAAGTGCAAATATCTATTAAATAAGACTCCTAATAATTGAGTTGAGAAAATCGGACTATAATCTGGACATCCTAAATTTTATTTTGACATGTATGTATTCCTTGACGGGTTACCAAACTCATCTCACCTCTGCTGAGAAGCCCAAGGTTCTCTCCTAATTGCTCGTCAGGAGCTGTCTCGCAGTTGGAAGCAAGAGGAGCTCGAATGAGAGAAGAAGCAGTAATCTTGGCGTAGTTCTGCGTGAACGTTTGGCACGGTACACATAAGAAGGTAGGAGCATTCAAGTAATTTCTCGAAAGGGCCCTGGGTGTGGTGACGTCACGGGCCTAGAACGAATAGCAACCCAGGAATACGCCACCTGGCGACAATATGTGACATTATCGAGTCAGCTGTACGACAAGTTGGACAACATCACAACAACAATACCACATTGGCGGCCATTGAATCGGGCGCAATGGCGACTAGATTTTAAAACAAAATCTACGTATATCTAGAAACTGGTGTAAGGTAATTGCCTCATAATTATTCAATGTAGCTTGAAAGTGTAAGGTGTGAAATTGAAAATTTTTTATAACTAGTTCGTTATCTGGGAATTTA
Organism: Morinoia aosen; assembly: GCA_030386875.1. Lineage (NCBI taxonomy): Eukaryota > Metazoa > Arthropoda > Malacostraca > Amphipoda > Talitridae > Morinoia > Morinoia aosen. The sequence goes on from CM059557.1 coordinate 69,042,721, forward strand.
TTGGAAATTTCTGGGGGCATTTCATGTGGTTTGTGTATTTATGGTAGTATAATTTAGTTGAAAGTTTTTCTGAATACGTTGCTACGCTACAATGGAAGAAATAATGCCAGGCAAATTTTTATTAGAAGTGCTTAATTAATTATGTTTTAAAACATTTCTTCATAAATTGTAATTATCCGTGCCAATTGAAAGGGTGGTTGAAGATGATATTTTATTCAGCTGGTATGCCAATTTGCTTGAATTTAACAATTATAAATGTCTGTCTATTTATTTTTTGTGAGGTTTTTAAAATTTCACTTTATTGAGTGATTTATTAATGATAGTAACCAGAATTGTTTAATAGTTCAATTATGATTATTGATCATAATCTGGATACTTGGCAAAGATGGAAAGACTATGAAAAATTGATCAATAATAATTCCACCTATGCATTACAAGACTGAACTATCACATTACTTCAAATTGTAGTTCTAAATGAAGTGCTTAATTTGTAGATTTGTAGCAGTTAAAATGCTAAAATCAGATTTCATTTAAACAGAAAGACATGTATCACACCACAAATTGCAGTCTAGAAAATAATTTGGTCAATATTGAATATAATGTTGTCAACAAATTTCATAATTTCGTAGGTATAGATAGGTAATATAGTCAATTTTAAGACGTTTTACATGAATGACAATGTGCCCGGAAATGCTTATTTTTGGAGATATTCAACTTTGAAGTTAAAGGAACGTCGTTTATAAAATTGAAGAAACGGAGAGGTAAATAAGCAGAAATCCGGTTCTGACGTAACGATAGATAAGGTTAGGTTAGGTAAAGTTAATTTAGTTAAGTATCCTAACCTAAGTAAGCCTAAAATATCTTAATTTAACTCAACCATACCGAGGCCGATGACTCCCGCCAAAAAACTTGGCGTGGTCCGCGTCCGCAAACGCCGGAAGAGCCATATCGAAACTGCCGTTAATGCTATTCTTACCTGGCGTTATTTATCCTATATCTCTTAAACTAAGCATTTCCGGGCACATTGTCATTCATGTAAAACGTCTTAAAATCGACTCTATTACCTATCTATACCCACGAAATTATGAAATTCGTTGACAACATTATATTCAATATTGACCAATAATTTTGCAACAAGTAATACAAAGATAGATTATACTAAATTCAAAGGTTAATCTGAAGGATATTACAGTAATCGATTTTACACTTTTCGTTGCCTAAACCTAATTAATTGAATCAAAATAAACAAGTTGGTTAATATTTACTTTAGGTCAGGCAGGCGACCATTATGGGCGCCGCCATCTTGGATCCGATGTAAACAAGATTGCGGTCGTCACCCTTATGGGTGGGTTAGAAGCTTTATTTATAATTTTCGCTATAAGAACTGTGGCTAACCCTCCCGACCCAACCTCTTTACGTTTGTAATAGGGGGTTAACTACCCTTATTAACTAAATAACGGCTTCGGCGCTCGCGCCGGCGCCAACTTCAAAGTACAATTATTAAAAAAAAAAGCATCAGCGAGCAGAATGTCATTCATGTAAAAGGTTATTAAATGTGTTCCTTTATTGATTATTTGCAGCCAAATTATTAATTTCCTTGCCCGACAAAAAATGAATATTGTCCAACAAGTTTTCTTCTATGCACTTTCCGTCTGAAATGAGTATTTTACGAGTTATAGCGGTAGGTTTAGTTTCGTCTTTGATGACAAATGCGCTTGAATAAACAGCTACTCATTGATTTTTGAATTTTTGTTGTTTGAATCATGGTAATAACATCAAAATAAACTACTTTTCTTCTGTACATTCTGTTCGTCAAATTAGTATTTAACGTGGTAGAGCGGTAGGTTTGGCTTTGTCTTTGACGATGAGAGCGCGGTCAGCAAAACTCCATTGCAGTGTTGCTATTCCGCGGGGTTGATAAATTATTTTCCGCTTCTAACACTAGAGTTGTATTAGTAATTTACTGCTTTAGATAATAAAATACTCATTTCAGATGGAAAGTGCATATAAGAAAACTCGTTTAATTTCATTAAATTACCTATGTTTAGACATTGAAATTTACGAAATTGATTACTGTCATATGCGTCAGATTTACCAATTTAAATGCAGATATGGTCAATATTGATTTTAGGTGCCTCACAGAAATTAATAATCCGTTCCAAACAATCACTAAAGGAATACATTTAAAAGCGTTTTACACAAATGTCATTCTGCTTGCTGATGCATTATTTTCAAATTATTCAACTTTAAAGTTGGCTTTTGCGCGCCAAAGAAAGAGAGCGCAACGGAAGCTAACCCCCTATTACAAACGTAAACAGGTTGGGTCGTGAGGAGGAGCCACAGTTCTTCTAATGGAAATCATAAATAAAGGTTACCTAAAGGCGTTTTACATGAATGTCATTCTGCTCACTGATGCGATATTTTACAGTTATTCAACTGTAATACTGTTCACGTTGTACAGAGAAACAATCAGTTGAAAGATGGCTGTTATCGTAGAAAGATGGCTGCCATCTAAAATGACTGCCACCCGGTATGGTTGCCCGGTACGGTGTAAACGTAATTGCAGACGTCACCCTAATGGGTGGGTTAGAACCTTTATTTATAATTTTTACCAGAAGAACTGTGGCTCTCCCTCACGACCCAACCTGTTTACATTTGTGCTAGGGGGTTAGCTTCCATTATTAATATTCCGCTTGGCAGGCCCGCTTCCTTTGGAGTGCGAAAGCCAACTTCAAAGTTGAATAATTGAAAAATAACGCATCAGCGAGCAGAATGACATCCGTATAAAACGATTTTAAATGTGTTCCTTTAGTGATTGTTTGGAACAAAATTATTAATTCCCGTGAGGCACCTAAAATCAATATTGACCACAGATTTTGACAAAAACCAGGATAAATGTGTAGCGTTGGGTAGTAATTGATTTTTCACTTTTGGGTGCCTAAATATAGTTGATTAGATAGAAATAAGCAATGTTTCTTCTATGAACTCTCCATTGTAAATGAGTATTTTACAAGTTATAGCAGCAAATTAGTTACGGCAACTCAAGTGTTTGAAGCGGCAAGTAATTCATCGACCGCGTCGGATGGCAACACTGCAATGGAGTCTCGCTTCCAACGCGCTAGTCATCAAAGACGAAACTAAACCTACCGCTCTAACTCGTAAAATACTCATTTGTCACAGAAAGTGTATAGAAGAAAAGTAGTTGATAAATATGTTATTACCGTGATTCAAGCAACAAAAATTAAAAAATCGATGAGTAGCTGTTTATGCGAGCTCGTTTGTCATCAAAGGCAAAACTAAACCTACCGTTTTAACTCATTAAATGCTCATTTGCTGCGGAAAGTGCATAGAAGAAAACTTCTTTATTTTAACCTAATTAACTATGTATAGGCACCAAAAAATTGAAAATTGATTACTGCCAAGCGCTACACATTTACCAAAACCAGAAGTGTTGATAAGAAACTAATTATTCAAATAAATGACAATTCTACGCAGATAGCATGTGTCATAGATTTTTAATTTCAAGTTTCATTATAAAGGTAACTTTGCAGCTACAATTTTAGATGAACAAGGGCCAAATGTTTAGTTAGTTGTATTGATTTAAATTATCAATTGCAGGAGATTTGTAGAAAGAATAAAGAACCAGGTTGTGGGGATGTTTTCTAATAATAAGAAAATATTGAAATGTGTTAGCCTATAAATGTATATTTGTTGTTATTAGTATCAAAACTACACAGCCTTTGAAGAGCATTTTGAATGCAAGTTTGTTTGAATGCAAGTTTATGTTTGAATGCAATAATATTGCTGGCTTGTAGAGATGTCTAAGGGTATGAATTTTAATGTGGCTATGCTTGAAGGAAAGATGTATATGGTGATTGATATCAGTGGGACATTTTTTAAAATCACAAATTTTTATTGTCTATATTTAGCTGATATAAAAGAAAAAGGGGTTGAAAAGAGCAATTGACTATGTTATATGGATGATTGAAACTAGAAAGAGTAAATGTGAAGGAGAGGACCATAATCTATTTTCCACTTTTGGTGCCTATGCACTTTCTGTCAATAATGAGTATTTATCAAGTTATAGGTGTAAATTACTTACCGCAACTCTAATGTTTGAAGCGGAAGGAAATTGATCAGAGGGGAAGACTACAATGGACTTTCCCTATCGATGCGTTTGAATGATCAAGCCCATTTCAGCCATCAAAAACGAAAATTAACTTACCGCCACAACTTGTTGTTTATGGGTGATAACCTTTATTGTGTTGTTAGCTAAAAGATCCTAGAAGTGGGTTCAGGCTTCGCGGGATTTGCTATTGATAAATTTCAAAGTACCCAAACGTACTTGAACAGCTCAAGCGTGCAACGGTTTCTGCTGTATGGAACACAAAACTAAACCTACCGCTATAACTCTTAAAATACTCATTCGCCGCAAAAAGTGTATAGGAGAAAAGTAGTTTATTTTGATGTTATTACCATGATTTAAGGACCAAAAATTAAAAAATCGATTAGTAGCTGTTTATTCGAGCACATTCCAGTCATCAAAGACAAAAAATTAACATACCGCTATAACTCGTTAAATACTCATTTACAACAGAAAGTGCTTAGAAGAAAAAATTTTTGTTTCATCATATCAACTACGTTTAGGCAGCAAAAATTGGAAAATCGATTATGGTCCTCTCCTTCTCAAATACCCAAAAGAGAGAGTAATGACACAGAATATATGGGTGAAAATGAGTTTTACATTTACATTGACTGCCTGATGTATGTTCTAAAATATAATTAGGATAAGGGAAAGTGGGAGAATATGAGTAGTTTATTAAAAATCTCTCAAGATGAAATGACAAGCTGGAATGGAAAGAATTTAGTAATGGATTGAGTGATTGAGGGAGGAACACTGGAAACCAATCTTATGGGTCATGAGGTTACATCCTACTATTTATGTGAATGAAAAAAATTTGTAAGGCTTTTGCAGCACTAATCTCAGCCCTCTTTGCTTCCAATTTCCAATAGGGAAAAATAAATTTCCCAGCTGAAACAGAAATGCTTCAATCAAGAGGCATGTACAGATCAGTTATTACACATTGTTGTTGTAGTATGTTTATTGTTATAGTCCAATTAATTTTATTCTTGTACTAAGTTCTGGTATCAGTAGTATCAAGATTTTGTTATTCCGGCCGTAGGAGCAAATAATATTAGTCATGATTGATGATTCTACCAACTTCCTGTACCTTGTCTAATTCTTTCTCATTGTCCGACAGGAAGAGTGTGGTCAAGTTAATGGATGCTACTTGCCAGTCACTGCCTTGGGAATGTTTCACCTTTAATAAATGCTGCATCATGCCATATACCCACTTCAGTTGAACATGAGTTTACATTGCCTGTTCAAATAATTGTCAACTGAGTTAGGTAATTCACAAAGTGTCAAAATATTCTACTTCTCAGACAGTAACTAAGTAAGCATGCTCAACTCCACGAGCAGCTTAAAAGAGAGCCTCTCAATCTCCTAAATTGGCAAGCATTGAAGCTTGCCAGACTGTTTATGATGTTACCATGACATCCTCACTAATGTAACTCCTGAAAGTGTAACTAGAAGAAGTTTAATTTTTTAAAGCATCTCTACAACTTCCCCATCTGGAACTAATAGAAGCTGTCAAGAACCCTGGGTCAACCAGATCTTAATTTTGATGAATGTCTAGTGGCAGAAAATATCAAGGCATTTTGTGACCCATCTTGTTGAAGGAATTTATTTTCATGCCCCATGAGGGTCAAAATGACATCAAAAAACAAGGAATGGCAGAAAAAATGCTGTTAGAAAGAAAAGGACTCCTGTTCTGTATAAAAATTTCAACATTATATCACAAATACATTCAAAGGTGGGACCCTTTTTGACAATATTTATTCTTCTAATTCATGATTGGCAGTAATGGATACTGGCATTGCAAAGTGCATTATGGAAGCTTTAACATTTACCACAAGGCTCGTCTACTGCAGAAACTCCAAAATGTTCGTCTTCATCTTGAGATATATGAAGACCCCCGTGGAGTTTCTCATCCGTACCCCTTTTGCCTGCAATTGCAAGACTCTCTGATCAGCAGCTGAGAGAGACACCTTGGGCTTCTTTCTGAAGGTAAGATGATTGAACTCTAGCCAGAATGGAAAATAAATGGCACAATGATAGTCAGCATGGTTCAGGTGATGGTTTGTGTATATACGTTTAGTATTTCAGGCGAATTACGTTGAGTTAACATGTGAGATGTTACATTAATTATTTTGTGAAATTTAGGCTTGCTTTGAGAGAAGTGTTTTATTATTCATGATGTTATGTTAATTTTTTGGTAATGAAAAGCTTCGTATAACATAACTCCTGTCAACTTGCTACAGTGTTTGTTAGAAAGATGTATGTCCTTTTCCTTTCCATTTCCTTTCTTTCTATCTTCTTTCCATGTATATATATGTATATGGATTTCTATTTATATATATATTTTTTTTTTCATGCTTCCTTAAAATGACACTTTTGAACATTTGCCGAAACAAGCGATTCATATATTATTTCCTGGCATCAATAATTGCGAAGTTTTATGTCATGTACATGTAAACTGTCAAAAGTTTTTTCACCCCACAATGAAAATGCATCGTCCATAAATTTGCGTTATCTCTTATAATTATCATTACATGTATTGTCAAATGTAGATTAAGCAAGATTAGGAGTACATTGCCCTCAATCATTTATTTTCGACTAGTGACACGAGTTTTTCAATACTCGTGTGTGTGTATCATCTAAGTGTATCAATTTTAAGATATTTAAAAACCAATGATTGTAATATTGTACAATCTCTATTGGAAATAAAGTTTCTTTCTTTCTTTCTTTCTCTCCTCTTATTCCCCTTCAGGGGGAGACAACTTTTGTATCCATGGGAATTAGCGCTTCCATGGGGACAACGTGAGGGCCCGAGCTTAGATTTAAGTAGGCCTTCTTTTTGTTGAAATTGAATGATTGGTTATGTTAACTGACAATCTTTTTTCGGTTCACTGTTGTCCTGTTTTTCAGCACCTACTACTTTCTACTTCAACTTTGATCTTGTTTCATTAACTTCTTTCTCAATTTAGTGTTTCTATGCCCTTTCTGCACAGATTCAGCGTTCCTTTAACTCCTTACTAAATGGTTTCTTCTTCCTTCCTCTCTTTGGATCTCATTTGTTGAGGATAGGGAGGTTCAAACTAACCAATAATCTAACCTAATTCTTCTCATTCCCATCGTTTCTCCTGCTTGTTTTCAGGGAATTTCGGATTCATTTGCATTTCCTGGTGTACATTTTTGGTCCTGCTCACCATTTCACCGTTTGCAATTTATAGTCATCCTCTTCATCCTGTTCTTACTACAAGTCTCCTTTCATCACACAGACATCTCTTCCAAGTTCCAACTTCTCTCACTGTGATGATGAATTGCACCTACATCACAGAAATGCTGTTTTGTTGTGAGTTTGCTAATTTTTTTTGCCTCTCAGGTTCCGAAACAGAAGAAAAAGGACCCTCAACCCATTAGCAAGAAAAATACGGATAAGAAGAGGAAATGTCTCCAGTTATGTGCAAGGGAAGTATGGAAAAACGAAAATTTTTTGAAACAGAAAAAGTGAAAGGCCGTACGTGTGTGGAAATGAAAATATATTTGTTGCTGAAGTAAGAATTCTTCAACGCTAAATTGTTATCACAATAACTTCAACTTAAAAGCACCCCTGGGGGGAGACAAGTATTTTATCTGTGTGAATTAGTGCTCCAATAAGGAGCATATGAGATCTCGAGCTGACGGTTAAGTAGCCCTTTTTTATAATGAATAGGTTTTTGCTTTTTACGGACTCATTCAGTTCTTGGTTTTGTTGAGCAGAAATCAGTCATTTGCCTGGCTTTGGTAAGACAATTTGTGAAGTAATCGATTCAAACTGTCCCAAGCCTAACACTTGTTGCTCGCAGATTACATTCTCCCTCATCAAGTTTTATGTGAAGTGTAGAAATGTACAATCAATCAGAGTATATCATTACGAAAGACATGTGTGAAAGAAAAAGGGACAAAATAACGAACAATTAAGTTTTTCCCCTCGATGAAACTTGGTCTCTAAAGTGTCCCATTTTGGTAAGACTGGTATGACCCGTGCATCATGCACAGTCCTGCAGCGCTACAGGAGCGTTGAAGAAAACATAAATTATTGCGTTTACTTTATTAAGTTGAATTTAATTCGCATGTCCTCTAAGTATTCTGGGGTACAGCAGTGCATTGCAGATTTTTACAAATGTGTATCTAACTATAACTTTCCATTTTTAATGATGGAAAACACGGAGCACTTCTGTTGAAATGAAGAGGGGCAAATTTTTCTTAGAATTCTATTATGCGATTATTCAGCTACCAGAAGACTTGAAGTAGTTCACATTACTAATTGGTGTCAAGGGGTTTAGGACCCAATATATAATTAATCATCAGGGAGACACAACTACTGTGTCAAAGGAAATTAGCTATCCCAGGGGGATACGAGGGGTATAGGCCTAGTCAAAAAGTTCTCAGACAATGCCATAATTTCTTTATTTAACAACTCATTACTTTTATTTTTCTACATAAGCTCCATTGTGGTCTATACACTTTTGTAATTTATTTTTCCACCTGTAAATGCCTTCCTGATAAAATTGGGGGGAGGGGGAGCTTGTTCCAGTAGGTTCTTTACGAGAGAGATGTTTTCATTTGTTGCTGTTGTGAGTCTTCCTCCTCGTGGGTCGTCATCAAGTTGGACTCTTCCCTCTTTAGAGCGTTCAATCCAATCATAAACGACTGCTCTACGTGGTGCAGAGTCTCCATAAACCTGCTGTTAGCAAAGCTTCGATGATTTCAACAGGTTTCCAATTTAGTTCAGTTAAAAATTTGATGTTAGCTCTGATCTCAAGATTTGTCATTTGAAAGGTTGAAAATTACTATTTTGAGATGCAACCTCTCTCGATGCTGACCTGACACAGACTGATGAGACAGCTGCAAGTTATCAAGGAAGCAGGGCTTCCACGAGTGCGGAAGTTCCTACCCTAAAACTTTGTTCAAGATTACCCTAAAAATGCATAAATTACCCTAAAATGTCAAATAAGCCTATTGCTGGTATTACATCAAAATATTCAATGTTTACATGTTTATATGTGTAGAAATGATACGACATCAGGGTCATGCGGATATAAGAAATGAAATTCTCTAACTTTACGGAGCCATATGTGTCACGATACGTGCAACATTTTATATTGCTTTCACTATAGATTATCTTTTTTGTATAGGTACCTAGTTGCAAACTTTGTTCAATGAGCGTATAGTTTGAGGCCAGCCGATCCATTCCTGACTATCAGAGAGAAGTAAAGACATAGTAAGAGGAAATGAACGACAAAGTAATACTCGAAATATTTATTTATGGAACACAACACAAACACAGTTTCAAAATTTTTGCGCAGAAAGATTAGGAGGAATTCAGTTGTGAAATAAGTTCATAAAAACACTAATAATTCTCGGTGCAATTGCGAAGAACGAGGCAAAGAATCTAATGCACTGAATGAAGAATTTCGACTTCACCAAAATTTTCGCGATCAGTATACCTAATTGGTTTGAATTAAACTACGCATAGAGATAATTTACGTTGAGTTAGACGAAGCAGATGTTGCTCAAGGCTTAAAGTTAGCCCAATTGAATTACAAATACGAACCTCCTTACAATTAAGAATCTCGGCCTATGGCTAGATTATTTTTTGACAGAAGCCACCAAGCCGAAAAGTCAAAATCCTACAGTCGAATACATGTAGCTCCTCCAAGAATCGCAGTCCTACGTTAGTCAGCCCTTGTGCCAAGAATAATAGAAGAAGAACCTCGATTTCTATCTCACACCCTTTTTTATTCACTCCCAATATCTGTATTTCCACCAAGCCAACATTTCTTCCATGAAGTCGAACATTCATTTTTTTTAACAAATAAGCCACAGAATGTTTGGATCCCATCATAGCGTTAGTCGTGTCAGAACAGAACCCTACAATGTCGCTCAATTTAATATTTTTATCACTCGCCTCAGGGGGATACAATTATGGTATCTTTGGGAATTAGCGCTCAAAAGGGGACAATGTGAGGGCCCGAGCTGAGAGTTAGGTAGGCTTTCATCTTTGTTGAAATAAAATGTTTTTGTTATGTTAAAGACCACCTTTTTTAGGTTCACAACTGTCCTGTTTTTCAGCACCTACTACTTTCTCCTTCAACTTTGTTCTTGTTTCATAATCTTTCACGACTTACTGGTTCTATGCCTTTTCTGCGTAGATTCCATGTTTCCTTAACTCCATACTAAATGGTGCCTTCCTCCTTCATCTCTTTGGATCGCATTTGTTGCAACTAATCTAATCTATTTTTATCACTGAAATCTTTTTTGTAGTAAACAATCCTTTAGCTGTGCTATCCTTTTTTCAATAAGATGAACAGAGGAGCTCTTAATTGCTCTCCCACTTCATTATTGGACGATGACTCCGAGCTGTTTAGCTTTACTGCGATCAGTTGTTTCATCAATTATTACATAATATAAACTTCATTAAGGACAACGACAACGACAAGATCACTTAGTAGATGTTTACCCAAACATTGTCTAATAATGTTTAAAGCTCTTTGTTTCCCTAAGCTTACTTTCTTTAAGAAAAATTTGTTTCAGTAGTAACGAAATAGGTAAATCATGCTCAGAAAGATTTGCACTTATCGGCAGTTCAATTTTCATACCTGACTTGTCAATTGGATCGTGTGATAAAATGAGCAAAGTTATAGCTTGTGTTTTCCTTCTCTGCACTGAGAGATTTTATGGCGTTGAGTGTTAGCATGAAGAATAATCTCAGATTTACCAAACGTAATGATAGTTAAGCGTATAGTACAGTATGCTATATCCTTAGTTGAAGTATAAGACTTAGACTTTTCTAACTAGCCTCGAAACAGTTGTTCGCTTCTCTATCCTTCCTTCCCTTTTCTTGAAAAGGGCTAAACAGACGATAAAATTTGGCTTTCCTTCATGGGTGCTGTAGCAGCTCCATCGTACACCGAATCTATGCAATAGTACCAATTTTACTGAAACGCAAGTAACCAAATATTTTGTCACGATGCAATATTGCACCTGGCACAGTTAATTGCACCTGAATGAAACAAAACTACCTACCCTCGGCTCTGGCAGTGTCGTTCTGTACACGTTATGTAGCTGTTTAATTCCAGTAAACGACGATGATCGATGTATTGGTGTAAATCTTGATACAGTTACGTGTTAGTTATGTAAACCTGAAAAACATAAAATTCCCAACGTTTTATCAAGTTGCATATCACTTTAATTATTGTAATTACTTTTAGTTAACAAAGGTGTTATTTATGCAGCAAATCTGACAACATTATACTGAAGAGAGATCTGAGTTCTGGGAGATCTGCAATCTGCACAGCAATTTCCGCCTTATCGTAGTGTGCAATAAAAACTAAATTCATAGCGAGTTCGGGCAAGTCTGTTCCAAATATGACTCTTATTGAACATTTTCATAAATGCTTCGGTAGTGTACTTCCGCAATGTACCTTACACGAGGTATATTGTAGTACTTGAGAGCAAACTTGATATTGGTAATGAAAACTGGCCATTACCCTACAATTTTGCTGCGCTACCTCGAAAAAAGTCGAATTACCCTAAAAATCATGGAATTTTGCTTTACCCTAAACTCTACCCTAGACAACACCTGATTACCCTGAAATGGGGTATTTTACCCTAAAGTGGAAGCACTGCAAGGAAGCTCTAAAGCCGGGTCCACACGCTACGTTTTTTACTCCGTTTTGCATGCGCAGTTCAAGACGTTGCAGGTAAAACGTAGCGTGTAGACAGGAAAACTGCGCAAATTTTTGGTCCGAAGGAAGACTGCGCAGTTGCAACGATAACTGAGCTAATGAGCATAGATTTCCGTGAACTGCGCACACAAGTTGGAACGTGTAGACGCTAGCTCCGTTTTGTGGCTCATCTTTTTACACAGTTCTCGTGCAGCAGGTGACAATGGCTGACATCAGGAATTGCCCTCGGGAGTTTCTCACAGAATTTATTGATCTATACCAAAGCTTTCCTTGCCTTTGGCGCGTCAAATCGAAGGAATATTGTGATAGAGACAAAAAGGCCAAGGCGTATGGAAAATTAGTTAAAAAATACAGAGAGATTGACGCGGAAGCAAACAGAGAAACAGTTGTGGAAAAAATTAATTCACTCAGAAGTGTTTTTCGTGAAGAGTTGTGTAAAGTCAATAGTTCGATTCGATCTGGTGCTGGAGAAGAAGAAATATACAAACCAGCTCTATGGTATTTTGACTTGCTGCATTTCCTGAATGACCACGAGACTCCGAGAGCATCTAGAAATACCATAATTGAAGGTGAAGAAAATAGAGCACACGGACGACCAAAAGAAGTGAGTACAGTAATATTTCCTTTGATACGTTTCTAGTTTATTAGTGAGCCGTTAGTAGAAGGAGCGTAGCTATTGCAATCGTTATCCCGTAGTTAATATTTACCGTTAACATTTGCCTTTCTAAACCTGCAACGGCTCGCTGTTACACGTAGTAGCGCTTTATGTATTTTACAAAGAATAGGTAAGGAATTGAAACAAAAAAGTAACTCACAAACTTTTAATATCACTGCATCATATAGGTATCAAATTTCATACCTTTTTATGAATTTTTGAGAGATAAAAAAAGAAAAGATACCATATTAATATTAAATGCAAACAGTATATCAAAGAAAACGTAGAAAACCGTGCCACTGCATTCATAACAATACATTCATTTCCTAGGTACTTACATTGTTGTGCCTACAACAGGATTGTACATAAATCCCAGAGCAAGTGATCGTTCTATCGCTGATTTATGCCCTACTTCATTCACATTTTTCAATCGTACTTTCAGGCAATAAACCTATCTTGCCAATCAACAGACCCCTCGCTGTTGAAGTAGTCTTTGAATTGATCTCTAACCACGGCAGCACTATTCATAATTTGGCCTCTTCTTCCATGCTGATTTATGCCCTACTTCATTCACATTTTTCAATCGTACTTTCAGGCAATAAACCTATCTTGCCAATCAACAGACCCCTCGCTGTTGAAGTAGTCTTTGAATTGATCTCTAACCACGGCAGCACTATTCATAATTTGGCCTCTTCTTCCATGCTGTCGTGCAACAAATCGAGGTGACATCTGCCCCCCAACTCAACAGTACATTCAGCAAGATTTTCGTGATCCATACTTTCAGGAGGAGAGTAGCTTGGCGAGTTCCTTCTGCGCAAGAAATTGTGTAGAACGCAACACGTCAGAACTACAGTCTCCACGTTGCCCAACTTCAAATTTATGCTTGTGTGGAATATGCGAAATCGCGACGCCATAATTCCGAACGTGTTTTCAATTACCCGCCTTGCTCTAGATAAGCGGTAGTTAAAAATTCTTCTATCCCTTGTTAATGTTTCCCGCCCATACGGTTAAATAAAATCTTGGCGCATAGCAAAGGCTTCATCACCTATGAAGACATATTTTAGAACTCTATTTGAAGTTTCAATGCAACGTGGCTGTGGAATTCTTAACTTGTTGTTTGTTAACTTTTCATAGAATAACGTATTATGGATGACTCCTCCATCTGAGATCCTGCCGTTTGTACCTATATCACAGTAGAGAAATTCGCAATTGGCATTGGCTATTGCCATAAGAACAACACTATGGGTTTTCTTATAATTAAAATAATATGAACCACTTCCTTTGGGTGGGATAATCCTGACATGTTTCCCGTCAATTGCCCCTAGGCAGTGAGGGAACTGCCACTTTCTTTCGAAATCATCTGCAACTGCCAGCCAATCTTCTTCTGTTTGCGGGAACTGCAAAGAAAAACAATAGAATTCGATGAATACAAGTTCTATTCATAAGCATTTACTGTAAATACTTCAAAGGTTTTATCTTTGCGTAGGTAGTATTAAAAACAGTAAAGAGGAGTCCATCTACTAATTAATTACTACTTTAAACCCCGTCGGTTCGCTGACAGAAGTTTCAAGTGCGATGTAGGGAAGGTAAATATAACGATAATGACATTATGATCAAAAATAAATCGATAGATCGCGTTCATATACTGGGCCCGGAGCCTCGGCCTCGACCCCGGGCAGAGAGGGCCAGACCATGTCCATCAAGTGTGACACACAGACGGACACAAACATACAGACAGAGATACACGGCTCTTTTTATAATATAGATGTTTATGAACATTTTCATTAACGATATTATATCTTATTTACAGGCGGAAGAAGATGAGCATGAACGCGCTGTTGAATGTGAAGAAGGCGAAGGACGTACTACTCCTCTTTCCGCAGAATCAAGCACCGTTTCTAGTCAAATATTGTCTGATGGATGTTCCACATCGAACGTCTCGACTCGTAAGAGGAAAGCAGCCCCGAAAGAAGATGCCACCGATGAAGTGTTGAAGGTAGTAGGAAAGAGACTGGAGTCGCTCAAGGAAGAAGATGCTTTTGAGGTGTTTGGGAAACATGTGGCTCATAAACTAAGAGGCATCGCTTCTTCCCGAAACATATTCGCCGAGAAGCTCATTTCAGACGTTTTATTTGAAGCGGAGTTGGGTGCACTGAATAGACAGTTTAAAATTATTGATATGACCAGCCAGGGAAGATTTGATTATCAATTAGTGAATGAAAGGCAATGTCAACAAAATATGGCCCAACAATTTAGAATACCTAATACTTCCTATGCACCAGTTCAACAATATCAGTCCTTCTCGCAGCTAGCGCCACCTGCGCCACAACCATACATCCCACAAGCAAGTCCACACAGCGTAAGGTATGAAACAAGAGCACAAAATCTGCCAGTGTCGCAAATCCAGCCACGGGAAGGCAATGAAAATGAGGAAGCAGACGTCCAGCAAAGCAAAGATGGCTCTGCACTTGGAAGCTACTTTTCGACATTTAAACCCACATGAATTAAATGCATATGTTAACTGACATTGATAGCTTATGTGGTATCTCAGGAAGTTGAAAACGAACAATGTTTCATTGTGATATCCTATGATTCTATTAATCTTGCTTAGATCTGTGATTGCCATTTTTATTAAATTATGTTAATTAATTTTATTAAATTATTATAATTATTTTTTAATTATGATTATGTTTCAGTTAAAGTTAACCATAATTTTTTATTATTTTCATGGTGTTAATATGCAGCATCCTATAACTTAATTTGTATAGAATTGGAATCACTATTAATATAAGTAAATATTTACAAATGGCAATAACAGTATTACTCACCTTCAAATACTCATTCCTCAGCACCTGGAAGATGGCTTCACATGTTTCCGGAATGAATTTGCTTAATGCTTGTTTAGAGATGATTGTTGTATATTCCATGTCTTTGTACGTTCTACCTGTAGCCAAAAATCGTAAAGTAGCGGTCAGCCTTTCATGTGGTGAAATTGGTGCTCTCATACAAGTATCTTTTTTTATAATATGCGGTGTCACCAAATCCAATAAATAAGTATATGTCTCCGTGTTCATTCTCAAGTAATTCCGCCAGTCATTAGGTTCATCACTTAATTCACGTAGCAATTTGATATGGGAAAAGTTCCGTCTTCGAAGGAGCCACGTTCTCGACCATTTTGAACGGCGAGTTCTTCTAAGGCGTTGAACTCTTTTCTTTTTTACGAGACAAACAGCCAAAACTGTCAGAAGTTGCACCTCCTCCATCATCACAATATGACAGACAACTGAGCTAATCAGGTGGGAACATGGAACCGTGTGGACGCTCAAAACTTGCAACGTTTTAGGACTGCGCAAACTAAAACGGAGTAAAAAACGTAGCGTGTGGACCCGGCTTAAGGACAGGTTTCAACTTGTTAATCTCTGTTCAGTTCAAAATTATGGCAATTGTCTGAGAACTTTTTGACTAACCCTCGTATTCCATGTTGCACTGCTTGAAGAGATTTAACGTGAAGCCGCGCTGTAACGCATTATAGCCAGACGTCATATCGTCTTAGAAGTTTGAAGATGAAGAAACTGCAATATGGCCGGGCGCGCTACGTTGGTACATGGGGGGTTTCAGCGTGGGTAAGTCGTCCGGCCATAAATGGGTGGGCAGCTGAAACCCCACTACGGGGTTTGGATGCCCAGTGCGTTCGACTGTACAGTGTTGTGAACAAATTTTAATGGGGAGACACTTGTAATCTTGAGTTGCAATTATAACTACGATGATCATATAATTTTGATGTTTCAAATAATAGTGATGTTCATCTTGTGTGGTGATTTGGAAGAGTCTGGTACGAATTAAATTATGTGACCTTCGGTGTGACATAGTTTGAGTAACTGAAGCGCTAGCTACTACTACTACAAATTGTCCCATTTTAGTTAGACCGATATGACCTGGATCCAATACATGTACAGTTCATCATAAAAGGGGTACAACTTCTGTATCCAAGGGAATTGGCGATCCTAGGAGGAATATGTGAGGTCCCGAGTAGCGAGTTAGGTAGGCTTTTTTTGTTGAAATAAAGTTTGTATTATGGGATGAACAATTTTTTTTGGTTCACTGTTGTCCTGTTTCTCAGCTGCTACTACTACTACTTTTTCATTAAACTTTTATCTTGTTTCATGAACTTCTTTCTGAATGTACAGTTTCAATGCACCTTGTGCATAGATTCCGCGTTTCCTTAATTCCATATTTAACAGTCCCTTCTTCCTTCCTCTATTTCGAACGTCTTTGTTGCGGTTAGGGAGCCTTTAACCTAACATCTGATCTCGAGTCAACGTTGCGTAAAATATAGACATAACTTTTTAATATCGTAAATCACGCTCTAAGAGTCCCTAGGGCTTTGCAAGTTCCAAAAACGTTATTTTCACTTTCCAGCTTGCGTGTTAATGTTTTAACTTTTTTTAGCATTCATTTTTATCCTTTCACAGTTTCTGATTTTAGCAACGACAGTACTTCTAAGGTGTGGTAGTAGCTGTAATGTGTTCCAAAATTGTCCAGCCCATGCTAATTGTCTCTTGGTTTTTACAGGGTCGGCCAGAAGTAACTTATTCTTGTAATTTGATAATATAAGTAAAACTATGAACGCTAGGAAGTTGAAATTGATTTATTGAAAGAAAAAATTTTTTATAGGTTAACAACACTATTGTTATTAACAGGAAGAGAAAGAGTATTGTTGGGAGAGTGCTTTCCAAATAACTTAATTTTACGATTTGGTAACATCCCTTGGTCTCCTTGTTCTCCAGATTTGTCCCCATGAGACTTCTTCTTGTGAGGCTCCCGTAAGTCACGAGTTAATGTAGCCAATTTAACAAATTTACAAGAACCTGAAAATAAAATTTTATATGAAATAGCTCAACTCTCGCCTGATACACTGAGGAGCGTTATGGAAGCGACAAAGAAAAGAGCTCTAATTTGTCTAAACAGTCGTGGCACTCATTCGAACGTATTTAAAATTTAGCCTTGATAAACCATAAAAATGTTATTCTTTCAAATTAAACAAGTTTCAACTCCCTAACGTTCATAGTTTTTCTAGTATTAGCAAATTAAAAGGCTCGGTTACTTCTGGCCCACCCTGTATATGTATAGCGATTGGTGTTATTTTTATATTTATAGCATTTCTTTGAGAGTTATCTTCACGTTGTTCTTGGTGTTATAACGGAAAGGTATTTCTAAGAGATTTCAATTCTGCAGGATAGATTTCACAAATTGTGTATTTTACCTTTCAAGCTTCTGGTTACAGCTGAAGTCTTAAAATTTGTTATGTCCAACAGGAAAGGAAATGAGATTTGTAATTTCTAAGCGGTGACAGGAGGAAACATAAGCGTGGCCAACCTGTTATCTGATGGGGGACTTATTCATAAAGTAATGGAATTTGTTAAAAAAGTGAATGTATTAGGGAATATATGATGTTAAATCTGAGTGGACCCACCCAGTTCAAGAGTGGCGAGGTTGTGTTTTAATGTTTGTATTACGGTTTACCTATGTCTTAGTCTTGTAGCAGTTGGTATGTTCTGCGGCACAGTTTAGAACCTAAATGGCCGAGCGTACTGCGCTCCTCAACGCAGAGTTGAGGTAAGTGAGCTGGAGCTCTTACCCAGCGCGGGTAAGACGCTCAGCCAAAGTGAGGGTGTGAGCTGGAACCCCAACTTTGGGGTCCTAGCTTCAATCCTTCCACATTCATTGTTCCATTGCATTCATGTACCCTGGTTCTTCAGGTAAAAATTACGAGTTTCAGCTATATTGGCCTCAATCTTTGTTCATATGGTGATTGAATCCATATGATGACTGGTAAAAAGAAGCAAATGTTGTGATAAGTGTTAGAATGTCCATGACAGCTCCTTTTCGGGTGGCTCATGCTAAACGGTAGTTATCGACATTTATGTAATACTATATTGCTGTGTAACGAATGGGGGTGAAGTTCTGGAGAATTGTTGTGGCCCGACGAAAGGAGGGCGTACTTAATGTGTTATGCCAGTTATTGTTGAAGTCGGACATGAGTTCTGTTTTTTGCTGAAACGTGTATTGTATTGAATTGCATCGTACTTGACTGAGTAAGATGGAATATGCGAACAATAACGTCGTAATTGAAGTAATCTGTATAGATAGCGGAGAAAGATGGAAGACACTCATGACCTCAGTGTATCACCGTACAACAACACAGCAACTTTGGTAGAAATGCCAAAGCGACAACTAAATAGTCTATGACCGAAGTTGTTGTTAAGTAAGATTATTATTATTATTATTATCATTTATATATATATATATATATATATATATATATATATATATATATATATATAAAACCGGAGCTAATGGCATATTATAGGATGTGTGCCGTATATGTCTGTACACATATATATATATATATATATATATCTGTATATTTATTAATTGAAGGACGTAGTGTTCACTATAAAATTGCTACAATAATGTATTTATCGAACCCCTCAGGGGGATACAGGTATTGTATCTATGGGAATTAGCGCTCCCAGGGGGACTATGTGAGGGCCTGAGCTAAAGGTTAGGTAGGCTTCCTTTTGTTGTAATAAAATAGGTTTTTGTTTTGTTACGGACCATCTTTTTTCGGTCCACTGCTGTCCTGTTTTTCAGCACATACTACTTTCTTCTTCAACTTTTTTCTTGTTTCACGAACTTCTTTCCTAGCTTACTGTTTCTGTGCACCTTGTGCATAGATTCCGCGTTCCCTCAACTCCATACTAAATGGTGCCTTCCTCTTTCCTCTCTTGGAACATCTTTGTCGGGGTTAAGGGAGGCTAAAACTTTCTTATATAATAATAATAATGTATTCATCGAATAAATATGAATGTAAGGCTACTTTTTCCATGTAATTGCATGTTTTACTGTATTGAGGGATTTTCACTGGGAAAAGTGTAGCTACTGGAATGACTACAGCAATACTGCCAATATTCCTGGAGTTACTCAAAGCTATACTTTTAGTTCAACAATGCTCGTTATTCAAATTTTCAACTATTTAGACGTTGATCATGTACAGAGCAATTCGAAAATTAAATAATCTAAGCTAACACGTTCTTTATAACGCAATATGATGTAGCGGTGATTATTCAAAAATTGTCTGAACAAATCGGTAGGTAAGAGAAAGACAGCACAGCAGATTATGAAAGAGGTGCAAGAGAAAGATTTGTGCGGAAGATTTGTACTTCGGGAGCCAATTCTTATAATTTATAATTTGAATTTATACGATGCCCGTAATATATTTATGTATATACATAGTCCGAAATAAATGTGCATTAAAGCTGATGGACATCGTGAAAAACTAATCCTGCTTCCTATGCATGTCGTTCAACAAGTATTCTAAAAGAATTGAAGACTTTCTAGAAGCGGAAAGCATTGTTTGCCAGACTAATTTCATCCTGTGGTTTATTTACGTTGACGAACTATGAACTCTGTGTTTCTTTCTGAAGATATAAAGTAACATCATGAGGACTTTCATTTGATTTATCCTTTAAACACTCGAAAAAAAACATCTGAATTTTAGAATTACAATGAGTATGCAAGTCCTAAACGGAGCTTTGGATTAATAAATATGAAGGTTTTGCTCAGTATGCACACAAATTTTAATTATTACATGGCTATTAAGCATTGCATACAAGATTATCAAAGTTATTCAGTATCATAGTTTCCAGACTATTTAAATATTTTTCAATACGAATGTGCGGAAACCCGGCAGTTCCTGCCATGGTGCAATCGTACGTACGACAGCCAGTGCATCGCTGCCGCGAGTGTGGTGTGGGTCACGTGGTATGGGTGTGGCAACGTCATCAGGTCAAACGTCTCCTATTGGCTGGCTTGTCTAACGGTTGCGAGCAGCTGTCCCCTTTGAAGTGGACCTACCTGTCTTGTGTATATCGTGACGTTTGGGCATCTGAGAACTTCTGCAGCAGACGAATTTTGCCAAAGAACAATTCGAGCTCATTTTGGCAAAGATTTCTTGTAGATAGGTTTGGCAGATGATGGCCATCCAAAACAGGTGTCAATGAAAGAATGACCGTTATGGATTGTATCAATCCTTGGATGAAGCGGCATCTCCGGGCAAGGTTCAAGTCTTCCGATTCTTGCAACCATTTAACAGCCTCCTTCAAAAATTGAATGGAAGGTGATCGAGAATATATTGGTTTTCGAAGTGGCACAGGGTCTCCTGGTGTTGAATTCAAGACATCAAATATGTCGTTCATTTTTTTCAAATACGTGCTTGTTGCTGCAGCAGAAGAACCTATTTTGCCCTTAGCAATGCAGGTATCAATAGCAGCAGAGCATGAATTAGAGAGAACCTGAGCTGCTAATTTGACTTTCATTTTGGCACCAAATTTCAAATCGTCCACATGTTTGTTGGTGACACGTGGCATTCTTTGAAGGCTTTTGTCCCGGTCTAACTGGAAGACAATTTCAACCTTTCCAACTAGCTGGTGCTGAGAAGGATGGAACATTTACATCTCCATTCAGCAGAAAGTTTCGAGCACTTTTTAGCAAGTGCGGAGGATCTCTGAATGCAAAATAGGTTTGGTGATTAATTGTAATTTTTAGGTTGAGTGGTGTGGATCCAAGGGTCTTCAAAGCTGTTTCAAAATTAGAACCTTGATCAGTAGTTATGCCAAGAACTGAGAACACTTCATTTTCCAATATTTTTATTGCATTTGTAACTATTGCAGCAACTTCAGCTGACTTCATAACATTGACAGAGAAATAATAGCCAATGGGAAATTTCCAATGACTTCTCACACCAACTGCCATTACACACAGAGCCGATGATGCCAACTTCCTTGAACGAGTCTTGCCATCATCCTCATATCCAATAATAAGATCCTTACTCTGATTGTAAGCAAGTCCTTTTCTCAATGACATTTCGTCTAACAGAATAAATGTATGCATATCAGCATTAGTTTGAGGATTAACCTTCAATTTAAGCATTTGAACATTTCTTTTAGAAACACCTGGAGATATTTTCAAAGTTTTTAGCAATCTTAACAGTAGACAGTGAAGGTAATGGCAGCATTCTCCTCAACAAATTGTATCCTGATGTGCTGCAGCTCACAAGGACATTGACAGCCATCCATTTTTGATAGAGTGTGTACCTCATTTTGCCTTTCAGTTTCATTTTTATGAAATCACTCAGGTATGGTCCCAGCTTTGGGTACAATTGCGTTAGCTGCGTGTCAATGTTGAAACGCTTGTCTGAACAGGTCTCTTTTTCCTACCAGTCTTTTCTTGCGTTGCTTTGAGTTTTCCGCACTTTCCACCCTGATGGGGCAAGGAAATAATTCTCGCTGACAAGACAGACTTGGAATTGAATGCTGAATTGAAGTTTCTGGCTGACAAATTGAAGAGATCATTTCAGTTGCAGATTGAGGAATCTTAGCTAGAGATTGAGTTAAACTAGCTCCTTCAGCGAGTGATTGGGAAGTTGGTAAGTCTGTATTTGCAGATGAGTGAGTTGACGCCATGGCTGATTTAGGAGTCAAACAGGCTTGCTTGCTGGATGATTGTGGACTTGAAAAAGCCTGCTTGGAAGCTGATAAAAGACTGGAACTCTTGGTGGCTGTTTGAGGACTTGAATGGTCTCTCTCAGAAACAGATTGAAAACTCAAATGGACTCTTTTGGTGGCTGATTTAGGACTTGAATAGGCTTTTTTTGTGGCTGATTGAGGACTTGAGTAGGCTCTTTTGGTGGCTGGTTGAGGACTTGAGTAGATTTTTTTGGTGGCTGGTTGAGGACTTGAGTAGGCTCTTTTGGTGGCTGGTTGAGGACTTGAGTAGGCTTTTTTGGTGGTTGGTTGAGGACTTGAGTAGGCTTTTTTGGTGGCTGGTTGAGGACTTGAGTAGGCTCTTTTGGTGGCTGGTTGAGGACTTGGATAGGCTCTTTTGGTGGCTGGTTGACTTAAACCACTGGTCATATGAGTTGGAGGATGCTGAGATGATGATGAAATTGGGATCCCTACTTCTGAAATCGGTTGGGATGGAGGGATAGGCACCAGTGTAGGTGGATCATTATCCAACAGCAGTGAATGATCACTAGCTTTTTTGGGTTGCATGTCACTTCCATGTCCTGGAAAATAAATAAAAATTCATAGGAAACAGTACTTAGCAAAACTTTTTTATATAAAAATTTAGTTTCCCATGTACTGAAATCTTTCATAGCCGTAAACACAAGAAAACGCCAAAAATTGACTCTGAATGAAAACACAATTCGTTTAAGAGATTTCTAAAATACTAAAATGAGCTCAATACTATCTAACAAAGCTGAGAAAGAATGGTAAATCTGAAGGATATGTCAGTTATCGATTTTCCACTTTTTGATGCCTGAACCTAATTAATTGAATAAAAATAACCAAGTTTTATTTTATGCACTTTCCGTCTCAAATGAGTATTTTACGATTTATAGCGGTAAGTTTAGTTTCGTCTCTGATGACGAATGCGCTCGAATGAACAGCTACTCATCGATTTTCGAATTTTTGTTGCTTGAATCATGGTAATAACATCGAAATGAACAACTTTTCTTCTATACACTTTTTTCGTCAAATGAGTATTTAACGAGGTATAGCGGTAGGTTTGGTTTCGTCTTTGATGACGATCGCACTGGAAGCGACTGTGCATTGCAGTGTTGCTGTCTGACGTGCTCCTTGAATTACTTGCCGCTTCAAAAACTGGAGTTACGGTAAGTCATTTACCGCTATAACTAATAAAATACTCATTTGAGACGGAAAGTGCATAGAAGAAAACTTGTTTATTTCGATCTAATTAACTATGCTCAGGCATCGAAATTTACAAAATCGATAACTGACATATCCTTCAGATTTACCGAAAGAATTCATATTTAAATGTTGAAAAATAATTACCGCGAAAGAGAAAAACTACACCTTTTTCCCTACAGTTCAATCTAAGTCTAGTTCAATTTAATCCATCCAAGTCTAGTTCAATTTAATCCATCCAAGTCTAGTTCAATTTAATCCATCCAAGTCCAGTTCAATTTAATCCATCCAAGTCAAGTTCAATTTAATCCATCCAAGTCAAGTTCAATTTAATCCATCCAAGTAAAGTTCAATTTAATCCATCCAAGTCAAGTTCAATTTAATCCGAGTCAAGTTCAAATTAATCCGAGTCAAGTTCAATTTAATCCGAGTCAAGTTCAATTTAATCCGAGTCAAGTTCAATTTAATCCGAGTTAAGTTCAATCTAATCCAAGTCAAGCTCAATTTAATCCAAGTCAAGTTCAATTTAATCCAAGTTAAGTTCAAATTAATCCAAGTCAAGCTCAAATTAATCCAAATCAAGTTCAATTTCCAACAGTTCAAGTCCAGTCCAGTTTATTTCCAGTAAACTGGACCAGTTCAATTTGAATTATGAAAACATAGATACCAAGACTAGGTATGGATGAGTCTTGAACATTGGCAGCAGCTGCACCATTTGCACCTAAGACACAGCTTAATGGAGTACTTTAGGAAGTAATTAAATGTGCACAACTCAAATTTGGCATGGAGTTAAATGGTGCTACAGTGTGGACATGGGCATGAGCAATATTTCCTTAACACTAATAAAATAACTTACAAAAATCACCCATGATGACCTATCATTACGTGGGGACTAATGAATATAGATTCTAGATAACAATATCCTACAGATGAAAAGAAAAAAATATGTATAACAGGATGTCTGCTGATATTTCATTTCCAAATTTTCATAATTTTCACTATTTCTTACTACCTTCAAGAGCAAAAAATTACTACATAATTTTTGGGTAATCAATTATGTCCAAATGTAAGGAATCAGCCTATAATAATTAGTTTGAGTCAATTATACACTCAATAAAACAGGTTCTAGTGAGCATGACCTAAGAATTATAAAGTCCCTTTTCATATTCACTCATAAACCTAACCTCAACGAAGACATTAGGGCCGTAAAGCATGGAGCTAGGATATATGGAGGAAGCATAGCCGATTCCAATCGGGTTCAAATTAGCTGCAAAAGTTGGGAGACTGGGGCATTGGCAAGGCCCCACACGTGAGCCAACCACAGACGCTTGGCTGAAGTTGGCTCCTCCTCGCCTCCTCTACAACTCGCTCATTTGCCACACAGTTGCCGCTCTAGCTATAAAATAGCTAGATCTAGATAGTTTTCGTTCAATCTAGATATCGAATTTGGTATTCTAGCTAATAGCTATAAATCTAGATAGTTTTTAAAATACCCTAGATAGTTCTAGCTAAAACCATCAGTAATGAGTTGGAAGCTGAAAAGCGTTAAATATGACAACAGTTGAGACCGTATATTCAATGTTTGAAAGGCATTCAAGCGTTGTTTGAGCGTCGATCGTTACTCGTTTAGTTACTTGAGTCTGTGTGACAGATTTCGCGCGGGAGTTAGTAGGACTTGGGATTAGTCGGGACGCGGGTACATCAGTGATCAATTCCTCAGTTGTTGTCAGCTTGTGTGGATACTGTAACTCCCGTGAAAATACCGAAACTTAGCCTGTCACAGTATTTAAGATAAGGAAATAGGGTCAAACTATATCGACTTTAGCTGTGAAAGTATTTAAATTTCATAAAGTATTCATGCGACATAGCTTTCACTTACTGACCGTACGTGACTCATCGGGAATTCGAATTGGTAAATTCAGTTACTGGGCCTGATTAAACGCTGTAATTCAACAGTTAGTTAACTAATTTACTAGGTATGAATAGGCTCTTAATTTGATTATATTTTTACTTTCCTGATTGATGACCATCATTTATATGATAAAATAAGTATTATTGGTAAGTATCGGTGAAGTGTCAGCCGGATTTTGCCGATACTGATACCAGAAAAATGACCGATACTGCCGATACCGATACATCAGTACATCACTACACTCAAGGTCACATGAAAATGCATTGCACTAAGTGCTCGAATATTATTCAGAATGTGCTCTGTCCTCATTTTGAGGAAGAGCTAAATACCTAATTTAGTTTGTTATTGGACGAATCAAATGATTTTTCAGTTAAAAACTGTTGGGCGTTACAATAATATATTTCAGTAATGTTGAAAAATTAGTAGGTGCTGAAAAACATGACAGCAGCAAACTGAAAAAAGATGAACCTTAGAGAGATGGCAAACCAAAAGTTGAATCTACCTACTAGAATATAGTTGAATCTACCTACTTTGGACTGAATCAACTGGATTAATGTGATACAGATAGTATAGTCACAGTACATATTGAGAGTTATTCATTTTTGTGTTATGCTATTTTTCTAGATTATGTTTTATTGAATCTAGCTATTTCTAGCTGTATTTGAAAACGATTCTAGATATTTTAGCACAGACAAAAGTGGCAACCCTGATTTGCCAAAGCAAGATTAGTACCGCTCCACAAATCGAAGGATGAGGTGCGCGTGCAAGTCGCTCTCTAATTTGTTATATTCAAATGCCTGCAATCTTTACAGTTTTCAACTCTTAATGTATCTTTGCTAGTAATTTTGATATTATTAAGTGTCCTCGAGTGAGGAAACACAATTTATTATCTTTCGGAGTCTTAGAATCCCAAATTAATGATTACGATAAACTCAACAGCTGGAAGAGCAATCAGCGAGCATGTGCGCACCCTAGCGTAGTTAGTAGGTAACTGACTTCTGTGCTGACGTCACACTCGCGAGACGGCTATTGGTTACCACAGACAGAGGAGAAATCTCAAAAACTGGTTCTCTTCACAGACGGCTATGCTCCCTCCATATATACTCCCTCCACGCCGTAAAGTTATCAATTGCCCCCACCTACTGACGTAATTCTGTATGTGTGTATGTGTGTGTGTGTATGCATAGTGCGTTTTGCTGTTGTATCAGAATTAGCGTGTACATGTGTGTTTGTGTGAATTAGGAGTATGCTATTGTTTGAGTATGAATGAAAAAATTAGGCTTTTTAAACATTTAGAAAATTTTGCGGAATATATATAATTTTTGTTTTTAAAATAGATAATTTATTTTTTTCTCTTCTGTTCCAGCACTGATGATGGAAATTTAATTCCGAAACGTTTGCATTAAATGTAATTGTGATTGTAAATTTAATTTCACGACAGTAATGTTCGTTTTTACCCTGGTTCTTCTTTTTATTTTACGAATAAGATTCTCTAAGAATCGCCCTATTGGAAATATAATCATATTTTTATAATTACTTGTGTTTATGACCATTTTCTAATTAAGAATAACTTGATCATGGGAATAAATTATCATATTTTTCTTTCAATCTCTTGCGTGTATAAGCATTGACATAGGCTGTTATGACACACATGTAAATCTAGCAGCTAAGAATCTTTAGCGCAAGATATTTTTTTAAAACTAAAGACGATTTTTGTATCAAATCTTGGAAAAAAAGTGTTTTTTTTGTACAATTATTGTCAGAGTGCAAGTGCGTCCAATAAGTTTACGAAATTAGCATTGAGATACGGACTCAAATGTGCAAATGCTTGTTTCAATGGTTTATGCTTGCCGTTTGATATTACGTTAGCCCCTTGGGATAACTTACGGTGTCGAACGCTCTGATAGATTGTGATAGCATTTTTTAGATTGTCATTTTTACGAATATATCCATTTGTGTTGCAAAATGTCTTCGTTAGTCTCAGGGAAGAATATTTTTCAAGTTTCTCTCCCGCGAATTTTTTTGTGCCCTCATTATTTTTGCAGAAAATATCATGAAAGCATGGTCTGGTTAAACATTTTCTCTCAGCCAGCTACGTGGTATACTAGAGGATACATAAGCACAAAATTACTACCACGTCGACCTTTTAGTCTCAGACGCAAAATTATTTACATGCATCGATTTTACTTCAAAAAATCACTGATATTGCAAAAGCCTAAGCTCATTTTGTGACGCAATAGGGGGCTCACGAAAGCATTTTTCTGTCAAACATTTATTCAACTATTGAGAATACTGTTATAATACCTATGTATGTATACTAACCAAGGATCATAATGTTGTGACACTTTAAAAACTAATATTATACATTTCAAATATTAACTTTATTGGAAATACTGTTTCATTTTCTTAAGCGAGGTGCGGCGTCAGATTGCTGAGTGTGAGTTATAGCCACTTGTGTTTGGGCTTCGCTATCGGCCGCTCGCCTGTTTGCGCAACACATGAAAAAGAAAATAGGATTTGGAAAACAATAATTTCCCCTACATCAAATGCCATGATAAATTGTCCTCCGGTGAGCAGTTATCGAAAACCCTCTACAGTTCCTACCTAACCTCTACAGTTCCCTCGTAAAAATGTGTAATGAAAATTATAATGGTCTCATCTGAACTTTGTGACTAAATAAAATTGATCAAATTAAATTTTCACCTCTAACCAATATCACAACCAATGAACAGGGTAACATTGGACAAGAGGCTAAAATCAAATGGTCCACTGGCCTTGCAAATACACTACCGCAAATGGACATCTGACTATATATATTTATATATATTATTTATATATATTATTTTTTTTATTTTACTTAAGTATCGAGAGTTCAAAGTCAAGTCACCCCCCAGAAACAGTTACGAATCTGGTACGGAAAGCTACTGCTTCCACAAGGTTTTTCAAACAAATAAATGTACGAGGAGCTTACGAGATTCGAACTCAGGACTTAAATTCACCGCACCAGAACGCTATCGATCGCGCTACCGACCACCCTAAAAGGTGATCGAAGCACAATGAAAGCAATCTTGGCACAGTGAAAGCAGGCACGCACTTGGCCCGACAGATATATATTTTTTATTTTACTTAAGTATCGAGAGTTCAAAGTCAAGTCACCCCCCAGAAACAGTTACGAATCTGGTACGGAAAGCTACTGCTTCCACAAGGTTTTTTAAACAAATAAATGTACGAGTAGCTCACGAGATTCGAACTCAGGACTTAAATTCACCGCACCAGAACGCTATCGATCGCGCTACCGACCACCCTAAAAGGTGATCGAAGCACAATGAAAGCAATCTTGGCACAGTGAAAGCAGGCACGCACTTGGCCCGACAGATATATTTTTTTATTTTACTTAAGTATCGAGAGTTCAAAGTCAAGTCACCCCCCAGAAACAGTTACGAATCTGGTACGGAAAGCTACTGCTTCCACAAGGTTTTTCAAACAAATAAATGTACGAGGAGCTCACGAGATTCGAACTCAGGACTTAAATTCACCGCACCAGAACGCTATCGATCGCGCTACCGACCACCCTAAAAGGTGATCGAAGCACAATGAAAGCAATCTTGGCATAGTGAAAGCAGGCACGCACTTGGCCCGACAGATATATTTTTTTATTTTACTAAAGTATCGAGAGTTCAAAGTCAAGTCACCCCCCAGAAACAGTTACGAATCTGGTACGGAAAGCTACTGCTTCCACAAGGTTTTTCAAACAAATAAATGTACGAGGAGCTCACGAGATTCGAACTCAGGACTTAAATTCACCGCACCAGAACGCTATCGATCGCGCTACCGACCACCCTAAAAGGTGATCGAAGCACAATGAAAGCAATCTTGGCACAGTGAAAGCTGACCAATTTTGACAATGATGTCAAAATTGAACATATGAATGATTGCGGTCTCAATGATAAAATAGATGGTATAAGAGTAATGTTGACTACTCGCAACATCGACATTTAATGTTCTTCTGAAACATGGTTCGATTCGAGAGTCGAAAGTTCATATTTCAGTATCACCGTGTACACATAGTATTTTTTTGACAAAAATAAAAATAAAACAGGGAGCGGTTCACTCATTTTCACTAAAGACATTTACTCAACATAACTATTGCCAATAAGAGAAAAGTGTGAAGATATGGAAATCGTGTGGATCAATATTCAACTAAACAACCACAAGTCTTTCATTATTGGCAACCGTCACGGGCACCCATCAGCAGTTCGGCATTCAACATTAGAGTTCATTGAAAACATGCTTAAATTAGCCTGAGCCACGAAAAAGTTTTTATATTTTCGTGTATCTGAACGTAGATCGGACGATTATTAACAATCAGCTAAGCAAAATATTATACAGAATTAATTTGTCGAAAATGATTCAAGAACCAACTGGATTTACTAAAACTTTCAACACACTTCTAGACCTATTATTTACAAAGAATCCACTAGCAGAGCTCAGCACAGAGCCTTTACCCTTCTTTTCAGATCTCCATTCGGTAGATTGTCCAATCAATATTGCAAAAGAGAAATAGAAATGTCGTTGTATACCAGTAGCATGAAAAATTACAGGGTGTCCATAATGTCTTTTTAGTAATTAAAAAAATTATTTCGTATACAATTAATAGGATATTTTATTCACATTTGTTTTTTGTATTCAGCATTAATTAATTTTTTTACCTAATTTAATAGACTTTTACATAGGCACCATTATAGTTGCACGAAGCACATCATGACGGCACTCAATTTCATGCCATGTTCGTTGTAGCATGGCCTCATCAATTGTTGCATTTTTCTTCAACGAGAATTCAATTACTGCAAATGTTTACCTTGATCTTTTCTCTGCATACGTTGCACTTAAACTGAATGACCTTCACCCAACCATCATTTTCCAGCAAGATGGTGCACTACCACATTAGGAATTGCATGTTCGTGGGTTCCTCAACCAAACATTTTCAGAACTGTGGATTAGAAGGGCTGGGCCAATTCCTTGGCCACCACCTTCACCAGATATCATTTCCTTCGACTCCTTACTATGGGGCTATGTTAAAGGTATCATTTATCGAACAGAGATACGGGACATTACTGACCAAATGCGTAGGATTACTGATGGCATTACCACAATATTATTGATGAGGCTATGCTACAGCTAATATGGCAAGAAATCAAGTACCGTCTTCATGTGCTTGATGATACCGTCGGATAGATGCAACAATGGTGACCATGTAGAAGTAAATTAAATGGGGTAAAAATTAATAAACGCTGAATCCAATAGAATAAATCTACATAAAAATATCCTATCAATTGCATTTATAATAAATTTTTGAAATGGTGAAGAGACTTTATGGGCACCCTGTACTACTCCACTGAAATAGTTAAAGAAAAGATATTCGACAGATGTAGCGGATTTCAAGGAATAGAAAACACCGGTTATGCCATTTTTCCAGTTTCGCATTTTAGTAACAATTTCGTATTAGCCCTTAATGATAGCGCACCTCTCACCACAAGGAAACTTAAGCTCAGACATGCTAAATGGATAAAAGACAAAATACAAGAGCTGAGCAGAGCTAAAAAGATTATCTGTAAAAGTGCAAACTGAACAAATCAGACTCTACTTTACGAAACACACACACATACATACATACAGAATTACGTCAGTAGGTGGGGGCAATTGATAACTTTTGAAGAATTACGAGAAGATCCTACGGAGAAAAGTTAGTGAAGCAGAACAAGACCACTTCCAAGAAGAACAGTTGGCAGCCGTACAGAACCATAAAAAAACGTGGGAAATAATTAAAGGAGTTGCTCAGTATAAAAACTCATGCGTAAAAGTAATTTTAACAACCATTCAAAAACGGCGATGATTTTAATACCTTCTTCTTGAAAGTTGGTGAAAAAGTTTTTCATGAAGTGTCTAGGCACGTTCTAAATACCCATATAGTAGCAAATCCAAACAATGTTTCATTCCCTAATTTGAGAAACAAATGGAGACCAAGGCCAGTTAGTATTATTGATACGAATAATTTTATACTCACTAAAAAATGCTAAATCAGTTGGACATGATGGCATTGGCCTTCAATATATAAAAGACAGCTTCCGTATTACAGCACTTTTGCTTTGTTTGATAATAAATACATCTATAGCCACAAACAAATTTCGAGATTACTGTAAAACTATTAATCATGAAGTCTCTGCACAAGTCGTATGATATCAGTAAAGTATCAAATCACTGACCAATCGGTTTCCTACTTTATGTATAAGAAAAAGTAATAGTAAACCAGCTTTCGTCACATACGAATGAATCACATCTACTTCATCGTAATCAGTACGCTCACAGGAGAAATACCATCACTCATGATACTTTACTTGACACCACTAAAAAAATATGCAATGTTATAGATTAAAAAATTTAACTCACCGACTTCTGCTTGATCTCTCCAAAGCGGTCCACAGTGTTCAGCGTAAAAAATTCATGCAAAAAATTTCGAACCTCAGAATAGACACACAGTAGTTGGAAAGCTACCTACTCAACTGCTCTTATGTACTGTACTTAAATAATGAAATGACAACATTCATACCAAATAACTTTGCCGTTATCCAAGGTTCAATCCTAAGCCCGCTTCTATTTCCTATATTTATAATTAATTTCTCCATCAAACCCTAAAATCTCAATGTACGCTGCTAATGTCCTAATTGCTACGAAATAAATGTACGAGGAGTTCGGAGACTCGAACTCAGGACTTCAAATCACCGCGCTAGCACGCTATCGACCGCACTATCGATCACCCAAAGATGATCGAAGCCCAACGAAAGAAATAAATCCAAAATGAATTTTTAGGGTGATCGATAGCGCGGTCGATAGCGTGCTAGCGCGGTGATTTGAAGTCCTGAGTTCGAGTCTCCGAACTCCTCGTACATTTATTTATTTGAAAAACCTTGTGGAAGCAGTAGCTTCCCGTACCAGATTCATTATCTGTTTCTGGGGGTGACTTGACTTTGAACTCTTGCTACGAAATGTTCGGTGACTGATTTGAAAAAAAAACACGAGTCAAAGCTGAAAACCTTTTGAAGAACCTAAAATTGCGGTTGACCAAAATGGCCTTAAACTTAATGCAAATAAAACACAATGCATTATTTAGGGATGGAAGAATGCGACCAGAAAATTCCCAGAATTCACGCTGACGGTTAGAGACAATAAAATCGATTCAGTCGACGGAATGAAAAAACCTTGCTGTTTGGTTTAGCAAAATGTGACTTTCAAATCACAAGTACGAACAATATGCAACAAAATTAGCGAAACCTAAATGTTTTCTTATCATATTAGGAACACTCGTGACGAAAACTCTAGATTATT
Organism: Morinoia aosen; assembly: GCA_030386875.1. Classification (NCBI taxonomy): domain Eukaryota; kingdom Metazoa; phylum Arthropoda; class Malacostraca; order Amphipoda; family Talitridae; genus Morinoia; species Morinoia aosen. Next base: position 69,075,296 of record CM059557.1, read on the forward strand.
GGTTATTCAGTCTTTAGTGTTATCACGTTTAGACTATTGCAGTCTAGTCTGGGAGGCATACCTCAATATCTTCAAAATGAATTACAAAAATATCTAAACTTCGTGGCCAAAGTGGTGTGCAAAAGTAATTTCACGAAACACGATCATGCAATTTCACTCTTAACCGTGGCACAATTTCTTCCCACGGAGAGCTGTTTAAACTTGGCTGGGCTCCAATACCAAAAAGATTCCTCATTCATAAAACTCGAAAAGTGTTCTCCTCTCTCAATCTCTCTCGGAGTAATGCAGACGTGAAATTTCTTCCATCCTATATTCCGAGCAAAAACCAAATCGGAGGAATGATATCTTAGTTACCGTTCATCTAACCTGGGACAAAAAACTATTAGTTTCTGGAGCTCTATAGTGGAATAAGATTCTCCAGCATATAAAAAACTTTCAAACTGTTTAAGTATTCAAGGCAAACGTGTCACGCCATTTCGCGTCTCTTTCAAAGAGAATAACGTATTGTAACATTTCGTAGTAAATTCAAACTAAATCTTCAACCGTTTTGCGTTAAATCTGTTAGGAAATAATTGATATTAGGCATATATAAGCAGCACAGGCACGACGTAGGCGGCAACCGGAAGGACGCTGTGCGGGCCGAGGGAGCTCGGAAAGGCAGGATAGGAGGAGAAGGGAGGAGTACGAAAGGGGGTAGCGTCTGTGTAAAGAGCTAGCTCGAAAACTACACATAGTATCACACAAGGGCAACTTGATTGTGTAGTATAGGAAAACAATAGGTTAAAAGTAATTACCAACGAGAAGGGGAACTATGGAAAATATGCATCTCAGAAGAATATGTTAGAGGGAAATGCGCGTAGCAATACCACGTTTTGTGACGCAGGGAACACGTCATGGGTGACGCGTGAGAACCATTCAATAGGGAGAAGCCACGCACTTTCAAAGGCCTGCACTCTGCCGGGACGTAGCCATAGTGCGGCGGAGTATATAAACTTATGAAGGCGGGTAACCGGTCTATTTTGCCTTGTACTGTGGAAGATGTAGGCTGCTTGAGAGGAGAGGAGAGGTGAGAAACTTGGTTGATTTAGCTTGATAATTCATGTGGAGTCATCGAAGCGTAGTACGTCTAACTTGTGGACGCAGTGATTTGCAGAATGCTAATTAGTCATGTTTTTCATTTTTCGACTACATTGATTCTCTCAAACAGGATGCTTTACATTGGGCTTTTAGTATGAGGGTAAAATGATCATTTCTCAAAATGGAATTGTATTGAGATGGCAGAAAATGGGGAACCAGAATATTCGAGGGCTTATTGGAGGGTTTGCATTGGTAGAGTGTTCTCAACAGGGTGTGCTTAGAGTCTAACTGTAATATTTGTGTAAAATTTCAAAGGGGGTTATTATCTCGCAAAAGGGGATTCATATTGAATGGGAGAAAGTGAATTCATCATGTCGGGAATAGCCACAGTCTCAGTGGAAGCTTCGAGTAAAATCTTAAAGGGGAATTAATAACGATCACATCTCAGGGAATAGATAATATAACACTGTGCATTGTTCACAGGCGGGTGGGTCGTAGCACCGCAACCGGGGTTGCTCTACACAACTGTGGTGCAGTAGCTGATTCCAGGCGTTCTCAATCGCGCCGCGGTTCCCCACCAGCCGGGTATCAGCACTCGAGGGAAACATGGATGCCAGGCTTCGTGCCTCAACAGGCCGCCAACAGTGAATTAACTAGGGAGCGCTCGCAGCAGTGATTGTGGAGAAGGCAAAGATGAAAGGCACGCTGAACAGTGCAAATCCAATTTGGCGCGTAGTGAGAAATATGAATTGGGCAGTCTGTGAAGTTTGATGGCAACCGACACCTTGCTGCGACTACCAGGTTCTATTCCCTTTTGGCATCACCATTTATTTCATGTGTGCGCTAGCCAGGATGTTCTTTTATGCTTCAAATTTATTTTTGTTTGTGCGTAATCTCCCCGTTGACGATCACCAAGAAACGGTGTTTCGCGTTAAATCATGTGATCGTTCGCTGGCATTCAATAATTTTCAAGCCTGAATCTTTCATTTTATGTGTCGTATTCAAATCCACGTGTTTCTAAAATAAATGCAGGTTAATCTTTCAAATTCTTTTATTCTCCATGTGTGGTATGCAGGTGTACGCAAGCATGAAAGTGTAATACTCAAATTTGTGTGGGGGTTGAGACTCCCTCAGCGTCTGGGAAGGGGGCCTAAGCCCACCCCTTTCTCATATCGCGACAAATCTTCTCACTGCTACTTAGAGGTCAGCATTTCAAGCTCTGTAAAGCTCCAATGTCAATACTTGTTCTGACTAATTTTGTTCATTTCTTACCATCCCTTCTGCGAAAATTTTATTCTTAACCTGTAAACCGCAGTCGATTATAAAACCCCAATTAGGTTCATTTGTAATCTGTGAGTAAGAATTTTGTAGCTATATGTTACCCTTTACGTTGACATCAACGACGCTGCAAAATCAGACAGACCTAGAGACAATTAGCTATGGAGTTCCCCAAGGATCTGTCCTTGGGCCCCTCCTATTTCAAATTTTTTATCAATTATATTGTTAAATCTAGATCATCTTTCAAATTAATAATTTCAATCCCGCTCTAATTGCGGAGAGTATAACCCTTTGCTTCCCAGCACTCAAATCGTTAAGGGAAAAGTTTTCTAAGATAATTGCAGTCATTACCCTTAAATATCAGGAAAACTGCCCTAACATGTTTTTTCTGTGTAAGCAGGTGCTTTCTTCCTTTTTAACTTGAAAAAACTATACCTTAAAAAAGTATACTTCGACGCCAAAAAATGACCAAAAAATCTGAGAAAAACTATCAATTTAATTTTTGTTCAATTTTATCTGTAAATACATGTACGAATGAAAAACTTGCTTCAAGTTGAATAAAAAAGGTAATAAATGTATTGCATAGACCGTGAAGCTCACACTGAGTGAATATCAATAGAAAATTGCACGTGTCAAACTTCAGGAATGTCTTTAAACATAGTTGCAGGAACAGTATTAAATTCCCTAATTTTGTTATTTAGTTCGAATTATTTCCCTACGAGTTGAATCATCTTGAAATATTGTCAATTTACCTAAATTTGAAGCCCTAGCCATCTGGGAACTGGAGTTTCCGTCAGGAGGTAAAGGGAAAAACAACGAACTCTTTAAGGTTACATTGTGGCCCAAAGTTGATATATTAAGCCTTAATATTGATAAAAAAAATATATTACATTCTCATACAAGAAAAATTGATCTCTCCCCCGCATTAAAATGGGCGAAGGTGAAATCGAAGAAACCAACTCATAAAAGTTACTGGGCATCATAATGGATAAACACCTGATTTTAAAAGAACATATCGCTCATATTAGTACTAAGTTTTCCAAATTCGTTGGAATCCTCCATAAAGTGACAAATTTCCTGCTTGAAGAAGCTTTGCAAATACTTTACTGAACGCTCATTTCACCATACTCACAATACGGAATAGAAGCATGGTATGGAACTGATAAGAATAAAACCAATGAACTTTTTACTCTGGAAAAAAGAGCCCTCAGAGCCAGAGTAAAAGAGCCATCACCAAAAGTTTACTTGCGTTCTAACCAAAAACGAAGGTTACTCAAGGCTCAGGGCAATTAATGCCATACTACCCGGACGCACCCACGTCAACCTCGCACATTTTCATGTACGTGTGTTGCAGCGTCCGTGTGCATCTTGTGCACTGGTCCAGAGTTTACGTCACTGCCAGAAGTCGCTGTATCGCCTATAATTGTGATACGCGATGTCGCAATGCAGTTAGATTATGCACTTGCTTACTAAGAAAACCGCGCTAGTCGTGATTTGGAAATGGCCTTGTGTAGTGCGAGCTCATATGCAATATGGAAGGTGTTAAATTACCAGATAGTTTTGAATTCGTGCGTCTACCGCCGAAGGGGAAAGATGAGGAAAATTCAATCTGCACCGAAATTGCGATTAAAAGCCGCACCGAGTTCAACGACTGGTGGGATGAATTCTCGCCGATGAATAATGTCAGCTAGATTACGCAGAGAGGGGACAAAAAACGCATCAGCAAATTGGAGCTCTACTTTGTTTCTCATCATGCCCTGCGTGGGCAGAAAGGAGTTACAACAACAACAACACCAAGTAAGAACCTAATTTAAAACATTATATTATTGTGTGGTCGTACAAATATTGAATTACATGAGTATAAATTCAATTATGCACTAAGTTTCCACAGAGTGCTTCCTGTTTTTTATCTGCATATATACTTGGATGTGACACGGACACTAACTTTGGTTACAAGTTAGAAATAGCTAAATAAACGTGTGAACAAATTATAATAAAATAAATGACAAGTTATGTATACCACCAGTTAAAGCGCAATTGTTTAGATTTAGTCAAGTTTGGTTTATTTAAGCATAGTTTGTTATTGCATTCAGATATATGTTTAGATATTATATTTCGGATTTTCACTAATTATTATCACCAATCTACATAAAATTTTGGCTAATAGCAAAAATTGCTACTTTTCATTTCAATTTATGTTTTATACAGGGAACATTGCTGTGTATAAAAAAGTACTTCAATATAAAAAATATGAGTCGTGTAGTAAAAGTCATCTGCTTTGTGGATATTATATAGCACTAGCAGTAATTGCTTGAAAACGATCTGAAAAACTTAAATTACTTCGGTCAAACTGAACTGCACCCGTGCGATTTGAATATTTCTTCGTTTTGAAAGAGCCTAAGTTAGGCTCATTATATATGTCAATGCAAACAAACTGATCAAAGCTTGGGGAAACTTGTAATCCCGCTAAACTAAAACGCACTACTTGCATATATTTTTCACTATTTTTGCTTAAAAAAATGGACACTTCTATGCGTTTAAAAATTACAGTGGTTTTCATACAAAAATACTTGTGATACCAAAGTATCAAGGTTTATGTAAAGTATTACAATCTTTAATTTCTTCATAAATACAAGTGCTTGCACTGTTTTCATGGAAATATCAGTATAGCTAATTTCTATTTCAGTTTTCCTGCACGATGAAGAGCGGTCATCAGCACTGATGGATCGACACCTACCCCCGCCGTATCACCCAGACTGGCCGCCACAACCATTCCCACTTCTCCGCTGCTATCCTGAGCGAGTTCAGGATGTCAGCAAGCACCAAAAAAGAGTTTTTCTCCTATTTCGAGCAGGGTGAGGCTAATTAATTTTTAACTAAATTTTACTGCTTTTAAAGCATGGTTATACATGAGAATAAAAATGCACAAATACGATTCTCATTTTACAGTCATCGATGTTTCAGTTCTGGCACTTCTGTGCATTAATTCGGGCATGTTCCTCAACTAAATCTAAGCAGTTACTTCTGTTATTTAAAACCGTTGAAACCGCATATCTTGCAATAACTAGCGCAATGCATTAAAATATATATTTCATTACGAATGGGTTGATTATTTCTTAGAAAATGGAAAAGAATGACAAACGTTTGAACAATTGATTCATTTCATTCAGTCGAAAAATGCGTAATTCCACGGCTATTTAAATGTTTGATTGTATAAATATTTTTTATTTCACCTGAAAATGTGTGCATTTGTAAATGAAAATATTATTTAGCTGTCATTTTTAAGGGCAAGGTTATAATGAAGTTGATAACGAGTTGTTCGCTTCATATATCTAGTAAGTGTAGAGCCCCAAATTCATGAAAAATGTGAACAAATACTAAATACATAACAGTATGAACGAATATTTTAAAGGCATGCTGGGTGCTCAAGCTCGGTGTCATCACCAACTGAAGCATAATTTTCGAAGTGACATTGTGCTGCTGGCAGACAGGAGATTAAATCCTACATTAAACTCTGTAGTGAGTCTGAGGGCGAGGTGGAAGGCACAGAACCTCGGTAATTTCGATGACATGTCCGTCTTGGATGCCATGCAGCGAACCAAGAAAAAAATGCCGCGGCATCTCATTAATTTTACTGAAACTTCTGGTGTATATGTTGCCGTTCTTGTCCCCGATTTCCTGCATAGGATTCACAAAGAAATGCAATCAGCCAGCGAGGTGGTGTTTGTGGACACGACTACTCATGTGGACAACACCAACTGCTCACTCACTATTCTTGTCTGCTCGAGCGCAGCTGGGGGGCCTTCCTCTCGGGGTCATATTTTCCTCTACCCAAACTAAAGAAGATTATGTCAAAGGTATGTCACATAGTTAATTTGCAAATAAAATTATATTTTACAATTATAACTATTACACCAAATAACTATAACTATTGCATTACTAAAAATCTGCTGATTAAGATATTTTATTCAAATTGGAAGTTAATTTTTGACTTCATTCCCCCCTTTAATAATGTTGTGCAGGTTTCAGTCTTCTCCAAGATATGCTGAGTGACGTTGCGTTCAACGGAAAGCTGCGCCCTGAGTGTTTCATCACTGATGACAGTGACGCTGAGAGAGAAGCACTGCGCGAGTTGTGGCCTCATAGCAGATTGTTCCTTTGCGTCTTCCTCGTCCTGCAGGCCGCATGGCGCTGGTTGTGGAATGCCAAAAATGGTATCGCCGAGGAGCACCGAAAACCGCTAATTTCAGTTCTCAAGAAGCTGGTCTACGCTGAGTCCATGAGTTACTTCGAACAGATATGGTCCGAGTTCCTGGATTCAGAACTCTCGCGAAATATCGTCAAATGTACCGAGTTAGTATCTGCTTACAAAATCATTGAAATTAGAATGCACTGACATTTATTGGAAATATCAGCATAATAAAACATAAATGTGATATAATTACATAAATTTAATATTAAGTCGTTGTGTATTAACAACTGTTCTGGTTTCAGATACTTTAGATCAGCAGTGGAACGAAGAGAAGAGTGGAGCTTACCTTGGAGGTGTGGTTCTCTACTGCGTACCATAACACCAACAACGTGTGTGAGAGCATGATGATGGAAATCAAGGATATGGTCCTCAACAGGTATTGTACTGCTGAGGCAGTTTGTAGCAGTTACCTTTAATCAAAGGCATTGGCTGAATAGGGCAATGGCCTAATCATCATCGTCCTCATTTGGCTGCATTTGTGATTGTAGTTGCTGCAAAAAATTGACTAAAATATAGGATCCTTTTGCTTATTTTCGCTAGTAATAATGAAATTTATGATACTACATTTCTTTTGAAATAGTTGCTTATAATTGAAAAATTAGAACATGAAATAAATTAAGACCTACCGAAGTCAATAAAAAAATTGTAGCGGTGAGAATTAATTAAATTACTTCTCTATCAGCATAGCTATATCGTTTTTAAGTTGCAGAATAAAACTCACTAAGATAAAACTTATACATATATTAAATCCTAAAAATATTGCACGCTAGTGTGTTTTATAGTAACTTTTTTATTTTACCCTGTTTATTACAGTGAAACAACTTTAAATACTTAGTTTTAAGTGTTCAAAGAAAGAAACGATTAGTGCCAATTTATTTTAGATTTAAATTTGAGCATGATTTAAATCAAAACTTTTAATGAAAATAATTTTTGTAAGTGATATTAATTAATAATAGTTTTTATTCAAATATTTGTGTGCAGGAATAAGGAACACAACGGTGCACAGTTGCTCTTGGTGATGGCAGATGTGTACGACAGTTACCTTCGTTTGCGCCTGTCAGATGTCATTCTCAAAAAGGACAGTTCTTCTAAAACTGCCAGCAGCACCATTCCTCTGTCAGCTGTCACACATAATGGAGGAGCAGTTTATACAGGTAATTCTGCTTTGCAAGAAGGCATTCGGTATACAGTAGACCTATCCTTCGTTGTATCAGTGGAAATACAGGCAGCGTGTTCAAACATCAACTTGCAGTGTCTCAGTGCAGCGTAGTCCGCCTTCCACAGCTTTGCACCTGCACTGCTGCCGAGGAGCAACACGTGTGCAAGGTGATATACGGTGATAAAGCAATGCCAACATCTACTTTTTTCGATGGTTGATTTGCAGATGCGCCTGCTTATGCAGTATCCCATGTTAATGAGCAAATAGCTGCATGTGACAAAGGAGGTAGATCTGCCGATACAGAACAAGTCATCGAGTATTCCACACCGACACTAAGTAACTTTCAATCAGTTGACGAGAGAATCGATGAATTTACAAGTACGTTAAATAAGGAATTAAAGCGAACAAAGAGCACCTGCATGCTTGGCGCCTTTGACGTCTTCGAAAAGAAGGTGAAAGCCTGTATAGGAATCCTGCGCAGGTCTCAACTTTCCTTCGCACTGCAGGTTGTACCCTCTTCAAAGGATCAGTGGCGGTCAGGAAAAAAATTCCATGTCAGCCAGAGAGCATTGGCAGATGCTAAACAGGACAGCGAAGAGGAAAAGCTGTCAAATTGAAAGGTAAACTAGTAAAAAGAAAACGGAATTCATCATTAAATATGTCTAGAAATGTACCAAATGCTAAAATTCATTAATTCTCATAGTATACAATAATGCTTTCAAATAAAATTTTCTTTCATGTTTTTTAGATGTAATTGTTTACTGGCTGCCTCAATAATAAAGCAATCGTAACTTAATTAATAATAAGTAATGAAAGTTACGATAAATAACAATAAATAAATAATGAGCAAAGGAAAATTTATTATTCGAAGCAAATTTACAATGAAGGAAATGGAGAAGTACTTTGAAAACATTTATTTTAAACGTTTCGAGCCTTGGACATAAAATAATAGACAAGTCAGTGCACCCAAAATTACAGAAGCGCAGAATATAAGCACAAAAAATAATAACAATAATAATTTATCGGTTGACTATTATCAGAGGGTATGCACTCTGCATTTCGTTGAGAGAAGGTTTGAGTTTATGAATGAATAATGACTCTAAAATGCGTTGGTCTAAGTTGGCAGTACAAGTATCTAATATTTTAAACTTGCTAATGTCAATAATGTGTTCAGAGGAACCATCACTACAATGTTGTCTTATACAAGCATCAGTAGGAGAAGTAAGCAAGCGACCTGTACGATGATTTCGACCTGCATCGTACATCGTACAGGTCGCTTGCTCACGTACTTTTCGCTTGCTCAAAGTATAAATAAATTATTTTAGAATAACACATCAAAAACAAGTTATACAATTACGTTGATTGCGATCATCTATTTACTCTGGCTGGAGAGATTGAACTATAGGTGTTGTTTAAAACCGGCTCAAGTTTAAAAATGTATATCGATTCTGGAATGCGCGTATCTGTATAACACTGTGGTGATGCGTAGAGAATTCTGCATTTCTACCACGTTAGCCTTTTAGTTTTATTAATTTAATCCACCGATTCAACCTTCAAAATCATCCCCTATAACATCGTGAAAGCGAAAGCTAATTATTCACACTTCTCAGTGTTAAGTGAGCTCTAAGAGAAGCGTTTTTTCTTTCGAACATTTCTTAAAGTATCGACCTAGCTAATATAATACCTTTGTGTGTATAAAAATTAAGTTTCGATACGTTTAGACATATTCAAATTCCTTTTCAACTTTATTGCTTTATTGGAAATAGACTTTTTTTCTGTTTATCTTTTCTTTTGTATCTACCCACTAACATCTGACTACTAGCCATGTACCTAAAATGTTGTACTTAGCGTAAATTTCTTAAAATCGTAGCCTGAATTTCTTAAAGCTGCGACATAGGGCTTCTGTTAAATCAGCAGTTGAACGTCTCATAGAAATCTGTCATCATCTCCTTACATTTAAGTTTTTTTTCTGTGACATGTAGGGAAAATCATTCATGAAAATATAAAGAAAGAGCCGACTATAGATCGATCCTTGATGAACGCCAAAATTATGTTGTAAAAATGGTGGTATTTTTCTCTCAAGCGTACTGCGTGAGAGAGTGGTTAGGTGTGTAGCTCTCAAACCTCTGTGTGTTTATTCTATGGAGCGGTGTTCTCTACAGAAGTTTCTTATGGTCACTGCTGTCGAACTTTTTTAGGAGATCACGCAACAGTAAGATAGTTAAATCTTCTGGTGAACATCTATTCATGTTTTATTTGTGATGGTGTGTGAAACATCCTGAATACTGGTGTTACTCCTTTAACTGCATTAATTTCGAAGAAATAGGTGTGATTCGTCCATGCGAGCCAAGAGCTGAGTTTTTCTTACTTTTCTAGTACTTCGCACAAACAGTTGCGAGACGGATTAGTAAGGAATTTAATGCTGCACTGATGTCACTAGATTTGTGTCACGGGGTAATAATGGATAAATTCTACTGGTCAGGAAATTCATCAGAAACTAGAGATGTATTCAATTACAAATAGATTCGAAGTGCTGTGAGAGGGAAGCTGAATTTAATGTATGGAAAGCAAGAACATCATGTTGAGCTGTTATTGTGGTTTTCACTGGGTATAAAAAAGTTTAAAGTTTTACTAATATTTGATATATTAACTGGCCTTACCCAGTCGAACTTTTTAGGCGGAGCATGCATGTTTTTCGGTACCCAAGCGATTTAATTGCTTGGTCGGTGAAAAACATGCATGCAGGCGGCGAAAAAGTTAGACTGGGTGGGCTCAACTTGTTCCTAGTACTAGGGAGAAAGTGTAACTTGGAATTACAAAAGTATATTTCTTTGAAATGAGCTTAGACACTTCATTATTAACCTTTTAACCAACGTTTGTGAAGAAAGTCTCGAAATTCTTCTCCGTTTCTAATGGGCCGTCAAAATGACTACTGTGTCATTTTACAAAATCTTTACGCTGCACATTTTTGGGATGATTTCCCACGTTCGTTCTCGATTTCATTTTTCCATTCATAGATCTGAGTGGGAGTCATCTTGTTTCGCATCAGTAGCTTTATTCTGAATTTTTTTGTTCAACATGTATCAGTGTTTGATAATACTGTTTGACCTATTCTGTTTGTATTCGCGCTGGTAAATTTTTTAGCTCTAGTCAGCTTTTTACTTCATAGTTATTCATTAAACATGTTTTGTTCGCTCTTCTTGTGGTGCAGGGTGCACAACATTCGTTTACGGCTGATCTAAAATTGTCGTTAAATAGTGAACCCTGTAAATAGATATCATCTATATTTTCTATGCTTTAAAATTCGTTTCATATGTCGAATGTTTTTTCTTGAATAAATCAGGTGAGTAGTAATTTCTCGTATGATAGGTTGTATTAAGAAATCTCAGCTTCTCTTTTGTATCATAGATCAGATATTTCACCGACTGGTGATCGGACAAGATGGGTTATGTACATGGAGGGCAAATAATTTTTCCCCAATTAGTGAATACACAGAAATCATTATTTGTACAGAAATAGGCATAGTCTCACTGATAAAATTTCATTTCTTGATGTCAGTTTCGAAATTTTTACTGTCGACCATTTATGGCGATGCAGAGTTAATCAAAGAGAGGAAAATTTTCTTCTGATTTGCGCCGGATAAAACTTTGCTGAATTTTCCTTCAATCCACTTTGGGACATGAAAAGACTAGCAGATATCGCTAATGTACAAACACAATCCAACAAAATATTGCAAATCTTGAAAACTAAAAATTAATGGAATTTCTGCCAAAGCCATTCCGTTACAATTTAATTAAGTAGTATAACTGCAATTGTCCTCGAGACATCTTGAGCATCTCTTCTCTATTTCGTTCATAACTTTTCTTATTAGCTGAGGAGTGTCTAATATAGAAATTTAAAGTGATTTGTTCACAGAAATCATTCATGTTTGTAGGAGGTGTATTGAATGCACGATCTTTCAAAAAATCTCTTCGGAAAAAAACACCCGGACTAAGGTTGGGGATCAACCAAAATAAAAATCATTTATTTAAAAAATTGTACGAAATGCGCTACGACTAATTGAATTCTAAATAATTCTCAATAGAAACGTTCTAATTTGATAAAAAAAACAATAAGAACAGAATAGTCATTTCGGGAGTTACATATATGCGATTGGAGCTTAGAAAATAAAATATCTGCTCCTTTGGATATATTACTTAAGGCACGAGGACTTATAGCTGATAAATATTGTAAATACCAATAAAGAGCGCCTTGGAGGACAGTCTCCTATTGCATTCCCTCTTGAGGTCAGACTTATGCGGCAGCCGTTGATGGAAATGGTGGAAGTAAATTATTATGCTTGTGAAACTTAAAAATTTACATTCCGGCAAATTGACAGTAGTTTGTCGTGCATACGTATGGACGAATGCGTACCTAGTAACCAGAACTGGCAGGTGGCCTCACCATATTCCAGAAAGATAAAATGTTCGTACCAAAATGATGCTGACTCAAAAGATTCCCGGGAGTCAGAAACGAGGAACGGTTGTCTTACAAAGCTATCAAAAACATTACTGCATGGAAAAGAGAAATTGAATGTTTCCTAAAAGTTCATACGAAGAGTGAACAAATAAGTTTAAAAAAATTTCTCAATTTGAAATTAGTTTTACATCATTGTTGGAAATCAAAATCCACTCCTCCTTCGCCCCACTTCTGAAAAGCTCTTTCTAAAATAATTTTCAGATGGTTTCTTACTGAAACAAATGTATGGCATAGAACACCGTCCTGTATCTTCATGAGCCGTCATGAGTGGACGATATCTGATTGCCTTTCCGTACACCTAAGTGTAATGTGGGAATGAATTCAGAAAATTTCATCTCGCAAAAGTCAGAAAAATTTTCACTTAAAACAGCGTTGAGCGTGGATTGAGTGGTCGACATTAAAAAGTTTCGTACGCTAACAAAAGATGAATTTTCGCAACAAAGAAGACAAAGTCCACCTCCCTACGATCCATCTCTATGCCAACAATGAGTGATATTTTTCAGCCCACCCCATACACCGGACTGAGATGTTTTTGGTTTAAGTGCCTAAAGCTAAGAGTTTCTTCAAGGTAAGATTCAAAGAAGTTGTAATTCTTCATTCTCATTTCTCGTTGTTCGGCCATCGAACAGCGGTTAGCATGATAAGAAAGTGACCTCGAATAAACATGACGTAGAAGATAAGGAAAGGTTACCTTCGGAAGTATCAGAAGTATAGCGTTGTATGTTTCACAATAAAATACTGTGTGACGTTGAATACTGCGTTCATATTTGAACGGTGGGACTATCTGTTGATGGGAAATTAATTGACGCAAGTTCTTTTGACCAGATGCATTGGGAACAGTCAGTCGGAGATTTTATTGGACGCTGATTCCAGCGAGAAGAGGATCAGAGACAGCCGTGCTCTAGGGCGGAAGTACTCCAATTGCATTCGGTAATAAAGTCTGCTTTGAACATGAAACGGAAATTCGTTGTTAATTAAGAATTTAACATCACTCCTTCAAGTGAGTATTATTCTATGCAAAATAAATTGTTCAGCCCAGTTTTTCCACAGTGACTGCAATAATCAGTTAACCTACTGCAATATCAAAATAACAAACCAGCTCTCGTCTTACATAGACGAGTCACATCTACTGCATCGCAATCAATATGCTTACAGAAGGAATACCAGTACTCAGGACGCCCTGTTAAACAACAGAAAAAATTTACAATGATATTGACCAAAAAAAATTAACTCTCTTACTATTGCTTGATCTCTCCAAAGCTTTCGACAGTGTTGAGCATAAGAAACTTCTACAAAAAATTTCAAACCTCAGAATAGACACTCAGTGGTTTGAAAGCTACCTACTAAACCGCTTTCATGCAGTGGGCTTGAATAACAAAATGTCATCATTCATACCAAATAATTTTGGCGTTCTTCAAAGTTCAATCATCGGCCCACTCCTATTTTCAATTTTCATCAATGATTTCCCCACCATGCCGGCAAACACAAAAATCTCAACGTATGCTGATGACGTGCAAATTGCCATGACAAGCTCAACAGCGGATTTAAAAGAAACACAAGCCAACGCTGAAAACCTGAGAAATCTGAAATTGTGGTATGACCATAATGGCCTCAAACTTAACGCAAGTAATACGCAATGCATTATTTTTGTATCACAGAATGCGACTGAAAATTTACCACCATTCAAGCTAACATTTGGAGACGATACAATTAAACCAGTAGATAAGGTTAAAAATCTGGGTGTTTGGTTTGACAAAAATATGACTTTCAATTCACATGTCGAAACAATGTGCGGCAAAATTCACGGAACCTTATTTTTCTTTCATCGTATAAAGAACACACTTGACGAAAAATCTAGATTATTAGTGATTCAGTCTTTAGTTTTATCGCGTCTGGACTACTGCAGTCTTGTGTGGGGAGATTTACCTCAATGTCGTCAGGAAGAGTCGCAAAAATGTGTAAACTTCGCCGCCAAAGTGGTATGCAAAGGAAATTTCAATAAATACGATCATGTCACCCCTCTTTTAAGAAAACTCGACTGGATCCCAATACCGAACAAATTTATGATCCAGAAAGCTCGACGAGTATTCTCGTCTTTGTAAAATTCTCGTCAGAGGTGGTAAAATTTTTTCCTTCTAATATCCCAAACGAAAGACCAAACCGGAGGAACGATGCTTTAGTCAGTTACCGTTCATCTAACGTGAGACAAAAAGCTCTCTCAGTTTCTGGAGCTTTTTTGTGGAACAAGCTTCCCCAGCATATCAAAAACTCTAAAACTGGAAAAGAATTTAGAGTAAATGTGTCACGTCATTTTGCATCTCTGTCATAGGGCCTGCAGCATTTCGGTATGAACTTCCCATCTATCAGAAATTTTAATTTTCCTGAAATTTCTGTTAGAAATTTAGAAACTATTTCATTTTACGTTTGCTAAGCGATTCGTATATTCATCTTACTTATTTCTGTCGACAACAATGAGCACCACAGCCGTCAGTTCAATGCAGCAGAATTAACGAACGTTCTTTCCATAATTAGGAGTATTTCCTCATCTTTATTTTGTTATTTCTTTCTCTTTTCTGTATTAATATTTAACGTCCGTATGACAAATATACCATGAAATACATTTTGTGTGTACACCAATAAACAGGTTTATAGATGTGAGGGTTGTGCAAAGTTTATAATGAATTAAATTTTGGCTAACGTTGTCTCGCTATTTCAAAATAATTTTCGAAGATGTTTTCAATCGATTTTCGGCTGAGCTGGGGGGAAGGGGGTAATTTAAGCATAGCATTTAGTCTTTTTATTTTTTTATTTTTTTTTCGTGCGTTCAGCGCACACTAGCACTGAACTTTCAAATCGGAAAAACTCTAAATTTCTGTAATTAAATTTATCACTTTGGATCAAAGTCAAATCTACCTATACGTGCCAAATTTTGTGAATATTCTCCGCTCAGATGTGATATCCGGCCACAATGTCACTCCATTTTATCCCACGTACACATGTCCGTATAATGCTGAAGAGTTGTGTTGCTTCTTGACTATAACCTGATTTTTCTTTAAAAATTTTTGTGAAGAAATTAAAAACCAGTTCATTTTTATGTTTTTCGAAGTCTTCTTTTCCTTTTAGTTATTTTTTTGGCGAAAAATTTCTTAGGATTACAGTGAGCTCAACTGTCATTTTCTGTGTAGTAGATGGTAGGTTGCTTATATCTTCTATTTTATATATGTATTTTTTTTCTAATATTTCATTTTCAATAAGTATATATATTAATATATGTGTGTAAGTGTGTAGGTATATATATGTATCTACATATATAGATATACATGTTTCTATTTCATTTCTTTACGCAAAAACCATCCGGTTAATAAATTTTATTGCACTAGCGAAATGATTCAAAAATAGATCTATCACTTCCCCAGAGGGCGTTCTGTGAATCGGATTAATGTCGAATATAATTAATGAAATAAAGTGCATTTTGAGCATATGAATCGTAGTAAAATTATCTTTCTGTCCGTATGTTGTACAAGCTATGAATTTTGATATTGAGTATATATTTGTTTACCCATTTCTACCAATATTTTGTAGATATTTGTCAATCATGAGTGGTAACCGGCTTACACGTATCTCTATTTTATCCCATGTACCCATGTCCGCATGATGTGGTGAATATCGAGAAGATATGAAATATGTTTTTGGTGGTGATAGGGCTTTGCATATTTTTAGGGCATATTTTTCATTTCTCATTCAACTACCCTTGACAGAGATAGACTATTGGCACGCCACGTATGGTTTGTCTATTAGTACGCCTCGTATATTTTGTCTATTAATCTGCCTCGTATGGTCTATCTATTTGTACACCTCTGATAGGTTGTCTATTAGTTCACCTCGTATAGTTTGTCTCGTATGGCTTTTCTATTTGTACACCTCGGATGGTTTGTCAATTAGTACTCCTAGTATAGAACTTTTGTTAGATTACTAGCACACCACGAATGGTTTGTCTAGTAGTACGCCTCGTATATTTTGTCAATTAATATGCCTCGTATGGTCTATCTACTTGTACACCTTTGATAGTTTGTCTATTAGTACACCTCGTATAGTTTGTCTATTATTATGCCTCGTATGGCTTATCTACTTGTACACCTCGGATGGTTTGTCAATTAGTTCTCCTCGTATGGAACATTTGTTTTAGGATGTCCTATATTAAGAAACTTTTAAAAGCCAATATGTTGGCATGTATCTCATTTGACAACTTGGAAATACACATTTTTTCTTTTCTTTTTTCTCTCTTTCAAACAGAGGCACATATACTTAAAAATTTTAGGAGCTACATAACTACAGACTTTAGTTACAGATAAAGTTAAAAAGGTAATCATGAGTACAAGATACAAACCAAACACTGTGATCAGGGAGAAAGTGCAAGTGTGAAGTCGAATAACTTTACAGAACACGCAATCAAGCGATCTATAAACTAATGGCATACATTGAATTTTTAACAAGGAAAACTTATACGGAGAGAATGGACAAATCTATAATATTGGCCTCAGGAAAAAAGGTAAAATTCGACGCTACTATTGCTTTTTTACATAGGTAATAATGATATTTTATGTCGATATGTTTTATAGGCTCATGATGAACGGAATTTTTGCCTTACATGATAGAACCCGTGTTTTCAACAAAGAGATCACTGTGCGTTTTATTGTTACTTAACACTTCAAAACTAGTAGGTGAAAGATACATCCCAGAATAAAAAAAAATGAATGCGAAGAAATCTGTTTCTCTAGGCAGATCTAGAGCAAAAGCAGTTCTAAAGTAAAAGTATCCTAATCACGCAAGTTCTTGTTTCTTCACTATGGCAATCACGCATTAAAAGTAAAGCCCCTCAGACAGCTTGCTAAAATGACGACCGTAATTTTCAGTGCAGAGCAGTAAAGCAAGAACATTGCTGTTGCTGTGGGTAGATACTTGCATTGAGCACAAAGTTGCAACACTGCACCCACATGAAAAAAAACATGCACTCCTATAAGGCAATGTTAGATATTTTCTGTGATTTTAAACATGTAGGGTCTTCCAGATGAATCCGTAAATTTTCCCTTTCTATGCTCTACTTCTAATCTACCAGAAAAAAAATTTGATGCTCTGAGACATTGACAGTTAATTTAGCAGATAAGAAGAACGTAAGTTTTGTTAGGTATGACTAACATCAGCCATGCATGATGACGGCTTCTGCACATTTTCGAAAGCTGAACACGGCATGGATAATTTCTCACTGTTCCAACGAATCCAGGTCCTTTTTGATGTCCTTCTTAAGAGCTGTGACGCTGTTGTTCGGCTTTGCTAAAGCTTTGGCCTCAATTTGTAGCCAGAAATAGTAATCCAACGGGATCAGGTCCGGCGAGTTGGCAGGCCAAAAGCCTTTCTCCTAGAATCGCACACCGTACCTCTTGAACAAGTCAACGGTTTTGCTCTCCGTGTGGGCGTGAGCCGAGTTATGTTGGATCGTGAACTTTTCATTCGAAGCCTTGGCGTTCTTACATGGAATGACTTATTTTTGTTAAACGTTGCCGTTGAATTCAGGATTCACTTTTTCGTTGTCGGTCAAAAAAATGGGAAAAAGTCACCCTTACTGGAAACCATGCAGAGGGTCATGACGTGAGCTGTTTTTTTTTCGTGGTCATCTTGGGGCAGGGCTCGATTAGGCAATTCAGCGACCGTTACGTCTGCTACGAGCCCTTTCATCTGTAAAAATCTTTTCAACAAAAAATAATTTATTGATCGATTCAATTGTCTTCCACCAGTTCAAAACTCTCTTCAAAACCCTCCCATAACGAACTTCTTTTAACATATTAGTAGGAAATGTATTCTATCTTGTACATGAGAGGTTAAGCCAAGGTTTTTGATCGCTCTGCGTATTGTCGTGATAGTGACGAGCCTCTTCTTAGCAAATGTCGATAATAACATGGATGTATGGCCTGCACGCTTCTTCTGAGGGTGACTAGAAAGCGAAGTTTGCTAATTTTATTGGCTACTTTGACCAAAGTCATCAAAACTCACACATCGTGAAAGATATACTTAGGATACCATGGATATTCTACAATAAGGACTGGGATTCGGATCGTGAGACGAAGTTCACAGATAGCCTAACGTTTCGACTGTTCCATTGGGTATTGCTTATGCATCGAACTCTAAACGTTAATTGTCGGTTTTATAGATAACTAAGCTTATCTGATATACACTTCGGTGTCGGAAACTTTTAGAGAGAGTAGAATTACCAACATTTTTAAAATTTAAGGGATTCACCTGAAAGACTTTGATGAGTTTATTATGAAGGAACTTTTTGCATCGTACTCGTTCGTTAGATCTTTTGATTTTACGCCAGAGATCCCGACCAATATTGCTCCACATTTTTAGTCAAATCACCAGGAAGTTCGTGATACCTCTTTTTCGCAGACATTACTCTTACTAACGTTAAAAAATTACGTCGATATTACTCTTACTAACGTTAAAAAATTACGTCGATCACAGGTATTGGATTCAAACCACAACATTAATATACTTTGATGACCCTGACACCGTAAATACAATGTTTCAATTTATCAAGTATGCTATCTGTTCTGAAATATATTCTTCTCGTTTACTGGCCTAATTAAAATGAAATTGCTGCTGATGATAACAAAGCATTCTTTTTCTCGTACTTCTGTGGTAAATATCTATAGTCATTAGCAATTAACTTCAAAGTTTACAGTGGAGTTCAAGTCTATGATCAGCGATCGATCTTATGAGAAATAATGTATTTAAAAATATTTTTATTTAAACCTGTGTGGTAACAACAATTGGTCCTTAATATAAACCAATCATGGCCTCGTGAAAAAAAGAAGCATGCCAATTTCTTGAACAAATTGCTGTAAATTCTTCTCTTCGAATTTATGTACCGTTTCGCTACTATTTTAATGGTTCTCGGAATGTAAACGAAAAGGTTTAAACCCTTCGACTAATGAAAAAAATACATACGAGTTCAATAATATTTCCTAAGAAAAGAAAGTAAGAATGTTTTATTTCAATGAAGCCTGATACAAATCATCTTGTACTTTGGTTGTCCAAATGCCTTATAGCTAACTCCAGGACGCAATGACGGTTACCTCCGGTCAAGCCGGTACCCATTTCCGACACCTGGGTAGAGTGGGGAATTATGGTTGAGTTTTCCTTTTTCCCAAAAGGGAGAATCATCAGGTGTCATCGCCGAGATTCGAACTGCTGACTCTTCCCGTGAAGAGCGCGCGCTCTTAACCATTCGAACTGAAAATGCGCTCGGTCAGATTTTCCGGTAACGTGTTCAATCATTCCTTTCGAATGATGAAAAATAATTATAACAAAAATAATAAAAAAATAAATAAATAATGTAATAATAATAATAATAATAATAATAATAATAATAATAATGTGAAAATTTTCCAACTTTGTATGCAGTGTGTTGAACAGTACGTGTGAACAATAGATTTACCTTACTATATACGCATACAAGTACCTAGTGCGATATTCTTCATTATTCAAAGTCATCAACATTATTTATGAGAGAAACGAGAAAACACCGCAAAATGAGTGCTTTCTCAAAATTGGATCAAAATTCAATGAAAAATATAATACGCAATGAAATGCGCTATCATAGATGAAGTCGAAACATGAAAAATAATCCATTCGTAGTCGACCCCTCATTCAGCTATTTCAACGGCATGCAGAATCACTGCCTCGTAACATGTTAAAGCATGAAATTACGAAATTATGTTTCCGAACGAAACATTCAAATAACCATCAACTCACCCAAACAACAGGGATCAAATTCCATTTGTGCCCACGTTGGCGTTACAATGGGTGTTTCAAGACCTTCAGCAGTAAGAATAAAGCCAGTACCTATTGAAGTTGAAAAACACGGTTTCCTTCATGCAGTTGCTCATTCAGAATAATTCAAAACCAATTCCAAAATGGACTTATTGTTATTTAAAAGTTCCCATGAAAACAGAGAGCACCGAAAACGAAAACCAATATGATAAATTTAATGACAAAAACAGTTGAAACCTTATCGCAATTATAAAAACAAATTTCAATGACAAGCATTTCAATTATTCTGCTTGAAATCTCATCACAAAAGTCATGTTAGATGTGAATACTTCATGGAAAGAATATGAATACTTCATGGAAAGAATGACCACTATAATGCCCATATCAATATACATTAAGGAAATCCACTGTTATCACATTATTTAAGTTAGATAATGTTGTTAACGCAGGAAAATTATTCACCAATCGCTGATACCACAACCAGTAAATTGGGTGCGCTAATCGAATAGATGACAACACAAAATGCTCTCAACAACTACGTAAACGCATTACTTTTGATAAACCCAGTTGTAAAAATAGCCTAAAAATAAAACATTTCTTGACATGTAGCCTCAATGATTAATGGTTGACATTAAAGCAACGATAATTGTTGAAGAAAAGGAACGCCAATCCGAAGCTATTTTGATTTATGAACCCAAAGCTCAAATGGGCCCTGGGGCGAGGGTGTTAGAATTGCACTCCTACCTACTGCTAAAAGGCGACTAACTGAGGGTCGAATTTTACCGATAAAACTTGTAGCTCTTTTTTTTACCACCGGCCAAAACTTTGCTGGCGAATGCGCCACTTAATTAAGGTGGGGCTGCTGAAACCCGCATTGCGCGTGAAGAGTCGTCGGGAGCGTACTGTTCGGAAGCGGTGGCGAGCTGAGACGCCAAAAAATTATGCTTCAAAGTGTCCAAAATGTGGGGATAGAGGATCTTACGAAACACCAAACTTGAGCTGAGTTTTTGTGAATGTGCTCTTAACCCTCTTAGAATGGTGTAAGTAGAAAGCAGTTTCAAAATGACCCAGTTTTAGGTGATAGTACAAGTAGAACTAATTAGTTCTCATCGTAAAATTTTGCTAGTCTTCGTTAACGCTTAGAACAAAGTTGCTTTGACATTCGAATACAAAGTGATCAATGCTGCTAGAAAGCTCACACCCACCTTCCATTTCCATGCATTTCCACACCTTTCGCTTCGCTCTAACTCATTTTGATGCTTGTAATAATATCCACTAAGGGCATTGTACCCGAGATGAAACGAACTATTTACTTCAGCAAGTTACTTTTAGATCTATACTACCAATCTTCATACTATTTCAAAAATCTTAGCAATTTCAAAAATGAACGCAGGCTGAATAATAAGATTGAACATTCCAACGGTGTGGAAAAACGCAAAAATGAAATGGATGATATCCCTATCTAAATAGGTCTCTCAAATAAAAGTTCCGGCAACATGCTCAACCATTGTCAGCCCGATGATCAACTCTCCCTTTTTTCAACCTCTGACCATTTTAGAGTGCAATACAGTAAAGTACAGTGCAGAGTGTGACACGCCTCTCTCAATTATAAGCCTTCGGTATTCAATAACCTACATGGGATCAGCAAAACCACCAGGATCAGAAAAATTTTCTCCAGTTGTGACGGAAATCGCACGAAAAATTAATTATTCAACGATAAGAGCAATCATCAGCATGACAAAAGAATCCTCAAGATCATTTCTATTCCTTTGTTGGCCCATCTACCAGAAATTGTAACGACTTGAGCAACCGGTGCCCTGAAAAACAAAATACCATAAAAAGTTTTTTCTCATCTATACCTACTAATTAATTATCCTCAAACTTACACAAAAAGTTTCCCACCAAAGCCAAAGGAGACTGGCTCCTTCATGCAGTAGCACTTCAGCTCAACACAAAACCAACTTTGAAGTACAATAATAATTTTTCAAGTTCCAGATAGAGAGCATAGCGAACGAAAATCATATGCATTAAAACTTATGGACAAAAACAAGAGTGATATACCAATGTTCATAAATCGAAACCTTGTAGACAAACATTTCAATCATGCTACTTGAGACTACATCGTAAGAACCATATCAAATGTTACATGTAAAATATCTCATTTTCAATTAACGAGAAAGGGAAATTTGAAAGACAGTAATCGGCTTCTTGTTAACTTTATCAACAAAAACTCTCCGATAATACTCCATCGAAAAAACAAAAACCGCTACAGTACCCTCACTGTTCAAGGCAGAAATTCACAGCGCAAGGCAGAAATCAGGCTGGAGTTACATCCTCTTCGTTACTAAATAATGTTACCAATCTAAAAAGTCCTTCCAATACAACCAGCGGTGCAACTGACAACCATTTAGTTCAGCACTAATAAGATATATAAATTCACGAATCGCTCCACACGATAAACTTATTTCTCTCTTGTTAAACAGAGTAAAGAATACTGTTAATCATCATAGTGTAGAGAATAACAAAATAACCCACAGCATTGCACATAGCCTCAATGATAAGTTGAATGACAACAGAGAAATGTTGGTTACTTAAGGAATAGACAATTAGTGCGTATTTAAAGCATGATTTAATTCATGAACCCAAGGTTCGTTTGCTAACATTTTAGATTGCGTGTTGCGCCGCCGTGGTGGTGTTAAAAGCAACAGAGGTTATGAATCATGTATCTTCGTAAAAGAAGTTTACACAACATACAAGTTCTATTAAATTAAGTTTGTGAAGGCACGAAAACGATTTAGCTCGATATACAAATTGGTAACATAAATTCCTTTACACTAGCAACCTTTACAGGCAGCAATCGACCTCCCTACGTACATCAGAGTTTATTACGAAAATTTTCAAGTAAATACCAGTACTAAAATAGCACCTCATTGCTTTCGATGACTTTAACGCTGATCTAACGAATTAAAATATCAGTTGCGCAAAATATTGAGCAAACTGACCAACAGAATTTCAAATGGTCCAAAAACCAATTCGCATTAATAGGTTTTTATAAAACTATTCTCGATTTGGCTACCAGAAGTGATTCTACAACAGTACTCAGTACAGAAATATCACCCTAGCTACGTTTTCAATAAGCACTCCATAAAATATCAAATTAATATTGCTTAGGATAAGTGGAATTATTGTTGTATGATCTACCGTTTGAAGCTACTCACCGGAGCTATTTTAAGAAAAACAACTGAACAGGTTTGTTAAATTTAAAACCGTACTAAAATCTGACGATGTTGACTCACAAATCTTCAACAAAAATGTTAAAGTAGCTCTAAATAAATGTGCACCTTATATTAAAAAAAACTAAACCTAAACTCAGGCCGCAGAAGTGTGTTCGAAAACCCTTTTGTAAGAGCCGCTGATTTGAACACTTTCTCTTCTGAAGTAGGTGCAAAATTCTTCAATGAAGTATCTAAAACTAACCTAAATCAACCTTCAGTTGTAAGTCCGTGCCTTACTTTATTTGCACGTGCCAGTGTTACATGCAGATCACATCGAGTCAATTTACCTGAGAGACGAAAAATATTGTAGCCAATTAAAAACACAGAGACAATCGGACATCACAGCATTAGTCTTCAATATATCAAAAAACAGTTTCTCCGTAACAGCGCTAATGATTCGTTTGATGATTAGTACATCAAATGCAACTAATAAATTCTCCGATCAATTAACACACTCGGTAATTGGACCTTTGCATGAAACTGGTGACATTATTAATACATCGTCAAACTACAGGCCCATAAGTTTTTTACCTGTTATGTCAAAAGCATTCAAAAAAGTAATAATAAATTAACTCTCATATCGCTTGAATGTTTCAAACTTACATAATCGAAATCGATATACTTAAAGGAAAAAAATCAGGACTCAAGACGCTTTGCTTAACATTACAGAAAAAATAGACGGTGGAGTAGATCAAAAAATGTAACACTCCTATTGCTGCTCGATCCTTTCTAAGTGTTCGAGAGCGTCGAACACTAACGATTTTACAGAAAATGTTGTCCTTTGGAGTTAACACAGCGGTTCGAGAATAAACCTCCCAAACCAATGTAACGCTGTCCTCTAGGAAACAAATAGTCCTCATTTATTCAAAACAATTTTAGTGTTCCTCAATAATCCGTTCATGGTCTGCTATTGTTTCATTTTTTCTATAATGATTTCCTTTCAATGCTTTCTCATATAAGAATCCACATATAGATATGTAGATGATGATCAAATAACAATAATTTCTGTGGCAGAATTACTTATAATCCTCATTACTGACCTGCTATCATTGAATTACCAAAACGGTTCCAAAATAATGCAAACAAAGTACAATGAATTAATGTTTGATACAAAGAAGCTATTAAAAAATACCAAATGTGTCTCTATTGGTAGGATTCTTTTTAATCGAGCTCATTGAGAAAGTATCATGATTCAGCTCGTAATGCTCTACACATATTATTACTCAGAGAAAATTATATTGGAATGAGGTTTTAGAGGCGGCTCTAATTGATTCCAGCAGCACTGTCGACATTCCGCCCCGCTCCGGGTCTACCCAGAAACTTAATCCCAGCAGCGGGCCAAACGACACTGAAGGAAGAACCACCACCACGGTATACCGCGACCACCACTCACAGAAGATGCCAGATGTCAACGCCAAGTAAGATTCTTTCTTTTAATATTCCTTTTCAGTCATAATTGGATTCTATTTCGTAGAAAAGTAATGTAAGATATGATTAGCAATTCATTTTAACAGCTATCATTGTTTCCATTGAGAATAGGACTTTAATTCATAATCATCAAACGAGAACGCTTGCTCAAGAGGTTCTATCGTAACCGTCACATTACGGTTTCAATATACTGAGGACCACCTTCCCTCAGAAGAGTGAGCCCGGGCATTCCTTATTACGCTTTAAAGCACCAGGTTGTTGGTGCCGCTCTTCCTGCCCTACGGCCACGGCGAGAAACTATATTGACTGAAACCTCTTGTTTTCATAAAAAATGCTGAGCGTTACCTCCGAAATATAAATGACCAGTTCACGAGCTTGAAAGTTTCAATTCCAGTCCTCATCCAAAGTGCCATTAGTTCGCTATGTACCATTATTCGTCTGTACACGTAGAATGGTCTTAGACAGTAGACATATCTTTGTTGCGGTAGACATTTCTTTGATGTGGTAGGCGTATCTTTGATGTAGCAAACATATCTTCGATGAGCTAGGTAGTTTCAAAATTCTTTCGAATCAGACAGTAAATTGAGAGTAAAAGTCAGACTTGTCGGTCAATGTGAAGTTTAATGCAATCACAGAAATTAATAATTATATTCCAAACAATCACTAAAGGAACGTATTTAAGAACGTTTTACAAGAACGACATTCTGCTCGCTGATGCTTAATTTTCGAATTATTGAACTTTGAAGTTGGCCTTCCCACGCCAAAGGAAGCGATCGTAATTTAATTAAAAACGGAAGCTAACCCCCTTTTACAAACGTAAAGAGGTTGGGTCGTGAGGGGGAGGCACAGTTCTTCTAGTGAAAATTATAAATAAAGCTTCTAACCCACCCATTAGGGTGACGACCGCAATCTTGTTTACATCGGGTCTAACATGGCGACCACCATGGGCGCCGCCATCTTGGACCCGATGTCAACAAGATTGCGGTCGTCACCCTAATGGGTGGGTTAGAAGCTTTATTTATAATTTTCACTAGAAGAACTGTGCCTCCCCCTCACGACCCAACCTCTTTACGTTTGTAATAGCTTCCGTTATTAATTAAATTCCGTTTCACGCGCTCGCTTCCTTTGGCGCCAAGGCCAACTTCAAAGTTCAATTATTCGAAAATAACGCATCAGCGAGCAGAATGTCATTCATGTAAAACGTTCTTAAATGGGTTTCTTTAGTGATTCCTAAGATCGGAATTCTTATTTTCCGTGATTGCATTAAACTTCACATTGACCGACTTGTCTTTCAGGTCGTCTTACTTTCTTGCCCAAGATAGATTTGCATTTCATCACTAATGTTATAAAAATTAAGATCGTGAAGGCTTCACTACGCTATCTTAAACGATACCTAATACCTTGAAATCTTGAAGCCATAAAGATATGATAAGTCACGTGATAAAATAATTACGGTTTGAACGTCTGAGGTTCTATTTATCTTGTGAAGACTCTCTGGAATATAATTGTGGCAAGAAAAATGTCACAATGGCGAGGGTGAAAATACAACGATGCAAATTGAGGACAGAGTGAACTGCATTGTGTTCATCCTTGAAACAATCTCACATGAACAATTGAATCTATATCCCTCATGATTAAGAAGTAAATTATTCATAGAAACGGCTATCATAAATAACGATGTAAATCGTTAAAAAGAAAGACACCAAGCACAGATCCTGATAAAAGAGAAATAGCCTAGTTGCCATTTTGCTCGATTAAAACAGGTTTTTCAAATCTCACATGGAGCAAACTTGCAAGTAATAAATGAAACAATAATGATTTTTCATTTTATGAAAAGTATGCTTGGGGAAAAATTTAGAGTATCAACCATTCAATCTATAGTGTTATCGTGCATTGACTATTACAGTCTAGTCTGGGGAGATATACTTTAACATTTTTAAAGAGAGTTGCAAAAATATATGAATCCTAAGCCCAAGTAGATTTGCAAAGGTAAATTCAAGAAAAGTGATTTTGTCCTCCCTCTCCTGAATGAACTCGGATGAACTTATTTTAGAACAAAAATTTTGGATCAATGTTGATATTAGACTATAGCTTCTATCAGCTGCAACGAACCAAGAGACAAATCTGAGAGATAACGTCTTAGTGAACTAAATTCATTTTAGATGGAGGAAAAGCCTTGTCAACATCAGGTAACTTATGGTAAAATAAATTTCTAAGGAGTTGAAAAATATTTGGTTAATGTTAAGGAGATGCAACAAATCGATTTTCGAAATTATGTTGCCTGAATCATGGTAATTACATCGAAATAAGCAACTTTTCTTCCATTAACTTTTTAAAGCAAATGAGTATTTAACGAGTTATAGCGGTAGGTTTAGTTTGGGTAGAGCACGTTTGGGTACTTTGTAATTTATTATTTGCCGGCCCCGCGGAGCCTGAACCCACTTCTAGGATCTTTTAGTTAAAACACAATAGAAATTATCACCCAAAAATAACGAATTATAGCGGTATGTTCATTTTCGTTTTAGATGGCGGGAATGCGCTCGATCATTCGAGCGCATCGGAAGGCAGAGTCCATTGTAGTGTTGCCATCCGACGCGCTCAATGAATTACTTGTCGCTTCAAACACTTGAGTTGCGGTAAGTCATTTACCGCTATAACTCGTTAAATACTCATTTGCCCCCAAAAGTGCATAGATGAAAAGTTGTTTATTTCGAAGTAATTACCATGATACAGGCAAAAAAATTCGAAAATCGATTAGTTGCATCTCCTTAACATTAACCAAATATTTAAAGTTGTGAAAAAATTCAAAGCCAAAATTCCTTGTCATATTGTGTTTCAACAATTGCTGTATACTGGAGTACATACTCAAGCAGTAATTACGAAATGT
Organism: Morinoia aosen; assembly: GCA_030386875.1. NCBI lineage: Eukaryota > Metazoa > Arthropoda > Malacostraca > Amphipoda > Talitridae > Morinoia > Morinoia aosen. The sequence continues at coordinate 69,103,000 of CM059557.1, forward strand.
ATCTCTCATCACCTTACAATAATTAATATTTTGACCAAACATTTACTTGTGTGATTACGAGATGTGATCTCTTGCATAAGAACAGTTTTTATGGCAAAATTTTTAAGCCAGTGACTTCCATTTTTCGAATGCAGCATTTCTTCAGAAGGGTTAGCCATAATTATGGTAACATGAATTAGCGATAATATTAAAGAGGTTCGTTCTAAAGCAAGTTATTAGTTATTACTTCACTTTGATCTTATTCATGATTATTTTGAAATACAGAGGAAAAAAATGATCAAAATTGAATTCCTCAATGGATATTGATAGGAACACAATCGAATCCCTTCATGAAAACGAAGAGATTAATTCTAGCATTGTTTGAAAGCTGCATACGTGTCGTGAAACAGTCTGGAAAGTGGGGAAAAAGTTTAAAGAAACTGATAAGACTTGTAATCGACTAGGAATATTTAGGGACTAGCTCAGGGAGTGAAATTATTTTATCGTGGGAGCACTTTGTTGATTCACCAATCTTGTCAGTGTTGTCCAGGTTGTTAGTTGCAGTGCCGGTTACATTTGGTATTTTTTATGCTGGACAACAGTTTTCATGGTCATGATCATTAATTATCAATGTTTGCTCTGCAGTAGAGTTGGCAGCAGAAGCAGTAGTTAGACTTCAATGCGTCGACTCCTAGGAGATGGTCTCAAGGTACATCCATACAAAATACAGAAAAATCACAAACTTTAGACCACTCATGAACGTATGAGATTCGAGAAATGTATTTGTGTATGTTCACGTGTTAGGTGTATGTATGTTCGTAGGTATGTATGTGCATGTATTTGTGTTTATATTTACATGTATATATGCACATATGTGTGTACTAAACTGACAACTAGCATTTTAACTGGAGATAATGGTCTTTTTTTTCTGTTCACTGTCAACTTGTAACATTACCTAACTCGTCATCTCTTCATTATTGTAAAGCATTCACGTAAATAAACTTTACATTTGTTGTGTGATCATCCATTTATATTTAAATAAAATGCTTATAAACTAATGACCGTTATGTTAAAATTGTTTAATTAGAAATGCAAAACTTGTAATTTTCGTGGTCCTCATTGTCAGGGAAATTTCTCTAGGACGTCTGTAAATCACATATCGGTGCGACCCGTTTATCCGAAAATTGTAATTTTCTTTGAGCGGGGTGAAACTTCATACAGTTGTGTCTTGTCTGCCGTACCCTTCAGTAAGTCTAGTAACTTGCTAGTATTTTCGAATATTTATTCATGACTTATTTTTGGCACCTAATGAATGTTTGAGATCTGAAATCATAAAAACTTAGTCACTGGTTACTTTCATAAAGTTGTCAATGTTCTTTTCCGTTGTTTCAGGTTGGATTATTAGGTCTGGCCTGCCTAGTACCACACTGTGTGTTTTCCTTGCTAGGAATCTATAGCAAACATTCCAACATGAAGTCCCAGTAATATCCTATACGCTCGGTTTTTCTTCTAAAATTCTTCCTGTTCATCCGATTAGTTACTATTTATTTACTTATTCATTTTGAATTGTCGTCAGTTATTTATTTCTTTCATAATAACTATATAATTGAAGTCTTCTGTTTATTTTACTTTGATCCCCACTCACTAAAGAACCTGGTATCCTGACATCTACATATATATATTTTTCATGCTGCCTTGAAATGACATTTTTGAACATCGACCGAAACAAGCGATTCATATATTATTTCCTGTCTTGGCGTCAAGAATTGCAAAGTTTTATGTCATGTATATGTAAACTATCAAAAGTGTTTTCACCCCACAATGAAAATGCATCGTCACTGAAATTGTGTTATCTCTTATAATTATCATTACATGTATCATCAAATGTAGATTAAGCAAGATTAGGAGTACATTGCCCGCAATCATTTCTTTTCGACAAGTGACATGGGTATTACAATACTTTGGCGCTGTAGACAGGATCGACTTTTGTGGTGACTGCTGAAGCTATGGATGAATTCCTAGATCTCCCTGACTAAATAAGAAAAAGTGGTGCGTTCAGCACGCGTTTTCTTCCGACGCAAAACTACAGTAAGAAAGACCGATGAAAAGCAAGCTGAAGTACAACACCGGGCGACATAAAATAAGAAAAAAAGTATAACCAGAAAACATCAATTCCTACGGCTTTCCATTCCTTGACAATCATCAAATGTAGATTAAGCAAGATTAGGAGTACATTGCCCGCAATCATTTCTTTTCGACAAGTGACATGGGTATTACAAAACTCGTGTGTGTGTGTATCATCTAAGTGTATTAACTTTAAGATATTTTAAAAACCAATGATGGTACTTTCGTACCATCTCTATTGGAAATAAACTGTTTCTTTTTCGATAGAAATCAACACATTCTCAACGTCTTGAAAAAGGGCATGCTGCCCATCGAACAAAGAGAAATTCAACGTTCATCAACGTTTAAACCACCAGAATAATAATCTTTGGGAGTAAAAATTGATCAGTGAAAGGCAGTAAAGTGAAACTACACCAGAATCCACTGTCTATGACGGTCTGGACTGCAACCACTGCCACTGAGTCTCCTCTCATTTGTATTCCTTTAGGAGTCAAACTTAACCGCCAGCGTTTTATCACATACATTTTGGAAGTAGAACTGCTTCCCTCGGCACGCGAACACTTTGGTTGTGCGCTTTAGACCTTTCATGAAGACTTAGCTGATTCTCATACCTCCATAATGATTCAACGATGTATTCAGGCGTCTATTCCAGCGTTCATCAGCAAAGAAGAACGACCCATGAGAAGCCCGGTTCTGAACCCACTAGACTTTTCTGTGTGGTCCATCTTGAAGAGTAAAGTCGGCAGAACATCTCATGATTCGCTTGATAGCTTGAAGTTTAATTTGCGTTGAGAACGGGCTTTGTTTGCTGCAAGTAGTGTCTCGTGCCTCCTGTGATGCTATCCAAAGCAGAATTAAGTCTTCCATTAAAAATAGAAAAGGCCATATTGAATCAATGTTTCTGAATATTGCTTTTTTAAACTTTATGTTTATCTAACAAACTTTCATTTCGCATTTTTTTAATCTAGAAGCTCGAAACAATGTTTGTTGCCGTAATTATGGTGGACAATTATTAAATATCCACTTTTTACTTTTCTTTAAACACAAATCGCTTAATTAAGTTGTTATTGTCAAGCTTATACATCAATGGTTGCAAATATCTCTGAAATAAAAAGTATGTTAGGAACTTTACATTGAGGAAGCGCTGAGACTACCTATCTCTCTGTCTTTGTCGTTTTCTACAGTTGACTTCATTTTCAAGTTTCCATAGACAAAATCACTGTCTCTCGACCAGCAACGAACATAGATTTTTAATGTCAAATGAAATTTACCTAGAATTACCAAATATTTCGGTATAATTTTGACACCTACAATCTATTGAAGGTGCACAATCAGTGTTATAATGCAAACCCGTCCCATCAGTGAATAGAAGTTAGCTTTAAACACTATCTCTATTGCGTTAATGTTTATTTCAATAAGTTACTCGTGTCCGTTAGTGTTTTTCTTACGGTTTTGTGACAATTTCTGTCTCGTTTTTGACTCACGTCTCGAGAATATATTTATGTATGTAGTATTTGGGAAGAAAATCTCATGAACTCGTTGAGTGGTAAAGAAAGTTCTTCGAGTAATCAAATGGAAGACAAATTCATTTTCAAATTTCTGGGCAGTCGATTCTTTAGTTTAATGTTCTCGTAGAATCATTTGCCTCCTTTCATTATAATTTTAATAACATCAACGGCCATCGCAAAAGCCGAGGACCATTCGACATGAAGTCTGCCATCCAAGCGTTCTTCACCAGTTCGTTTCCGTTAGCAGTAACATATTGATATATTTAAGTACCTTCTCGTACTTAAAATAACTAAAAAAATGGAATAAATTTCTCTGTTTTTCTCAGTCTTTTGTTTCAATCAATGATATGGGTCTCGCGGTGTTTAGCTGCTAAGCATAGTTATGTTGAGGTATTGAAAAATTATTTGTTTCAATTATTAACTGATAAATTGACATTTTTTTGCGATTACTTACCCAAAACGATTTACTATAATGATTTATTCGATTATTATTCAGGTATGATAACTTATATCGCTACATTGGCTCAGCAGCGTAAATATTCATTTCATCCTTCTGTTTTCGCAATGGACCTCGCTATTGTTACGACTCACGCAACTATCTTTTTGTGTTTCTCATTCTCGAACAAGTTGCTGACTCGTAACTTGATTAAAATATTTCATAAATTTATTGTGTGGTGGAACACGTTCTCTCTGATATCGACACGCTTGCTCTTACACAGTCTAACTTTTTCTAACGAAAACATGCATGCAGGCGGCGAAAAAGTTAGACAGGACAAGTTAGACCGGCAGAAAATTTAGATTAAAATTCCTTCCTGTGGTTTTTTAGGTTACATTATCATTGACCAATCATCTGCTTAGTTGCGTTGGAACTACACGGGGAGGTTTTGCTGATGCGTGTTATGTGCACATGTACAAGAGTTAGTGCAAAATGACTAAGCCTCCGGCTTACGCCTGAACTGTAAACGCAGGATCTCGTCACCAACCCCCGAACTGTTACTTTTAACATTGTGTTTCTTAATACCGATGTCGGAAGGCTCGTAAGCCAACGTCAGAAATAATTTTGAAAATGAGAAGTAATTGTGAAACCTTTGTCTCTCCTCTATCAGCATTGGCGTATGAATTTATTTGCACTAATTTGGACAACCAACATCAACTGGCGGTGTACAATTGTTAAACATTTGATTAGAAATAAATAGTGTTAGCGCATAGTATTAATTTACATTTTAAAATTTATAATTTCCAACCACTATACTTTCGACAACATTGGCTACTAACACGGAATCACTAACTTCATGCCACTGTGAATGGACACCATGTTCCCTAAGGCACTCTTAAAAATGCCCACCGTCTTCCTGTTGTTGCCGGCATCTATAACCATTTAAACATAGAATAGACTAACCAGATGAATTGGCTTTATTTTTTCTCTTAATATTTTACTTAAACACTGATATGCTATCATATATCTATAACGGTGTACATTATAGTTAAGGAACTCAATGGTTAGAAATATTGAAAATTTAATGATGTAACAAATGTCATGACTGAGTTTTATATGGAATAATGTTTCCTTTTATACTATTTATATTTTAAATGAGGCAATGCGCATCAAAGGTGGGTTAACTAAATGGAGCAGGCGGAATTCAGGGAGGAAATTATCATCGTACTCGGTATTCCAGTCAGATGCTCTCCCTTCCTCTCGATGGCTGAGTCTAAATCCTATTTTTTTTTCTACCAATCTCGGCTATGAGCAGCGGTAGGACAACGGGAGGCTGGGGGAGGCTCTTCGACTGTAATCTCCCTCAGTCTTCCAATCTGGGAGGTATGAGTCTTATTTGTGATGGCCTCTCGGTCACTTGGATCTTCACTTCTGCTTCTACTTGTCGCGTGTCTACGGGATTTACTGTACATATTTCTTTAGGTATGATTACTTGTCTGACCTTCTATTCTGTTTTATTTCTTTGTTGCGTGGAGAGCGTCCCGGTACCGGCTCGTGCTCGGAGATGTCCATTTTTCTGTTACATGAAAGAATGGATTGCACTCCTTACAATTTTGTATACCAAGGTGTTGGTGTGCTGCGCCGAGTAGAAGGCATGACTTTAAGGTTGCCCTGGCAGGAATCCGCTGCCCTCCCTGCAGGCCTTTGGATCTTGACTTGTATTTCGTGGATTATCCATTTACATTAAAGATTGTTTTTTTATATAGAGACATGCAGTCAGGATATGAATGCACTTATCATGAAACCATGGTTGTTAAAATTTGTGAATGTTTCGACAGTTTTTATTTGTTCTCACACAAAAGTAATGCAACTGGCACTTCTATCTATTACTGTCTCTAAGCTGCAATTGCCTTCGTCTAGATTTCTAGCACAAATTCGGTTTTTGCTTTCGCTGAAAATTTGAATGCGCTTCACACAGAGCGGCTGGAATCAGTGTGCCTAACTGATCGTCACGGTAAAGTTGATTTAGACGTCTGCTCTAGGTTCAATGGTTAGCACATTATTCAGGAGATGACACTTATTGCTGGAAAGTGTCTTGACCTTGTAAAGACCAACATTCCTAATTTGGTGACGAGATCAATTGGTTTCTAGTTAACACCACTCACACCTTGTAATGTCTTTGAAACCAGATCCGGGTTTACCAGCTGCCAACATCAAAAGGGTGGTGTACATGAAGAGTGGAGCCAACTGGGGTGCTATTGTTACGGTTGTGAGGCGCTTTACCTGACGTGGAATGGTGAACTCTGCTCATCTTATCTCTGAGTTCAACTGTTTCGGTTCTCATGATGTTAGTTTTGCGAAAGTTTTTTTTTTGTGCTAGGGCGAGATAAACCTTGTTATTGCTGGTTGGGTTTCGAGGCATAACAAGCAACCATCAGAGATTGACGATGTTCGCGGAACAATGATCTGTCGAAAACGTATGACGCGCGTTGGGCAGAGGCCAAGTTTACTAATGAAAGGGCTCAACTTTCCAGACAGCATTCCAAGTAATCTCTGATGTGGATTGAGAACCCACTTGGGTAACTGAGTAAGCTGGGGGTTCAGTTTTCGGTGTTGAGCTTTCTTTGTCGCCCTTTGTTGACTCTCGTGGTAGTATCACTTCGATACCGACTAAGGCGCAACTCCCTTCAGCTCACTCCAATAGCAAGCAAAGCAGGGATGTATAACCACTGTCTCATGGAGATCGCCCTAAACCTCATTGACGCCCCGATCAGACACTGAGCTGGCGCTTGCAAAGGACCTCGACTCAGATGGTGGCCTGGACTCGATTGACATGTTTCCCTTATTTCAAAGAAAGGTTGCTCTTATACTGTCGTGCCAGGAATATTCTCCCATTCCTCAAGGTCCAGTTTCGTCAAACGTAACCACCTCGAAGATCATTTTATGAAATGTGCTAGAGAAATTGGTAGCGTATATGAGTTGGTTCGCTGAAGATGCTGGATTACCATTACTGGGTCGGGCTGCTCAGAGAAAAGGCTTGGATTGTAGCGACGCTTTGATGTCCATGTCGCAACTTTTGCAGTCGGCGTTAGATCCTCTCTATGATCGAAGGTTTTAAACATAGGATAATACGTCCAAAGAAATTCTATGTATAATTTTTCTTATTATTTTATTCAACCTTTGGCATGATTCGTATTTACCGGTAATATATAATACGCGGCATTAGATCGCCGTAAGTGTTAGATCGCCCCTATGATCGAAAGTACAGGAAATTTATGACGGATATATTGATTTGCTTCGCTGAAAATGCTGGGCCACTATCACTGGATCAGCGATCTATCAGAAAAGGTTGTTTCGCCGCAATATTCACCGTTTCGCATCGCCTGCAGCCGGCGTTAGATTGTTGCTGTTTTCAGTTTGATTTAAAGTGTGGCGTTCAACGGAGTCAACCACTTGGTCCTATTTTGACATGTACAAGTTAGAGATATCGGGTAGTGGTGGTAGAGTTTTGTGAATCATTTGTGATTTTGTTTTTAGCGCGCACAGACCGTGGCGCACTGTGGTGTTCTTCCCCAGGCTGCAACACGCTTCGGGCAGACTTTGAGCTATCTTTTTCGTGATAGGATAGCCCGAAGCGAGTGCCTGGGGTACAACCGTATTCGGCAGGATATGGAGAACACGGGGGTAACACGGTAATTATATTGGTGACTGTCAGGTACACGGAACACGGACCATTACACTGGGCCCTCGGTGACTACTATAAGCACTGTTCGTTACTCGTAAATCACGTAATGATTGGAACACTGCACTAATACGTGATGGTTGAAATACAATACTATTCGAGAAGTACGTAATGTTTGAAACCCAATCCTATGTGAGAATAGCACAAATATGTGGTGATTGGAGTACAATCCTATTCGAGAATGACATAAATTGAAACACAACCCTATGCGAGAATAGCACAAATACGTGATGATTGAAGCACAATCCTATTCGGGAATGACGTAATGATTGAAACACAATCCTATGCGAGAATAGCACAAATACGTGATGATTGAAGCACAATCCTATTCGGGAATGACGTAATGATTGAAACACAATCCTACGCGAGAATAGCACAAATACGTGATGATTGAAGCACAATCCTATCCGGGAATGACGTGATGATTGAAACACAATCCTATGCGAGAATAGCACAAATACGTGATGATTGAAGCACAATCCTATTCGGGAATGACGTAAAGATTGAAACACTATCCTACGCGAGAATAGCACAAATACGTGATGATTGAAGCACAATCCTATTCGGGAATGACGTAATGATCGAAACACAATCCTATGCGAGAATAGCACAAATACGTGATGATTGAAGCACAATCCTATTCGGGAATGACGTAATGATTGAAACACTATCCTACGCGAGAATAGCACAAATACGTGATGATTGAAGCACAATCCTATTCGGGAATGACGTAATGATCGAAACACAATCCTATGCGAGAATAGCACAAATACGTGATGATTGAAGCACAATCCTATTCGAGAATGACGTAATGATTGAAACACAATCCTATGCGAGGATGGTACTAATACGTGATGATTGAAATACCATCCTATTCGAAAATGACATAAATTACGTAATGATTGAAACACAATCCTATGCGAGAATAGCACTAATACGTGATGATTGAAATACAATACTATGCGAGAATTTACGTAATGAATGAAACAAGCACCAATAGCGGGTAACGTCCGCGAGGACGCTACTTACGAACGCAGCGGCGAGACGTGATGATTGGTGTTACGTTGTGCGACTGTTACGAACAGGTCAGCTGGTGCTAGCGGGGCGCCGAGACGAGGCTAGTCAGCTGGGTCGGGCCCGGCCGCCACGCGGTTCACCGTTGTAGCTGATAAGTAGCTACGGCGAGGCTAGCCGGCCGGAGCGGGCGAGAGATGTCGTAGAGCGGCTTGGCCGACGACGCCGGCGCGGGGCGTTGCAACGTGACTTTTTTAAGGCTTTGAAACACCTTGAAGCGTCGATAGGCAGGGCCGGTCTCCGGAGCTTGGTGCAGGTACGCGAGAGACAAAGTCGATCTCGGAAGCTAGATGCAGGAACACGAGGCTGGTGCTGGAGATGTGACTTGAACGAGGACGAGGGCTTGAGTGAGCGCGAGCCTTGTTGGGGTCGCCTTATGTAGGCCTCGAGTGCAAGCCCTGAGTCCGGGCGTGAGTCCTGATTGGTCGCGAGTTTGTGGGCCTGTGGTGCTGGAGGCAGGAAGCCGTTGTAGCTTACGGGCACCTTTTCTCATAGTCGCGAGGAGGCTTCTCTCAGGTCCCGTGTTTGGTTGGCTAGGCGCTTCGGGTCCGGAGGTGCTCTGGAACGGATGCGGTTGTAGTCTGGAGGCAGCTTTTCTCAGGTCTTGTGGAGGTCCGCGGCTTGCCGCTGGGATCACCACAGGTGTCCCTCTCCTGTTTTTTTTTGTTTTTTTTTTTTTTTTTTTTTAGAACACTTAGTACCTTACTGGTGGTCTGCTTTCTCTGCCGTATTTAGTGAATACTGCCTGTTTTGCTGTTTTCGGGATTGCTGTGCCTGTTCCAGGGAACGGAACTCCCTCGTATTCTTCGTAGTTTGTTGCTCTCGGTGCCTTAGCCTGTTGTTGAGGTTTATCCTCGATGGTGGGTAGGTACGCTGCTTTGACCCTTTCCGTCGCGATGTTAGCTTTTTTTCCTTGTATATCTACGGTGATGTAGTTTGGTGTCCTTTGGTAGCACGGGAAAGGGACCTGCGTAGGGTTTCTGTAAGGGTCTTCTGTGCCCCCCGTGTTTCACGAAGACGTTGGTCGCCTTGTATAGAGCGCTCGGGACATTGGCTTTTTGGGGTCCCTGTTGTCGTGGCAGTATTGGCTGCAGGTTTGTCACTCGGTTTTTTAGGCATTGTAGAAATTCTCTGGCGGGCCGGTCTCCTTTTTCTTTCTCGGGTAGCTCTCCTGCGAGGAGCAATGTTTGTCCGTATACCATTTTGGCGGGGGAGATGTTTGCGTCCGTGTGTGGCGTGGCTCGGATGTTAAGCAGTATGAGGGGTAGTGCGTCTGCCCAGTCTGCGTCAGTGACCGTAGCTTTTAACGCCTCCTTCAATCTTCTGTGCATCCTCTCCACCAGTCCGTTGCTCTGCGGGTGGTACGCTGTCGTTCGCTGTCTCTCAGCGCCCAGCGCCGTCAGCAAGTTTTTCCATAAGTTAGACTCGAAATGGACGCCTTGGTCCGTGATGATTGTTGTTGGAGCGCCGAATGATGCTACCCAGTCTTTTAGGAATGCCCGTGCTGTTGTTTCTGCCGTACAATCGGCCATTGGGGTAGCGGTGCACCATCTGGTGAAGCGGTCAATGCACGTCAGCAGGTACCGTTTGTTTTGTGACACGGGTAGTGGTCCGACGATATCGATGTGTATCGTCTGGAACCGTTCCTTGGGTACCGGCATCTTCCCGGGCGGGCATTTGGTGTGCCTTATTATTTTGCTTGTTTGGCATGGGATGCACTCGCGTGTCCACTTGCCGACGTCTTTGTTGAGTCCGGGCCAGATTACTCGCTGCCTCAAGAGGTCCCTTGTTGCTTGTATGCCGGGATGACTGGCCCCGTGGAAATGCTGAAATACGTTCTTTCTGCAGCATTCCGGGATGTATGGCCTCCGTAGGCCTGTTGACACGTCGCACCAGAGGGGTGGCTTACCGGTCTGTCTGATTATGGGGCGTAGTTTGAGCGCGTTCTTTGATGCTGGGTGCAGCAGTTCTTCTAATTCTGCGTCTCTGTTTTGTTCGGTCATTATTTTGTCGTAGTTGATCGCGGGTCCTTTAGGTATTATTGTTGACACCAGACGTGATAGCGCGTCTGCGACCGTGTTGTTGTCGCCGCTGATGTGCTTGATTTCGCAGTCGACCTGTGAGAGGTAGGAGAGCTGTCTTGCTACCCGGGGGCTGTTGCCTTCCGTGGCTTTTTGCAGGGCAAAACAGAGCGGTTTATGGTCTGTCCTGATTTCGAAGCTTCGGCCTTCCAAAAAATGCTCGAAGTGTTTCACTGCGAGGAATATCGCCATTAGTTCGCGGTCGTAGGTGCTGTATTTACGTTGGGTGTCGTCTAGTTTTTTGGAGAAAAATGCTACGGGGCGCTGTTCTTGCCCGACTTTTTGTTGTAGTACGGCGCCGACTGCGGTTCCTGATGCGTCTGTGATTAAGGTGCTTTTGCCTTCTGGAGCGGGGTGCGCTAGCAAGGTGAGTTGCGAGATCTCGCGTTTTAGGCTAGTGAACGCTGCGTCTAGTTCTGTTGTCCAGTTGATAATTTTCTTTGAGTTTTTGGAGTATCCTTTTGTCAATCCGGTCAGAGCTTGCATCTTTTCTGCTGCGGCTGGGAGGAATCGGTGGTAATAGTTGACTATTCCTAGGAATTGTCGTAGCTTTTTCACTGTTGCTGGTTGGGGAAAACTGCATATTTCCTCTATTTTCTGAGGGAGTGGTGAGATTCCGCCGGCTGACACTCTGTGTCCGAGAAAGTCTAGCTCGGGCACTCCGAAAATGCACTTGGCGGGGTGCACGCGCAGTCCTTCTCCTTGTAGCCGTTGGAAGAGTTGTCGGAGGTGTTTTTGGTGCTCCTCTGCGTTTGCGGACGCTATCAGTATGTCGTCGATGTATGCCGTTACGAAGTCCATGTCTCTTGTTACCGCGTCGATGTATCGTTGGAACGTTTGGGCTGCGTTCCGCAGCCCGAATGACATCACGGTGTATTCGTACAGCCCAAATGGTGTGGTGATGGCCGTTTTCTGGATGTCCTCGTTTTTGACGGGTATTTGGTGATAGGCTTTGACGAGGTCGATTTTGGAGAAGATTGTTTTGTTATGCAGTTTGTAATGGAAGTCTTGACAGTGTGGTATTGGGTAACGGTCAGGTTTGGTGCTTGCGTTCAGTCGTCTGTAGTCTCCGCAGATTCTCCATGCCCCGGGTTCGGCTGCCTTTGGTACCATGTGCATGGGTGATGCCCAGGCGCTCTTCGACGGCCTGATGATGCCATGTTCCAGCATTTCCTTGAATTCTTGTCGCGCCGCTTCCAATTTTTCCGGAGACAGTCTCCTTGGTCGTGCATATACTGGGGGTCCGGTTGTTTCGATGTGGTGTTCTACGTCGATTTTCTTTTGTGTGTGCCGGATGTGTTGGGAGGTCGGTAGTATTCCGGGGTATTCTTCGTACAATGTGTTGAATTCCGGGGCGGTTTGGTGTTCGATCCTGTGCACCCGTTGGCTTCTTGAAACCACACGTTTGCAGGGTACTTTGGTTCCGGAAGTTTGGGCGTATAGGCTTGCGTTTGCGGTGTCGACGCTTAGCTGGTGTGCGGCGAGGAAATCCATGCCAATGATCGGTTGTCCCACGTCCGCTTCTATGAAGTTCCAACTTACGGGCCATAGGGGGTTGAGCAGGATGATGCGCTCAGTCGTCCCGTAAGAAGCTATGGGGGTGTTGTTGGCGGCGAGTAAGTCGTAGGACGGGGGTTTGAGCGTGTGTTTCTTTTTAGCTGGTACTAGGCTGACGGCTGAACCGGTGTCGATGAGGTATCGTACGTTGCCGGTGTCTGTGACGTACATTAGCTCGCCTTTTTTTGTCTGTGCGGAGACTGGGGCGTTTACCATTCTCCGCGGTCGTCGTTTTCCCGCGAAACTGCAAGGTTGGGTACAGTTTCTTGCTCGGTTACCGAAAGTTTGGTGGTAATAGCAGATTGCTTGGTCCTGCTTGATTCTTGTATTGCTTCTGTTTCCGTACCTAGGTCCTGGGGTTTGGTTTCGCCAATCTTCTGCTTGCTTCTTGTTTTCCTGTGGGCGTAAAGCGTTTGCCAGAATTTTCTTGAGTTCTGCTATTTCCTGTAGGGCTTTGTCAAATTCCGCTCTTTGAGACGGTAAGAGATGGTGGTTGTTTGATGGCAGTTACGGCGATGGGTTCACTCATGGCAGTTTGGCAAGCGGTTTGCCTTGCTATGATCTGATCTGCGATTACTCTGTATTCTTCGTCCGTTTTTCCCCTGCCTAGTGCCTCGATCAGCGGTTGTGCTGTGATTGGTAGCTTTGCGAGGTGCATGGAACGGATGACGGACGGTGGTAGGGGTGCTTGCCTGCAGCTGTTCAGTCGTTTCATTTCGAGGAGCAATTCTGATGGCGTATTGTCTCCCATGGTAGTTTTGACGATGGTGTCGTAGTTTGCTTCCTCGTCGTGTCGCACGAAACGGTGCGTTAATGCGGCTTTTAATGCGTCGTATTTGTCGTTTGCCGGTGGGTTCAGGAGTATTTCTTGGATCTCGGATACGATGTGTGTTGGGAGTCCTCCTAGTAACGCTCCGAATTTTGCGCCGTCGTCCAGGTTTGGTACTTGTGCGAGGAACACGTCGCAATGCAGTAACCATCCTTTCACATCTCCGCTGAATGCGGGCAACCGGGTATCTTTCCCAGCCATGCCTCCTATTGCCTGCCGAATACCTCCGGGGTCAACCAGTGTGGTGTTCTCCCCCAGGCTGCAACACGCTTCGGGCAGACTTTGAGCTATCTTTTTCGTGATAGGATAGCCCGAAGCGAGTGCCTGGGGTACAACCGTATTCGGCAGGATATGGAGAACACGGGGGTAACACGGTAATTATATTGGTGACTGTCAGGTACACGGAACACGGACCATTACACTGGGCCCTCGGTGACTACTATAAGCACTGTTCGTTACTCGTAAATCACGTAATGATTGGAACACTGCACTAATACGTGATGGTTGAAATACAATACTATTCGAGAAGTACGTAATGTTTGAAACCCAATCCTATGTGAGAATAGCACAAATATGTGGTGATTGGAGTACAATCCTATTCGAGAATGACATAAATTGAAACACAACCCTATGCGAGAATAGCACAAATACGTGATGATTGAAGCACAATCCTATTCGGGAATGACGTAATGATTGAAACACAATCCTACGCGAGAATAGCACAAATACGTGATGATTGAAGCACAATCCTATCCGGGAATGACGTGATGATCGAAACACAATCCTATGCGAGAATAGCACAAATACGTGATGATTGAAGCACAATCCTATTCGGGAATGACGTAATGATTGAAACACTATCCTACGCGAGAATAGCACAAATACGTGATGATTGAAGCACAATCCTATTCGGGAATGACGTAATGATCGAAACACAATCCTATGCGAGAATAGCACAAATACGTGATGATTGAAGCACAATCCTATTCGGGAATGACGTAATGATTGAAACACTATCCTACGCGAGAATAGCACAAATACGTGATGATTGAAGCACAATCCTATTCGGGAATGACGTAATGATCGAAACACAATCCTATGCGAGAATAGCACAAATACGTGATGATTGAAGCACAATCCTATTCGAGAATGACGTAATGATTGAAACACAATCCCATGCGAGAATAGCACTAATACGTGATGATTGAAATACAATACTATGCGAGAATTTACGTAATGAATGAAACAAGCACCAATAGCGGGTAACGTCCGCGAGGACGCTACTTACGAACGCAGCGGCGAGACGTGATGATTGGTGTTACGTTGTGCGACTGTTACGAACAGGTCAGCTGGTGCTAACGGGGCGCCGAGACGAGGCTAGTCAGCTGGGTCGGGCCCGGCCGCCACGCGGTTCACCGTTGTAGCTGATAAGTAGCTACGGCGAGGCTAGCCGGCCGGAGCGGGCGAGAGATGTCGTAGAGCGGCTTGGCCGACGACGCCGGCGCGGGGCGTTGCAACGTGACTTTTTTAAGGCTTTGAAACACCTTGAAGCGTCGATAGGCAGGGCCGGTCTCCGGAGCTTGGTGCAGGTACGCGAGAGACAAAGTCGATCTCGGAAGCTAGATGCAGGAACACGAGGCTGGTGCTGGAGATGTGACTTGAACGAGGACGAGGGCTTGAGTGAGCGCGAGCCTTGTTGGGGTCGCCTTATGTAGGCCTCGAGTGCAAGCCCTGAGTCCGGGCGTGAGTCCTGATTGGTCGCGAGTTTGTGGGCCTGTGGTGCTGGAGGCAGGAAGCCGTTGTAGCTTACGGGCACCTTTTCTCATAGTCGCGAGGCGGCTTCTCTCAGGTCCCGTGTTTGGTTGGCTAGGCGCTTCGGGTCCGGAGGTGCTCTGGAACGGATGCGGTTGTAGTCTGGAGGCAGCTTTTCTCAGGTCTTGTGGGGGTCCGCGGCTTGCCGCTGGGATCACCACAGCACAGTGTCTCCGTGGACGGTTATTGAGTGTACTCATTATGATAATTTCGACCGGTCCTCAAAGTTATGACATTTGCTCCCTGCTGTTGGCACTGCACACAAGTGTCATGCTATCTTCGTCGAGAATTCTATGCTGGGGTGATTCTTTTCTCGTAGCTGTGATTCGCACTCAAACTCAGTGCGATTCGATCACTCATTCATCGATTAGGGACCTGTCTCACATTAATGCAATGTTGTCTGGGTGAAATGGACAGCTACGAGACAGCCTCGTATATGTAGGCAAGACTTATCTATGATTGTCAATCGATGTAGGATGTTTCTACTACAGTAAACGCAGTTAATGATTGGGGACATTGTGCTTACTCCGGGGTCACTTTGACGAGGAGCTTACACTTGGGACGCAAATTAGGCGCCTAGACTCATATACTTCAAGCAGAGTTGGGGCAGGCGCAAAATTAGTACTGTATTTGGTGACAATAATGTGGTCTGTAGAAGTTTTCATGCCTTCTTGATGCTTCTGTTGGAGCATTGTTCCGTTATCTGGGCTTCACTTGCAGGCACCCACCCTCGTCTACTGCTCAGCTGTGCCCCGTGAATAATTACGCGAACTTTTCCCTCAGTTCTCTTCTGCATCGTTTTCAAGGGATTTAACAATATGTTTAATTGGTTGCATTTCTTTCTAACTGTCGTCAAGGTCTTCGCGAGAAACAAACGAGCTGCGGCTGCAGCCTAGCGTTTTAAACTGAAGAATGTAAGATGCCACACTCGTCAGTTTGGTCAGTGCTGTATACCTGTATCTGTATTGACTTTGATTTCATTGCCAGGATTCGTATTTCGCCGTATTGATACGCTAGCGTTCAAGTAAACCTATTAATTTGGTTAAATGCTTCTAGCAACGCTCCGGGCGTCCTGAAATGCTCATGCTTACTTCCTGTCCACGAAGGCCCATACAATTAAATTGCTTAACGCAAATAATAGTAAGAAGGAGAATGTGTTGGGTAATCTGTATTGTTGAGATATTCTGAAGAAATACCCCTAGGATATTTTATTGAACATGCAACATCTACACTTTTGTCTACTTCCCTAAGCTGGGGTTCCCTCAAGTTCAAATTAACCCAATAAATGACGTGTATTTAAATTCTCGCTAGATCACGAAGAGCTCGCATTTTAGGCGAGCTCTTTGAATCACTATCTGAACTTTCAAGTGAAGCGTGTGAAGGTTTTAAAATGTGTTGACTCATTGAACATGTGAGCGTATATTATTTCATTATTAACGGCAGACCGGGCAGACGCTCACAGCTCTCCTACGTTCAATAAAATAATTTATCAACAAAAGCCTTAAATAATTTCAGAGGCCATTGTCATTCCAATTTTCATTGGTTTAAAGGTAGACAGACCTTAGAAATACAAGCACTGGTTAAGCAAAACACTCTGCGGACTTGAACGGCCTCAAATAGTTAAAGAACTAACTCCCATTCCTTGATAAATTATATTATCACGTATTTATATTGAACTCATATTCATTTTCTGTCTTCATATTGTAAAAGTGACACCGAAATTTAATCTCATAGGCCATCGTTTGAAATGCCATTATTCCCCTGTGCTATATGAAGAAACCGGTCTGTGGTGGAAAATATCGCAACAAGGCAATAGTCCCAATCTTCAGCAATAATTATGCAGCACTCGTACATGTGCATGTCATCATAGGAAAAAAATAAAAAATGTCAAACTCGAGTGTGTTGGAGACCTGCTGAAGTTAAAACGGAGAGAAAGCAACGAAAAAATTGAGGGAGGCAAGCACAATATATCAAACGTTAATTACTCTATGAAATATAGAATACAAAAAAACATCCATCAGAACAGCTCTCTAAGCCATGTGCACTTCCTATGGATATTTAACTATGAATAAAGAAATTGGCGATAAAAACAATGGAAAACAAATGGGGAAAAACCTTAGTTGATGAAAAGTGATCCAACGTGAGGTTATTTAAGAAACTCATCGTAGCCTTTAGTATTTTCTTTGGAAATTACGCCCAAAGTCATTGATGGAGCTTCAAAAGCCGTTATAAATAAAATCACGTGTGTTGGCTCACAAATTCTGGTGTCAGTAGTAAATCAATAATGAGTGTAGTTAATTTACAATCGATTGGAAAATTGTAATATCCGCTGAAAAGCGCAAAAGCCGTCGCACTGCAAACGCTGAATTGCTGTCAAAAATGCTGAAGTCGTCATAAGCATAAGCTGTATTGCTTTCAAGATGGTAAAGAATGTTTTTCTGTTACAACATCAAGGATTTTATTTGAGAATTAATAGCAGTACAACAATAGCAATTAACAAATTTCCTGATTGCCAGAAGTACTGCACAATTATGCCGTTACGCAGATAGCAACCTCAATGAAGGTTTGTTTTGTGCAGTCTAAAATGTTGAAGAAGTGAAAACGAATTAGTTCTTATCTCACAAGGATGAATTAAGCCTACTTCTTCAAACCCAATATTTCTATAAGAGGAGCATTAGCATTCGAGCTTCCCTACTGTTTATCATTGAGAAATATTTAGTGGCATCGATAATACAATATAATCCTTTCCCTCTCCCAGATTTATCTCACCCAGCGCCGAGCATACATGACTGAAAATATCAAACTTAGGAGTAGGCACGTACTAGTTGGAGTTACCAAATGAAGTTTTCTCGTGTAAAGGCTTAGAAAATAAAATATCAAAATTAATGTAGTTTCTTTTATCACCGTAATGATCTATCCCTGCTCATTTCTGTTTTCTATTTTATTTAAAGTTTACTTTTAATGCTAGAAAATAGAAGAATATTTACGCACGCAAATGATGTCCAAAATGAATTGACGGGGTAAATTACTAAAATCACACGCACAAACGGTAAGATCTTCTTGAACGACTTGGCAATTGTGTAATAAAATTTACTTTATTTTTAAATTCTTATTTTTGTTGACGATAGCGGCTTTTCAGCTCTTCCTTAAGAAATCCAAACTCTAGGTGCTAATAGGTTAAATTGCAAACTGTAAAAAGTTAAAACGAGGCACCGAGGTAATAAAATAAGTATCAAGATCGAGAAATAAAATATTTATTTTCTCTCGTGAGGAAGGCCTCGCTTCCGTATATATTGATCGGCAATGACCAGATTTTCAGTCATATCAATAAAATGCATATCTAATACTTAAGTTACATCAGACACTGTTGGAATTGTCGGGTTCCTCCTCTGTGTGTAATTCATTCACACTAGGGGAGGTCCGGGGTTCGGACTAATCTCGGATCTAATTCTCAGTTCGATTAATAATGACACTCTGGTGGAATTGCCTTGCATTAGTGATTATTGTATGTTACACAGTTTAATGGCAGAGAGTTATGCGTCTATCTTCTGGACACCACTCGCGTGAGCTCTCATGCTCGCGAGCCAAGGTCTCATGGACTGTCACCGACCTTACTCAAACTATAACTGACTCCCACGACAGGTGCGGGAGTTTTTATGGACAACGTAAGCGGGCGGGAAGCCCCTAATGAGATAATATGCAAACCCAACAACCTTAAAGAATGTTGAAAATCCCAGCACAAAGAAAAAAAAATGACTGGAGACAAAATTTGTAACTCAACGAAAACACTAATGACTTTTTTGCTCTAAAACTATTTGCTAGAACTGTAGCTTAGAAGTATGATGCAACCGCTTGCCCGTTCATTTCACCCCTACCGCTTGTGCCACTGACATCTATAGTTGTGCAATGATGTTTCATTATCTTGCAAGTACATACGAGTATTTCTGTGGCAAAAATTTTGTCTCTAGTCATTTTTTTGTTCTGTGATTTTCAACATTCGAACTGTGTCTGATGTAGCTCAAGTATTACATTCACATTTCATCCATGTGAATTTCAGCTTAAAGATTATGTATGTACATCGAAACGTCAGAGCATATTGAAATAATAGAAGCGCATCCATAAACATAAACCTACTCAACGAAAACGCTGGAGGCGAGCTGAACACAACGGGGAGTGGGAGCGCACATCCTCAGGTTTGCGTTTGCTCCTTGACGTCATAGGCGAAATGGTTCAGCAAATTCTCATTGCATTCGAACCTTGAGTTGAGTATTCACGCTTTTCAATGGAAGATGCCGTTGAGAATTAGTTCATGCATAGGAAGAGTTCAATATTTAATTATGATTAAAGAATCTGAATAGGATTTACTTTATGACGGTACGGAACTAAAAAGTCAACAGAATATTCATTTTTCAAAAAAGAGCTGTTTTAGTTGTGAGAAACTTGGAAGAAGTGAACACAAAAATTTATTGAAATATCTCAAAATACCCACGTCTTTTGATCTCCATCAGCGTTCTCTATGGAATACCGTGTGTACTAATATTATTAATAAAAGACACAACGGTCTTGAACAATTAGTATTTAAACAAGCGAATTAACACGATCACGATCATCGAAGTAAAAAGAGAAGTAAATTCACATTTCATGATTATTAAAAAATAATATCTCAGCAGTTTCCACGTCATTCGAAGTTAACTTTGGAAGTTGAATCCCCGTTGAAATTCATGAAAAATCATACAAAGCATTCAAACGGAAACCTAGATCATTATATTAATCTAAGTATGTTGATGATCCAAGCAGTTAAAATACAAATTTTCTGCAGTAGTATCAGACAATCCCTACCCCCTAAAAGTGTGGGATGTAAGACAGAAAAAATGTTACAAAACTTCATGTATTTTCAATAATCAGAAAGCAAATCAGAAGTGCAAGCCAGAACTAAGTGGGCAGTGCTGTGCAAAGAGTACGGAATGAGACCTACAACTAATTCGCTCGACGAAGGGCACGCATAATGTTGTGAATGCAGCGATGAACTGCAGGAAACTAAAGAGGTAGTCAGTGTTGGGAGAGCAGAAGTTAAGGATCCAAGACAACAATTGATACAAAAGAAAAGAAAGAGAACGTAAGTAAAACCAACTTAAGAGGAAGGGCAGCGCAAGAAGTTGCCTATGTATTATAGGAATTTTTGACCATTGTAGAGTACATCAAACTTCGCAGCATGTGTCGCACAGGTTTGTTTGGCGCTGAACTTCATCTTATTGACACATTAGTTCATGTTTTTCTCTATGCACTTGATTTTTATTTTCTTAATAGCTAGGATTTTAATTACTTAGATGTATTGCGTCATTTTGGGTTCATATAATTAAAATTTTTATTATATCCTAAAGTGTTCATTACAATTTTACTCTCACATTTGCCGATGCGAGTATACTTGCGCAAGCCGTGATGTCTGTCGGCACCGGCAAACCAAGCTGATGTAGGTAGCTGCAAGTGTCAGAGCGTTGGCAATATTGCCTCACGCTCTCCTCAAAAATTAAGATTGGAGCTTATTAATGCGGTTGATACACATCAGACTCGAATGAGTAAAATGATAAAAAATTAAGTAAGAAAATCATATATTTATTTAGAGCGTTTCAGAGAGCAGTCCATCATCAGCTGGAAAGGATTAATTTATTTTTGCTGAATTTTCTCTAGTTTCCAACATTTTTCGTACCGTAAAACGGGGCACAAGATTTAAAGTCGGGACATCAAAATGTAAGCATGCTCACCTTATTCATTAAAAGCTCCAGGGAGAAAAACCTTTGATGATTTTTCATGGGAGGAATAACTTGAAAACGTGGGTGATTTTTTATGTACAGAGATCAAATGCACCTGAAATTTAAATCACAACTGTAAAATAAATGGTTCTAGCAGAACTGAAGGATGTGGAAAGAAATTGTTCACTCCCGTTCATCGACAATTTAGTTTTATCAAAAACGCAGTTAAGTTTATCTGAAACTTTTATGAAAAAATTTGAATATAGCCCTTTGTTTCATACAGAGATCAGCTTCGTCCTTTTCAGCGCTTCATTTGCCAATGCGTTGTTGTTCATTTTGTGAACCCTGGCTCATTGACACGAAAAACCATAAGCCCCCTAATGCACTGAGCTTAAAACCTTTGCACTGGTGGCTTACCAACACGTGATCGCTCCAAAGTTTTCTACAGGGGCTGCAAGAACACCTCTGTGCTCGATTTTACGTGTGCATCCGACTCGCTCCAGCCATGAGGAAATTGGATGAGCTAGTGATAACACTGTGCGCTAAAAAAGCCTAGCGTTACTGTTCCCTTACATATTATGCTTAAGTTGGCCGAGGTTGATGAGAAGGGATTTCTTATGCAAAGTTACTAATTGCTGCTTTTCTTATACTCATCTTTCAATGACCGCAATAGTTCGTACTAAACTTTCTATACGAAAAAACGGGTCTCACCGCCTTGTAACCAGGAATATTTGTGACACGTGTAGATGCAGATCTACTAGTAACAAGAATGGCTCTTTACCGCATAAAAAATGCAGCTGTTTCGTCCTCTCCCACACCATAAAACAAAGAATGACAGACCTTGGTAACTTAAGAGGACCTCTGTTTTCACAGAAAAAGGTAAAATAGGAAGTGATATCAGATTCAGCCATAACATTCATGGGCCTCTTGAAGAAAACAATGTGCCTCTCTTTAGGTTGTCATTATGTAAAACAATTCAACATCGTTAGAAGATTTGGAAATGCTACCTCTGTGTAGCACGAAGAAGACTTTGCTCAGCGAGGCCATGAAGACACGATTAGATTTGTATAAGATTTTGAAGGTTTGCAAGTGAGATAAAAGTCATAAGGTGGTTCTCAGAAGTGGAAGTACACTTGAGTCACATCGATCAGCAGTGGCACCACGGTCGTTCATGCCCCCGTGTTGTACACGGTTAAAACAGGAAAACTCTGTGAAACTAGTGAAACGCTGAGATTGTGTGATGATGTCCATTTCGTTATTTGATCTTAATTTTGTCATATTGCCTTCATTTATAAAAAAATCCAACTCTATTCCTACCTCAAAATCAATTGTTATCCATAAATTTAAGCTTGATTATTGGCTTAATAGATATACCTTAATGAACTTAAATGATGGTTTCTTCTTCCTCTTTAGTAACTTCTGTACACCTCATTGATTCAGAAATGGTATTAACATCTTGAGGCTCGCGGGCATGTAAAGTTGATGAAGTTCATTGTCTTTATTCTGGTTTGACGGTTTATTGCATGAGAGCAAGTCTTTGCGCTTCTATGCAATAGTAACGAGGTCTTGGGATCGCTGATAGGTACGAGTACAAACAGTGGAGATGTCTTTCGAAATGGAGATGTTTCCTGCTTTCTTTTAAAACCAAAACTATACCTACGATCTAATTTCGTTTACAAGAGAGCCTCGGCACCTCACCATCCAGAACATCTAACACTGGCGTGCATTGCATGGACGTCAGGGAAAGAGAGGAAGCGTAGGGATATGTTCTCGCCCATAATGTGAAGTTTAGAATATCGATGTTGTTAAAGGAATGTAATCTTCATTGATAACTTAATTCAATGAAAAAGCACACCCGCCAACGAGTCGCTTTAGAGTACAGTTTGGTACCAACGCTTAGACGTGCTTTTATTTAGTTCGGTTCTACGGTAACATTTTTCTAGAAGGAAACCCGAACTTAACGTCGAAGGGAGCGAGTTACGACACCTAAATGGGTAGGCTAAGGACAATGAAAAAGCGATTTACACTCTCTCAAAATATTTTAGAAATATGCTGAAAATATTTCTGCGGGTTGGGCGTTTGAATCGGGCTGCTGTGTGAGTGCGGAAGGTGAGGTCTTGGCTTATTAAGCCCATATGAGACGGTGGGATCGAGTGTGAACATTTGCGCGTAACATCGCTAGCTCCTCCCATTTCCTCTTTTTCTGTCGCAACTCTGCTCTCTGTGGCCGTGTTCGAACTTACACGAGTGTGGAAATTCGTGATCGCTCTGTGCACGATACGGCGAACATGCACGCCGACGCTGTCTCAGTACAGGGTTGCCAGATGCAGGGAAATTTCCCTGCTTTAGGGAAATTATGGGTCCCAGAGGGAAAAAGGGAAAAAACTTCGAAAAACGTATGAAAACAGGGAAATTTTGCTATGCGGCTTCACTTTTATGTAAAATTATATGTAAGTGATTAGCTACTAAGCATTTTGTGCTAGCTACTTAGTATTTATAATTCTAAACACTTGGCGGACATGTTCGAACTTTGATACACGTATTGTACGCGTACATACTGAATAGGAGCAATCAGAGGCGCCAATGCATCGCAACCGCTCAGCGCCAGTTCAACTTCACTCGGTTCACGCTTCATAGAGTCACAAATCCTAATCATCACAGTTGCATTAGCCATCGTAATGATTGTAGCAAGAGGAAATTGAAGAGACGCGCTTCATCATTATTGAAATTTTTGAAGTGAATTAACGTAATATGTAAAGCAGTGGAATGAAACCCCACAATCAAAAGTAAGACGTTAACGTTTAATTAATACTCAAAAGTACCTAGAGTTGTGGGAAACTGAAATGAAATTCAAAGGGTGGCTCAGTAAAAATTAAAAAGGAGCAAAATATTTTCAATGTGAAATATGTGATTTAAATAGATGGAAAAGCTGGCAGATCAGAAGATTGAAAACCATGCGGAAATGAAAAATACAAAAAATGTAGAAATTAGAAAAAACAACAAGAAGTTCTTTGGATTCGTAGAACGGCAGTAAACGAAGAAAAAATACACAAGTAGAAGAAGGTGAAATTAGACTTGTTGCATTTTTATAAGAACATAATCTTCCGCATTCTATTGATGAACATTTAGTCCCAGTTGTGAAAGCAGCTTGTCCTGATTCGGAAATTGCGAAAGGCTTCAAATGTGGTAGGACCAAGTATATTGCAATGGTGAAGAATGATTTAAGAGGCGAAGTGAGTGATAATATTTATGAGCTCTTGAAGAATCATTATTTTCCTCTGATAACGGATGAATAAACATATAAACGAAGTACAAAGTATTTGGTATTGGTGGCAAGGTTTGTTAAAAAAGGTGTTGTTAAATATCCATTTTCGACTATCATTCTACTCATCAGTGCTACAACATGTATGCATGAAAAAATAAAAGAGCTATTCACTGAAATAGGTATACTCTATAAAAGGAATATGATTCTATGTATGTACGTATGTATGTTTAAAGAATCTACGAAACAGGGAAATTTTTAGTCCAAAAAGGGAAATTTTGAGACTAAAACAGGGAAATTTAGGTTAGACCATCTGGCAACCCTGTCTCAGTAGCTAGCCAGGCTTCATATGAGTAGGATGTCTGCGATAAGTTGTTCTCTCCCTTCACCTCCGCCGCTGGCTGACAGGTGCGGGCGGTCGACCATATTATTTATAGAAATTCTCAGAACACACCCATGTTTATGTAGAGAGATAAGTAGCGAGTATAGAGATAGATCTCTACGAAAAATAGCACTAAACAACATCTTTAAAGAAATGAAGCCAGAGATTGAATTAACTCCAGAGTAAATAAATAAATACACTTCAGTCGCAGTTCAGGCAGGAAAACAAAACTAAAAAGATTCCCAGAAATCAGGTACAGGAACTGATGAAATGGTATTCCCAAATTGCGATTCCCATTTCCAATAGTATTCCCATTCTTAGACGAAGGTGACATTCATTGCGCCTCGTCTTCGTCATTGTATGAAATACTTCATTCTCAGCCCAATGTAGGTAACAAGTTAGTTCTTCCACATGTATTATTACTTCTCTTGTTTCCTGCATAAAAATTACTATTATGATTTTTTTTCGGAAGTTCGAAATCGCAGTTACATTATGCAGAAGTAAAAAATGACGGAAACAAGCATGTATACGCTATTTGTACTTTTTCAGGAGAGTAAGTGTTCTAGTGTAAATTTATACTGTACCGCTATGTACAAATTTTCAATTCGTTTCTCTAATACTCATATTTATTATTGTTCAAAATACAGTCAGTACAGTGTTAAAGTTTGTATGTCAGCCTGATGACTAAACCAAGCATTAAATTATCGAACTAAGTATATAAAATGTGGTGATAGTCATTTCTTCACTTACATCAGAGCTATTTTAATGTACGATGCAGTATTATTAAAGATGGTACCTGCTCTTAAAATTAGAGTTACCTGTACCAATGCACATGCTGCAATTGTGTGTACAAGTGCCTCAGTATTACCAGTATTGGATGTTTTTCATATTTACGACAATCAATCTGCATTCCACCGTGCAAAAAAAAACCTTCAATTGCAATCAAGCGTAGTTGCTTGCATTCACGGGCGCCACGCATTCCACACTAGTTGTTAATCATATATATATATGACGCAGATATTGAGCCATATTAATTTCAAAATTCTTTTCTAAATGGTATACATATTTTGCTGGTATCAGAACCCCTAAAATAATATTAATGCATTTAATTAACCATGTTTTAATTTTGAATTTCTGTGAATTAACCGTCGAAAATGAACATGACTTGAAAGACATGTATTGGTGAATAAAATAATGAAAACAAATCCAGCTTCTGATTTCCGTGCGCTACGGCGCGCCGTGTCTGTGGCAGGCCAACACCGTCTCGTGTAATAACATTGCAGTGTGTTGGTGACGGCGGCCGCCATGACTTCGGAGAAGAGAGCGCATCTCTCGCACCCATGAGTGCCACTTCTTGCCACCGTCTCATACGGGCTTTTTAGTGACGACGGCGGGGCAAGCTACCGTGCTTGCCTCGGTGTCCCTCAAGTAAGCTTCTCGACTTGAATTAGAGGCTGAAATCGATCTCAACTTGATCTGCCTGATGGAGTGCTAGGTATTTACGAGTATAAGAGCAGTTTGCACTAAAGAAACGTTACCGAATGACCAGGAACGGTTGTTTGAATCCAGGCGGCTATTCGTGCTCCTGCTCATGCGATGAGGTGACCTGTGGATGAATTGTGTCCGTGAGGGGCAGCTCGCAGTTGAGTCGTAGGGTCTTGAAGTTACTGCACGCTGTCGAAGCTCCTTTGTGTTTACATGATTAAAATAATTTTCTTCCTAATTTGTTTAAAGCGCAGCACGAACGTCAGACCGACGAAAAATATCAGAAAGATAGCGACACTTGAAATGTCTAAACAATTCCATGCAAAGACGACGGTATCCATACAAGAAACATACTCATAAACATGAGGTGCAGATCAATCCTTCATTTTCTCAAATATGAGCTTCAGATGACATGTCAAATCCTGTCAAAACTTTTGTCATGCGAATGTTCCACCACACAATTTGACAAAAGTCTTAGAGAATAAAAACATTCAAAACGATCAACGTGAAAACTTTCTTCACTTCAATAGAGCGTTGAGAAATAAAAAATTGAAGCAGATTTTTTTAAACTTACTTTATGGCTTAAATTTTTTCCTGCTTTTTTTAAAACCAAAACTATACCTACGATCTGATTTCGTTTACAAGAGAGCCTCGGCACCTTACCATCCAGAACATATAACACTGGCGTGCATTGGCACGGACGTTTTAAGCATCCTGGGCCTCAATAATTGCAGGGAGAGCCATTCGCTAGGTTCTTTCTTTGACATGTGTTGCAGGCTTTATGTTCTCATCAACTTTGTGTTGAAGTGATAGAGAATAAATTCACATATTTCGCCACTAAAGGCATAAGGTTGAGGCAAAAGTTCAGCAACAAATAAAAACATTTATCGAGTAAAAATGAATAAATTACTAAAATTAAGGACAAATTTTTTCGAATACATTTGAAACTATGGAGCCATAAAAACATTTGAGATAGTTTCCTTGTGAATCGATAACAGCCTTTAAATTAGTTCGAATGCCTGTTACCGACATCAGACGCATTATGGCGTCTCTCTCCTCGTCTTCTTCAGTGATCGCTTTAACCATCCACTGCTCGATAAAATTTTGAATAAAATTTTATTTGTATTGTGGACGCCACGGGTCTATATTCCCATCGGATTGTGCTCGCGATAGCCATGTGCTAGAGGTTCTGCCGCCGTGCGGCAGAGACCCGGGTTCGAAACTCGGCGCTGGCGGTGGCGATTTTCTCTGTTGGGTATAGGAGAAAAATTCCAAGCACAATACCCCACTCTACCCAGGTGTCTGAAATGGGTACCGGTCTTGACCGGGGGAAAGCGTCATGGCGTCCTGGCGTTAGTTAGAAGGCATTTGAAAATCCAATGTACAAGGTGATATGTATCAGGCTTGATTGGAAATAAAGCATCCGTAGATGCCTTCATTATTATTTATTATTAAATTTATCGAGCATGATACAAAATTTTCTTCGACCAACTCCTTGGCGGTTGGTTTGTGCCTCAAGTTTGCCGAGTTAGGGGTGGCTTGTGAAGGTGTTCCATCTTGCTGAAAGGTGAGTGTACGCAAGATGTTGTCTAGGAAATGGTTTTCAAACGATTTAGCCGTTGGCTCCAAAATGATATCGACTTGAATTTTACATTAGTTTTGGCTTTTTATTTATCAGATATGAGAGATGACCCCCTGGGTTTTGGAGACAGAGCTCAGACCATGCTGGAGACAAGATTCATTTTGCGCTATGATGGGATTTGCTCGGCGGGGGTTTCGCTTACAATTTTACGAATAACTGTCATTTCTGTGAATGTGAGCTGGCTCTGACCCAACAGTCTCACCGGGCATGCCTCGCTTAAACTCTTTAATTAACTTGCCTCTTTCCTTTCGAATATTCTTCGCTCCTCAGCACATGTAGGGGCTTTTCATTTCAGGAGTGTGAACGATGTCATTCTTATGTTTTCTTATTCTGACTACTAAAGTTGGTTTCATAAGCCATCTTTCTCAGTGTCGTTTCTAGGATTTCCCCTGACTCTCTCTCGAGTAAGGTTTAATCATTATGAACTAGTCTCTCATCTCTCGCATGGTCAGGGTCACGTATCTCATCTCTCTAAACTTTTCTGTGTCTCCCTCACCATCCATCCTACTTCTGAAAGAGTTTTCGCCATGACTGCATCTGATAACTCTGCTCGATGATGAGAGACTATTGCTTTTCTCTCATTTGGTATTTTGAACCTGTTGGTACTTCGATCTGTAAAACAATATGCATATCTAAGATTATAGCTTTAGCTCCCGAAAATTTAACACTTACTTTATGAAATTGTAAAAAACTTTATGCAATTAATTTCATGTAATTTTCTCCGACTTACGCTTTTTCTTATGTTAGAAGTGATTACATCTTAGCTCTACGATACATTACATTTATGCTACATTTTTTCCTCGATATTCCCTATGCTTCTACCACAGGTATACTTTGTTACTTGTATTTAATACGTGCTATTTTTAATTTGTCCATTCCTTAAAGAATTTTAATTATAATTTGTTCATTTTATAGCTTTCAATATTTTCAGAAGGTGAATCGCATAAAATAAAATTGATAAATGTTGTAATCATTATTTATTTACCATAAAACTCTGATAATCTCGTAGGGTCGTCCGCTTGATTTGTCGCTTATTTACTTGGTTTTCACGGTCTACTCTTCACTTTCAGTAATTACACAAGATAAAAACTCAGTACACTACTTTCAGTAATGAGGTATGAGAGAACTGAAGAACCTACTTTTATTAATAACGTAGAGGAAATTCTTCTTCATTTTCATATTGCAGATATATGTTTTTTCCTTAATACGTACATCGAAATTAGCGTCCGTCTTTCTCTAAACTATCCCAAAAATTTAACGCGCTGTACTGTAAATTAAAATGCGATCTGTTAAAATGCTCATTTCATGAAAGGTGTTTTCCGTTGACTCATCAGTGAATCTTTGTAGGAAGTATTTTTCATAATGAATTATTTTACCTTTTTGAAAAGTGCGATTACGCACCAATTTTTAGGTTAGAAAATTGGATCTCTGAATAACTCGGTAAAAATGGTCTCAGTTTGTCTGGTATATGATTAAAGTTAATTTTAATTAAACACATTCGTGCATAACAAAATGGAGAGAGAATAGAATGATAATATAGTTAAGAGAAACTGTTCAGAAAATTTTCACAATAATAAAATGTGCAGGAGATTTATTTGAGTATTTTTAGCACTTTTCACTTGCAGAAAACGAAGCAGCTTGAAGATAGACTCAATTTCCTACAATTTGTTCTTTGTCGTATTTTATTTTATTTTTAAAGTGCCTTTAAGAAGCTTGTATTAGATATGCTTTTGTTTTTAAGACTTCTGCGTAGTATTGTTTCTCAATCTTATTTCTGAAGTGCAGTGAGTACGATCTTACGGCACTTTGGTGCAAGATTAATCTAATGACCCGGCCGAAAGTTTACATTTAAACTGAAAATACTTCCACTTACTTGTATTGTACGGACATTTTAAATCCAACCCATTGTGCATTGCTTGAAAACTTTCAGCGAAAACATTGATATTCCATAAAAAAAAGGATTCAAGCCGTTTTTCCCCAAGAAACAAGCTAGTTAGTATTCTCCCTCATTCCAAGATAGTGTTGTAGTTCCCTTTTTATGTCGGAGTTACAGTCTCGCTGCTGTGGTATTAGTTTTATAGATTGATTATAATTATCTTACGTCTCTTATTCTCATGCTTCATCAGAGTAACGATTTTATTTACACCATATATAAAAGTTGCAAATCATATTTGACCATACTCTGCTTTTTTTATGTATCTCAAAATCAAACAATTCATGAATCCACTGCTACCACCCGGATTGCGGGAAAACTAGTAATTTCAGTTAATGTGCGATATTATTTTTATGTAGATATTGGTAGCGGTAGTTGGTCATATATTCGAACAAAGATTATTAGTGGGTTTGAAAGTACATTTTCATTTTTCAGGTAACTAAGATACTTAGGAAAGATCAAAAATTTTATTATTAAAAGACGCTGCTAATCTACGCTTCCACAGGAAGTTGTAAGAAGAGAAACATTACTATCTCTAAATACGTTCGGAACAGTCATCTCGAATGGGTTCTATGCTACACAGGTGCCGAGGATCAGGAGTGCTACCGGAGATCCCAGAGATTAAAAGGGGACAACCCTGATTGGTCTGAAATTTGGCCAGTACATGTATTTCTTGAAAAAAAAACATATTTCACTCGAGTAGCTTTTTCAATTTAGGACTCAGTTTGTGAAAAAAATTGAAATATTAGTTTTTTTGTTCATTTTTAGAGATATTTAAAAAAAATAGTAGTCAATGAATTTATACGCTAGAACAAATTCAGATACAGTTTTAAAATCCTTGTAACATTTCAAACACGTTAAAGGATCAGAATTTCGTTTTTGTTTTCTTTAGATATGTGATTTTCGAGCACGAACTAAAATAAACAAAATTATTGATTTGAACTGTGATAAAAAAAATGTACAAATTGGGGAATCGGGATCCTTCGGTTTGTTAAAAATGTTCCAAGAATTTCAAGAGTGTCTTCATTTTTTCCCAGCATGAAAACTCACTGACTTCTATTCTTTTGAATGTGGAAAAGGAGTTTTTTTTTCGGAAGAGGCCATTAACAATTCTTTTGTTGTTGTGTAATATAATGGACAGTTTTTGTACTTGGATGCTGTTTTCATGTTATATATAATAATCTGCATGCATATTTTCATATTTTTGCTGTGAACTGTAAATTATATGTGTAAATTAAAAAAATAAAATAAAAAATATTCATTTCTTGAAGCATGGTATATTATTAATTATGGACTGATTCTTCTGAAATAAATCAATATACATAATTTTTGAAAAGAAATACATTTTGTTCCATTCATTTTTTTTATTCAGGCCTTAGTTTTTCAGAAAATAGGAAATATTCGTTTTTTTAATGTAATTTCATCTGATATATCAAATGGATACAAGTCAATGAGTTTTTATGCTACAACAAAAACAAAGACAGTTTTGGAATCCTTGAAATGTTGTTGAAAAGTAACGATATTTTTCATTTTCTTTTTAGTGTTACTAGTCCACCCCCCTTTATATGAAAGAAAAAAGAGGGCGAAATGAGAGAAAGGCCGTAAGCAATTGAAAAATTCAATCTCTCGAGAGTTGATGAGGCCGAGTGCACACGGCCCGTATCACAGATACGCTCATCACGCACTTTCGGCTGGCTTCGGACAGACAGAGAGACGGACGGACGGACGGACGGACGCGGCTCTTATTATAGTACAGATTTTTATATGGGGCCAAATAGTTATGATTTTTGGTTCCCTTACACCCCTTTTGGAGAGGGGTTGGGGGCGGCGGCGGGTCTAGTGCCCGTAGCCTCAAAAATTTTTAAGGCACAATACCCTACCACCTAAGGATCTTTTTAAACAAAAAATAAAAAGCCAATTTTGCCCAAAATCCCTCGGGGGTCCCCCTTAAGTCCTCCCTGCCAAAAGTATTGAATGTGGTGTCGAAATTTTCTTGTCGTAGGGAATTCACACAACACGAGTTTATACAAGTAAGTACGGTGTTTCATCTAATCACTGTTCGACAATGAAATTGAATGAGTTATATTTACAAGATACCTTAATTACCTTCATTTTATTTGCGAGGAGTGAGGAGAGGTGTTGTTTGCAAAGCGAAGCCTCCGGTATTGAATGGCATACTTGTGTTGTAATGTGAGTATACTTCCACAAACACCACACAGAGGAGTCGCTGCAAACACTTCTCTCAGTTCACTATGGGGTAGCCTCCGTTCAACAGAGGATGAAAGCAATCTATCCGAAGCCTTGGGTGTGATCGTAACAAACAAACGCGAAAAAATGCTGTAATTAAAAGTTAACTGGTGGAAATATCCACTGTCCTGAATAATAGATTAGTTACCAAATCCTACATGTTATCTCTATAAAATGAATAAAATTCTTCTTTGCAACATGGTTAAAATTGATAAATCAGAAATTTGTGCTTCACAGCGAAGCGGTGACTCTTGGCGGCGTGAAACTCAAGTAGAAGGTATGAAGATGAGCGGGGTGGAGGGGATGAGAATGTGAGGTAAGCGTTCAATCGTCACCGACGTATGCTAGACATGCAGGCGGAAGCTGGGCGACTTTCTTTGTTTTATGCGAAAGATCACCAGGAGGATCGCAGATTGTACAAATCCGCAATCGTTTTGACGAGAACATATCTCTCACGTGATGACGATTTGGAGGGATGGTATTATTTGTTTTTTAATTGGCTCCTGTTTGTTTATCGTCTAGTTTTTATAATATAGGATTGCAATAATGCTCGTTGAGTTTCCTTTTATTGACACCGGTCAGGGCTTGGCAAGTGGAATAAAAAACCTAGCAAAGAATGGAATAAAACATTAGCAACGATGATAAATAAAAAAGGACAAAATAAACGTTGTGAAAGCAATGAGTGTTCACTAGAATTTATTACTTATTTCACCTTAACTCATAACCTAACCTAAAAGGAGTAACTCAGCTTTCATCCGACTCCGAAAGTTAAATACGTTTACTAACAGTTCGAACTTTGGTAACTCACTGACGAAAGGCAACTGAAAGCGTATACAGTACGTTTACAGTGTAAGGCGAATATGGCAATGACTTTTTTATTTGCTGGTTGACAAATACTACGATATACAGGTGAATTCTACTTGCTGACTTCTACTTGTTTAATTTTTTGAGATAATTTTTTTGCGTTAACTGCTTTGGTTCTTATCTGTGTTTCAGCTGTGTAGCTAAGTCTCAAGCTTTCAAGGTTTCCATGCAGAACATCATGT
This sequence comes from Morinoia aosen, assembly GCA_030386875.1. Lineage (NCBI taxonomy): Eukaryota > Metazoa > Arthropoda > Malacostraca > Amphipoda > Talitridae > Morinoia > Morinoia aosen. Next base: position 69,135,889 of record CM059557.1, read on the forward strand.
GATTGTCTCTTTTATTTAAATTAATTGAATCTTTTGTAACTTTTTATTTGTTTTATGCGAACAGTATAGCGTGTGTGTCGATAATTGTTTCTACACTCACGAATAATTTACGCGCATGAACTGAGTGCTAGCGCTCTTTCCTTCGTAAAAGTATAGAACATTGAAGGTTGATCCTCTTTAAGCGATTTTCTCAATCTAGCCTCTTCAATGTTAATACTTATTTCTTACTTTCATTTCATTTTCCGTTAGCTCAACTTAATGGCTGATCATATTGCTGTATTTGGTGATATTTGTAGAAACCACCTCCTATATTCGCATGTTATTTTTCTCTTGATAGTAATTATTTCTGAAGAGTACCACAACTTTTGCCTTTTCGAATAAGGTGTTAAATTAGTCACCACCACTCAAAGTAGTGAAAAAATGTTTAATATCACTCTATTAAGGTCGATAAATAAGTTCCGAACTTTGAGTATAAATCAAGATGCTTAATGGTGAACGTGGTGTCACATTGCGTTTAAATATTGCATTTCCAATAACAATAACTTACTTCGAATGATTTGAATTTTCACAACCATCCAATTTGTAATTAATAGTCCATAATGAAGCGTAACAGGAGGTATTAATATTTTCAAGTAGTATTCAGGAAAAAATGAAATATTAAATGCTGAGTTCCCTACACGTCAGGCTGGAAATAAAACAATATTCTGCTCACTTGACATGTACTAGGAAGAAGTTTCTCGATCACGGAATTATAATCATAAGAAGAACACGAAGAATACCACATAACCGTGCCAATAACGATCTTACCACATAAGTGTGCCTCAAATTAAAAATATTCGTGACGCAAAGGACAAACCGGAGACGGGATTACTTCATGCATTTATACCGCAGACTTGGTTCATGCCATTTGCGAGTTATTTGTTCGTGGCTTCAGCAAGCCGCAAGTTTGCGGCGTATTACAAGCAATTGGATGCAGCAGTAAGTTTCATGACTTTATCCAAGAGTTGAGGATAAACCACAAAAATGACTGTTTATTAGCATCACCAAAGTCGTGGTAAAACTTAAGAAAAGAATGAACCATATCAGCAGTACACAGACTCACGCCTTCCTTTCTTGTCAGAGCTTGTCTCCCGTTCTACTGCTGAGATTGCAGAGCTGAAATTAAACTAGTTATTTAGAGATACATTTTACTGAACATTCTAACTTAGTCCGTCCACTAACACTATAAAATGAAATACCTTGAGGGTTTTTTCCCGTTTTAAGATGTTTATCATCAGCTTCCTAACGAAGCTAGCTAATACAACAAATATTTTTCGAGTAAATAAGAGGAATAAACTTCAGCATTGAATATTACTTTGTTTCTTATTCTATTCTGAAATATTCTTCATAAAGTCATATAACGGTAAACTTACAATTAAATTATTATGTTAATTACTATTGACAACTGTATTTTACTTTGAATCAGAAAACGTGTACCGATTGAACTGAGTTTCCTATTGATAAGTACGAGGAATAATTTCCTCAAATCAGGGGCGTTTTCTAATCACAAACCTGAGAGTTACCTGCGTAGCTTTCACCGGAGTAACTCTTGACAAGACCCGAAAACGCAACTGTGAACACGATTTTGAGGTTACTCGAGCAATGTTCACAAACAGATTGAATCAGGTGATGGCTAAAGGATTGATGTGAGTGAAACAAGCGTGTTGAAAACAGGTTGCGGAGTCGAAGGAATAAATTTAAGACTCCGACTCCACCTTTTCAAAATTTTGCGAATCCAACACCGTCTCTACCTATTCACAATTTTTATGATCAAAATTTCATTTATAAATGATAGTAGGTATTGCCACCTTTATTTATGTTTTTACATTCTTTGTGTACGAATGATATTTATGGGTGTCTCAAAAAAGCACTCACACTTCAAATGACGAGAAAAATATTGTTAGGAAATATAGGAAATAATAAATTTTTTAGGAAATATTTATATATTTTGAATTCCTTATTGTAGAACTTTTTGTAATATTTCAGAGATTGTCTTTTTTATGACTAAAATTGATTGAATTGTGATTCGTGTTTGGCGTTTTGTAGGGCATTTCCAACAGTGCAGAAGGGTCGATTAAACATTTTGTGTGTTTGAGTGATGTATCGGGTGAGCGATGTGTGCGTGTAGTGTGTGTTGGAGTGGTGTTCTGAGCAAGAATTTTGTGGTCAAACAGTTTGAAGAGCCCTGGCCAGTGTTATGGGTAGATGTCAACTTGAGGTGAGGGGACGAGTGAATTTATGGGGTACCCTTGAGGCGAACTGCCTAGCAAGCAAAGATTCCCTTACCACACCGTCTCCACGGGGTAGAGGTAGAGGGTTGTTAGAAAAACATAGGGGAAAAGGTTTTCGAGTCGAACTTGAAGAGAAATTTGGGACGGAGTTAGGAGTTAGCCAAGCTTGCGTCAAATGGGCTCATTGCCAATGAGAAACAGGCATACCATGAGAGAGAGAATTCGAGGTTTAGAACCGCCAATAACACAGCAAAACACACAAAGGAGGGGTTTTGGACAAGCTCGTCCGAATTTTCGAAGAAAGCGGTTGGCTGTACGGAAAATAGAGGGCAGCCCTCAAGCACACTTAGATGTAGATTATGGATTGGGTTTAGTCTTGCGCCGAGGACCGTCTGAGAGAGTACGTGTCACAAATAGGTGGTGAAAACAAAGTCATACTAAAAAAATAACACACTCTGAAAATACGTGGACATAGCGTGCGTCGAAATGTAATTATACTTGTCAAAGTTTAATTCAAATTTCTCTTTCCATTTCAGAGAAAAGAGTTTCATACAAAGACCTCCGTGGTCGATAAATAAAATTAAAGTAAAGATCAAACGTCAATTGGGCGGGTAAGAAGTACAGTTTTCTGTGAAAGAGGTGCTTTTGAAATAAATGTGATAAAAATTTAATGTCATTCATTGAGGTAAAGATTGAAATATTTTGTTTGAGTAAGCGAAAATTTGTAAGATATAAAGTAACGAAATAATAAATTGGTATGTGCAGGAGGGTGGTTCGTTCGTTCTCCATAGAAGCTTCCATGGAAGGCTACTAAGAGGTCGTTAGACACCTTTCTGAACTGTGAATGATTCTGGGAATCTGACTGAAGCCACATCAGAGCAACTGGGCTTGTGATTTGAATGACTGATCTATGCTGTTGAAACCTCAATGATCGAATAGGTTTTGTGTTATTATGTTTTCGGTGTGTAGTTAATTTAGACTAAGTTGGTCGGCCAATTAGGCAGGGTAGCACTTGTATAATTCACAGTTCCAGTAATTTGGCGATAATGTGTTTGTAGTAGGGTGAATTATTCATAATTTTTTTTAGCAATTTCATTTAGAGTTTTATAAACCCGTTAACGCCAGCACCTTATCTCGCCGAGGTAGATGCGCACAGAAAATGCGCTGCGTAAGTGGGGTCTCTTCACGTTGGTGAGTACCACCCTCATTTTAGTATATGTACCTTGAATTTTAATTATATTTGTGTACTTGGGCTTCCCCCATATCTATCCGTACTTTTTTAATTGACTGTATGTTCTTGTGTCTTTCCCTGTATTTCATATGGAGGTGTGTCATTCCTCATTACGAGTGTCCGATCTCCTCATTAATGCAAATTAATGAGAGGCAGGACTAAGTCTCGTGACAATATTATTTATGAACATAGAGTCAAGTGGCAGGGTTTCGAATACAGAAGATAAACGTAATTGAAGAATCATGTTCGCAAATGTTCAAATTGATGACCATAATTGTCCAGACAATGCTGATAGCGAGTTTCGCGGAATTCGCAAACGTCAAGAAACAGGTCATTAGGAATATCGCGACATTGTCTTTCAATTTAAAATTTCAATGCATCAATTGTTCTTGGTTAGGTACGATAAATTTTGTCTTCGAGATATCCCCACAAAAAGAACTCCATGGGCGTGAGGTCTGGGGAACGTGCAGAGTGTTCAATGCTACCTCTTCGTCCAATCCATGTGTCTGGAAAAGCTGCATCGAGGTAAGCTTCTACATCGCGATGGTAGTAGGAAGATGCTCCATCTTGCTGAAAGTAAATTTTGTCGTCAGCACCAAACATCTCTGGAATTTATGGACCGACAAACTCCTGAAGCAAGTTGAGGTAACTCTTACCAGTGACAGTTCTGTTAAAAAAAACTCGTGTGATGCCCAATGCGGATATCCCACACCACACTGTTACTCCTGGTAAGTTTACTTGGGGTTCAAGTGTTCCATGAGGATTTACAAGCCCAAGTGCGCGTAATTATGGAGAATAATGGAGTCATTTGATTTAAAGGGTGCCTTATCGCTCCACACAATCTTATGTAGAACCCCTGTATCTTCTGCAGATTTTGCCAGGTACCATTCACAGAATTGAACTCTGCGGTCGGGATCGTCTTCGTTGAGACTTGAGAGCATGGATTAGTGTTGTAATGTAACATTTCGAGTGCAGACGCTTCATGATGCAATAGGCGCTATCTTTTGAGATGTGGGTTTCCCAAGCAGTTTGTCGAAGAGATTTCGGTGGTGATCTAAGGAGTGTTTCCTGCACCTGTTCTTCTTTTCCAGGGCTCGTGGATGTCCGTGGTCATCCAGAGCATTTCTTGTTGACGTTACGAGCGGTTCCATCAGCTTCAAATTTGTTTCTGACGAGAGCAATGGTCTGGCGCGTTGGTGGGGGCTTGATGAATTCAATTCTTAATCGCCTTTGCACTCCAATAGCGTTTTCGGTTTTTCAATAACATTTCAGGACAAACTTACTCTCTTCCAAGCTAAGTTGATTTCCTTCCATGCTGCGATGAATTAAATACACCTACGATTAAAAAAGCAGCATGTTAGCAAGAGTAACTCTTGAATTGTGAGTACATATTTTTGAGGCACTGTGTACATTGCAGACATGTGCCCACTAAGTTGACAACTTGAGCAATGTTTATCCTGAGAAGTATAAATCAGCATCAACAATTTGTTTCTATGATGAAGTATCAAAGTGTGCACCAAATCCAACGAAGTCATAATAATTAATCCAATTACCATGCTCGCAATACTAAAAATTCTAATATATTCGTAGCTAAGGAAGGCAAGATTTGCATTGCCTTTTATTCTCTGTTTCTACACTACGCAGAATAACAATGCAGAACAGGTGCCATATCATTGCTCAACAATATGTAATGTCACAGCTATAATAGCCAAAAGTCGTTCTACTTTTGACTCAGCAGGCCTGACGTTTCTGGCATGTTTTGTATTCGAATAGAAGCCACTTATAGCTTCTCTGAATGTAATATGGTAGCATTTTTTATTTGCTTCTTTCCCATGTATTTAATACTTCTTATTCTAAAAACAACATTTATTTCGTTTGTGTTTTTGGTGGAATTTGAAACATTTTCAGCAAGAAATTTCATTCTATGGCATAAAATGCAACAACCATTGCAGCCGAGGCAGTGACTAAGTAAGGCCTTTGTTAGTGTTGTGTTATTATTTTCACTGCAGCTCGTTTACGTTGTGTTTTAATTTTTTTATATGTAGGGTGGTTGCGAAAAATGCATACCTTTTAAAATTGCTATAACCTTTTTCTCAGTCCGGAGAGGGAAATTAAATTCTTATTATGGGAGAGAAGAAGAGTTAATTTTTCATTTTTATTTTACTTTGCCTGTTTGTTACGCTAATTTCCAAGTCGAATTCGTGTCTTCATCTTGGATTAAAGTTCATAGTCTTTCAACATTAACCGCTGTGCGTTCAGAAACCTGACTAGAATTATGAAGTCCGAAAGAAATACAAAAGTTAGGATTCAATTTGTCAATTTATTTTTATAACGTCAATTAAAAAGCTTGGGTTTTAAGGAACTTTTTCACACAAGCACTACCAGCCCTCTAAAGTGAATGCAGTTATATTCGCTTTTATTTATGCAGAAAAACAAATTAAATCAAAATAAGAAAAAAAAGTACAAGTTTCATACGCGCTTCGCATTCAATTGGTCCTGAACGGAAGAGATATTTTAAAAACTATTCTTCAGAAATTGAAATAATGAAGCAACGCAGAATGGAATGTATTCAAATAATTTTATAAAACACCTACCAGCTTCAGCACTTGCTAGTTTTCCGTTTTTAACAAGGGTTGAACATTTTGTTATTTATCAAGCTCTACCAAAAATTCTTATTTTTAGGCCTTTCTGGAGGCTCTTCCCACAGCACTAATTTACTCTCCTGCTATTCTGGTTCTGATTCAAGTTAAAATAAACTGCTGATGTCAAGCAGCCTAGTCTTTCAGAAGTCTCTGAATAAAATAATTAAGGAATAGGTGGTTCGAAGTAATTATTATTTTTCAATTATTACAAAACAGTCAATGGATGTTGACACAATCTGTCCTTTCAAAAACAATATCCTCTTCCTCATTCTGAGATGCAGGTAACCTCACTCGTGATGAAGTAAGAGCTGGTGATGTTGTCTAGCGATAAATGTGAGTTATGTCAGGAGCCGTACATACGTGAATTTCACCAGTACTAAATTCAAAATCGATCCGAATTTTGTTGTAATTTTTATAATAAGTGGGGTGAGTTTCTTCACAGTGCAAGAGGTTCAATGCCAAATGGATCTTTTGGGACGGCAAATTAATTCTGCTAATGAATCACATTGACTAAATGAATCTATTTAAACCAAAACTATCACACAGGACTTTAGCCAATAATGTACTCTACACACGGGGATAAGATAAGTAAATTCTTGTTGCCCGCACTCTCCATCTTGCTGCCCATATCAGCCAGCTTGCTGCTCACACCAGTCAGCTAGCAGCCCACAGCCATCATTCTGCCGTTACTAAAGTATTTATTGCAAACTGGAACAACGTTCTTTTGTTTTTGCAGCGTTGCTCATAGGTGAAGTTTTACAACATTATCTGCAATAAAAATGAGAAATAAATTCTTTTTCGTAAGACCATGATAACTCAAACAAATCAATGTTGAGTTCTTTGAGCTGTGAGTTCATTCAGGACAAAATTGGAGACATATAAATAGTCCACAATAAGTAAATAGCATAAAATAAAGTGCAATAAGATTAAAAAAGGTTTAAAATTTGCTTTAATTCATAAATACTGTAGGTAGAGAGGATTATTGAATTAGAATATAAGTTGATTAAAGCTTTTCCAACCACAACAAGACTCCCAAACCACAACCCAACAAGGAAGGGATAAGAAGCCATATAAGACAATATTAAATAAACAAGGTATGTTTTAACACACTATGCACAGGAAGTCAGCTCAGTAGAACTTTATGAAGCGTGATAGAAAATAAAGAAAAAATTCATAGATTCACAGATGCCAGAGATAAACAAAGCATTGAAGTAAATAAGTAGTCACTGAGAAAAAAAATACACACACTATTGCAACGAGATGAAAGTTTACTTAATAAGGCTTCAACCAAGGACCTTGGATTTATCCACTCTATGGGAGTATTAATTTCAATAGTTTTATTGATAGTTTACCAAATTTAGTTATTTAACTAGACTTTACTTACTTATTAAACTTCAACTAAAGTAAATAAGGTTAACGAAAAACTCCCACATTTTATCATCTAAGTTCCTCAGGGGGATACAACTATTGTATCTATGGGAATTAGCGCTCCTAGGGGACAATGTGAGGGCCTCAGCTGAGAGTTAGGTAGGTCTTCTTTTTTGTTGAAATAAAATGTTTTTGTTATATTAAGAACCCCCTTTTTTCGGTTCACTGCTGTTCTGTTTTTCAGCACCTACTACTGTCTTCTTCAACTTTGGTCTTGTTTCATGATCTTTTTTCACAACTTACTGTTTCTATGCCCTTTCTCCGTAGATTCCGCGTTTCCTTAACTCCATACTAAATGGTGCCTTCCTCCTCCATCTCATTGGATCGCATTTGTTGCTGCGGGTAGGGAGGCTAAAACTAACGACTAATCTAATCAAACTAATTTATCATCTAAGACCTGAAATTTAGAAATATTTAGAACAAGAAGAAAGACTGAGCTTTGCTATTAATGAAGCAATTTTCGAAGAGACAAAAGCCCAATTTCTAATTTTAGTTTACTTGCCTTATACATAAGATAATTAAATCTTAATTTGCCATATTGCAAAATTACTTCACTGCTTTCATTCTGTTTAAAAACCTGAAACAACGTGGAAAATTCAAATTATTATAAAAAATGGAAGTTTTCACTTACGATCTAAAAAGACTATTTTTATCCTTATTAAATAGTAAGTTTTATCTTACCATAATAGAAAGAACAGATGTGTTGGTGCAATGATAAGCTTCTCACAAGCAGCTTACGCAAATTCATTCGTTAACTTAACATTTGTGAGGGGTTGTTTCCAAGTACATTATGCAATATAAATTTTCCGCTGAAAAAAATGTAAGACTAATAATGTACACTGTATTGCAGATTTCATTAAAGTTTATCTGAAAAAATTGCTATTAGAGATATAATCTGTCTAGCTTTTTACGATGCAAGAACATTTTCAACTAATCTCACAAATTTAACATTCTGCAAAAGAAGTGAAATTTGAAAATGCATTTGATAGTTTTCCTGTTTCATAGGAAAGAGTAGGATCAGAAATAACCGAGTAAAAAGAAATTTACAAACCGAATTCATATCATAGGAGCATAAATAAATATAGAACTCTATTAAGAAAAACCAATACTTGCTTGTTTATTTTATGAATAATGGGAAATAGTTAAATTTAGATGACAATTTACTTCCCTCAGCCTTGCACCAAATGATATAAAAAACACTGCTTGTGTTCGTATTTAATGTTAATTTCAAATAATTTTTCATTTTTATGCTGCAAACTTTACACATTATGCTAAAATACTAAAAACTATGCTTACATGCTTAAATTTATTCAATTTGATCTCTCATTTGAAAGTAAATTCGGATATGCCACTTCATTAGCGAAAGTCCACCAACAACATACCCAGGTAGCAAAACTTTTTGACCTAATATTGATCCAATATACAGTCTCAATATTGACTGGATTTTCAAAATGAACATTGGGGCAAAACCTTATTTTGGAAAATTCGGTTGATATTAGAAAAATATATTGGCCCAATAACAATATTATCATCAACCCAATATCAACTAATTATTGTGTCAATATTGACTTGTTGTTAAAGAAGTGTTCCCTACAATAACATTGGCATAATACCCACTTCCTGATAGGTTGATATTTGTAAAATATATGGCCCCGATAATTATAATTTTACTAACCCAATATTAGCTAATTATTGTGTCACTATGGACTTGATATTGAGGTATGCCTCAGAAATATATTGGCTGGAGTCGTTGCTACTTTAACAACTGTTTTACGCTTGCTGCGAGTGAAGCAACGAACTCAGTCATAAATTCGTACTTCTCCGCCAGATGGTTTAAGTTACATGCTATGCAGGTTTTAGCACTTGTTCCTTAAATAATTTTACATTTACACATATTAGTATTACTGAACACAAATAGACTAGAACTGAGTTTGAGGGGTAACTAATGTGAGGAAATACTACTCTCATAAAATGTTTTTGGAAATTATTAAGAAATACTCTCGTAAAATATATTTTTTTTGGGAAACATGCTCGTAAAATGTTTTTGGGAAAATACTTCACTTTAGGAAATGTCAAAAAACCGTTATCACTGGTATTCTTGAGCGTGAGAATGTGGACCAAAGTTTACCCGTGTGTATAAGGTCAATTCTTCAATGTTCTGTCGAAAAACAAGCAGCGATTGTTTGAGCGATATCGCAGAGGCTGCTCGACATGAGAAAAGCTGAACTGGGGTAGAGGTGTGTCATATTTCACGGCCTCAAGAGGCCAGCACTTCACCAGACTGCGAGCGCAGGCATCGTGAACGACTCACACACACACAAGAAAAGCACAAAAACACACAACACACATCGACGCACACACAAACACACGCACAACACAAGCGCACACAAGGTACAAGCCGAGACTTCGGAGGGCAAGAGGCGGACGTGACGTAGGAACAGAGGTCCACACGACCAGAGCGAATCACCGCTCGCCAAAGAAATGACGCGAGAAGGTGTGTCTGAGCACACACCAATGGGAGTCCCAGACGTCAGAACAAACAAGGATTCCGCCAATCAGGATGCAGATGCTGCCTCTGTACAATGGAATGATCAGGATCAATCTCGAAGCAAGGAAGCGAAACGCTTATAAGGAGGGTAGATGAAGCCTAGAGAGGGATTTTTGAACGCACGAGAGAGCACTGCGCACGACGTCTGAGGGTGCACTACACAGCAGGTCGGCATCGCCGGCTTGCCTCCTACCAAACTGCAATCGGAATGTTGGAGTAAAGTTAACAATTCGGAGTACAAGAAACAACGTTGAACGTCGGCAACCGTTGAAGCACCGTCTTACAAAAGAAGCCTGATCGAAGCAAACCAGCCTCGCATCGGTGGTCGTCATGTGTAAACGCGTCGGATATTCAACCGAGAGCATTCAAATATCTTTGCATCGGGGTCGAACTCACAGGCAACTTCAGCGTCGAGGTTTGGAGCCACGCAATTGCTAACATTGCGAATATCTACAGTTAAGTTCGTTCACCAACAATGCGAAGATCAGCGCACAAAACTACAGTGAATTGGCGCACCAACGAAACTCTTGAGAAATTCCCGGCACCAGGGCAGCGGCGAATACGAGTTGTAATGCCGGTAGCACGGAGAAGGAGCGGCAGCAGGTACCGCTGCAGCGCGTTGGCGAGACATCAGCCCAGGACAGCGGCAATTATAAGCAGCGACGAAGGAGAGCAGCAGTGAACGATAGCACATCGGCAGTGAATATCTATCAGTGAATCACTTATTATTAAAAGGGCGAGTATTTTATGGTTGTGAGAGCTCTTTAAGGTGGTGATAGAAGTTCAATTTCATATGTAGAACAGCACCCAGAAAAGTGCTGGTCAGAGTATCGCGCAAATCATCTAAATTATAGGAAATCTGTTACCTGTGTTTATTTGGTCGAGGATTGAATTCACGTTGTGAATGGTGCGGCGCTTCATATAATTCTACCCCTTGTCACAAGTCCAGGTTGAATCGTGATATATTATTCTCGCAAATATTGTGCTTTGTGTTGCTTGTGGAACCTGCAATTTTGTGGATGCGTAAATTGTTGTCAGCGATGGAGTATTGGTAACTTGAATTCTCGGTAAGCATCACATTTATATCATGTCGTGTTTAAAGTCATATGACGGTAGATATGTGTGGGCCTTTCTTTAACGCAATTGTGCCCTTTCAAATCATTTCGTTCCAATGCCTTGTGTACTTTATCCACGTGTTACCTAAAATAAATTCATGTAAATCTTCAAATTCTTTTATTCTCCATGTCTGGTATGCAGGTGTACGCAAGCATGAAGGACGATACTTTAAAATTTGCGGGGGTTGAGAGTCCCTCAGCGTCTGGGAAGAGGGTCCTAAACCCACCCTCTTCTCGTATCGCAACACTAAGGTCGGGTACTACGGCCCAATACTTATTTTCTGACATCAAGTGGATATTGGTAGAATATATTATCCCAATAATAATTTATTTTAACCCAGTATCAGTGAATTACTGTGTCACTATTGACTTGATATTGAGGTGTTTCCTTAAACAATACTTTGGCTCAATAATTAATTTCTAATATCGCATCAATATTCAGAAGGGTTCAAAGACGATAAATACATTTAATTCTGATAACTATGTTATCCGATGTACATACCTACACACCTACAAGACTATGAATTAAACTGCATTCAGAATTTATTTAACATCCATGATATACAAACCTCTTTGGCATCGTAGTACAAATTTTGTGTTATACGTACGTACCAGTTGTTGGGCAACCTGTACTAAGCAACATACATACGTTTATCTAAGCAGCATATATGTATATGCGTGATTGAAAAATTGCACGAAAGCGCTTTACTCAAAGAATGATGCATTCAAAATGGGTTATATGGTAGGAATAGGCCTACTCAATACCTTCGTTACGAAATTAAGTCATTTATATGATATATATAAATGACTTTATATCATCTTAATTCAATACATAGACATTTATTGCTATAGTAACATATGACTAACGATTTTAGCATATTTTTTGAAAAAAATAGACCTTCGAAACTCATTGGACGACTGAAAAAAAACAAGAACTGTGAACCTGTGATTACAGTAATTCTGAATATACATATTATTGAAACGTATTCACATTTCTTGATATCTGTCAAATATATCTGCACTCATTAATGACTGCAATAACTATTCATTAACTTTATTGGTACATTTTAAACAAATTACTCCGTATTATTGGCGTACAATATCAACCCAATATTTGGGCAATAATAATTTATATTTTAACAAATTTTATTAAATTGCGAGATTTTTAATTATTATGCGATACTTTCCACTTATATAAATATCGTACATATATATATACATATACACTGTAAGTTTAATATTAGAAATAAAACTATTTACTACATTGTCCCAATAGCAAGTTGATATCATAAATAAATATATCTTTTTTCGATATTGTCTTGTTATCAGCCTATTATTGTAATCCAAGATTCCAATATCAGGTCAATAAATAATTCTCAACCCATTATTGGCCTAATAATTTCTTGCTACCTGGGTAGTAAACATTAATGACGACACAACCCAAACCCGGTAATAATCTACCATGGTAATAATCTTTTCCAAAGGAGGTTGCAGAGGTAACCTGCGTTTCCAGCAGCAATCTTGGCACAGATCACCATTGGAGACACTTTTAATGATGGATCGGGTAACCCGCGTAACTCAGAGAGTGACTCGATCACTTCGTGATTACGACTGGGAAAACGCCTCAGTCTAACATCATAAAGGCCAACACTAAAACTATAGAAACTTTCTGGTTTTAAGTATAAATTTTTCGGAAACACCAATTAGAAGTACGGTGTTTACTTATTTTACAATTGACTATGATCTAGCGACTAGGTAAATATTTGAGCAGTCACTACTTTAGCAGTATTTTGATCATTTGTATACCTTTAAATTTGTGTGATGGCATTAAACAAACAACATTGTAAATAGCCTAACATATATGTGCATACCAAGTGAAGATATAACCGATTTTAAATGTTCGAAAAAAAATTTTGTTTTGATGTCCGAAGAAAATTGCAATAGATTATATTAAATGTTAGTTAAAGGAGACTGACTCACATTTATTAAAAATCTCAATTTTTTATTATTTGAATACGTTTGCAAAGGCTTCATTGTTCTTCATGCCAAATTTCAGGCTTCTAGACAAAATGGTTCGGGAGAAATCGATCGTTGAAGTTGCATAGTTATTAGTTGCGCGGCAACCAATAACTACGCATTTGCCGGCCTTATTGGCCGGCAAATGCGCCTTTGTTTTTATCGCTTTGAAAAGTACTGGTGAAAGAGGAGTTTTTACTAGCAGAAACTATTTAGCAAGTAGCCAATGAGAGCTCATGACTCCAGAAGACACCTCAGCAGCTACCGCAGCACTTCAGCAAGAACGTTGAATACAATGGAGGGAGCATAGCCGATTCCGATCGGGTTCAAATTAGTTGCAAAACTGGAGAAACAGGGGCAAACGTGCGGCCCCACACGTGACTGCCTCAAAGCCATCATAGACGCTGAGGTCCTAACCTCCTCTACGACTCCACCTCCCATTTTCCAAAGCAACATTAGTGCTGCACCAAAAATCTTGGCGTGAGGTGTGAGAGAAAGTCGATCTGTAATATTTTTCTTCTTTTTAGGGTCAGTTCTCTTTACAGTTTCAAGCTGTTGATATATCTTTGCTAGGAATTCTGATATTATAAAGTCTCCCTAAGTGAGGAAAGAAAATTTATTCCCGAATCCCGAATCGGTAAGTTACGTTCAGCTTAAGTTTAGCATAATATTGACTTTCTTTCTGTGAAAGTTAAAAACTTATTTTTCGGCATAATGATACCACAATGCGTATCCAATGGCCTTTTTTAAATTGAACACCTTTTACATTTATTTTCCTAACCTTGTTTTTGTACAGGGTCATGGTTCCAGGGTTGTTGTTCAGGGTCATGTTTTTGTACAAAATCATATCACACATTTGTAGGTAAACCTAGACAACTATAAGAAAAAATCTACCTCTGTATCACCGGTTGTAAATAATTTGTTTAAAATTTCTTTAATTGTTTTAAATAATTTGTGCCAAATAGATCTCAGTATTGAGTGAAATTATAAAAAACCCAGGTGATGCCTTGAAGCTGTGTTACCAAACTTGTCATTTCTGTGAACGATTTCCTGGAGTTAACTTTTTTCGATCTGAAATTTGACACAGAAATTCATTCATAGACTTTACACTTTTCTGGGACTGTAAAATGTTTTAAATTTCAACAGTTAAATTTTATTTCTTAAGATATGAGCTTAGGAATTATGTCCAGAAAAAAGTGCGTAATTTGGCAACCTTGCCTTGACGTCAAATCAAAACTCAGATATTTCTTGAAAAAACTAAGATCTGTTTTAAAATGCCCAGGTGCGACTAACTTAGCAGCGAGAAGACCTATTAGCATGCGTCCACACCCAACGGTAGCCAGTAGGTAACTGACGTCACAGTAGCCGAGAATGCTATTGGTATCACCACAGACCATATACTAGAAGATCCGCAACTTATCACTAAGCGAGTTTGAGCTCCGGGCCGCGATGACGTAGGTGCCAATTGGCCAATGAGGAGCCTAGAAATTGTGACGTCACGAAAAATCGGCAGGAGACTCTGTTTGAATCTGAAAGCAGCTGTGACAGAGGTGTAACGAAGATTGCTGCAAAAATGGCCCCGTACGTATGTTTTAAAAAGTGCTTGATGGAAAATTATGGAAATGATAACCGTCAATGTCCTGATTTGTCGTTTTTCCTATTTCCAAAAGGAAATTACGACGAGTGGATGGCAGCATGTGGTTCTGTAACGTTGAAGATGGATAAGAGATCCAAAAGGCGCCGGAGAGGGCTTATGTGTGTGCCAGCAATTCTCTCGTTCAGACTATAACTTCATTTTGTCCCCATTCAGAAATGCCAAAAAGTTATTGAAATCTTTAGCAGTTCCAGAAAAAGATGTGCAAGACCAAGGTAATGTAAAACTTTTTGTTGTTTCGTTTATTCCAAGTTAACCCAGTAAATTAAAGTTTCACTAGGCCTAATTATGATTACCCTCATACCCTTGATGTATAATAACTGTGTTAATCAAGAGTAGAAATTTTATGGGCTTTAAATTTTTATCAAAAATATATTAAGAAATATTGTTGGTAGCTTTTAGCTGAAATAAATAAATAATGCAGTAGATAATAAGTGATGGTTAAACACTCAGAATCATCCTATGTTTTTTATCTAAGTTCTTTCAATTTGCTTGCAACTTATAAGACACTCAAAAATAATTTATATATGGCTGTTGTGTGAAGTAATTATTGCGATATCTTGATTGCACTCAATGAGCATGAATGATCCATTTCAAATAATTTTGTTAGCTTTTTAAAATTTACAGTTATTTTTGCACTACTCATTGCCTTTATTATAATGAAAAGAATCACCATGCAGGCTTCTTTACTTTAGTAGGAAAATAGGGTAAATCTGAAGGAGATGACAGTTGTCGATTTTGTCAATTTCGATGCCTTAGCATAGTTAATTAGATCGAAATAAACAAGTTTTCTTCTATGCACTTTTTGTTTCAAATGAGTATTTTATTAGTTATAGCGGTAAATGACTTACCGCAACTCCAGTCTTTGAAGCGGCAAGAAATTCTTTGATCGAGTTGTATGGCAACACTGCAATGGCGTCTCGCTTCCAGCGCTCTGTCTTGAAAGACGAAACCAAACCTACCGCTATACCTCGTTAAATACTCATTTGACGAAAAAAGTGTATAGAATAAAAGTTGTTTATTTCGATGTTATTACCATGTTTCAAGCAACATAAATTCGAAAATCGATGAGTAGCTGTTTATTCGAGCGCATTCGTCATCAATGACGAAACTAAACTTACCGCTATAAATCGTAAAATACTCATTTGAGACGAAAAAAGAATAGAAGAAAACTTGTTTATTTTGATTCAAATAATTAGGTTCAGGCACCAAAAAGTGGAAAATCGACAACTGTCATCTCCTTCAGATTTACCGAAAATAGTAGCATACCTACTCTTACTTTACACAGCTTTAAAATAAATGATTAGGTGTGAAGAATAAGTCAGCTTTCAATCCTACATCTAGTCACTTTCAAAGGTGACTTTCAATACTATGAACAGTGATCAGACTGTGTTATTCATAAAGGTGGCCTTGTAGAGTTGGTCACCAAAGATGACCTTACAAAGTTTACATAGTTTATGTAGGGTTCCTCTTGGTTAATTCAAGGTCCAGAAACATGATCAATGGATCTTTCTTAAAAAAAATGTTCAGAGTAGGCTACATGGAATCTCAATTATTATGAACTTCAAATTCAAATAAAAATTTTACTAAAATTGAATGAATAAAAATCTAGGTAAAAGGAAAAAAACTTATTGAGATCAAAAGCATTCACATTGAGATTGGGGAATTTACATACTAATAATACTAAAAATAATAAATTGAAATTTCATAAGGATCAGTACAACAGTTTACAAGATACAGGGGCTAGAAGCTGGGTATATAGTGGATTGATGTACTTGAATAAAAGGTTTAAATTCATATGATTAATTTTACACTGAAGGGATGATAAGAACCTATTTATTGAATCTCTAAGGCTGTGTTTTGAAAATGGTATGGGTACTCCAGAAGCCAACATACCCCTTAATGACTTTGGTTTGTGGGGATTAATATTCAATGGTACTTAGCTCTATGAGTATATTACTCATCCCCTTTTACTTTCTCTGTGAAACTATGTTATGGTGGTGGAGCCTTAAAATGACTTATTTTCTCCTAAAGTATTAATAAACGATGCCATGACGTAGAAGTTTAGAAAAAATTAAGGTTGTTGGAAATATCTTTCATTGTGTAGTGTGCTTCAATTTCATGCAAGATGCCATATCACTGTTCTAAATTTATTCCCTTATTTCTCCATCAGCTGCTGGCACTGAACCTCCTGCTCTTGGTGCTACAAGCCTTGGCACTCCTGGTGCAAGGCCTGCCCTACTTCTTGCTACAATGCCTGGTGCTGCAACGCCTGCCACTCCTAACAAAAGTAAGTTTACATTTTAAAGGATGATTCCCCAATCCAATTGAGGAATATTGAAATGAAAGAAAAGAATGTTCACATTGAGTTCAATGCATTGAAATTTTTGAAAAGTCAAGGCCACTTGAAAAAATATTCATCCCATGTAAAAATTGAAGCCAATAAGCTTAATTTACACTTATTTAGAGAGTGTATGGCTGTCACTTATGAAGCCTTAGTGTACACAAAGAAAGGCTAGTACATTTCCAATTACTTTTGAGACTGGTATTCACACATGTTTTACAGTGTGTAGCATTTATCCAGGAAATAGATGCTACACAATTCATTATTACACTAAATGAAACATAGCAAAGAAAGTTTTTTGTAGGGAAACAAACTTCAGCATTGAATTGTAAATTATTTAATATATAATACAGGGGTCAAAATGTTACTATCAATCTTTTTCCATGTACATTTAGTGTTGAATTAAGAAAAATAATTGAAATGTTCAAAAATGTTGTTACGAACACCGAAGATAATTAATATAATCTCAATTACAATCCTGTGATAACTCAGGCGCTTCATGAATGAGAAATACCTAGTGCAGTGTTTGTGTTGACAGGTTAGGTTAGGTAAAAATAGGTTTTGTATTTATTTAATTAGATGAGCTCTTCCAATTTTTGATGAGCCTCCTCTGTACCCCAGTGGTTCATTCCTTATGTACCCTTACAGTACAGCAGATCTTTAGTTTACCAATTGGCTTTGCCTATTTCACATTATAAAGGATCACTTACATTAGATGATTTCCAAATAAATGGGATAAAACTTTTGTATCCATTGGAAGTAGTATTCCATGAGAGAGAATGTCAGGGCCTGAGCTGATGGTGAGGTCGGCTTTCTTTTTTGTTTGTACCTAAGTGTTTTCCTTGCATACTAGATGCTTCCTTCCACTTCCTCTGTGAAATTATGTTATGGGGTGGAGCCTTAAACCGCCTTCTCTACTAATGAGTAAGAATTGAATGGCATGAATTAAAGCTTCTGTAAGAATTAAATTTGTTGAAAATGCCACTCATTTTGTAGTGTGCTTCAATTTTATTTGAGATGCAATATCACTGTTCCTAATTTATTCCCTTATTTCTCCATCAGCTGCTGGTACTGTACCTCCTGCCCTTGGTGCTACGAGACCTGCCACTCCTGGCACCTCAAGGCCTGCCACTCTTGGCACCTCAAGGTCTTCCACTCCTGGCACCTCAAGGCCTGCCACTCCTGGTACCTCAAGGCCTGCCACTCCTGGCACCTCAAGGCCTGCCACTACTGGCACCTCAAGGCCTGCCACTACTGGCACCTCAAGGCCTGCCACTCCTGGCACCTCAAGGCCTGCCACTACTGGCACCTCAAGGCCTGCCACTACTGGCACCTCAAGGCCTGCCACTCGTGACACCTCAAGGCCTTCCACTCTTGGTACCTCAAGGTTTGCCACTCTTGGCACCTCAAGGCCTGCCACCAGTGCTTCCAGCAAACAATGCTGCTCTTCTTCGTGGTGGGAAACGACACAGGTTAGTCGTGTTGAAATAACCCCTGAATTCGTACTTCTTTGAAGTGTCTTTGAATTCTAGCGAGATAGATTTTTCAAGTTACAAGCCAGAATTGGACAGCGTTCGATGAGTGCTAGCAGCAAAAGCTCAAAAGATTGCTGAAAAGTTATCACATACGCATTATTCTAAGACACAGCAGCATTTGTAGAATTATTGTGAGAACTACCTGCTGCCATTTCCATCAGTGTCAATACCATATTCACTTTCACTCATTTACCTCTCTGATCATTCAACTTCTCGATTTAATACATCTATCATTAAATTATATAATTATCTTTGGGTAAAAAATAAAATTAAAATGTGATTCTCGTAGCATATTTATGAACTATACTTTATTTCTTGTGTCCTTGGAATTGAATTAATGCAAACATTTAGGTATTGCTTCTTTGCACAATGCATCCAATTATATTGCTTGATTCATTAGAAGGGTGGGCTCGCGGTACTCGCTGACTTTCTTGGGTACTGAACAGGGCTAGCCTGTCTCTCATTGGTACTTACTTTATACCGTTCGGTATGTTTGAACTCATTCGTAATTTAATGCTAGAAATCTTGGGAAAGAATACTGACCAGAGCTGTGATTCCAATCCATGTAGATTAAATGCGGCATATTTTTTAATGAGATGTGTTGTGTTCAAAACCTAAACTTTCAATCACTTTAAAGTTTGATTTATGTGTACAATTAATACTTTCTTCAAGTTGGGGAAGTAAATATAACATACAATCTAATTTTCGTCAATTTATTTCAGAATTCGTGTGGCAAAAGCAGCAGTTCTTTGTTGGAAGACACAGGTCCTCCAGTGGTACCTTGTAAGCGACAGTTGTTCGCTTCTCCTTCTGGAACGACAATTGCCCTTGAAAACAGCAGACCAGCTCCCGAGAGAAAACTTAGGAAAAGGCTCAGGAGAAAATCAAAGGTACTGTACAAGCGGTTGAACACAGATAATTTCCTGAGAAGTGTAAGTGGCAGACTTGGTCCTTATCTCAGTGCATTTGTCAAGCCCAAATTAAGGGGCAAGAGATCATACACCATGTATCAGAAGTGGCTCGCTGTGAACATTCTTGTAAGCTCATCAAAGATCCACTATCAACTGATGAGGAACTTGATACCATTACCCTCACTTTCGACTGTGCGTGCAATGATGAAAAAATTCGAAGTATGTCTTGGTACAAGTGCTAAAAGTGTGTCCATGTTGAAAATGAAGGTAAAACCTGTCAGTGCTAGAGATAAACTTTGTTTCATTTTAGTGGATGAGATGTTGCTCCGGAAAGTATTATTGTACAACCGAGAGAACGATGCCATAGCTGGATTTGAGACTATTTATTGACCTGATTATTTTGTACGAGAGAGTATTTTTGTATTGCTTTCTCAATTATCGGCACGTATCAGGATTTCGTAAACTAGTCTTAAGTTCTTAGATTTGTGTCAGCATCACTGTAATTTCTGCTGTGTTCATGTCACCGACAAGTTGCCACTATTTTTTGCCGTGTGTAGAACGCTTCAATGCACAAGACACGAGAACAGACTTATGTCCTCCAAAAGTTGTACTGAAAAACTCAAGAAAATTCTCCATGAGTAATATTACCATATGGTAGCAAGTTTGGTTTATATTTTTTGATTGACCTAAGTATATTTTATTGTTAATGCATTAATTTTGTTCATAAGCTTATATCGCTACAATATTTCTGAAGTGCATCATGGTAGGAAGCTCATGTACTGTTACTAGCTCGTAATTTATCCAAATGATTGCTCTTCTTGCACTGCAGTGTCAACCGTGACAGTGCAAGCTTTCAACAGACGCAGAGATTGGATTTAATGCCTCATATCTATATTCTTGTTTCTTACACACGCTTGTGTACATACTGAAAGTTTTAATTGCACAAAATCTTCATGCGTAGTTCATTGCTTTGTATACATAAGCATTTTTACCCCGCTATTATTTAGCGTGTACGCTCACTACTGATATGTTGTAACTGGAAAATGTAATGAAAAGCCATGCCGACGGCTCTGCTTAGGCGTCAGTTATTAGCTCACCTAGCCACCTCAGTACTGTAGTTCACTTCTGATACTAGTTAATGCTGTGTGTTGAGCCCCGTCCAAAAACTGGATGCTTGTAAACCCTAATCCAAAGTGTTTGCGTGGCGGTCTTGTGGACTCTCCTTCCTCAATATTCTCCATTATTGTTACGAAACAACGTTCGCGCCTCTCAGGTGGATACAACTATTATATCTATGGGAATTAGCGCTCCCAAGGGAAAAATATGAGGTACTGTGCTGATAGTTAGGTAAGCCTTCTTTCTGTTGAAATAAAATGTTCGTAGTTTTGTGTAGGACCATCTTTTTTTGATCTACTACTGTCCTGTTTTTCAATACCTCTAACTTTCTTCGTCAACTTTTGTCATGTTTCTTAACCTTCCTTCTTAACTGACTTTCCATGCGCACGGGATCCTGTGCCGGAACTCACCTTGTACATAAATTCAGCGTTCCCTCAACTCCATACTATATGGTGCCTTCATCCTTCCTCATTTTGAACCTCTTTGTTGTGGTATGTGGTAAAGGGAGGCTAAAACTAATCTATAATCAATCAAGCAACGTACGCACGAATCATTCATCAATGAACGTAACATAAAAAACATTACGTTAACGTAAACTTCTTCCCATTTCTCCTTTGTAACTATTTGGGTAATCTTTACGTATAATAAATATAAATAACATCGCAACATATTATTAGCAGTTTTTTTTATCACCCAAATAACGTAATTTCTTCATTATCGTAATGTTTCGACTAGTATGAGAATCTGATATTGAATGGTTTTAAAAGACAATGAACTCTTTCCGAAAACTTTTAATATACGGCACCAACGTTTTATCACATTCAGTACCTTAGTCTAACCTAAATGCGCCTTCTTAGTCTTTATACATGAATTGCAAATATGTACATGAATGCCCATTCACGTTTATGTATAGAGAATGAAATAATAAAAAGTGTTGTCAACGTAACCACAATTCACTATTTCGGCTTTCACTATCCTTACTACGCTCAGAAACGTTTATACCTTGAGCATGAAAATTAGACTTACAATCCAAACGAGTATCACAGTAAAGCCTGGATACGCAGCCAATTGGAAGCTTTGGCCGTGATGACGTCAGCGGCCAGTCGTGACTGCTGGCTGCTGATTGGTTAGCGTGCGTGCGTATGTTTGTGTAGAGCGGGCTTGGGGTCCACCGTAGTTTTGATGTTCTTCTTATGTAAATGTTCTGTGGTATCACAAACCTGAGAGAAATCTCAAAATCTGGTTCTCTTTTCAGTCGACTATGCTCTTTCCATTGCCATTGTACATATTTAACATTCTAGCACCTCAGTTACAATCGCGCTGTTAAGAGGGGGATATAGCGTCACGTTGCGCTCCTAATGAAATATTGTACGTTTTTGTAGGTAGGAGACCGCTCGTATTTATTGACTTGGTTTAGAGCTCATTTTATTCGTAATTAGATGTACTACAATCTGACGGAACAAAAGTTTAAATTTAGGTTTTTGTTCTTAAAATTTTAGATATATTATAAAATGATTGTTTGTGGATCTTTTTTAGTGAATTCATAAAATTTCAGTAAGAAAAAATTTGAAATTGCCTTCCTACAATGGTAGAATATGGTTTCCTAAGAGCAATGGCACTAAAAACAACTTCTAAAATCAATTGGCTTGGCTTAAAAAACGTTTTCAAAAGTGCCCTATACAACTTATATTTTTAGAATGACTCGCTTTCTATTGTAAATTCGAAAAATGTTTACGAACAAATACGTTTTTAAATTCAATTTTACATGTGTGGGGGAATTTTTAGATAAATCTGCCTTATAGGGAAAAAGTTTATCCAAAAGTAAGTCAGTCCCCTCAAGACTCTATTCTTAACACTGGCGTTCCAAAGAAAGGAAGGACGAAGGCATCATTCACGATAGCGTTAAAGGAATGCGGAATCTATGCACAAGGTCTACTCATGTGAAATATCCCTGCGTAGAGCAACAGTAAATTAAGATAAACGGCTGCCATGAAACATGATAAAATTTGAAGAAAAAAATAAAAAAGCAATGAAAAACAGCACAGCAGTGGACCGAAAAGAAGATGGTTCGTAACCATAAACATTTTTCATTTTAACGTATATAAGGCCTAACTGTTTTTCAGCTTGGAATATCATATTTTCCCCTGAGAGTAATGATTCCCATAGATACAATAGCTGTATCCCCCTGTGGCGAATAAAATCGAGATAATATGGGTTAAAAGATTCTGATACTAAAACAAAAATTCTCAGAAGAGGATCCTCAATTCTTCTCTTGCACCCATATTATTAGAGCTTTTCCTACACGCAAGAGGCAGAGCAAAGCTGAGACATTTTGAAATGAATGCTAAGGGTATAAAGCGCAGTCCTCATTAGAAGTTACGAACGCAAAGTAGTCGATACACAATTGCAAGCACTGATCCAAGAGGACAGACAATATAACTTATTCCGTCATTGAGGAGATATCAGTGCACATCAGGCGTGTGGTAACCGAGGGGAATTAAAATAAGGTAGTGAGTGCAGTTACGAGCGGAGTTTAGTAGCTGGAGGAATAAAGAATAAAATTTTCTAGCAGTGTTTGCAAATCTCGAGTAATGGATACTGAAATACTTATGACATATTCAAACAAACAGTCTAGAGGTGAATGGCGTCAAATAATCGACTAACTATGAAAGATAGAGAATAAACCAAATTCTGATGCATGAGTTTAGAAAGAAAACGAAATATGAGAGAAAGGGAGAGGTATTCGGAGAGAACATTTTTGAGAAGTTCCATGTAATTGCAAACGACGCTTTCACTTTGGTTCACTCGCAATTTGAAAGACTCTAAATGATGATCATGGCCCCTCTTCTTTTTTCTGCAAGGTGACTTTTGTTCTTTTGCTGGAAATAGAAACAGATAGTTCCGAAATAAAGAAAGCAACAACAACATCAGATGTCAAAACACATTCATTCTACATCATCAGGGTTGGCTACCAAGTTTTCATGGTTCCCTAAGGAGCAGTGTGCTCAACAAATTAAGAACAGATAGAACCCAAAGGCTTCTGATAATATGCCGTCAGTTGAGCTCGATGAGTGGCGTGAGGTAAACTGGAACAACGTTCTTGTGTTTTTGCAGTGTTGCTCGCTGGTGAGCACCTGAGGAACACCCTCTGCAAGAGTGCTGAAAGGAATAGCTGATGTAAAAGCGCCGATCATATCATACAGTATTACAAAGTGGCTTTCCTAGATGTTTTCCAAACTTGGGTTAAATTTCCAAAATAACACTTATTTTTTGGCTTTGGATACCACTGGCATGAAGAAAAACTTCCAAAACTGTAACCTCTATCAAATGTTAGCACCATTGAAACAAAGTAATTAGTTAGGCGACACATTTGCGATTTGTCAAACTTGAATTTTCACATTTTCAGTTCGTGTGTGAATAAGTAGATGAGTTATACATTTTCCATTTAATCGCAAAATACAGGAGCTTCGGCTACTTCCCGATCTTGGCCGTATACAAATTTGTTTTTGAATTGCTACATCGATAAGATGACAAAAGAGTTATAATTCCTGGAGGAAATTCAAACAGAAGTGAGAAGTACAATACAGAACTATCAATATAAGGGTGAAATTGTTCATTTCGGTGGAATTTTTGATGCAAACCCAGTACGTCATTCATATTTTTTTAGGGCTCGTTTACGCGAGTCTCTACCAATGTCGAAGTTCCAGCTGTAATAGACTCTTTTTATCTATGTAGAAATTAAACATTAGGACTCGTTATTTATTCAAGTTTTCAACCCCATAATCTACTCTATGGGCAAGTTTAAAAATATTTCCACTCGGTGGTACTGTAAACATTCGTCTTCAGCGTAAGTACTTGCGAATAAGTTCAACGTTGCAGTAGTTTGGTCACGGCATTTTTTTAGTAGAAACAAAAATACGAAGTCAATGACGCTAAAAAGCATTTGTAAAGGTCTTCACATTAATTCCAACGGTTAGATCCAGTGCGACCAAAAAAGTACCGAAGGCTTGATAATAATATCTTCAAGACAGATCCAACTTACTTTATCAAACAAATAATAACTCCCGACTTATCGGATCTTTTCCCGGTGTTTCTTATTAGGGAAAATGTCTTTATTACTCGTACCAAATCCCTGGCTGTGACTCATTCATATCATTGAGCAAATGAACCAAACTTAGGAAAAATACGTAATTCACTGGAAGAAATGATTCTTTCAGTGATCATCTATCAGCAAAACATTGATTCGGCAAAGACTGAGGATGCAGTACTAAGCTTAACAGAAATTGTAAAAACTATATACAGTCATTGTTGTATGATCTAACCTCGCACAAATATCCAAAAAATAGAAAATAGTCCTGGACTACTTAAGAAATTTTTATCAATATAATGTAAAAATTTTTCGACAAATCGAATGAAAACATGGAAGGAAAACAGCTTCACAGCCAAATTCACCTGATTTAAACTGATGTTAAAAATAACCTAAAAAATAACAGTATTTTACAGACGCTTGAGTGAAAAGTGAAAAGTAAAATGTAAATATATCAGTGAAAAGTAAAATGTAGTGAGAAAAATGTATTGCAACTTTATTAAAAGAACAATTTGTAAATATAGGTAAAAATATTGCTGATAGTATTACTAGTTGACCGACTGATCACTTGGTCTACATGGATATGTCAAAGATCCTTATTCCTCCTTATTTACCCCTACTATTTTACTTGATGTTATTGCGTGCAGAAACTACTTGACAAATAAATCATGTGAATTTGAAACACTCTCTGCAAGAGTGCTGAAAGGAATAGCTGATGTAAATGCGTCGATTATATCAAACAGTCTCACCAAGTGTCTTTCCTAGGTATTTTCCAAACTCCGTTAAAATTTCCAGAGTAAAACTTATTTTTAAGCTGTGGAAACAACTGGTATGAACAATAACAGGCCTACTTTATTCCAGTAAAACGCGTGAATATTATTCTATTGCTCATTCGTTTCTTTCTTTGCTGCAGGGGAAAAACCTCCATCACGTTCCTTCACTCCAACCGAACTTCATGAACAAGGGATGTTTCGACACATAAAAAGCTATTGATTTCTAAATCGCTTCGTTTTGCAGTTAAAGTGTCTATGATTGCATGTGTTTTCATTCCATGGGTCAACATCTTACTTGGAATGAGTTTTATGGAGTAATAAAAAAAAATGTTTTGAATGCTTTGAGTGTGTAATGGTCTAAAAACGACATGTCGTCAAACAGCACTCGCACACTGTACAGTGTCCACTCGAAGGATTTTTTCAAAAGTTTAAAAGCACCGAAGTTCATGAATCTTAATTAGCGCTTCATATGTAAGTTCATGAGGACGACAAAGATCTAAAACAATTCAGTTCAACAATCTGCACAAACTTGCCATCATGTTTATGTATTTCGTTTCGAAATGGAAGTGAATTCAGACTTCCATATAATTCAACAGAATGATCACAACACAATATCCACATCTTCAGAACCAAGACTTGTAATTCGATACCTGCTGGAACCCATAAAAAACATACAAAGCCTTCAAAATCTTTGTTCTCAAAACGAATCTAAAATCTCTATTTCTATGAAAGTTTTAATGACAGAAGATTTTCAAGTCAATTTTTTTGCGACGTGATTCAACTTACCAGGGTTCAACTTACAATGTTAAATTAAATGGATCTTAAGGCATTTCTATTCGGAATATACTGTTCTCATTTGGCTCATTTTAACAATTAATCTGAACTTTATCATGAAACACTCTGAGAACCCATTCTTTGATCAGTCTAGTGTGCGAATAGGTTAAGTGTATTAGGATTCAGCATAATTGTACACCTTCTAATGGCTTCGATGATGTGATGCCCTCGAAGTTGCTTAACTTATTCGGGCCAAAGAGTAGCCATGATCTAATGTGTGCTTTGTAGTGGGCTGGAAAAACAACGTATTTCTCACACTGCTTCGAGTGAATAAACAGTTTAAATTGTTTAAATTGTCTAAATTGTTTACATATGAGGTCATGTTTAGACAAGGATATGATATCTGATATCCAACATCAAAAACGACCCATGCCTCAAAATAGCTAGACGTAGACCTCTTCATGGCTGGAAATTCCTTTGCCCCAAGCTGCTTTGGTTATTAATCTTTCCGGAAATTAGGCACACAAAGCTTGTTAGAATTAACCTAAGAACTCCAACGGCAATATTACTAAACCTCGAGCGGGACAACACTGTTGCCACGAATCAAAGACGCACATGATTTGACTGACGGGAAACTTGATGTTGAACATTCACAGCTTGTGAAGTTGGATCTCACACGTTATCCGCAGTAATGGGGAAAATATTCCCTCTGCTTTGCGATTGTTTCCCGAGCAGGTGGAAAATAAGTTTGATTTATTTTAACTTCGCTGTCTTAAAAAAGTTAGAGAGTATAACATCATCGAAAAAGTATGACAGCTTCTTTGTGGTTTATTCCTGAAGAAAAACAAACAAACATCGGCATCTAAGGATGTTTTATTTACAATCAAGCCTGATACATGTCACTTTGTACAATGATTTTTCAAATGCCTTATAACTAACGTTAGGACGAAATATATCTGAACGGGTCAGTTATTTGCTTTAATTCGCAATTTGATTAGAAATTTAAAAACGAAGAAAATTCCAAGGAAATTAATCATATTTAATTGGAAAACGTTTCGGAGTTCTGCTCCATCATCAGTTCAAAAATACAAGTCATTATGTCTGAAATAAAAGAGGAAACGATTTGTTGTAGACAGTCATTAAAAGAGATCACGAAAACAAAACAAAAAACAGGTCACAAAAAAATGAAATCGGCACAATTGCTATCTAGTTACTATTTGCAATGGAAATGAACTATCGGTGTTGTTAAGAACAGGTTTTCGTTTAAAAATATGTAACGACTCTAAAATCCTAAGGTCATAAGAAGTTGGAGCAGAATCTAAGGTTTTGAAGTCTCTGGAGGATATCGGTACGTTGCATTTTTCTGCGTGATTGCGTATTGCGGAGTGAGAGGGGTGAGCTAATTGGTTCCCAGTACGGAAGCTTCTACCGCGATGTTCGGCCACTCTGATATAAAAATTGCGTGACGTCATGCCGATGTACGTTTTAATGACTGTCTACAACAAATCGTTTCCTCTTTTATTTCGTACGTAATGACTTGTATTTTTGAATTGATGATGGAGCTGGACTCCGAAACGTTTTCCAATTAAATATGATTAATTCCTTGGAATTTTCTTCGTTTTTAAATTTCTAACGTTAGGACGCATGACGATTTCCCCCGGTCAAGACCGGTACTTGTGTCAGACACCTTGGTAGAGTGGGGTATTGTGCTTTGAGTTCTTCCCCCCACACCCAACGGAGAAAGTTGCCATTCAGCGTCGGGATTCGAACTCTCGACACCTTCACGAAAGGACGGGTTCTTTAACCACACGGCTACGACGAGTATTACTGAAGATAAGATATTAAGAAGATAAGATATACTTTTAGGAATGGTTAAATTGAATATAACTTAATTGTACCGTTCACGAGTGACACCTCCTGGTCAACAGTAACGAAATTTAGAGGATTGTATATATAACTACGACTAGAGACATGACAAAAATGTTTTGTGATACCGTAAAATCACCACGATACCTTCATCCTTGTCTTTCGAAATGGTTTCCTATGTTCTTTTTATTGAGTAATTAACAAGAAGAAGAGGGAAAGGAAAAAACAGGACTGGAAAGGTAGCCTCAAAAATGAATATTTTTTATGCGGATTTGAAATACACATGTAAACTTCGTTACTTGACACAGGGGTAGAATTAAAAAGAGTTCATTTGAACCTTATTTATTTGTAAAGCTATGCGTAGAAACTTTAAGCCTGAACCTATAGTCGTGAGTAAGTGTATAAATTTCAGATCAGTAGTTACGAGCCTAATTATGCGTGATGATCATTTGATAACAATAATTTATATTTGTCTGAGGCCTAACGTTTAAGTCCCAATCCAATTGAAAGCCGTGTGATTTTGAGTAAAACACACCTATATAGAGACATACCGCGAATGTATCTTGCGAGAGCTTCGAATCGTTCATTGGCTATCACGGGTTTTTAAATGCCTCATTTTTTAATGAGCGATTCAAGACTCCAGCGACCGTAATCACAGCCGATCAGTGTCGTTTTTATGAATAATTGTGTCCACCTGCGTGTGTAATTGTGTGCAAGTCACAACCCTCATTGCAATTTTGTAACAATTTCTATTGGTTAGGGCCTTCATCTGTTGATAAATTGAAGAATTAGGGTGGCAAACTTGATCGTATTATATAACCGTAAGTTTATAATTTGGACACTTTCAAATTGTAGTTCTTGTATACGGGCTCCTTCCTTTCAATAGCTAACCGGGCGAAAACATTGATTGCACAAGCCTGGACGCAAAAGAAAAAGTGGAAGTACTTCACTAGTATGTTTATGATACCCCCAAAGCGAATTTACCGCATTTCAATAAACTTTAAGAATTCAGTAAGCACCAGATCTCCAATTAATCCGTTAGCCATTCTGGAAATATTTGTTAACTTCCTCTGCAGTAAAGGGTTTTTATGGATAAAAATGTATCAGGGACGATAAAATATTAAAGTGGCACAAATGCTGCGTAGAAACATAAATGCAGCGGAATACACAATCGTCACTTAGTATTTCTTGAATGCTCAAATCATTTAGTGCATAGACGGTAGTTGACGGAGGAAGACCAAGCCTGTGAAGTATGAATTGTGTGAAATTGATCTACAAGATAAACGTCAGGCGAAGAATAAAGTTGTTAAAAATTTTCACTGTTTAGGCAATGAAATTTCTAGCATACAAATGCTCCAAAAAATAATTAATTACCCGCCATTTGGAGTTGAAGCTTATTGAAGAGGTTGGTGTCTCAAAATCAATTCTGTTGTTATTACTCAAGACAAAGAGGATGCAAAGAGCTAAAAAGTTTAGAAATAATTTTGAATCTGTAATCTTCACAAATGAATGTTCATCCTCAGGCTGGAAGTTAAGAAACCGTAAGCAACAAAAAATGCTCAGGCATCAGGAAGGAAGTGCAGGAGGTATGCTTAAGGCAGTAACACAAGAAAATAACTTAAAAAGCTCTATCATGCTCCACTATGATTGCATATAAATCTAGAGTCCTTTTGTTGACCGGTTGAAGGATGCGTGAAATGGTTCGAAAAGAAAACGTTATCGATGCCGCAAAATTTTATTTTTCTTCATGACGAATCCTCTGCTTATGCATCTGCTCTCAACCCTTGATGACCAAATGAAACAAAGTTTGAAAATAAGCTGCTAAAGTTTCAGCGTTCTCAACAGCCAGTGATTGAATATAGGAAACAATTGGTCTATAATACTGGAGAACAAAAGTCTACATTTTGCCAATTGCATACACTTTGAAACCAGTTCATCGGTCAGTTGAGGTCACTGATTTCAAATATGGTATGAGTTATGTTTTTCTATCAAATGAAATTCCATTGTGATGAATTACCGCCCATTTACTACTGGTAATATAAGGGTAAACTACTAGATCCTGCCGCTAAAATTCCAAACAGTACAAATTAATCTAATTCAAAACCCATTACTAACATGCAGAATTAATTTATAATTACTTTTACCTACCTTGGCAAACATATTGTAGATCCATCAGTTCTTTGCGAAGAATGACAAATTTATTTAGGCAGAAACTTGCGTTTAATGGACCGTCTACACTGTCGCTTCCCTGTGCAGTCTCGTTGAATGCTCCAGTATTATTAGTCGGCCACCATGTGAACGTCCCAGCGACCTTGATATCGGTCTTTCATGATTTTGATATGCTGGTGAAAGCATTCACTCTGCTCATCACTCACGTCCCCCAAGTTTTCTGGAAATGGTTCAATATGACTGTTCAAGAATTGCATCGTATATAATGCTCATGTCAAAACCTAACACCTGGAAACTTTCCATTGAAGTTTGAAATAATTCTTTATATTCTTCTAGTTTCCTGTTTCCAAGGATATTCCTTTCGATAGAAACGAGCTTCCCATGCATTTTTCTCAACATCAGTCATAAATTGAGTGGAAGCTTGATCGTTAATCAGCTTCCTAATTTGAAGGCCGTCGAAAATATACCTACGAGTTTTACTGTCGTTGGACCGGGGAATGCGTCACGCAAATACTTAAAACATTCACTGTGAGTATTGAGCGCCTTGGCGAACTGTTTCATATATATAAGGGTTGATGTGAAGGGGCGGAAAGACAATTTTTTTCACGTTCCACTAAGGATTCACGAATGGATTCTTTTCCGCAACTTGTTGCTTTCCCTGACTGGCCATTCCATCTGAAGACAGTGTCTGTCTTTAGCTTTGCTGTTCCAGAGGCACATAAAGCGAGGGAATTTTGTGTATCCACTTTTTTGTCATAACAAAAAAAATTACTATTTTTAGATCAACTCAAATGATCCATTTGTGTTCTTCATATTTGAGTATCTCCACTACTGTTTTGATGTTTTGCGCCAAAAATGTTACCTGTACGTAATATATCACATTTCAGATTCCGCTTAGAGCTAACTACAAAGAGGCGCCACTCTTTCGGATCATAACCTGCAGCTCCCATCGCGGTTGCTAATCCAGGAATATTACAACAGTAGATGAAGTTGAATTTAGAATAAAAGAACTATAAGAGGTTATCTTTACGGTTGCTATAGAATGTTACCTTTACATCTATTCCTAGCAAATTTTCATCTTTTAATCGCGAAGCCCTTAATTCTGACTTTTTAAACAAACCCAGATCTTGAACTAAATCATTAAGTTCTGCATGACTAAATGTTTGCGTTCTGTTGATAAGCCTTCAAAATCTGAGTCACTGTTTCTGTTGGACAAATTTCACACTGAGCTAGCAAATCAGCATCTAGCAAGCTCGCATGAGCTATCTAGCAGATGGTCTGCGAGACTGGTAGGTAGGAATAGCATTTTCACCACGCATGCTGGATGCTGGATAAGACGTGTGAGTTCAGTATGAAGGCAACGGTGCGTAATAGTGTTATTCCTACCTACCAGTCTCGCAGACCATTTGCTAGATAGCTCATGCGAGCTTGCTAGGTCCTGCTTCGCTAGCTCAGTGTGAAATGGGCTTTAATAAATAGTTGACTCCTTTGCGACCCAGTGTCGCGCTCGCTGTCAGAGTTAAGAAAAGCAACTTGAGAGAAGATAGGTTTTGGAACATCATCTGAATGGGGCACAGGTCTGATCGTTCAATCTAGACTAGGGTATGTGATAATCTGACGAGATTTGCCAGTAAAACCAACAACATCAGTAAGGCAGAAGTGAACTTCTATGCCATGGTCTCGTGGCTCGCGCCATAACATGAGAATATCGAATTTAATTTATTTTTTGCGTTTAGTCCATTGACGCAAGTTTTCTTCGCAGGAATAACATACCTTATGTGGTGCTCAAGGTTTATCTTGATCTCCAAGTTTCACTTGAAAATATTAAAAGTTTGTTTCACAAATTCATTTCGTTGCTTCGGAGCTGCGAATGTACCACGTGGGTAGCAGAACGCATCTGGATGTGTCACACATTTCTGTTTACTTGATTGAGAAGCCATTTCTCTTTTTAACAGCTTTCTGAAACATATAAAAAGCATGAATTCTTTTTTTAGAGATTGAATTTCATTTACCAAAACTGTACTATCAAATTTAATCAAAATTCTTGATTAAAATGAAAACACAGTCGCGTAGCATGAAAACTAGACCTGATCTTCACAAACGAATGCCATTTTCAGAATCAGTGACTTCAAATCCACTAGAACCGTGTCCGAACTAAATGCAACAAAAGTGTGTTCTCCATTGTTGAAATCAAAACGATCGTTCATCGAAACGGCGAGCAACATTCAAGTTTGAACCATGTCTAGAAAAGAGCTGGAGATGTTGTAGCTATGATTAAGACAGCCGAGTTTCTGAAATTTGTTTTAACGTCGGACAATAAAATTCTGCAGTTAATTAGTAACGCGGATTTCCCAGATGTAAACGTACAATCGTATAGAATCATATCATATGTCCAATATTTGAACATAATACTACATCCACGAACATTCAGCATGTTAATTACACATTACTTTTCCTGCGATCTGGTTGCATATTTAACTTCGGATACTTTCAAAAAGATAACGAGCTAAACTAACGAAGATAACTAAACTAACGAAGAATATAAAGAACAGAGGAAAATTTCATACTATTTTTTCAATTTTTTCGATAGAAATTTTATTTTCGATAGAAATTTTATTTACGATAGAAATTTTATTTTCGATAGAAATTAACTCTACTGTACGCAAAAAATGCTGTCATTTCTTTGATTTGTTCCTATAAAAGTAAATTGAAATATCAGGGTTACTTTTCTGTATTCCTACGAGGAGTGTAACCATTCAAGTTAAGAATAGAAGGATGCCATCTTGTTCCTTGCACTTCCCTGAGCTGGATCTGTCTCAATGAATCGGCGATTATTATTGTGTGGCAGCATCAATTCCTGTAAAAATTGTTGATCCTTAGCAAAAAGATTGCCGATTAAACGTCAATTTACTGCAAAACTCCAACAAATTAATTATAGAATCAATTTACTTGTATTTTCTCCTGATTCGTTGTATAACACCTGAGACATTGTGGAAATACGGATTTACAATTCTTCTTCGTCTTATTCTAATGCCAGGTTTTATATGCAATTGCCAGGTTGCAATATTAAAATTTTTTTGTCGCGTGAGAAATCAGTAAATTAATCTTAACAACAGTTACTATGAAATAATAGTGATCGTACAACTTGATGTAATGAATATACTCTGGTCTTTGCCAAATGAACTTGAGTGCTTAAGAATAATTTTCTTCCACTTTCTTTGCATAGATCAATTCAAAATGCCTCAAATACTGAATACTTTTATCAGTTCTACTAAAAGGTACAATTACCCTACAGTGTTGTTTGCTACCTCGCCCAGGTGGACTGGTAATCTTGCTTACATGCCCGCATATCAGTTCGGCTGGTCGTGAGCTGACGCCTTGCCAGCCGCTGCCATTAGGGATTCACAATAATCGGTGCAAGAATAATCAGTTAAAATGAGCTTTAATCGATTATGAACCGATTAACGAACCATTTCCCGCTTAAGTGTGTTCAGAGAAGAAGAAGTGAACAGAAAATGTTGTTTAATTGTTTACTTAATTTATATATTTATAATTCAGAGTGTAGTCCATTTGAAAAGTTATGTTACAAGTGTCAGGTCGTTTTTAGTTTTAGATTATGATGATATAGATAACTGAAAATAAAAATAACATCAATTAAAGTATTACACAAAAATACATTAATTCATTAAAGTTTTCCGAGAACAATAACAACTTAATAGTTAATAAGACTTCCAAAGAAAGTTATTTCTCTCAAAAGAAAAATTTTCGATAACTATTTCAATGGGCGTGAGAGTTTCCACTTGGATTCTTTTACTATTCATACGACGTCTGCAATACTTTCTGAGGGTTCAACTACTCTAAACGCTTCACGAATGATGTTCTTCAATTTTACCGTTGCTTTTAAGGAGGCAGTTACCGAGGATTTTGGAATCGTGAACGAGTTTCACTTCTTTAACAAGTTCGCATTTGACAGTTCTGTTATTGTTAAGTTTCTAGAGGCTATTTGAAAAATATAGTGTAAATTTTCTAATTTTGTTTATTAGAACTTTACAGCTTTGTTTGATTTTCAAATGTTATTGGTTATGGTTTTGTCAAAATGCTCTGAATTTTCTAGCAACTCAGCGTTGGCAGCAACTGCTCCACAATCCGGCGCTCCTACCTTCTTCATTGTGCTCTTAAACGATTCATCGCGTGACGTTAGGAAATCATAAACACTATCAACACTGTGTGAGATGATGAATTGCTGATGAATTTCAATATTTAACCTAATTTGTCATTATATTACAAGGCTATGTATTGCCGTGAGACCGACTATATGCATATTGAAACGTCGAATCTGCTTAAAAGTATTACATATATTTTAGCTCTGATAACAAGCCTACTTAATTTGGTTATTTTTAAAAACTAATGAGTAGTTTCACCATGCATGTTAAAATTTTCCTTTCGGGAATAGTTTATTAAAACGTGCGTACCTAAAGTTTTATGAAAATTTAGTACCCTGTTTCCCTTGATTCAAGAAATATCACAGCAAATTATCTTTGTTAGTTCATTTTCATATTTCTCACGCGTTTGACATTTTTAGAAGGAGCAAAGTCATAAGTAAATCGTTAGGAGCTTCACCGTGTGAAGGAGCTTTTAGCAAATCCATTGCAGCTAATCACATCTTCTCCAGTTAGTCTCGTGACGTCTTCTTCAATCATTGTTGTAATGCCACTTTCATGTTCTTCGTCGTCAATTGCAACAGTTGGTGTATCCTGCGCTTATTTTGAGCGATGATGAAGAGGAGATGCAGAGGAGCGAGCACTTGTTAATGCTTGATGACATTTCTAACTTATTGCTTTATCCTTAACTTTTTAATCAAAATGGATCTCTGCGTGTAATTTTATGTTCTATTCCTCATACAATGAGAGTTACTTAGATTTATAAAAAAAATGCTCCCAATGATTGCTAATTGATGTATAGATAAATAGTACCATATAAGATTATAAAAAATGCAAGTAATTCAGTGGTGCACATTAGTATTTTAATAATGAAAATTAAAAAGTGATATGAGCTCAAATTGAATTGATGGAACTATGGTACCAGACTCTAACGCTGATTCAAAAACAATTGCATTCTCACTGCCAAATTATTCCAACCTACTGACAATGAACCTTTATTAAATCAGTACGCGTCATCCCTATTATTTTATTTAAAATATCTATAAAAAAGGATTTGCAATTCGCTTAAAATTGTGTAAATTCGCATACGTACTCAATCCAGAAACTACAGCTTTTTAAAACAATATTTAACAAACAATATTTTACAAATGTAAAATATTTTCAATATTTTACATCAGATCTTGAAATGAATATATAAAAAAATATTTTAATAAGCGTAAACATAATTTAGTAAATTCATTAACAGGTTTTATTGCATTCGAAACACCATTTAATCGCACTCATTAGTTGTGGAATAGAAGAGTGACGGTTAACCGACCATTAACTGATGATTAATCGCCATTCTTTCAAGCGATGAAACCGATTTTTGACTGGTTATTTTTAACCGTTGGTATGCACTAACTCTCGTACCACGCATAGCTCAGTGTTGTATATTCTGAGGTGATGTACAATCTTTTCCACCACCCAATTGAGAATTAGCCCGCGCTACATGCAGGACTTGTATCGGCCAAAACATTTCCCTCATTTTTGTTCCATTGTTCGTCTTCCCCCACGCGTGGACAAGGGTCCAGAGGGTAAATGGACTGAGCGGTTTGAGACGACGCAGTGCAGTGATGATGATCGGAGTAGGAGGAGGTGTGCCGCTGTTCGCTCGAGCAACATCAGCTCCGTTGTGAGTGTGCCCGTGGTTCTATTAAGTGCTCACCAAGCTCACTTTTTATCCCATGAAGCCAAGATTTAGCTAATGTGGACTTTTTGAACTGGATTCTGAGATCGTGATTTTCTTTCTGAAAACCAAGATGTTGTGTGCATCTCGTTAAAGACAAGTCTTGGGTAGCTTGTTACTCAAATCCGAGGTACAAATTGCCCTCCGAACTTTGTTGTGAGTACGTGGAAGGTGTTCGACGTCAATAGATTACTTACGTGCAGTCCACTTTAAGAGTGAGTGAAGGCTTCGTGTAAAAATAAGTGAATATAAAATGATTCCCTTGTTTATGTAGTAACACTTTCAAATTTAAGGAAGATTTTTCACATTGTTCGACTCGAAATAAGTGGAATTAATTTGTTTGAGTACTTTCAGGAGAATTGTCTCTGTTAGGTTTTTAAAATCGATTGTTCCAATTTTTGAGTATATTGAACAGTTTGATGTGTCTGGCGATCGCGGTGAGCCTCGGTGCATTGTCGGAGATGACGACTGAGCCCGAGTTGTGGCAGTTCTGGGACTTCTGAAATGAGACCAGCAAGGCTTGAACTGCACGAGCCTAACGATGACCTTACTATTCATTACATAGTATGCTACTGTAGCCTACTCGGAGCCTAAATATTTTGGGTGGATTTTAGGATTCAAGTAAATTTGTCGCGTTGTTTTGATGTTGAGGATTTATAGCCGCGAGTCAGAGAAGAGGAACCTGATGTGTGCCACGCTTGGTTGTGTGTAGTAAAAAGACTTTAGGGTTTGGTTACTCCAGTCCTCAGGTCCAGTGCACCTGCTCTACAACGTGACCAGGGCACCTGCTCCACAACCTGATCAGTGCACCTGCTCCACAACATGCCCAGTGCACCTGCTCCACAACGTGACCAGTGCACCTGCTCCACAACGTGACCAGTGCACCTGCTCCACAACCTAATCAGTGCACCTGCTCCACAACGTGACCAGTGTACCTGCTCCACAACGTGACCAGTGCACCTGCTCCACAACGTGACCAGTGCATGCACCTACTCCACAACATCACCAGTGCCCCTGCTCCACAACGTGACTAGTGCACCTGCTCCACAACCTGATCAGCCACTGGATTTCGTAACTCTTCATAAACGAAGCGACTACACAACACCGTAACCAGCACAGCCACATATTACATGAGAACTCGAACAACGTTGAGTGGAACTTGTTTTGTCAGGTTACACCGGCAAAACTTTTACCTCAGATGCCTAACGTGAAGCTTTTGTACCTTTGATGCTGAACACCCATGACACAATCAATCTGTATGTATTAACCATGCTGTGTCCATCCTTACTTCAGCTTCATTTTAATTTAATTCTGCAAAAAATTGTGACCTTAATTTATCTTCCACTTCAATCAAGCAAAACACTTCTGATTGGGTTTATCTACCAGCCAGCCCCGTAAAGTGGAAGTGCTCGCCGAATGTTTCGATTATTACCTCAACGTTGCAGTGGTCTTTGACTGCACCATTTATGAGATGTATTACCATCAAATTCAGAGAACGCGTTCCCGTAACAAGCCGAACATTCCATCCCAGATGGTGCCACCTCAACTCAGCTCCGTGACTGATGAGTGCGAAGGCATGAGGTAGCGCGAACAATGAGTCAGTGGGTCGAAGAAACATTTCTTCATTGAAGGAGTAAAATTAATAAGTAAAACATACTGTGAATTCTGTATTCGTAAACTTAAGAATGAGCGACTCAGATATGTGTTTTTAGACTAAATTATAGAAAATAAATGCAACTTCTATAATTTAATTTCTTTTATTTGAGTAGTTACGCATTCGTTAATGAAATAACCTGGACGCAAGGTCCAAGATTAAACTGAAGAAACTTTTTATTGTATTGTGGGTTCAAAAAATTATTCATAGCTTCATTTCAAGTTTTTGAAATTAATTATACTCTTATCTTCCATCATGCTCGATTTTCTTCTACAGCGTTAGAGCACATGTGAGGTACAGGAATGAGATGAATCGGATGTTATAATTATGTAGCTTCAGAACCTGCTCTCAGTTATGTGAAAGGGGATCCTTTAAATGCAAGGAAAAAGGGAAACTACGATAGCTGAAGCTGCTTGCAGAATTCACTGACCCCCCAACAAGGCCACCTGCAGAAAGGGAGGAGGAAGAAGCCCGACTTAATTATGCGAATTCAAAACTAGCGCTGAGAGTGACGGCCTGCTGGCGGGCGTGGGGGACCGCGGCGAGGAGCCAGAGACGCCTGCTCACCTCGGGGCCGCTGCCACGCCAGCTGCCCGGGTCCTGGGGGATGCGATGTTCAGAGTTGTTGCGTGGGCAGGCAGAGAGTCTGGAATGTTAATTATCAACTCTCGCGAAGCACATTCTGAAATAGGGTTAGTGTACTGGGCGAAATACCTGGATAACTTGCACACAAATTTCAGGACAACATTTATTGGTCATATTCATGTTTCGACATCCCTTTAAAATTTATGATTGTTATATCTGAAGTGGTACACATGAACTATCTTTCCGTTAGTGTCAAAATAGAGGAGAAAAGTATAAGTGGTAATTTTGCCGCAAAAATTGATGTTTTTATAATGCATTATAAATTTTTGTTTCTACGAAAAGCAAAATAATATCGCATTGTTTAAGAATTGTATTTTGATTTTAAATAGTGTGATTGGGCAAATTTGACAGAAATTTTAGTCTTATTAAGTTTTCTTAAGCACATTTGCGTCTGTGTCTCGCCGGAATTAATCACTCAATTATATTGGGTATGCTGATAGTTTTCAATCTAGGAAGTACTTCAATATACCTTGTTTAAATAAGGAAGTCATTTTTTTCTCTGAAATTGACCGGTTTTGAGAGGCGTAGTTCTACAAATGCTGGTGGTGATTGAACACAAACTCAGTTTTTCTAGGACTCAGTATCACATTGTGATCCGTGCTAAATCAAAATAGTACGCTCTTCAATTTATCCGGCCACCGGCGTAGGTTTTCTGTTTAAAGAGGCTCTGACTTTAGTTATTTCTAACTATAATTTTATTCAATGAGTGTATGAGTGCACTTGTGGGCTCCGAGGTCTTGAAAATGAAGGTTAAGTAATCTCGGTTGACTGCAAATAAAAAACATTGAAATACTTACAGGATTTGATTTATTCTATCGATAAAAATTTTATGTTACTTGAGTATCACGTAAAATTCCACGTCAATAATCGTGCGCATAATAGAGGGCAATAAGCTAAAATAGATTGTGGAAAT
Organism: Morinoia aosen; assembly: GCA_030386875.1. Classification (NCBI taxonomy): domain Eukaryota; kingdom Metazoa; phylum Arthropoda; class Malacostraca; order Amphipoda; family Talitridae; genus Morinoia; species Morinoia aosen. Next base: position 69,175,466 of record CM059557.1, read on the forward strand.
TCTCCCTTGAGTAATAAAGCCAACACTACGGTATTTCCAAAAAATGACAATGACAGTACTGAAAATACCAACATAAATTGCATAGAAGCAATGAATGACTAAATTCTAAAAAGTCACTCCTCAAAATCGCATGCGCAGAAGTTACACCATAATTCAAAACATCAACGGCAATTCGATGATTTCTTGCAAACCAGTACACCTGGATAAATTTATGAAACAAGATTATTTTTAACTTAAATTAGAGAGCATGAATCTGGACTAAATCCCGTATTAGCTAGATGAAATTGTACTTTATTCGGTAGAGGATCGATGAACTTGGAAAATAATTTTTTCCCTTCATGTTAATTTCGCCTTTTAGTGGCGCTGCGGGCCATCTCGACCACCGTATTTTAATGCTGATTTTCCCCTCTGAGGAGACCTGAGGGGGAAGGCTCGACACATCTAGACGTGTTAGACGAGCTAAGCACGGAAATCAGCATAAATGGAGATGCTTAGTGAAGTTATGAGTAATGGCATTGAAAGAGCCCAGGTGTGTTTCTTTTACGGAGAATGATACCGTGATTTTTATTTAAATTGAACCGAAATGAAGACTCGTGGTTTTCTTCGAGCTTCTGTCACCGTAAATTAGAAGAGCATGTGTTCAACTCAGTGGATGTGATAGCTGTTCCGATTCCGCCGATAGTGTTCAACACGTTGACTGTGATGGGTTAAGCTGAAGTTTAGTATTCAACTCAAATTTAAATTCAAAAGTTGTTAAAAAATTTGACACATACTAATCATTAACTGTGTTCATTAAATACTAATAATTTTAAAAGATAATAAAAAAATTTTTAAAACGACCCATCGATGGGTCATTTCGCAGCAGGAAAAACGCACAGGCACAAAGGTGGGGTCATTTCCCAGTCAACGTGTTAAACAATGACAGAGGTCACCTAGCTAAATGATGTACTCTATATTTAAAACATAAATTGGCTTCTAAGTTTTACTATATCATCAGGAACGATCCAGGTTTTTTTACAGTTTACATTTGTCAAGTTATAAGTATTTTAAAAGGGTATGCAACACCTGCGCCTCTCTGGTTTAGCCGAGATTCCTTTAGTGACAATGTTTAATTTTTTCGCCTCCCATTTACTTCACCATTAGGTATCTCTGAACATGCCATGAGGTTACAGTTGATACATCGGTGTAACTAAATTTATGTCATGATAAACGAGTAGGCGTCAATTACAGCTGGTTCTTCTCGTTCTCGGAGTGTTCATTAACTTTGTGAATTCCTTTTGGTAGACGTATGCAGTTAGCTACCGTTACTCACCCTATCAAGCTGTACGGAGTGCGGCAAAAATACTCTTACATTACTCGAGTGAAATTTGTATCCATTGCTTAAGCTATGGCAAATGCAATGCAAAGTTCTAAGTGTGAAATTAGGTCCGTACTTGGTTTTATTTTTGAATCATAAGCCTTGGTATCTTAAAATATCAACGCAAGGTAGAAATGAGAATCATTATATTGTATGAACAGGCATTGAGGCCTTACAATTGAGGTCTTTGAACCTAAAACACTAAAAACCATTATATGGAATTTCTACCCGATAAAAGCGAAATCTACTACTGAAAATTTTATCGACTGCAAATTAAGGTCGACTGGCACGCCTTCGTCCCTACCAAGAATTAAAACTTGTTGAAGGCGTGGGAGAAAATCTGGAGGAGGTCAACGAATTTTAAACATTAGCGAGCATATGAAAAAGAAAGGTCGAGATCTGAAATATCTTCTTACAAGATTCAGAAAAATGTTACAGGTGCTGATTTTAATGAGAGGCTTGCCAGAAATAAGCTACCTTTGAATTTAATCGAAGATGTTATGTTGAGAAATATTATTTACACGGGAATGTTGGTTTACTGTGCAACACACAGTCATCAAAATTATAGAATTTATCTGACGAGTTGCAAGTTATTTCCTACACTTTCAGGAAAATTTAAGCCCAGAAACGTATTCTAATCTAGCTGATGGTTGTAGAGTCTGTTAAAAAAACAGGAGGTTTTATCGTGTGATCGTACTCCGAAGCATTTATATAAAAAATAAATGAACGTTGAAAATATATCGAAATGCTTCCAAATACCAAGGAGCACTGCAGTATGTAGTGATGGACTCTTCAATGGTATTAAGGTTTGAACTGTGCTGCTTGTGTAACACATTAGGTTAACAAATTATATTCTTCGCTCATAAACAAAGACCAATGCAATAATGCGTACGTTTATAAAATTTTGAGCTCATCGTAGAATTCTCGCTAAATTCCTTAGTTACCCTCTGGGATTATAGCCAAGTCGTTACTGTACGACCACCACAGAAGAGGGCAGTGTGCTATACTGAGGCGTATACAGTGTGGACTAAATTGCCTAAATAAGGTACAGTGTCAGAGAGCAGCATTCATGCACAATGTAGCCGAACACCCGCCATAGCTGAACGAAATGTCCGGTTAGCAAGGAAAATTGAAAATTATTTACTCGTATGGAGAAATTTATGTTCACTATGGGAGCAGTTTAAACTTCTCAGTAATAATAATGATTTTTTCTACAAATAGATAATTTCTACTCAGTATTAGCTCCGCATGATGAGTATCTAAGGGATTAGTTTGTACCATTTTTACGCTTGCACCACTGTTTGAGTTTGTCTATTCTTTATTCCTCATCAACTCATGTTTGGGATAACTTCTCATGAACAAGCCTTTACAAACGTCTGAAAGAATGTAAGTCGAGTGAAACAATTAAAATTTGTCTGTCTCAGTAGCCGAGTCTATGTACTGGGTTAGATCTATTACTTACATCATTAGGGCCGGCAGTCTCCAAATCGCATTTCTTGCCCAGCGCTGTCCCCTCATACCGACAGTCGGGACGGCTCTCGCGCTGATCCGCTGAGGAACTTGGAAGACCTTTGGAAATCCGCTCTTCTCTAAAAAGGCTTCCCTCCTGATCGGAGAAAAATACCCACGTACTTTGTACTATTAAACTCTAAAAACTTTTACTTGAGTCGTGCTGGGCTTAACAAGCGCAAACCCTGACTAGGCTTTATTATTTAGTATTTGTGTGGATTGAGAAAACCATTTTGAACTGATTATGATGTAGAATAATGGAAAAATTTAATGCGCAGTGATCATAAATGATCGACCTAGTCTACACAAACGAGGAATTGAGAGAACTAGTGAGTACCGAAAAACCTGCTACAATTTTGACTAATCAACCATGTTACACCGCAGGTTTTAATGGCGCTTTCTGTAACATGTGAATGTTTAGCAGCGAAAAAAGTTTGTTGTCGGAAAGACTGTTTTTTACAGCATTTATGAAAACACGTAACTATTCAAGCTACACAAAGTAAGCGGCTAACGCCTACCCACATAACCTAGGAACAGAAAGAAAATTTTCGTCACGGATATCAGTTTCATACAATATATTCAAGAAAATAAGTCGGAAAAAAAATATTTTAGTCCTTGAAAGACATTTGTTTAATAGTCAGTTACAGCACCTGCACTTTTAATTATAGCTTTCAGGCAGATTCGATAACTTTACCTAAATTGCGAAAAGATTTAAGGGGAATCTTAGCCCAATCTTCCTTTGGAAACATCTTTAGTCCATAAGCGCACATCTTACGCCTCGCACGGATCTGAATTTCAAGTTTCTTCCAAATATTTTCTGCCGGATTTAAACCCAATGCCTGAGTTGACCTTGCCAATACCTTGAACTTGTTACTTCGGAACCATTGACGAGTTACCTCAGGATCATTGTTGTGTTGTAACAAACTTAATTTCAGATCCCGGACCCAGTTTCTCAGCAGATTTTTAAAATTATCTTTTAATTCTCACAACCGTAAGCATTTTTCAGTCATTAGTTTAAAATAATTTCAAATTTTCCTGCACCATTAAATTCGAAAACAACCCCATACAATTGTACTTTACCACTACGTTTAAATTGTTGGAAGGGGGTTTTTCTCGGTGTGAGCTGTTTCATCTTTCTTCCAAACATGAGGAACGTGATTATGGTCATAATGTTCTACTTTGCGTTCAGCAGATTACAAAATTTTTCAAGAAAATAATCATCATCCTTTAAATACTCTTTTTGAAACTGAGGTATTGAGTTTAAAGGCGTTTCTTCAGTTATGGGGGTCTAGTGAAGAGATCCTGAGTTCTTCCAGTCATAGTTCATAACCAATTGATCGCTGACAGACATGTTTTCCAGCACCACTACGATCAAAGTCGATCTAATTTTCTAAGTTTATATTTCGTTATAAAAAGATTAGTTTTAACCTTACGTAACATGTTTCGTAAACTTCGTATTGAAGTCTTTCCTGGTGCACCGTGGAAAATTTTTCCGGGTCACAGTTATCTTCCACTTCTTCACAATGTTATTTACAGCACTTGAACGGACTATCAAGTATTTAGGAAGCTTTCTATAGCTCATTTTTGCTGTGTGAGAAAAAATAAATTCGATCTTTCAGGTGTTTTGAGAACTTCCTGTATTTCGATATCATTTAGAGCTTCAAGAGAGGCTTATATGGTGAAAGAAGCCTTTAAATAGCTTGATAACTTACCATCACGTACAATTTAGGTTTTAACAGAAGTTGCAAGTAAATACAAGGGCTTAAACTTTCAAGAATTACATATTTACAACTCGTTTTAGGCGTGTAATTACTTTTTTCACCATGTATGAGAAAACATTAATCAATTCTGTTATTTGAAGAAATCTTTGACTCTTGATGAGTGTCAATGTATACTTTTGCTTCCTATGCAAGTTCCGCGGCTTCACTTTTTCAGGAACTAAGTTGCATTGAGTTTTTGAACTGTCCAAAAACTTGTTTCTCATCACTGTAAGTGTACAACCCTATTAAGAGAATATAACGTTTCGCACCTACATGTACCATGATCTATGTCTTGACTCTTGACTCGGTCCGAGGATGTATTTTTTTCACGATCCACAAAAGAAACGCCCTCATGCAATGCTAGCAGACCAAAGCTGCCAGGGAGAGCCTCACGTCCTCTGACTGCCTCAACCTGTCCAACTGCGTGAAAACTTTACCTGAAACTCAGTATGTCAGCCCTGCAGAGGAGCGCTCCTGCTCTCGCAGAAAAAGCTTGACTCTAAAGCCTTGAGCCAAGCCCTTTTTTTACTCGGAATTGGTAGCAGGAGTCTAACCTTCGCTAATATTTTATTTTAATGCTTGAACGCACACTGATGCTCGAATAATAAACGTGGTTGAAATGTGCATTTTAACAATCATTTTCGTCATTTTCATGGTGCAGGCGTCCTTCATGGCATCGGCTATAGTTAGGATGTACTTTACACATTGAGTTCACCAGAGTTGATTCATGTATAATACGCTCATGAAAAGCATTTTAGAATACAATTTTCTATTCGATAGTTGGGCTCCATATAGTTTCACAGCAAGTGAAGCTAAAGGTGTAAACATTTACATTAATGAAGCTAAAGGTGTAAACATTTACATTAATGAAGCTAAAGGTGTAAACAATTGTTTACTCCTGCATTGAAGGATTTTCCAATAATGCTATTTCTCTCATAGCATGCAGTTCGTCTTCAACGCACATTAAGATGACCTGTCGTCAAATGTTTAACTGGATCTATTCAAAGTTTCACGATTTCCCTACTAAAACACCTTTCCACAAATAGCGAGGCACTTAACGTCCTTCCTCTTTTACAACCACGGTCCTGAATTTCCGCGTTGTCGTGTTTGTTGCCTTGTGCTCTCATATCCTGCGAGCATGAAGGTAGTGGAGTCGTAGCCCAGCAGGTGGCTTGTAGTTCGATGCAAAGTGTGAGAAAAAAATCAAAATTGAAATGCAATGAAGCAGAAGTAGAGAAAGTGCTTATGACCTAGTGTTAATGGGGTTATAACGAAAGAACCAGAGATTTCCTGTAATCTCTTCCTCTCTGTTGTTTAGTGTTTAAATGATAAATTTTCCCTGAACATCAATGCACGAAGATTATGCTGTAAACACCCGTACAAAGTTTTCAATAATAAATTAAATCCTAATTTGTGAAATTGTGGGCCAGAAATTATGACTTTCATTTTTACGCATAATGATTTTCCTGTGGAGACATCATGTAATGGTCGCTTGATCCTATTCCACATCGCTGCCGACATTTGTCGTTGTGATGCATGTTATTTCGTGACATTCGTTATTATTTGTCACTTTCTTTTATTTTTTAGTCTTTATTAATCACGATAGCTTTTCAACGCTGCCACCAGTCCGATACTCGGACAAACAATATTTATATATGTCGTAAATCAATTATTAATAACGATCGTCATAGTTAACTAATTATCTTTGTTCTACGGTAAGCGTAGGTGAGAGCTGAAGGCATAAACGTGCATTTTATCATCATTTCATATCATCATCATCATCATCATCATCTCTTTATCATCTCTCTCTAACTTACAAAGGAAATTGAAGACACGAAAGATTACAAAGGTTCGTTATTAACGCAGACACCTAATACATCACAATGCTGTCGAGAGAGAAGCTGGTTAGACATATAGTAAACATGTTAACTTATCTGCAGAATCCAGTTTGGGTGTTGTCCAAGTATTTGCGAGGAGGCTGGTGCCTTTGCGATCCATTTATAATGAATGATTGGAGCAAGATGGATCTCCAGGTAATTTAGAGTCAACTGTCACTTTTACAATCGTTCAAAGTGAAGCGGGTTCATCGCCAAAGGCGATGAACCGCAGGTGAAGATACCAATAAGTTAGATGATCTCGTACTGTTACTCTTCAATATCGAACTCAATGAAGGAACGGTTAGGAACCTTCTCGACTGCCTCCCCGCGCAAGATTCACCGTTGCCCGCTCGCTTGAAGGAACGAGGGCGCGTCTCTACTTCAGAGAACAAACACGTTACGGCAGTAGCTACTCATTAATAAATGAAAAACCCACAATACTGACTAACAATAATTACGATCCTGCATTCAATCTTTATAAATGAATACTATAACATCCTAGATGATTAAGATTAGAAAGATAAGAAATACATTGTGATAGAGAATAGAGAAAGAGGTATCTGATAACTTGATCTCGTAGTCCTCCGGTTGCGTCGTGGTGATGATGTCAAGAGGGTAGCACGATGATGGTAAGGCGTAGCGTCGTCTGAAGATGTTGTTGAAGGAAATAGCATGAGAGGCATGTTGTGGAGTTGATTCGAAGTTGCGCTTATCCGCGAGAAGATATTCTAAGTGCGGTTCTTTTCGAGGAGATGAAAGTCGTGGGCCTGACGAAGCATTTCAGTATTCCTCGTAGCGATTCCTTTATGAATATAGATGTAGGGAGGTTATATCATGAGGATATAACAATCACGGTCGCTTGTGTTTCCGTATTTTGGCCTTAGATCGAAGGACATCAGATAGAGATAGTATTACTCGATAAATATTTGCAGGCATAAGCTTCTAAATAATACTGGTGAACTGGCATCATAAATATTTTTTCTTTTCGTTCTAGGAAAAACTACCTGTCGTGTTACAAGCCTCCTTGGTTTATAAATCTAGTTGCGCAGAGTGTGCATCAGAGAACGTGGGAATGACGTTTGGAGCGAAAGGTAGGAGGGTGGCTGAGCGTTGTAATGGGAGCTACCGTATCAGTACATAACCTGTTAAGCAGTCTTTATTTTAAGAACCTTCATTTTAGGAACTCACCAGCATCAATGGCTTTAAAATTTTAGGGAAAATATGACTTACTTCAAACGTACTAGTATGAGATTCGTAAAATTTTAAAGCAAAACCGATTTTAAACAATGATTTTGCTCGGATCTACTGATCTTTGTTAAAAGATTGCGAATCATCTTTTGTTTTGATTTGGCATGTTTTTCTTCGTACGATTATTCCCTTTTTTTCTGACGTAACGCTTTAGCTTTGTTCAAAGTATTTTTGGTAGTTGTATTCACTACGTTGCCTGTTTTGCGTTTGTCCTGACGATTTTCCTCTTTTTAAATACAGGGTGTCTCAAAAAAAGTACTTGCACTTCAAATGACGAAAAAAAGATTATTCGAATACAAAAGATGAATCTAATTGAAGAATCATGTTCGAAAATGTTCAAATTGGTGACCATATTAGTCTAGACAACGCTGATAACGCGCACCGAAGGATTTGCAAACGTCACGAAGCAGGTCAATCGGAATACCGCGACAATGTCTTTCAATTTCCAATTTTAACGCATTAATTATTTTTGGGTTGGTTCGATAAACATTTCTAGTGCTCATGGATGTCCGTGGCCGTCCAGAACGCTCAGCTTAAGCCATGGGTGGTCCCTTGGTAGGGGAAGAAAGAACATCTTTGAAATCCAAAAATAAACGAATTGCACACTTATTCATAAAAACCATAAACATATAGATATGAGAATAAGTAGCAAGGCGAAAATCACTACACGTAAAGTCATTTTTATTAAATAAAGTAATAATTCATCAGTGAATTAATTTTTTCCTCTGTTGGTTTTGTTTTACAGGGATTTTGATGAAAAGTGACTGTTTGTCCGAAACGTTCAGTTTTATTTGATCCATTTTTAGTAAAAATGACTTTACGTGTAACGATTTTCACCTTGCTTTTTAATCTCAAACTCAAAAGCATCAATGCTGGAGTTATTTTAGATTATAGATATGAGATTGCAGAGCATGAACTTCATCTGCATTTTTGACTGCTGACCAAGGTATGGAAAAACACTAGAGATATGGTAAGTACTTAATGGGTAATTTACTGATAGATTGAGAAATTATACTGATGAGTAACCATTTAATTTGGATAGGGATTTTAGGAATGTAAATTCGTTAAAATGATCATCATAACGAAAAAATAGCATGCAAGAACGCGAAATAAGCGTAGATAAGCGATTCATTTTGAACTGTTCAGAAGCAAAGCTAAAAATTAAATCTTAGACTTGTGAAAGTTTCTTACCGATAGACAGAGCTGAAAAGTATTGTCAGAGTAGTACACGTATCTGCAAAACTAAAGCAATCATCTTGCTTCGATTCAAAGACAAATTTAATACGTGGGTGTTGGGCATACAGATGCAGCAGGAACAAATGTATATTAGGTAATGAATTTGAAATGAAAGATGGCTCCATCACGTAGCGCTTGTAAAAATTGGACTAAAGTCCAGACGATAATTTTGCAGTGAAATGTTTTGAGGAAGCCAAAATAATTCCCAAACGTTGGACCCAGAGCAAACCCTTTCATAAGCCTTCAATTGGCATGCAGGGGAATTCATTAAAACAAAATAAATGAGCTATTCACGGTGAATTCTATGAGTGATTCAAAATATTTTCTAATCAAATCTAAAGTCAGAGAAAACGGACCAAAGAATAGAACATTAAAGCTAATTTCATTGGTTCCTGCGGGCCGAATCACGAATCACGGAAAATCAACTATTGATGTTTAACAAACTAAATAAAAGTTGTCAGTATCATAAATAGCAGTTGTGCAATCAAAGATTCTGACAGAGTTAGAAACAATATATATATACATAATGATAGTTTGTGGATTTAAAATTAGGAATTGGAATTTAGCCGTAAAATATACCTTACGTTATAGTACCGTTTGAAAATTGACCGAAATGGCAAAGATATTGAAAACTTTGATTTATGAATCTTGGGTAAGCTGTAAATAATACCACAGGCAATACCAGATGACGCAACCGTTAACTAAGTGCATCCTGAAATATATCTAAGTTTTCAGATTTCTAAGAAAATTAAACTCGTTTCCAATTCACAGAGAATATTTTGAATACATCTATGCGAGAATTAATTTGGTAGAATCGAACGAAATATTTTCCACTTTTTGAATGAAAATAATTTCTTCTGGTGCTCGACCGCTTTGCTTTTATCGGAATTGGTGCAACGAAATCTGGGTCACGTTAGGCTGTTAGGATTAGTTATGGCGTCACGATTAAAAATTGGTGAAAAATTCGCAAGTGGTTTAACGCACAAAATTATCGAGTAAGAGATAGACTGAAGCTAATCGAAAGCCTCGCGTAGGTAATCGTTACTAGGAAATTTTTCGTTTAAAGTGAACGTTAATGCTTCGAATCAGAGGAAAAATAAAAACTGATTTGATAGACCGGCTAAAAATAATCAAGGCCAAGTTAAGACGTATGCTGAGACTTATGGAATTAAAGTCATGCCTATGCCCAACAACACACCGATCACTGGGCCTGATCGAGGTATACCTAACGCTTCCTCCTTTCTACGCGAACTGCTGCTTAGCTCAGTGCAACATCCGTGTTTCCAAAACTGTTTTCGTAGCATCTATATATATCTTGTCCACTGTGTTTCCTTTGGTTGTTAAATTTTTATTTTTTATCAGCTTATAAATCACTAGTTAATACCTCTAAGGTGTAACTCTATCAGGTGTCGTTTTTACGTTTTATCAGAATCTGTTAGAAATGAGCCTATGCTCGAAACGTTCGAGCTAAATGTTTTTAAGATACAGTATTTCTCGATATTCTTTCGTCGATGAAGTAAGGGGACATGTAATTCTATCAAAAAATATGAGCAACATATCTAACTAGCGAACGCAATTTTGAAATATAATGTATTTAAAATTCAGGAGACGGTAGTAAAACCTTTGTTTATGATGACGGAAGTGACAGTTGAACTTTCATTCGAGACTTATCCATAATTTGACAAACAATTTGGTCAATCTACAATATTAGGTGAGCAAACTAATATTTAGTGATGAAGAGAAACAATTCAAGTACATTTCTATTCAAAAATAACGTAGCGTTTCATCCGTTTACATTCTTCAATTGATCTTGACTTCTTCAACTTTTTGAAGAACACTGCGCGTTTAACATTCCTTACAACATCCAGCTGGAAATCTTGGGTGGAAAAAATCATTACAGCTTCGTAAAAATACTTTGTACTTTCCCAACTATAGGAACCAGAGAGCGTTGTGTTGGTTGCAACCCGTCGCATCAATTGGGAACGGGAGGACTCGTAGTTATTGGACGGTTGCCGAATGTTATTCAAAAATGTGCTCCGAATTTTCAGTGTAGATCGTTCCCGGCAGAAGAGGGTTAGAAGACCTGAAATCATCCCTCACGATGTCACTCTCACTCTACAATTAAGGTTCTCGATATTTCTGAAAAAAGTTTTGCTAATAATTTTCTCCCTACTTGTAAAACATGGTCAACGAATTAGTTGACCATGAATCAACCAATGAATCAACCGTTTTTTTTTTTCAAACCGTTTTCTTCTGGTTTTGACACTTGCGAATATTCTGACAGTGTGTTTCTTGATGGCTTTATTTGTGCACTTAGGGTTCATACAGGGGGTAAATAGTCCAAAGGAATTGAGGGTCTGTTCTTCGGTATGGGATAGCTGTTACAAAGTGAAAAATAATAGTAATAGATACGCACATCACGACGTAAAGAAATAGAGGGTAATAATAGTTTCTGTTTTCTTAGGAAGCTGTTTAATGTTTGTTTATTGATAATAGTTGAATAGTACGAGAAATATTTTTGATTACATATACCTTTCAATCGATACCAATGTCATTAATCCACATTGAAAATTTTTTAGAAATATTTCAAACCGCCTAACGTAAACGTGGTGGTGAAAGTTAATCTCTTTACCAACACCAGGAGTATAACTTCTTACAACCGTTACAATTGACAAGGTGAAATATAACAATTGCACTTGACGGTCCGAATAAGCGCTATAACTCTCACGGCATCCTATGGAAACATTATTCTAATACGTGTTATTTTATTTTAGTTAGGGTACGTGTCTTAGGTGTTCAGTTCATTTGACTGAGGAGTTATTTCATGCGTGGGAAATAAGGCTCATGTTAAAAAAATTCTGTCAATCATTAAGTTTTCAGCAGCAATATCCCTTGACATCTCAAAACCCTGAGCTCACAGTCATTGTAAGGGGACACCGTCCTCCATAGCGTTCGTCTGTTGTATTACTTGCATTATAAACTTGGAATGACTTAGCGAAGTATGTTTTTCACCAAATATTTTGTTTACCCATGTTTTGTTGAGATATTTAAAAAATGCAATGTTGAACATTTCATTCATCAATTCTATGGAAATAAAATGGTTTACATTTATATTTTTTCCTTTATTAAAGCTATTCTTAAAATTATTGCAGTCTAAGAAGAATTACTAGTTTTATTGTTTGGTTCATTCAATTGGAAGTGTCGCTATATCTCGTGACGTAACGATATAAACATTTAGTCCCCACATTTAACGACACTAGTATAGGCCAGCGATTGATTAAAATATATCAATGTAGAAATTCTGTAAGCGCTGAACACGTGTAGAATTTTACTCGTAAGTTATTATGCTATTATGGTTTGAGCAACACAATTATAGTGCAGTACATAACCATTTTTCTTCGAAGCTTCAGCAAGGTTAAAGAACCGCATTACACATCGCTGATGGTACGATGTAGAAATTGAAAGCAGCCCGTTTGATAACTGGTTGAAGTAAAAGCATTGAAATTCACTTGTTGATTAGAGTGTGGGGCACCTCATGTGCAGTAGAATGAAAGTATGGAGGATTTTCGCTGAGATATTCTTTTGAAATTCACTTCAGCAAAATTTTTTTGCACCTAGGACAATTGTTTCGCTAAACAATTTCGTTCGATTCTGTCCGATCAAATCCTAGCAAAAGGACATTGATCTCATTCAATAAAATCTGTGAACGTTGTGAAAAAAACTCTTCGTTTTAATAACATCATCGAGCGTTACTTACCTCGCTGTACCTCCGTCTGTAGGAAGGAATCAATCCTTTGCAAAATAATGAAATGTTGCTCTCCATTCCCTCGGAAGATTTTCCCCAATCTCTCAATAGAAGGCATCCAATTTATTAGGATATTCCCGGAAGCTCAACTTTGACATGCTGATTTTTGATAACAGTGTGTGCTGATCTAGGACAGCTTCTACACGTTTGGGACTTGGGACCACAGGCGTATATATATAGTAGCCGTATGGCCAATAAAAGCATCGTGGCACATAGAATATTTGAATATCCGTTTTCTTCTGGTTTTGACACTTGCGAATATTCTGACAGTGTGTTTCTTGATGGCTTTATTTGTGCACTTAGGGTTCATACAGGGGGTAAATAGTCCAAAGGAATTGAGGGTCTGTTCTTCGGTATGGTATAGCTGTTACAAAGTGAAAGTTAATAGTAATAGATACGCACATCACGACGTAAAGAAATAGGGGGTAATAATAGTTTCTGTTTTCTTAGGAAGCTGTTTAATGTTTGTTTATTGATAATAGTTGCAGATATCCGATAGTTTTCGTAGAAAGTTTGAGGAATATAGTCTTAAAAGAATGAAACCACTGATCTGTGTTAAAATGATGCGGCCTCAAACTATTCTTCAAATTATGTTCACAGTGACGTTGATTTTTACGGGAATATAACTGCTGGTGCCCTGTGATAAGCGTTAAAATGTCTCAGCGTTTCAAATGTCTCAGCGTTTCAAATGTCTCAGCGTTTCAAATGTCTCAGCGTTTCAAATGTCTCAGCGTTCGCTGACGTTTCAGCGAGACGTCAGCATGTGTGTTGATACGTCAGCATGCTCGTTGAAACGTCAACATGCATCAAAACGTCAGAAGATTTAATGTGCTAACTTTTAATGACAGTGCAACAATTTTATAGTTTTAGAAAGACTTTTTTGATGAAGTTAAACGCTTTATTCTCCCTAAGGGCTCCCATCGAGTGTAAGGTCTAATTATCATACATACATAATAAAAAGTGATTAAGTGCGTGATTTAACGATATGCTTATGAAATGTCATTAACACTACAATAATTTTCTTTGTTTCCAGAGATTACAGTAACTCTTTCATGTATTACTTTCATGTAATCGTGTGAAACTGAAAAATTTAGCTTGCAAGATGGTTGCAGCGTTAGTGTTGCATCTTGGAAATATGATTTGTTGTTCTTACGGGACTTCGTTTAGATATGACTTGTCTTGAGTGATGGTGACGTATTCAAGAAATACGTGCTATTCAAAGGAGGTGCCTTGAGTTTCAGTGCTCCTTGTTTTATGGAGTGGAACAAAGATAACTGAGGGTGCTGGTGGAGTTCTGTCATTGATATTATGAAAATCGTCCTTGGTGTCGAGGCTTTGTAGTCTATTGATATTGTTGACTCCTATTCCATCACCTGTATTTTGAATCTAGAAGCACTTTCAAATGGCTGTTTAGTTCTTCGATTGTCATCTCGAGTGATGTCGTCGGTGGTGCAGAGATGCATCTGATGCAGCTTTTCTCAACACATTTTTGTGATGCGATTTTCACGCCTCACGATATGTTGCTTTGGATAACAAGAGATATTGTGAAGTGAATTCTCTTCATGAAGACTGATCAGTTTTTTGTGTTGCGTATTTTACATCTTCTTCTTGGGTATGTCCGTTAGTCAATTGTTGTCCGGGGACGGGTTTTGTGTGAATCTCCACGCAGTGGAGGTATTTTGTGGCGTGTGTTTGAGCTGTAAGATGGAATTCGAATATTTCTTAATGAAGATGCAGGATCGCTCTTCATGAGCTACGTGATGCGTGTTGAAAGAAGTATCGTGTGTATTTGTAATTGTGCAAATAGGAGCCTGCATCTTCAACTGCATAAAATTCTTGACAATCTAACCCAATAATACCCGTTGTGTGTTTATTTATATATTTGTTTAGTGTCCGCTTCTCAAGAAACATAGGATGTCTGAGTTTGCGATATCATGGATACTGAAATCCTCAGTATCACTATTATAAAAGGAGCCGCGTCCGTCCGTCCGTCCCTCCGTCCGTCCGTCCGTGTGACGTCCCCTCTTGATTATGGTATCCACAATACGCAATCGGCTAATTTTTAGAAATAAATAGAAATTTTCTATGGAGCTTTCTCTGTTGAAATTAATCATGTTGCTTTGATATTTTTAATTGTTAATGCAAAAAGAAATGTTTTAAATTCATTTGACCAGTAACCTGGCTACCACTTAGTATAAAGTCCAAGATTTTGGAACTTGAGTTATTGTTTTCGAAATTGTGATTTTCTTGAAAAGCTCCGAGGAGATGATAGACGACATTTCAGAATAAAATTACCGCAAAAGAGGCCACCATGGATAGAAACGTGCCCAACCGCAAGAGAGAAGTAGCAAGACTTTGACGGCAAGAAAAGCGCCGAAGACGATCGGATGAACAACGCGAATGGCAAGATGAAGCAATGCTGCTCGCCAACAAGAAGCTAGAGCTAAATTGACCCTTGACCGGCGTTTGGAAATTCTACGGAATAATGCAGAGCAACACCGAGTAGCTAGAAAGAGCTAAACACATGAAAGAAACGAGGAAATTCTTCGGCATAACGCTGGACAACATCGAGTGCCACGAGAGAATTTAACTCAAGAAAGAAGGGGTGAAATTTTTCAGATCAATCCCGACCAGCACGTGTCCACTAGTTACGTTAAAAGATGGCCTTTACATGCATCGATATGTTTGAATTGTACCAGGATGTGTTCGTTTAGGATAGTTTTGGTTAAATTAGGATAGGATAGGTCAGCATAGGTGAGGTAATATTGACACAATTTTTTACGGGTCCGCGTAGGAATTTCCACGGGCCCGAGGAATTTCCACGGGTCCTTCTACTACCTAAAAATACCCTTGGTTTATTTGTTTTGAGTCCGCATCTTCCACTTCTCTGTCATGCTCATAAAGATAGCCATAATGACCGTATCTGTGATGCGAGTTTCACCAGTGCGCAAGTACAATAATATTTTTTATCACGGGTACTGTTGGGATAGATACATTTGTTAAAGTCATCCACGTGTGTAAAGTTTGTTCAAGAAAGGTATTGAATTCCGTCATTTTTGGCGGGCCGTGCACGCTAGTTATAAAATAACATACATCCTTATTACATGCGATAAAATGTATGTGGTAGAAAATTTTTTTTTTACGTGTTACGTATACGGTGTTGTATGTTAGCTACCTATCTTCTTATTGCGAGTAGAAAAAAGTTTACTTACACGTTCGCATTGTGGTCTGATGGTTGCATTGGCGATGAAGTGGAATGCGGATGTTGGAGACGATTCCATCTGAGTTAACCTGCCATTTTCTTCTTTAAGTTCTTGTTAAATTTCCTCAGCAGGTGTGGCTCCTATATCGTTGTCAGTTGCTCATTTGTAATATTTTGTTTCATTTCTAGAACTTGAAGTGAATTGATATTTTCTTGATTGTTACAAACGAAGTCCTATAGTTAGAAGCCAGCCTGCCCGTAGGTGTGATGTAAAGCATTATTGTGATGCTTTGTGAGTTGTAGTCTGAGTTCGATATCGACCATTTTAGTACAGCTTATATGGGTGGTTGTTTTAGTAATTCATTAATTATGCAGTGTAGAAACGCAGTGGTTTTCGTGTTGGTCATAATTGGTGCTGCTTCATTGGCCTTAAGTTTGGAGAATGGATCAAATGAATTAGCAAGATGGGTCTAAATAAATCTGCGCTCAAGAATGAGGCATAGGAAATTTCGAGGGTGGGTTGAATGAACGAATTACAAATTGTGTACCATAAATGCAGTGGTCTCAGGTAGTGTACGGACGCTTTGAATAATTTGTTTTTCCCTCAGAATTCACGAACTATTGAAAATAAGACAATGAAATCCGAACACAATATTTATAATGTCTTCAAATGCAAGGATTTAAATTGTCAAAAAAACATTCGAGCAAAACTCAAGTCATTGGAAAATTTTCGCTACTGTTAAGTAACCTGACAGTGTTAAAAATCTGCATTCAAATTGTAAAACTGCTGGAATGACCCATTACTGAGAACAAAATAATAAATTCGTGACTCAAAAAGTTTTCATAATGTAAATCATGTACCCGGAGACATATTATTATCTTCATCTGGCAATTTTATACTTCGGTGTTTAGCCACTCATCATGACAGAAAGGAAGCAACTTTCTTGTGATTTGAAGTCCAAAATATAATCGGAAAATATGACTGTTATTACACCATTCGAAACCTACTTCTAAATTGATTGTGCCTCTGTGAACAGTTCATGGTGCAGTAGCTAAATTCAGAAATTATGGCACCAAAATCATTTGTTTTCGAGTCTGCCGTCCTGCCAACGTTGATGCGTGGCAAAGCACGAAGGTGTCACAAAAGTCCTTGCCGAATTTAAATTCACTTGTACGAATATTCAAGATCAATTACACGAATCAGAGATGAATGTCAGTCTCTTTACAGTTCCTAACATCTTGCATGGGGCTGAGTTGAACGAACGGCGTCCACTTAACGTACATGCCTTATTGAAACCTTGCCACCTAAAATGCCGTTTGAAGTTTGCGAGAGAAAAAGTAGATTAATTAACCATCGTCTGATGGGAGTAACTTATTGTAATCAGAAACAATGATTGAACTTCTGGGCCAAAACTGAAATAAAAGATGTTTTCCACAAAACCAGTGAAAGAAGTAACCGTAAGAACACCGACCCCGCAAACAAGCACGGCATTCTCTTAAGCTACGATGCGGAGTTCGTGCGGCTTGTGTTGGTAGTCTTGAAACTAATGTAATCGTGAATAAGGAAAATAATTTGAAGATTATCATTATTTTTTTCCAGGAAGATGCTGGTAACTGAGTCCAAGATGCTGTTGGATCTTTCAGTACGATCGAGATCCCAAACATAGAGCAAAGATTGTGATCAACTGACTTCAAAAGATTAAAATTAATGTCTTAGATTGGTCATCTCAGTCACAGAATATCAATTCGATTGGGAATATCTGATATTAATTGGAGACTCAGATTCACCAGAGAAAGCCAAAGAACTTGGTGGGAACGGAAACTCTATGCCATGCAGAATGAGCCAGTATGACTCCTGAATATTGTTTCACAATGGGTAAAATTATAACAAATGGTTGAAGCTAGCAGGGTTAAAGCATTCACTATTAATAAGTTCTACTCTGTCCGGCTAGTCGAAATTTTTTTTATGTATCACATTTGTGTTTCAAAATTTATTTTCATATGTATACTTACATTACAAATTTTGACCTCCAATTTCATTACCGTATTTGCCATAATTTACTCATTGTACACAGAAATAAAATATTTCGAAGTGTTCGGACACTTCCTGAGGACACTGTGGGGACTGGGAAATGAGATACCGGAAAGACTGGCTGCGGGTTAAAGGAGAAGAGCTTTGCTGGTTGCTCATTTAAATGCCATCGTTCCATCAGAAAATTTTGTGCATATGTTTGAACAGTAGCCCATTTAAAAATACATAATCATTGATTAAAAAAATAGATAACCCGGCAACGTTCCCTTCTTTAGAGAAGATGTCCTGGGGCTTGTGACGCAGAACAATAGTTCCTCGAGAGTCAATTCTTAGCCAAAATAATCGGCGATATAGGACAGACTGATTAACGATTTTACTAATTTGAGGCATTTCAGCTGCTAACCTTGTACACAACGTGAAAAACAGGATTTTAAGTAAAAGTTTTAAAACCACGTTTATCTTAAATTCTGATGGAGTGGTGAAATTTTTATCTTGGAGACACGCTCAAAATATGATCAGTGAAACAATGTGCTGCAGAGTGAGAATCAATGCATATCTTCATTACTATGTCATTTCGTAATCTTCATCATTTTCATACTTCGTCATAACATCTTCGGTAGTACCTGGGCTTGTTTTTTTAATTTTCTTTTTATAGAGGGTGGCTTGTACATGTTCTCTTCTCACGATCTCGTTTGCATGACCAACATTTGCGGAGTGAGATATAAACGTTTGCGTGCCACGTGTCCTAGTTATACCACCGCAATTTGAAAGGAATCAATGTGTTTCGACGAAAGCTTCGTATTCTTGCGCTCAAGAGACAAAATATTCATTACTTAAGTACAGCACCATCGGGACTCACACCCACTCACGTCAAAGAGATCAGGATGATGCAGAGCAGGGAGGACCTGCGCAGAAACGCGCGTGAGAAACAGTTTAATAAAGCACGTTCCTCGGCTGTAGCCTGTGTACAAGAGAGGAAGGTGAGATTTTCCTGCTTTGCAACCGTTACTGCCGCTACTATTTGAGCATAATGGTCAAACAAGAGGTGATTAAACTTATGTGTACCAGTAAATAAACTTTTTCTTTTCTATCCGTAAACGAAGGAAGTTTACATTCCACCAAGTAAATACAACACGTCATTTAATATCTTTTTCTCTTCCTTTGTGAATCAATGAATGCTAATATCATCACTAAGAGTACCCTGACGATGATTTCTAATTACCACATGGGCTTCTCGTATTTATGAAAAATTTTCGTGGGAAGCACATTTCACTTTACGCATTTAGAAGAGGTGCAAATGAGTCCGTTTTGTTCATCGTTGGTTTCATTTGGTGTAGGAATACGGCTTCTAATAGTCTCACATCCAGAAAATAACATTCACTAATGATTCAAAGTTATCCGCGGAAATTCGGTTATGAGGTGCAAAGAAATGGTCTCTAATACTGATTTGTGAACTGCTGGTAGACACGCTACCGGTACGGGCAGAAATCCTTCGGTCTTCTGGTGTGCGCGTCACCGAGCGGCGAGTGGCTCCCGCACTGCGCAGCATAACACGGACCGCACATGTCTTTATACGCAACGCAGCGTCGCGGATGTGCAGGGATTGTCAGGAATGCGGTAAAACGACCAGCATTGAAGTTATTGCTAAAAATAATTTTGAGATTTATCTGCGAATGTATTCGCATTGGGGTGATTTTCTCCCTAATAAATTTGGGGATGATGCTATTCATCCAGGAGAGTAACCATTCTACAATTGATGATCTAGATTTTTCAGAGAAAAAATGAAAGACTTTGAAAAGTCGACTTATATGTTATAATACTTTTTTTAATATTAAAATTCCTAGGTTTCCCTAATCGGTTAAGTTCAATTCTTTAACTACGAATGTTTTCGACCAAGCTGAGTGGAGACCTATTTTTGCCAAAATTTAACTCTAAAAATGTTCTAATTGATTCGTAAATGCCTCACACGTTGAACAAATATTCAAAGATTCTTCTATGTACAAGACAAAACATGAGATTGCCTCTGAAGAAGAAATTTATGGCACTATTAAATTACAGTCCTGACCCAGTGCACGTTTTCGTTCAGAATACGGTAATCTTGAAATAATGTTATTTATTGGGCATAACTGAAGCGTAGAATTATAAAGATCTTTGATATTTTAAAAAATTGCGTTAATTTAAAATCTTAAATACAGGGTAGCAACTTTAAAAAAAATATAAAATGTTGTAATGCCAGCATAAGATCATATATTTCTAAAATTATACATCAGCATGAAATTATTCCCGACTAGGTTTATCGGTAATTTTAGAATCTACTTCTTATTATGGAATGGAACATTATCCTTGAGTTAATATCAGCAACAGGGAATGCTTCTGTCCTAAGGCAACACATTTTTCCTGGAACTCGGAAATGGATTCTCCCCTGAGCTACATACATGGCACAAAAGCCCCTATATAGAACTATACATCAAAACACGACAGCACAAATCCTTTACGGGCGCTCCAGCCTCCGAAGGTCGGATTGTCGTACTTTTGCTCCACTTCTGCTCATCGCAGGCTGCTCGGTATTTCCTGGCGGGAAATGATTTTCAAAAATCAAATAACAAACTATTTCTACTCGCTGAACTCGTAACAATGTGAGTCTTTCTCACAACGAAAGGTGGCTATATGGCCAAATTAAAACCTCTGTTGAGTGATACTCAAACTGATTACATCTTCGTCCTATTGTCACTTTAAATGCTGGCTGTCAAAACCTGACTGCAGTTCGCTAGCTTATTTTTACTTGAATTTAATTTATTATTTGTCAATATCTATTTCGAATCCACTGCTCATGATCGAACTTCTGCCTTTCCCCGACTCACTACCACAAACCTTTATGATTTGGTGCAAGCTGTCAGCTAATTTACCAATATCCAAGTTAAGATTTACGCACGGCTGCCAAATTCTGAACAATGATTCGTCTCTCTTTGCCATATTTACGTTTTGTAATTACTTTTTATGTACTGTGTGCTACCCAATACGCAGTATATTAGAGCGTTATTTAAAAAAAAAATAAAACGTGAATGTACCTGCAGTGCATTGGCGTAAACACATACACTAAAATATATTTGTTCATATTTGCACGTCGGCTGCCGTGTAAGATTTAAGCGTATCGAAAATATACTGGAATTTACTTTTGCACAATAGAGTGACTCTAACTGCTAAATTGAATTGCATTGTGAGTTATTATTCCGTAACGTAAAGCGTTCTACAACTAGGAAATTACGGTAAAATTATAATGTTTTACGCAACTGCTTTGGTTCGCTCATAGTTATTAAAACTAAGCTTATTGATCTGAGTAGCGGCATTTGAATGGTAAGTTTTACCTGGTCAGTGCGATCATATAGTCTTCCGATACTGCTTTGTGCTCTCTTATATTTAATCAATGCCAATTTTTAGGTTTATGCATTCAATGGATGTGGCAACCTGACGTTCCTTACACTTTTTAGCCACATACATTTGGTCGACTGCAACGCCGGGCCGCTATCAGCCTCATTTGATTGTCCTGGGAATTTTTACCTCCGACGAGTTACCAACTTTACGTAAGAAGCACAGCAGTGGGTTATGAAACTTTGCAGCCTGCTGTTGCAGCAGCATCAGTATCCAATTACCAGTTCTGAAGAAATTCTTTGCCTTTAAGTTCAGTTCGCAGGCCAAGTTAGTATCACAGTTTGTGGATCTAGGCAGCAAAACTTTTTCCTTCTGCCCAATGGGAGGATTCTGGACAGAAGTAAGGTCTATTAAGTGAGCAGATGCTTCCTTATTCCAACTTTCATTTTCGTGGGATGCTTAAAAGTTTTTAGCCGTGATCATCAGAGCTTGTCCACCGCAGACTCCAACTTACTCAGAAAGGTTTTTGCAATTCTTTATAATGCTGCTGTTTGGATAGTTGTACGTTGAGATATATTATTTGACTTTTAGAAGCAGTACTGGAAGTTCAAGCAGTACTTACGACAAAATTCACTCTCCAAACTATTGCGACTATTTCTACAGTGAAAGAAGTAACGCATTCTTTTCACAATAGGGGAGAAAAATACAAATAAAATATTAAATAGCCTCGAATTCACAAGCGAAAATTCAATTGATAGAATCAAACGATTTTAATTATCGTTGTTAAAAGTCAAGGTAACACAACAGACAGCTATTGCTAGCGCATGCGCCAGCGCGCGTGGATGCGCCGCACAGAATGCACCACAAACGCGCGATGAACCCAAGTCTGGCGCTCCTCTGCGCACAACTGCAGGAATGTCTAGTCTGAATTGGCAGAGTTAACAGATGTTTGCGCTCCCGCAGAACTTTGGCCGAAGAAAGTAGGCGCATCGTATCCGACTTGAAGTAATTGGAACTCGCGTTCCAGCACCGCCTCTTAACTATCAGCGAGTCAGGTCGCTTGCGTACGTCGTCAGTGATATAGAGGTTCGGTCTGGCTGGCCAGTTAAAGGAGCTATCTGTTGCTTCAAACATAGAGGAACTGAAGCTGAATTACTTCATGGCTATAGAAAATTCTGTCTATTGCACTACAAATTGAACGCCTCTAATGAGTAATTGATTATACTTTCAGGTTGTTGTATGGCTCAGTACTCACAAAACACGCACATACCTTGAAATCAGCTATGGTAAAAATCAGAATATATTAAGCACAGTTATTTCTTAAACTGAATGAATAAAACTTTCAAAAGCCTCTGCCAAAATCCCAATTTTAACCCTAAAGTGAGTGTTCGATTTGCTGTTTCCTTTCACTGTAACGTACTAGATATTCGATGAATTTTCTATTAGAAGAAACTCGCAATGGTATCATACAAAGGATGTAAGTACATTATGGAAGCCCAATGGCATTCACTCCGCGTGATGCAGCACTATCGTGTATAAACGACATTTTCTTTGGCTGGAATGTTTTAGCAAATATTCTAAAGCCTTTAAACCGCTCCGCTTGATCCCACCGCAGCGTGGAGTTATCGAGCCGGAGACTTTTCAGTATTTTTTCTACCAACTATAGTCCTTTTTCTTCTGCACATTCCTGCTTTCAGCATTCACGCAGAATTTTCTGCATTTAATATTCAAGCATAAACTTAATCACAATTCAATGATTGAACTACTGTTCACAATGTGACAAATGTTTAGGTGAATTAATCGTGTTCTTACTTCGTGACGACTTGGAGCGTGTCGCGTTCAAGTATTCGTTGTTCCTTCCACCACGTGATGTAATTTGACACGGGTCATGAATTTTATGAAGGATTATGTTGATGAGTAGAGATACCAGCATCATGGGAGTTACGGCTCGAAACACACCGTTTGTTCACGTGAAACGTTGACACATGCAAAAATACGCTAAGAACAATTTCTCGCTCGTTTCTTGTTCCAGCTGCTTAATGCATTTGTTATATTTTCGTCCACTGTTGGCCGACTAAACTGCATAGGTTATATACTTATAACTCACATTCTAACATGGAGGTTGAAGTTAAAAAGAATGGAGCAATTGCAAGGACGTATCAGTAATTTTTTATTGAAACACGTCCGTAAGTAAATAGCTGAGCTGAATAGTGTTAAGTAGTTGAAATTTGAAACCGAGACCGTGAGGCAGGCACGGAATAATGGGCATGTCCCTGCATGAGTTCGACACTGTAGGTGAAAACTTTTAATGTTCAAGAAATCTTCAACGATTATTTTCTAGAAGAAATATAATGAATATCTCTGAAAACGTTCCTTTTATTTCGCATTCAAGAACCATCTTCTAATTCTATTGTGATAAATTTGCTGTTTCTTGAACCATGAATTGGTTCAAAGTATGTATGGTTTGAAAAGACCAAATAATGCTTCAAAGCTGTTTTAAGCCGGCTAAAACTCGATTTGTTTTGGATACTCAGGGCTTAGGTATGGGAAATGTTTTTTACTTTGCTCGCGTAAACGAAACGGGGTGCTTTCGTTTTTCATTTGTCTTTCAACCACATCATGATAGGTCTTTCAACGGCATCTATCTGGGAATTGTTATTGATTAATCATTCACTACATTTTTGATGATAAAAGTGCCTATATAAAACTATTTCCATTTTTACTAAATTATTGAATAATTAATTAGGAATGCTCTATCGTATTTACAAAAGATCTGAATTGAGGGCAGTAGTAGGATACAACTCGGTTGAGAGACGGAACGGTTGACGAGTGAAATGGAGTGGAGTAATTTTTAGAAACTTATTTGTGGGAGCCTGCATTCATAGCAAACAAAAGTTGGCTGATTTTTTATTTTAAGGGTGGAGGAAACAATGGTATTGCGGTGAGATTCAATGAAGAAACCTTTTCGTTAAACATCACTTGATCTTGAATTCCAGAAACAGGCACACGATGAATACGATCAGGAATCTGACATTCGTGGTAAATTTGATGAAAATGCGTTCTTTGTAGCAAAAATTCAACTACTATCAACGATAAATTAAAAAAAAAAATTCAACAAATTTTTTAGTGATAAAAAATAAATAACATAATCAAAAAATATAAAAAATAATAATATTTATCATAAAATTTAGAGTTTAGCTTCAAGCCATCATAGTGACTAACTGAAGATGCATTTTATTTAAATTTGTTCTCTTGAACTCTCAATCCTTTAGGATATCAAACTTTAGTGCATAGATATTTCTGGTGGATTCAAAAAATTTTATGAATTTGCTCTTGCATTTTGCTTTGTACTATAGTACACAGAGGAATTGACTAAGGGACTAAGTAATTGAAATTGGTACAATCTTGCGTTGAATGGCCAATGTGATGCACGGTGGAATCAAATGATCCAATTCTAAAAGCATTGTTTTCCAAACGTATTCCATTCGAAATTTCTCGCACATTTCGAGATTCCAGTGGCGTTAAGATGTCTTTTACGGAACAGGAGCCGATCCACTTCGATTGGCCTTCTTTGCGCTTTTTGTCCTGAACTGCGGGTCCGGGTCTAACCAGGCGTTCTCAGTGATTGGAAAATAATACAGTGTACATTAACAAGTAGCTTCCGTGTCAACATGGTTGTTGTTGATTTGAAAGTTGGCTCTAAATTATCTATAGTTATTCGTATTTTCCTCTAACCGTATTTGTTCTATTATTTCCAAAAAACGATTATAAGGGTTTCTATTATATCAAAAAACGGTTTCCCAAGCCGGTTAAATAAATTAACACGCTCATATTCATTTTAAATGTTCGTTTCCTCTTAAAACACAGTTTTACCCGAATAAAATTACACATGTTTTCTGTAGCTTAAATTTTGTGAAAAGTTTCACCGGAATTTTGGAGAATTTTACTTTGGCCACACAATTCTCACCTTGACGCATACAGTAAGGAAGTAAACCACGTGTTTAGTGCCGGGCTACCGCATAAGGAAGCACAAATAGCCAGAGATCAGATGATGTAGGAGCATAAATGAAAAAAATGTAACGACTGGCTTAGCTGAGCGCTGTGTAAGTTCAAACTCAATACATCACTTCGAATTTTTTATCTGGTCCACTTGAACTTCTCGAGTATCACATAATCATACAGTATGCAAAAACATCTCTATTACAGTACATGTACATTATTTAAAAATATTAAGGTTTTTAATTTTTGCTGTCAAATAGGTACATCAAAAACACTTTTTCCTTTGTTGCTCACATTTCTAAAGGAGAGATTTATCGACTAGAAAAATACAACGAATGAAAGTATAACTTATACATTTATATGAAAAAAGTGCATTACACACACACACACATATGAAAACCATAAAATCAATCATTAGCTCACGCGCACTGCTAACCAGTAAATTGTTGTAATAGTAGCAATGAAAATTCACTTATTAACGATGCAGAGGATCAACGCAGCTTTGTTTGGTCAAAGTAGCTGCTGAGATACTTATGACGCATATTCCTGGCGTGCTCAGAGCTGGAACTACGTATACGGCAACTCAGTGTCGCCATACAAATCATCTTCATTAAAGGCATTCATTCAAAGCGATTATTGTTTAGGAATAGTTCCCATTGCAATTTATTTCTAGAATTTTTGAACTCGCGTCACCCTAACATCAAATTTACTATGGAGTCCGAAAAGAATAATTGTCTCTCATTTTTAGACGCTACTATAATACGCAAAGAGAGTAGGTTTCTAAGTTCTGTTTTCCGTAAGCAAACATTTACTGGGTTAGGAATTAGTTTTTTTCAGTTTTTGTGCATTCTTCTTCAAATTAAATAGCATCAAAACATTGTTGTCAAGGGCCTATCGTGTGTGTTCTTCATTTGAAACTATGCATAAGGAATTTGAATTTTTAAAATATTTGTTTAGCAATAATGACTTTCCTTCACCACTAGTTGATTCTTGTGTTAAGAAATTTTTGAACAGGATTTTTTTTACCGATGTAACTCTACCTACCGCTCCTAAAAAAGAACTCTTTTTCTCGTTTCCGTTCTTCGGTCACCAATCGGAGAAACTTAAAAAAGACCGTGTCATTCTTCTTTCTAAACTTTTTCCGCAGATTGATTTTAAATTAGTGTTAGTCAATACGTATAGAATAGGATCATTTTTTAATTATAAAGATAAAACATCCAAAGGTATGCTCTCATCTGTGATTTACATATATAGTTGCGCACAGTGTGCGTCGGAGTACGTGGGCTCGACCACTCGAGCCCTCAGTATTCGTGTTGCAGAGCATGCCAGCAGGAGTTTTAGAACTAATCAGTTACTTTCTGCATCTTCCCACTCTTCAGTCCGCTCTCATGCAGAGAAGTGCGACATTCCTGTTAGATTAGGTGATTTTAGAGTAATTTCCGCTGCATCAAACCAAAAAAACCCTCAGCATTTTAGAATCTCTCCATATTTTGAAAGAAAAACTGGTTTTAAATGAGATGCAATCGGCCTTTCCTCACTAATAACGTAATTTTAATACCGAACATTTTTATTTTGTTCCTTTCATATATGTTTGCTTTCTTCGTTCATGATCGATGTAAATTTTTGAATAGTTTTTTCGACTTGTTTTCAGGTTGATAATGACCCTGGTGGTCGAAACGTTCCAGAAATTTTTCATTCATTGACTTTCCTAAATAAATAATGAGATCTAAGACGTGTATCTTGGCACTTTTATTTATAATCTTCATTAAATTATTAAATAATTATTATTAATTATTCAAATACGCTTTTCTCTAGCTTTAAATACTCCTAGAAGTGTATTTAGAAGGTCATGGACACAGCATCAACTGCTGTTTCGTATTTTTCAAATTCTTCATTCAAATTTACTCGTCAACTCAAGACATTGTACTTCGAAGTAGAACCCGTCTCATTCTCAGAAATGAAAAAAAGATGAATTATTAAATCCTTATGGCTAGAAACATAAAATAAAAGCGAGATATTTTGTTTTTTAACTCGTGAGCACCGCAGAACACATCACCATCTTTTTATCACTCTAGTTTCTTGGACGCGTAACATTTCTATTATTTTATACTGTTTTAGAGTCTACTATCGTCCCAGAAAGCTGAATTACTTCCCGGCATCAGAGGCCTTTTAAAATGTTTTTGTGCACAGCACTTCGTTAGTTTTCGCTAGCGAGGAAGAGAAACAAAAGAGGATTCCCACCTTACTGAAATGATGACTCGAAGCACTGCATAGGCTGGGCTTCTGAAGTTCCCAGGATTTTTCCTTGCGTAGATGAGCTCGCCTGATAATTTATTCAAGTACTCGGTAATTTTGATAATTGTTTGGTGAGCAAAAACCATTTTCTCACTATTTGAGATGTATCATAAGATACGATTATCTATCAGATTGAACAAACGTATTTCTGACAAGCTTTTTTCAACATGTGACAACAGAAAGATGTCTCTTCCGGCCCATTCCAGGCGATGTCTCTGGACGTCTCAGCATGTCGTCTTTATGGTCCTTCTTGATGTTTCTGTCTAGTTAGTCATTTATTTCTTTGACATTTACTGGTTGCACCGTTTTTTCTCTTTCCTTTCAAGAGTTTTGGTGCTCTGCAGGATGAGAGGAGGCTTCTCTTTGAGAGAACATGTCCTCGTCAAGACCATTGTAACAATTCAAATTTAAGTTTTGTTTCGCTTCTAAGAATGTAGACGATATCAGGGTTTTTTCCTTTTTTATTGACTCTGAAATAATTTTCCACCAGTAGAAATATGGTATTGAGTTGATGCTAGGATGCGATAAAGAAGGATAAACATCGTTTAAATTTTTTTAACGAAACATCGTGCAAACTTTCGTTCAATATTTTGTTTAAACATCGTTTAACTTTTTTTTCATCTTATAACATTTGTTCCATAAACCTTGGCTGTGTTTTCAATGTTAATACTAAGTTTTATTCCGAATATGGTATCAAAATTTTTGCTCCCCTATCTTCAGGAACATTTACCTATAGAGTATGAAAACTTAGGAGGTGTATAACGAAATGAACAAGGACTCCAACCATTGCAAAGGCCTCAGGCAAATAAATTTTAGGTGAGGTTCGATAAACATCTAATTATTAATGCACTTCTGGTGGGACTGAGAGAACCCTTTGTCTGAATAGCAATCAAATATTTGTAATCAATGGCTTGTTTTGTTTTACTGAGCTGTACTAGGTGGTATTGAAAAGCGATGTAAGAAATAACCCTTGTGAAATTCCCGGAACTAAAGTTGTTTGCATTGCAACGTGTGGCTTATCTTTCGTATTGTACAATAACTGATTTTGATCGGGAAGAGTAGGGTGGATTTCTGTCTAAGGAACTCCGACATTACAATACGATTCGATGGGTTGCATCTGTCATAGTCACTGTGCAGCGGAGGTATGATATGAGTGGAATTATGAAGCGCAAGGTAATCAGCAGGCATAGCTGCGATTTCTAGCTGATGTTCGTGAGTGTTGCGCCTCAGTACTCGTTTGACGATCGTTTTGATTTTGTGTCAACGGAACAAGCTCAATGAATGATTGACCAAACATGGATTCATTATAGAAGCAGAATTAATTAATTCACTGATCATCATTACATTTATCGCACCTCGTTTTCCGTCATGTTCATTCCTAACGAGTATCAAGTTTGCTGAAAAAATGTTCTTGTATGAAGAAGAATTTTGCTATAAATTTTTTTTCAAAGCATGAATGTCTTAAG
This sequence comes from Morinoia aosen, assembly GCA_030386875.1. Taxonomy (NCBI): domain Eukaryota; kingdom Metazoa; phylum Arthropoda; class Malacostraca; order Amphipoda; family Talitridae; genus Morinoia; species Morinoia aosen. The sequence continues at coordinate 69,204,621 of CM059557.1, forward strand.
CTTAAACTGAACCTGCGCGCGCCTTATCATGTTCATCATTATTTACACCTGTATATGTGAACGTTAAAGGGGAACAATATTTCAAACGTTTAGTCTGTTTAATTTTTTTATCTATACTCTGAAACAGTTATGATTTTCACATAAAATCTAAACAAGCACGGGAAAGAAAACAATGTTTTTGATGCTCAGCCGCCAGTAACATTTAATTTTATGCTATTTGGAATCGAGGCTACCTATTAACATCTAGTTGCTGCTAACTCATAGCTGACACGTTCTTCAGATATCATGTTTTGAACTATATTTTTCCACAACTTTAATTTTCTCCTTTTGTCAGTTCCAAAAACCTAAGTTCGTGAAAGTTATCAGCACAGACACAACAAATACTTTGTAGAAAAACAAGATCATTTTAAAGTAATTAAAGGTGAAAAATACGAAGGTCGCTTGCATTTTTCGTATTCGAATGTATGGCTTAGGAGCACAAGCACGTGCTGAGTACAAAGAAGAAACCCAGTCTTTCACTACAACAAAAGAGCGGCAGTGCGTGAGCGCCGGTGCGCTCCCTACCTAGTTTCTTTCTCGCACTTGTACACGTGCTCACGGCAGTCGGTGTCGTTGCTGCTGGAAAGCTGGAAAGTATGAAGTTTCGTACGATGGTCGCAAGTTTTTCATATACAACGGTGTTATGATCTTCTCGTTCTGTGTCACTGTCGTCAAAATTGTACTACCTCTTAGTTTTCGTTTTTTCGTAATTCATTCGATTAGTATGTGCAAATATGACGGTAATATCATCCATATCCTCAACCTGGAATTAATTCTTATAAGGTGAACTCGTTGTAATCGTTCAAAATCTAGCATTTTTGAAGAATGTAAATCACTAATTTTTCTCACCAAAGATTAGGGAAATATTAACTTCAAATCTCTGTTCTCAGCAATGACACAGGTTCTTCATATCGAACAATGCATAACATTTTACATTTAATTAAATACACACACTTATGCACTCATAAGAGATACCGAATATTAAGACTAAAATTTCTTGCATCTCAAATTGAGTTAAGGTGAAAATGCCGAGTGGGTTTATTTCTTTAGGTTTTCTTTTTCCTACTTCCGGAATTGCGTCTTTCATCTCTCGATTGAAATCAGAAGTGCACCCCAATTATGTCAGCGAATGAACGCTCAGTGTAGAATTTCTTTATGAACAAAAAAGGAGAATATCCATGGAGAAAATGTCTCCTTCACTCGACTGTCGGCGGCGGGAAAATCCCTAATTGGAGTACTAGGGGGAGTTCCTATTTGAAGTACAGCGGAGGGTAACATCCCTGAACGGCAAGTCAGAGAATGAAGTCCACTTCCGTCTTGACTAACTCTTTATAAACATACGGAAATGACCGGTCATCGCGCTCGTTACCCAAGGAAAGTTCCACTCGCAAGAGCAACGTTCCACGAGCTGTTGCAGCGCCCCAGACGGGGAAATATGAAATGATTAGTGTACAAGTTTATATGGATTCATCCAGTAATGTTTAATCATCTTCTATTGTTCAGCAGAGAGAGAGAGAGAGAGAGGGAGAGAGAGAGAGAGAGGGAGAGAGAGTCATGGTATTCTGTTCATAATTGTCTCCGTACGACTAAAAGATTTATCGTTAAATCTTACACGTTACTTAGTGTATTTCAGAAATAAAATCACTCTACATTTAAATTTAAAAACTACGTGTGGCTAATGAAGCGGAGACCCTTCTCAGATGCAAGGAATTCATTCACACGCACAGTTTTACAACTTTTTGCAGTCAAAGGGAAAACAAGCGTTGCGGTGCCCTTAGTTTTGATGATTGTCTTGGGTCGCTTAACTTCTGAGTTACTCGATATTTTTTTCATTTATACGAAATTGTTGTCATTAGCTTCGAAAACTCAACATTTCGAAAAAAATGCGTTATAATATCAGTTATAAGAAAGGAATGCTGCTGACACTAAACATACTTGTGGGTAATATAACAAACAAGATGGAAGAAAAATGTAAAGAATTTTTTTCGAATCTTCAGCAATAGTATCCAGCAAAAACCGTGTACTACAGTTCGCCAAGCGAGATATTACTGGGCCGCCACATTTAGATCTTAAATTTTCGACCGAAATACCGGACTCTGACGTGAGCGTAGTTCACATGACGGACAGCTGAGTGACGGCTCGCGGTTAAATTCGTGCTAAATAAAGTGCGCCGAGCGAGTGCGTCTCCTTTTCAGAGCGTGATCTTTTGTATTGTATTTTCGCTGCGTCAGGAATTTCTCATGGTCAGATAAGCTCGATATTTTTCATATTCTTGTAGTATTCTTGAAAATATACGAAGGAAATTTTCACTGGGCTACGTTTCCTAGTAATTGTTTTCGGAAAATTTCGGAGAAGTTTCCGAAAGAGGAATAAATAAATATAAAAAAAAGATATGTCAGTCTATTATGAACCCAATGGCATACACACCATGTTCATATTTATTCAGACATATTTCTTAACATGAAAAAACTAATTTCATAACGCAAGAGTTAAATATGTGTATATAATTAAAAAAACTGATATTCCAATTTTATTCTGAAGCATTTTTCTACGCTCATATAGCGTTAGTTATAGAAATTCATATTATCAACTTGAAACGGGAAAATAAATACTCGGTTCGGGTTTTTGTGGGATATACTGCATTGTAGAAACAGAACCAGCATGAAATAGAGAAAAATGGTTGACACTGTAAGACACAACCTCCTAGCAGACAAGGCATAGTTCTCACCTTACCGCCCCTCAAAATTGTGAAACACCATCGAAAACACTTCCCAGTGACCATGAACCAATAAAAAAATAAAAGGAAAGAAGCAAAGCGACCCCCGAACTCCCGGTCACGGTTCAGATAAAAATGGGAACCTCACGAGCAGGTGGGAGATATTTCTCACAGTGGAACTGGAAGCCTTGCGATGGTTGAAGGAAATATGATGATTAATGGATAAAAATTCTCAGTGAAAATTGAAAAGAGTCAGGCGATGCTCTCTACCGTCTTCTTGATTTGCTCATTAAATATGGTAACGACCCAAAAGCATACTACAGAATGTGGTGAGAAATGGTTGAAAGACAGTGTAGTAAATGGTTTGCAGTGGCCAAGCCAAAGTCCGGATCTGAAACCTATGGAATATTTGTGGTGAATTTTTAAGAAAAATGCTAATGCAAAGATCCCTGAGAATGTTGAACAATTTGATGATATGGTAAAGTAGGAGTGGTTCAATATTTGTTTTGATGTTTGCAAACACAAGTAGTGACCTACGGAAAACGTCTGGAGACAGTGATTCAAAATAATGGACTTCGAAATGGGCTACTGAGATGAACATGGTGTCTATGAATATAACATTAATGCTATTTTTGTACAGAATTAAGCTAAAATATTAACACTACATAAATGTAAATTGAAAAATTTCAGGTAAAACTGTATGTAAAGTGAGATAAAAAGGAAAACCAGTATGAAAATATACATTTCTTGTTTTTCTTTTTTAGGCAAACGTTTCGGAATGTTAAATTCCATCTTCGGTGCTGAAAAAACATACAAAGAGGTCAAAAATATTCAAATATAGACAAGTTCAATACAAACAAAAAATAAGTAAACAAACATATCTATAAAACTTCAATTCTATTTCTCATTCAACTGCAGTAAAAACGATCATTCTCATTGGCTCACCTACCCACCCTTTCACAAGACCTTACATTCATACATTTAGACATAGGGACCTTACAAACAGACGCGCGCAAGCACACTCCACACACACACACACACTCAGAAATATGTCAGTAGATTGACGCAATGTTTAGTTTGACAGCACTCAAGTCTTTATTTAAGTCAGGTTCATGGGTAGATATGAATAAATATTCTAAAATGCGAAGATCCAGGTCGTTGTTGGTGGTACACAGAGTAGAGAAATTATTTGTTCTGAAAGCATGATTGAATTGCTGACAATGACCTCGGATTGACCTCGTAAATGACCTCGTAAAAACATATATAAATAACGTAAAACATATATAAATATATGTTTTTACGTTGGTTCTCCTTTTTATCTTGCGCTTGAGATTCCCTAAGAATCGACCAATTGGAATTATAATAAGTAAGTAGAGTGTTAACGAAGAATAACAATTGCATTGAAACCATGCTGTTTTCGCTGTCTTTCCAATAAATTTTATCCTTACATTCATCGGAATTCATTTTCTACGAAAAGAGGATCAAAACTATAGGAATAAGCTAAACAACTTGTACTTGTATTTGAATCGTTTTTCTGACTCGTTTTTCTGAGGTTTGCGATGTAGAATAAATAAGGACTCAATAATATAAGAGTCAACAAGGATGGAAACTAAGGTCTTCTTGTTGTGACAGAAATATTGCACTTCTCGGTATGGAAGACTTTACAGAGGAAGATTAATGCGAATCCTCCATACCTGCCAGCTTAGCTACGCGAACACGCAGAGCTTTCGTGGTAGAGCCCGTGTATTCACCGCACCCAGCGCGCAACTACGTTGATAAATAATACAAGGGAGCGCGCTTGGGAAATTCGTCTTCGTAGTTGTAAAATGAGTTAATTCACTTTTATTCAATGAAAACTAAATGGGAATCGATATGCATGGAATGTACGGATAAAAGTCGGATATGAAATCCTCTTTATTTGCGATTGTTGTCCGAAATAAGGAAAATTCAAAAAAATACTCTTATAACAACAGTAGGCATCGATAGAGTGATATAAAATATCCAATTCAAGGAATTATTCGCAGCATTTTCAAAATGCCTAATCGGAAAATTATTTGGACGCAAAATACTTCCTAAAAGTTAAAATTCCTGATGAAAAATACGAATAGCCTCTACAGTAAAGTTATGACATAAATTTCGAATTTAAAAGTACAAAACTAAAAGAAAGTTTATCTAAAGCCCGTGAAATTACTCTGGCAAAAAACTAAGTTGCATAGGAAATTTTACGTCTCCGGTGGGAATTTGACTGCGTCAGAAGTTGTGTGTCTCTCCATATGTTTGCCTGTTGTTGGCAAAATCATTTTTCAATTCCTTACGATAACAATGAGAAAATATGGAAAAAAGTCTGCAAATATTTTATCTAGATATTTAATGTATATTGACTTCCATTTGTTGGCATTTTGAATAACAATATTTGCTGTTGTTGAATTACATGAGCATTACAAGAGTTGAGCAGGCGAGTGGATGAAAGAGTGCTTGGATGGTTTGGGCATGTTGAAAGAATGAATGTTGAGCGGCTGGTGAAAAAGATATATATGTCGGAAGTGAGTGGTCTTCGAGCGCGAGGTAGACCACGGATGAGTTGGATGGATGGGGTGCGACGTGCTTTGTATGAGAGGGGTCTGACTGTGGACGTGGCGAAAGGGATGGCTGCGGACAGAAGTGAGTGGGGGCAGTGTATAAGGAGGTAATTTTATTTTTGACGCGGTACTGGAAGCTGCCCGCGTGTGGTGGGGTTGACCTGTCATGTGCGGGGGGAGGGGCTGCACTCAATGAAGCGGTCGGAGTAAACCAGCTGTGGCTGTCGGGCCTGACTGTGGAAGGTGGTTGTGCTGGGCTGCTGCTGCTGATCCTGGCAGTTCAGGTGCGGCCAGTGCTGCCTCTCTCGCCTCCTAGTGACTAAGTGTGGTGATTGTGGCCTGCTGTCGGCTACCCTCCCATAGGGAGGATAAGCCCGGTATATGTATGTATGTATGTATGTATGAATTACAAGAGTATCTTCCTAGAAGCAGGCATACCTCTAGGAAGTTTATTTTTGTAATTTCAGAGATTAGTTTATTCAATTTTTATTAATGATTACAAATCGAATTCAGTACACATGAAATATCTGGAAAGTAAATATCAGAGTTGCACACTGTGTAGTGTGTACGCTGAATACGGAGGCTCTACTACAGTATTCAAGTAGCGCAGTGTTTACCGTCCCCACCCGTTTTCTATATGTTTTAGTATCGTTAAAAGTCTTGCAGTCTTTGCATTCATCTTATTTTCCCGTCACATAAAAGTCACGAATATTTTATGTCAGCGAGATGTCATAAGATCGCTCATACTCTAAAGTTGTTATTTAATTTAACATAGAAGGACTATAAAATTTTAGCATTACTCCTTTTTTTACTTTCCATAAACAGCTGAAGTTTCGATAAGTTTTTATGCTTTGCTTCTTGCAAATCCTAATTATAAATAAAAGAGCAAAGAAAGTCGCTTTTAAATTCAACATTCTTATTAGGACAGTCTAATACTAAAAGAATAACGTTTCGACCTGTAAGGTCATTTTCAACTTCTGTTGATAGAAAATCACAAAATCCAGTCATTTTTCAAGTAAAATGTTAGACGATGAAGAAAAAAAAGCATCATGCTAAAAACCGAAAAATACCCACTGAAGTTTCCCCTACGCAATCGAAAGAAATGCCAATTTTTATAGCATCTCGTCAGTGTACCTAAGTTGGTTCATTACTTTCAGTGATAAGGAGAACACTAGGATTATGATAGAAATAGGTCTTTGAGTTATTTTTAACTTTCAGTATTCAAGCACGGTTTTAACTTCATAAGAATCATTATTACATTAGTGCAGCATTATAATGCGCGATTATCCAGGAGAACAGAGCCAGGAAACTTCAATGGATGCTGCAGAACTTGGCGATGGAGCTATTGAAAAGCATTCGTGGTCAAATTAGCAGCGCGAGGGCGCGCTATCGAGCTGAAATATCACACAATGTCGCTGGCCGTGTCGTATCTGCTAGATTGCCTCGTTGAGCCGGTGCATCAGTGAACGTAAACCTCTGCATTGACCATTGCTTCGCTTTCATGCGTTTCGTGGTCGATTAGCATTTCCCAATCCTACTTAATGCAGATTGATGTCTAGTGTGGTTGCAGTCCTTGCTTTGCTTAAGGTTTGTATTGGTTTTGAGAAAACGACATTACTCTTTTTGCTTCATGAAGAGTATAGGACACAATTTATTAACACGAGTTACGGTACAGCAAATAATTGGTAAACTGACTGCGACAGAGCAACTCGGTAGTTGGTCAATTTACTTCAGAGCGTGTGAGAGCAATGCGTCTCGTTGACGGTCGACGGTAGAATGAGAGGAATGTGGCTTCTTTGAAGCGAATCCATGAAGACGAACTCGTTCAGTTAATTCTCCACGGGTGATTAACTCGAATAAACTTTTGGCTGAATAGGAAAAAATATTTCACTGCATAGTGAAAAAAGTGAGGGAGTGCCGGGGATGAAAGTGCCGGGAATGTTTATTTCGTCTCCTTAGTACCTCAAACCTTTTAGAGAATTCAGGAAGTCTTCCGTCAAAAGTTTTGAGACACTTAATCAAAGCTGAATATATCAAGAAGGTTATGAATCACGTAATTGCCGTCTCATTTGGATGTTCAAAAATTTGTTAAGACCATGTTGCCCCTAAAAGTTAGTATATAGAACACTTAACTCTACAGATGCAGATTGAAATGGAGAAAATTTTTAATGCAAATGCAGTAGATCGCACAACTTTCTTTATCACTACTGATACAAGCTGGGTAAAACTTAATGCTAGTTAACTGTTCGGGCCTGCGCGAACATTATTCGGAGGAGGAGCAGCAGTCGTTTCCTCCAACTTGCCCGTTCCTTGTCTCGCAAAAATCCTCAAAAGCAGTGCCCGCGTTCCTCTCGACGGCTCGGTGGCGCTGCGTGCGCAGCGTTGCACGCTGGCCAGAAGCCTGCAGCTGTGCCCAGCGACAGAAGAGGGGAAACAGAACTGAATGAGCCTCATAGCAGCCCGTGCGCTGGTTATCCACCTCCAACAAAGGAAAAATATGTTCTTTCAGAGTCATTTATTACATAAATTTTGAAAGTTCTATTTCAACACGCAGGTATACTGCAAGTATTGCTGGTATTGTTGTGCTGATATTGTAGCCAGCTATTGCTAATTTTGTAACCCCGCCCATATCCAATATTATAAACCAGTCTCTTTTCCTAGGCATTTTCCCGAACTCCCTCAAAGTTGCTAGAGTAACCCCTATCTTCAAAATGTTGAAAAAAAATGTGTAAACAACTATCGACTTATCTCCGTGCTACCAATTATTAGCAAGGTATTCGAGAAAATTGTATATAAAAAGTGTACTCTTATTTCGAACAAAAATCATTTCTCTATGGTAAACAATAAGGCTTTCGCTCTAAAAAATCAACAACACAGGCTGTATTGAATCATTTACAATTCCTTCATTCTAATTTAGAAGATGAAAAGCCTGTCTTCTCTGTTTTTCTTGACTTTCGAAAAGCATTCGATTGTGTGGACCATAACATATTATCCTCGAAACTACACTGTTATGGCATTCGAGGGGTTGCCCATGGTTGGTTCGGATCATACCTAACAAATCGGAAATAATACGTTGTCATTGACGATGCAAAATCGGACCCACAGACAATTAGCCATGGAGTTCCACAAGGATCTGTCCTTGGGCCTCTCCTATTTCTGATTTTCATCAATGATAGTTTTAAATCTACATCGTTTTTCAAATTCATACTTTTTGCCGATGACAGTACGCTTTCTGCAGTCCTTCCGAACCATAATCCCGCTCTGATTGCGGAGAGTATAAATAATGAACTTCATAAGATTTCATTGTGGCTCAACTTACAACATAAGCCTTAATATCGATAAAATAAAATATATTACATTCACATACAAGAAAAATATATCTCTCCCCCGCATAAAATTAGAGAAGGTGAAATCGAAGAAACAAACTCCTTTAAGTTCCTGGGCATCATAATAGATGAACATCTGACCTTTAAAGAACACATTGCTCATATTAGTTCTGAATTATCAACATCCATCGGACTCCTAAATAAAGTTAAAATTTTCATGCCTGAAACGGCTTTGCAAATGCTCTACCGGACGCTCATTTCACTATACTTGCAATACGGAAAAGAAGCATGGTACGGAACTGAAAAAATACTAATATACTTTTTACTCTGCAAAAAAGAGCCATTAGAGCGGTAAAGAACCTAGAATATAATGCTCACACAAATGATTCATTCAAAAATTTATAAAAACTTAAACTTTCGGATCTCTACAAAATCTCCATCTGTAATTTCATTTACAAAACATTAACAAATGATGGCGACAATAGCCTATAACAATTATTAACTGCACAAATTGGACATCACGACCATTTAACCAGAAATAGAAGTAAATTCATGCTTCCTTTTTATTCATTGGCCCGGTCGCAACACAGTATCCTATTCGTTGGAACTAAAACTTGGAGCTCAATACCTGCGGAGATCAGTGAAAGTAATTCTTACAAGGTATTCAAAAGAAATCTTGAGTCTCACTTCCTATCAGAATACCAGTCGTGTAAGATCACTAAGTCAAACCTTGTCTCCTACATGTAATTTAATCCTAATAATGTAATTTGACATGGTTAATATCACCGATCTTCTGTCTGCTCATATATCGTTTATCGAATATACTATTAAATCTAGTCCATATATATTGTGAAATGAAGCTTCAAATATCAAGTTAAATTATTCATTGATCAGTCAAATGCAAAACTAGGTTAAGTGAATTAGGTTAAACACTATTGTACACCTTAGAATAACGTTTATGTTAGGATGCCCTAGAAGTCGCTGAATTTATTCGGGCCCACAGGCAGCTATACTCAAATTTGACCATTGTACTAGACATAAGAAACATTCTACCTCTGTATCACCTGTGGTAAATAAATTGCTTCAAATTGTTTAAATTGTTTAAACGCACACTACTGGGCTGCAAAATGACAAGGTTGCATGCCTGTATTGTATGTTAAAACTGTTGCGGAATATCGCCTTGTATATTAGTAATATGCAGTGTACCAACAATTTCCATAACATTTGTATTACATGCTTCATTTGTTGAACCTACAGCTCCTAAGTAAGCTGATTTGTCGTATTCTTACTAAAGTCAACTGTTCTCGGATTGGGTGAGGTATTATTTTATGTATCGTTTCTGTCTGTGAGCAGAGTACACGGGTTATGCCCGAAATTGTGAGTGACTTGAGATGTTAATTCCATCAAGAAAAAGTGTTCAAGTTTTTCATAGAATCTTTTTAGGCGCATATCAATGTTCACCAATGAATGAAGCTGATTTTAGCAGTGCGTCCGTTGATCAGTACTGTGAAGTTCATCCCTAGAAATGAGAACTTTGGTATTTCACCCCCCTCTCAGGCAAGTTGAGTGGACAGCTCCAGTTAGATTGGACGCTAGTGACAAATTGGCTCATTCGCCGGTGTTGTGTGCTTTTCATTTGGTTCTGTTACTGACAGTTTTTATTCGGGCGCATGGGGGAGCTAAGGGATCCCGACCCAAGATTTGTGACCATTATTTCGGCCTGCCCTCACTTATTCGTCAGATCTCGTTTTTGAGGACAACAACTGGACTTTTAGCAACTTTTGTTTTTCTCTCTGATTCAGGTGAGTATCAGACGGCCAAACAGTGAGTATTCATTGGGTTAAACAAAATTAAATTAGCAGTAACATGCCACAGATGCAGGTATATTTATTTCATCTTCTTTTGCAATGGATGTCTCACTATTTCTCGTCTATGGTTCCTTTATTTCATTACAATTCGAGTGCATTTCATAAATAGTAAATCTTAGTAATTCATTTTTATACTTTAACGGACTTTTTTTATTCTTCTATAAATTTTACTCTGCACTCTGTGAGGATGAAGGGAGTTCCTTTGTCAGATACATTAGCATCAGAATCTCGTAAGTTTGTGATTTCTGAAGGTATTTCTCTCACGCTAAGGACATAGTCTTGCGCTTTTGCACTTTGTTGTCTTAGTTGAATAGCATCTAAACTTTTCAGGCCTTAGGGTGCACTTTTTCTATCAATCTTGGCCCTATAACGATTAATTTTAAATATGTCCTGTTCACATGTTTATGGTACCATTTTTTAAAAAGTCTCTAATTTCATCAATCGTTTTTTGTCCTGATCTATACCCATTTTTTACTTTTTCGACTATTTCTGAATTTTTTTACCCACTTTTGCAATATTTCAACTCCGTATCAACCGTTTTTAGAAGCATTACTTTACTTTTCAATACGAAAACGAATAAATTTGAGAAGGGTGTGTGCCACACGGGTGACGATGAGTAACCTCGTCTCACACACCATAAGCAGGAACTGCTCATTCAACTCGAGGTCTAAAGTAGTCTTCTGTATCTCCCACAAAACACCGTTTCGATGTTATCTTAATATCTCTGATACAGATTTCTGAATGGTATTTCGTGTAAGCTTAAAATAATTCTATTTACTAACACAAATTTTACATAACTGATGATCAAGGTGCTAGCTTCAGTATTAATTTGGTCAGTGGCATGAGTTCTAAAATTTGCATCATTTCAGTTCAAATTCGCATATCATATTTGTATAGTCCTGTTTTACGGTGAAATTCCAATGCAAAAATTAATTTATCTTTTGTCCAACTTTCCAGGCATTTTCTTTAGTTTTTTCGTGTTTTCATCTAATTTTCATGTGTGGACGCATATGTTTTCTTTGAAGAAATCGAACGCTCAGCTCTCTCCGATGTGCCACATTTGCCAACTTTATTTACCGTACAGTGGTACAGCTTTTCAGCGTATGCTCTTTATTGGCGAGTTATTCGCGAGGCCACTTTAATTTGTGAGGAAATGTATGAAAGTAGTTCTCTCTAACATTCACTGATGTTTGCTCTTTCACAGGTTTGACTGATAACGGGAGGAAGCATACAAGGAATGTTTTTTTCGATTAACCTTGTAAAATTGATCTAAATTAGTATTTTTCGTTGTTTGCGCCTAAATTGTTTCAAGACTTTTGTTCTGCAATCAGAATTAAAAATGTTAAAGCATGCACAGTAAGAGAAAATGATGCGTTATAAAACTCAAACGAGTAATATTTGATACTCAACATAAAGCATTTGAATTATTCCTCATGCCACACACACATTTTGGCAGACGTAAACACTTTTTTATTCACTCAGCTTCACACCATCGTTTTTGGCGTTAACAGAGTAGAACCGCTTGAAACTCATCACTTTCATGATCACGGTGTGTGTTACGATTGTCGTCGCGAAGTAGAAAAAATAAGTTTCAAATTGTCAGAGCCGTACGCACATGTTTTTTCCCATGTTCGAAGACTTCTTTTAACTCCTTGAAAAAAATAATATGTTCGTGCGCGGTAATGCTCCGTTTCATATGTTACATGCAACTGAGAAATATCTCACATCGTTAAACTTTGAGCGCAACAATATAATAATAAGGCACCTTATTCTCGAAATTTGAATTCAATTGAAAATTTCTGCGCAGATATGATGCGTGAAATTCATGCAGATAGACGGCAATTTATTTCGAACGCAGCGCAGCGGGGCGCTAGAGGAGTTGCTCTGAGATTTGCTCCAGCTTCTTAGAGAAAAAAAGGGAAAATTCAACTCACGGGTGTGTTTGAGGTTATCAAACGCGACAAGCAGTATTTTAGTGACTAACTCTCATATATGTTTGTCAGTAATGCGTATTTTCAACAATATTCCTCTCCACACTAATGTGAGGATTTCTCATTTTGATTTTAATCCAAGCCTAATATTTTGTGACACTAACATGTAGGGCAGATAAAAGTTAACAATTCACGGAAAAATAATTCAATCAAAGATGGTAATCAACAGAGTGGCCACTCAATCTAAAAGTTTTCCGTAGCCTCTTCCGCAGAATATAATAACTTTACAATTTCACTTAATTTTTCTGAAAAAATTGAGGAATAGAGTCGAAGATTTGGGAGTGGAAGTGGGTTGCAATGCATTTTTGGACATTCATATTTAGAAATATATTTTTTCAGAGTGTGCACATTTTTTAAGCATCGTATTTCATGATATGCTATCTCATAATTAGGATTTTAAAAAAATATTCAACAGGCACTTCAAGTTAAAGACTGTGTTTAGGATTTTCATCGTAAATAATCGAATCATTAACGTACCTTCCATTTTACCGAGGAATTTTGGAAATTTAACTGAAAAATTTACCTCACCATTTCAGTACATGGCTTCTCTGAAAAATGATACTCCCTGCAAAATTCGCGGAGTTCTTTGAACTCTATGTACTTTCAAATTCCTTGCAAATTCTGTAAGGACTCGGTCTTCGACAAGTTAATTCAAATAAGAGAAGATTTCCCTTTGTTTATAGTAAGAAAATAACAGTACATAAAACCTTGAGCCCATGAGAGAGGTTTTCAGGGGATGTGTATTAGTGCATTTTAATTATTCTTCAAAAATTCTAAGTATTGAAATCATAATCGTAATTTTCACTTGAATGAATTATTTTTTCTTTCAAATCCTGTATTACTACGTCGAATAAGGAATGAAATTTAAATTTACCTTTAAGTTGATACATAGCAAGCAAAAATGATGTCTTTGATTGTCCGAACTGTCTACGAAGCGTTACAGCGAGAAGTTTTTTATTTCGTTCCAGTTCACTGCAACCCTCGCGGCATAGACTGGGGGCAGTGGTGGACTTACGATGGAATATCAGGACCCAGGTTCTGGGGGGTCATCAACCCCGCCTGGGGGATGTGCAAGGACGGCCGTAGACAATCACCAATCAACATCGACCCAAGGACGCTGCTTTTTGATCCAAATCTTTCACCGTTTACTTTGGACAAAGTTAATGTTAGTGAATATGAGTAAATTTTTAGTTCCTAGGCTAGAAGTCGGCTTTTACGTGTAATTATAAGGAGCGGAATCGTCAAATTTCGTAAAACCATTTAACGCATAATCGTGTTATGACGTAAAATTATGAATATCTTTAGCCGAGCTGTAGGCTCTTTTAGAGATTATTCCTCCTGTTGCATCAGTCCTAACTTTTCAGGTTGCAGGAGAGCTAATCAATACTGGACACAGCGTTGAGTGGCACATGAGGTCAAATCAACCCTCAGATAAGTTCCAAACAAATCAATCGGCCGGTCGGCTATCGGACGGGCAGCTAGCCGCGGGAAGTCGGGATGATCTTTCCATTAAGGACTTCGATTGGAAGAGCAGTCATCAGAATTATAGTGTCTCCAGTACCAGTGGGTCTCGATCGAAGGGCGTTCGAAATCGCGGCTCTGCACAAAATAATCCGCTGGCCAACATATCCGGCGGCCCCTTGTCATACACTTACTCTTTGACGCACACACGGCTGCACTTCGGAGACCAAAACGAGCAAGGATCAGAGCACCTTTTGGATAACCGAGCCTTCCCAGCGGAGGTAAGCAACAACTTAACATTAATGATTAACTATATAGAGCAGTCAAAAAGTTTCGTTCCAGGGCGTTGATCGATTATGGTAAGAAATTTTTATTTTTTCTGAAGGAAGAAAGATATTTGTTTCCTCATGACTGGACGACTGTTGCATGTGGCGAAACCATCCCTTTTATTCAATGGTTTCAGCAATTCGAGTCACTTCTCGATGACGTTAGCCAAATCTAACACACACAGTAGAACGTACAAGCCCAGCGGTATATCGCATGACTATCACTTCTGAATTACATCAATAATTCATGAAGCCCGTATATACATATGTGTATCACAGATGACATCGATAAAAATGATGCCACAATATACGAGTAACATTTCAGCTGCGCGAAAGAGGGTGTGCTAGAATGAAACATGTCAGGCGTAGTGTTCTATCTTTCGATAGGTAATAGTGGTCTTATAGAAATTATGACTCCAACATCGTAAAAACGATACATTGTTATCAATTCACTGTTCGACCCTGAAACATTCCCACTATAATGGTTAATACGGATTCAATCAGAACTGGGTGGGGCTACTTTGAAAGAAAGAGGGTGCTACCGCTACACGCTCTGATTGTAACGGTGCTACCGCTACTGCTGCAGAAAAATGCAATGCCGCTACATAAGGCACTGCAGTGGCAAAAATTATTGAAAAACTATAAATATTTATTGTTCTACTATTGCCTATAACTCATAAACATTTCGTGATTGAAAGACGTTGTGAAAACAAATCAATGCAACTTTATTGCTAGTAACCTAACTGAACTAGTACGGGTTAGGTAAGTGTTACGACTATTTTCATTAGTTTGGCATTTCACCATCTCACATGCATGTCTACTTCAATCAACTAATCGGAAAAAATGATCAAAATATACAAATAAAAAACAAAGACCTAACCAGTTCCATATCACTATCAAGTCAAATGGTTTACGAGACATCATAGTGGTCAACTAACTATTTACTTGAAAAATTAATTTAGAGATTAAAATTTTATATTTGTTGCACCACTAAATCAATATTACATACAGAGTTCAACTTCTAACTTTCGGTAGGCAGCAGCAGGAACACAGGTGGTTGGTGACACTGGCCGCGATGTATCAGCTACTGTCTACGCTTATGTTAGCTAGCATGCTGCCACTGCTTGGACGCTACCGCTACCACTACATTGTTTTAAAATGTAGTGCCGCTACCGCTACTGAAAAAGTAGCGGCCCCCTCGAGCGGCCCTGTCAATCTTGCTGACACCTTGTCAACCGTCTCCGTCTCGCCACCACCCCATAGCAAGTCGCATGAAGGATACAAGATGCGACTACTTGGTGTTGCAGTGATGCGGATGTTGCAAATGTTTATCATGCATTCATGCTGTCGTGTTTTACGGCTGGCAGTTATGTCAGATGATCAGAGGTTGGGACTGCTTGAAATCTGCAGAACATATTTTCTCAAATGTAAATCCGCACGAAATTTTGACACCTAAAGCCCGTACGAAATCAATATAACTGTCTAGAGGCGAGACAACAAAGAAGCATGTCCCTTGGTGTAACTACATCCGTGAGACAGATGTTTTCCTCTCATACAGTTAATACGGGGTGCCGCCATAGCGTGAGGTCTACCACACTATAGCCTGAGATCTACCACTCGCTAGTACTATAGAGTGAAGTTAGGTTAGTACTATAGAGTTAGGTTATGTTAGGTTAGTAATGGATGTAACTTTTTTATATACATTTAATTTAGCGATACACCCTTAATATGTACATCTCTAACGGCACCTGGGTAGGCGATATTTGGCGGTAGATATCAGGCTTTAGTAGCACCAATTGCGGTGTATGGCCAGGGAGATGAAAGACCACGTTTTTTCTTTTAGTTCATCCTTTTAATCACTTATGCTACTTATTAAAACAGGCTTTACGTTGACACCAACTTCACCTTTATTAAGCCGGTTGAAATACTTATGTCATTTTGAATGCCCTAGTTAAATATGCGAAAGTATTTTGAGATTTAAAACTAGTGAAAACTGGAGGAAGAATCCCATCGTATTACGATAAAATTTAAGCCGAGGCAATAAACTTCTTAAAGCTGATTTCTGTTTTTGGTGTACATATCCCAGTATTCTCGCTCGTTGTCGGCTAGTACAGCAGCAGATGCGTCTTGGTCGGGAATATATAAAAACGTGTAGACCTATTTAGCAGCTATAACACTGCGTATGCGTGCTATCATCTAGATATTGTTAAGCTAGTTTTTTTTTCAGAGCAAGAGATTTAATAAATACTTGGAGAACATTCAAATTTCTTAACATCCAGAAAATTCGCATAGCTCATCGAAATGAATTTTGACACAGTGAGCATTAATGCAGATTGAAATTTTCAGTTACAAATTTAAACATTTTAATGGAAGGTTTTCATACATTGCCAACCCACTCGAGGTAAATGTTTCTGTGAACAAAATGTTTATTACAGCTGAGGGCAGATCGAAAAAATAGTTCGAGTCATGGAGCGCGAGCCCTCGAGATCGTGCGACAAGTGAGTCATTCTGAGGGCGAGCGCGGGGATCACTGAGCTGTACTGCACTGATAATTAACCCACAGAAGTATTTATACGGCTTTAGAGAGAGACCATAAGGGCTGTAATCATTGTCAAAATAACTGTATTCCATCTTGATAACTTACTTCGAACTGTGTTTATCCCTGTCTATCGAAATTATGTATGTCCTTCGTAGGGCATAATTCTATTGTTCAGAAGATGAATGTTTCAGTTCACGGTCTTCAAAGCTAGGCATGGTACTCGGGCTATCAATTCTCTCCATAAATTTTCAATGGGTTTCATGTCAGGACTTCTTGAAAGCTTTGACCGAATGTGGATTTTTTTGTTTGTTGAGCGTGAGCCCAACAAAGCGAGTTAGCCTGTAGTCACAGGTTTAAAAGTGTGTTTGCACGAATTCTTCTGCTGAAATTGAAATTGCCGTCTGAGAGCCAAAGGTCTTAAGGCTAAAAGATTGAAGTTTTTATTTAGTATTTCGCCATAGTCATCAGATTTTATTACTCCCTTTCCTGCGCTCAAATTATCTGTGCCAATCTAGCTTGAACCCCTCAAACATCCATCAACCATTTTCATTTTCATCTCCTTTCGTAGGACGAAACGCATCGCTGTTTTAACGCGACATTATCGCTAAGTGAATTTTTTCAAATACCTTTAATTTTTTATCGCTTCATAATAAGTGTCCCAAAAGCAGTTTTCATTGCCTAAAAACGTTTTGAAACAGCTCATGGGGCTGATTCGTCCCGTGGCTTGCGAAGAGCCGTCCGTTTTATGATAATCATTCACATTTAAACAACGTCGAATTGTGCAAAAACAAATGTTGATACCGTGCGTATACAAGTCAGTAGCGATCTTTCTCGACAGAAATCTTGCATTCATCTTAACCTCGCGACTTCTCAGTGAGAACTTCAACCTCTCTCCATGTCCACTAATGGACTTATTTTTCAAACTTAACGATGCCATATCTCACGGTATACCCACGTTTCCGTAGCTACTGTTAAACTTGCAAAAGACAGTAATTTTTCGCCTCAAATAGACACTGAGTTCTTTCGTTCTCGTTCTCCTGCCGTCAAAGTAAAACATTTTTAATTTAAACCTTCCTTTAATTAATGAAATAAAGTGCAATTTGAGCATATGAATCGTAGTAAAATTATCTTTCTGTCCGTATGTTGTACAAGCTATGAATTTTGATATTGAGTATATATTTGTTTACCCATTTCTACCAATATTTTGTAGATATATATATTTTTTTCAATCATGAGTGGTAACCGGCTTACACTGTATCTCTATTTTATCCCATGTACCCATGTCCGCATGATGTGGTGAATATCGAGAAGATATGAAATATGTTTTTGGTGGTGATAGGGCTTTGCATATTTTTTAGGGCATATTTTTCATTTCTTATTCAACTACCCATGACAGAGATAGACTATTGGCACGCCACGTATGGTTTGTCTATTAGTACGCCTCGTATATTTTGTCTATTAATCTGCCTTGTATGGTTTGTCTATTAGTACGCCTCGTATATTTTGTCTATTAATCTGCCTCGTATGGTCTATCTATTTGTACACCTCTGATAACTTGTCTATTAGTACACCTCGTATAGTTTGCCTATTATTATGCCTCGTATGGCTTATCTATTTGTACACCTCGGATGGTTTGTCAATTAGTACTCCTAGTATAGAACTTTTGTTAGACTACTAGCACACCACGAATGGTTTGTCTATTAGTACGCCTCGTATATTTTGTCAATTAATATGCCTCGTATGGTCTATCTACTTGTACACCTCTGATAGTTTGTCTATTAGTACACCTCGTATAGTTTGTCTATTATTATGCCTCGTATGGCTTATCTACTTGTACACCTCGGATGGTTTGTCAATTAGTACTCCTCGTATGGAACATTTGTTTTAGGATGTCTTATATTAAGAAACTTTTAAAAGTCCAATATGTTGGCATGTATCTCATGTGACAACTTGGAAATACACATTTTTTTTCTTTCTTTTCTTTCTTTTTTTTTCTTATAGCTGTTACAAAAAAAAAAAAAGGAGAATGCCATCGATGATGCTCACGGCACTTATTATCTTTGTTGCAACTTTGTTGAATATTCTAGCAAATAAGTACGGTTCAAAACTTTACACATGAAATGAAATTATGAATTCCTTATAATTTCATGAAACTATAACCAAACAAACACGTGTAATTTTTTTTTTTTTTTGAGGGAGTTATATATCTCTAGGTGATGGCAGACATCAGTGATGGAATTGCTCCTGGTTGTACCAGAGGGAAAGAGTGCTCGCACTGCTCCTTGCAGCAGTGCGAGCTTTTGGCGTCTTCGAGGTACGGTGACGTAGAGAGCCTCGCTTTTAAGCCAGAGTTCGAGGCTATTAACCCGTCTCCACACGGTCGCCCTAACGGAAAAAATGAAAAAATGGGTAAATTTGACTGCTTACTGTACATCCATTATTCAAGTTAGCAGCTTCGTTGTGGGTTAATTGTAAAGGGGGAAAGTTTGCACCTTTTGTCTGTGAAAAAAAAAAAAAAAAAAATGCTGCTAGCCCAACAAAAATCTACGGAATTGGAGTTTTTATTTAAGTAAAATAAAAAAAACAAAAATCGGAAAATCACTGGCCATTTTTTTTTTCTATTGCACTTTCCTGTTTTTTTTATGATGCATTGTCATGGCTTTTGACCTACTGAATCTTGTGGTATGTGATTTTTTTTCTCTAGGTTCAATAGTTTCGGAGTTATAAACATTTTTATAAAAATAATCAGTTTTTACAGTTTTTTTTAGTTTATTTTCTGGATAGGCTGTTATCAAGCAGTTCCATTGCTTGGAAAGAGTTTTATATGCATCGAGATATTTTCTCCTGAAAGCAATAGTGGTATTGTTTTTTGCCGAGAAGGCAATCTACAAATTCTGGACCATCATTTTTTGAAAAAAAAATAATCACAAATTGTTAAAAATAACTTTCTTTCATCCCTATAGTAGTATTGTGTATTATTATGATGTATTTATATAGATTTTAACATGCTGAATACAATGATACCTTTATTTTTTTTTACCTATATCAAATAGATCAGAAGTTATGATCAAAAACATAAATTTTGCAAACAAGAAAAGCAAGAAAACAACAAAAGTTCAGGTACTCACTAAATGATGGATGATGATGATGACCTGCCGCTTGCTGCCAGATGAAAACCAAGATGATAATGATGACCATGACGATGAATGATGATGACGTAACCCCCCACCCCCCCCAGCCCCTCCCCTGCATGTAGTGTTGCTATTGCTGGCCCCCCGACAACCTGGCTTATTTCCTAGGGCCAGACTGGGAGTCATCTGCAGGTTCAGGCTCTCTCCTCTTCGCTGCCCTCCTTGGAAGAAAGCGGCGAGATGCAGGCTCAGGAGCATCCTCTGATGTCACTGAAAATGTGTCTGTATCCTGAGGGACTGTAGGGGCAGTTTCGCGGAAAGCCAGGTCTTCTTTGGCAGGTACTATGAGCAGCTGCAGGTTCTGGTCATAATCTGAGAAGCACATACTGCCGGGTCTCATGCAGAGGCTCAGATTACATTCCTAGCAGTAAAATACCGTCTTCAGGCTGCATCCAGTCATCTGGCATCTGCGTTGTGATCACCTGGCCTCCCTATTCTCAGCCCTTGCCTTCACTGCTTCCTGCTCGTATGGAGGGTACGCTTTGGGGACGTGCCAGATGCCGGTTGGGGAGGATTTGGAGTGGAAGGATTTTCCCGTCTTCTTATTGCGGCTTTCACAGACCATCCGGAAGATGATGTAAGCGTTGGTGACGGCCGTGCTGATCAAATACATCGTCAGCTTTTTCCACAGCTTCCGGCTCGCGCGACACGGGCTGTACCTGGTCTCTAGGTAGTCGTTCAGGTCGACCCCCCCCCCCCATGTGTTTGTTGTACAGCGGGACCATTGCTGGATTCATGGCTCGAGTACGACCACGCTGGACGTTACACTCAATCAGCTGAGCGTCGCATTCGGTGGAAATCATGAATACGTCCTTAGCATCCTTCCACTTCATTGCCACCAGACTTGCATCCCCTTTTCTGGAAGTGTAGCTTCGGACCTCCCCCTTCTTCAGCTTGTTTTACGGCTGAAGTGAAGTTGTTCGCTCCTCATACGGCTGTTGAGTGCGAGCAGAGGAGCTCTCTAAACTGTGAAGTCCCTGCGATGACTGCAGCGTAAAGAGTGACGAATGAGGAGAGAATAAAGTCGTGTGATGTGTGAAGAACGAAGAGATAAACTGCTTGGCGGGGAGTGTTACTTATATTTGATTCGCATCAGAAGTGTAGGTGCGCATTAAAGCCGTTTTAGAGGTACATGAGCGGTTGGCTCGAGGGGCTGGATGGGTGGAGGCATTCGTGCGATTAGCGTTTACTCAAGTTCGAGTTAGGGCCTCACAGGAAGTCCCAGGCTGAATTTCTAGGTTGTCAGCTATTGGCTCGCGCACGGTGGCAAGTCGATATGCAGTATTTGTACGGAAAGTTTCAACCGGCTGTATAAGAGGCTAGATGCCAAGTCACTCCAAACGTCTAAAAATTTTGTAAATTTTATTGCTGAAAGTTCAAATGTTGTCTGTAGGAATTATACGAGATTTGCCTCTTTACGAGAATCAATTCCTGCAGATTTTAGTATTCAGGGTGCAGTATACAATGAAGAATAAAATAAAACATGTTTGTGTAAACTGTAGAATTTACAGTATAATTAACGTAGTGTTTAGTCTTTACCTTGTTGAACTTTACTTGGTACGTGAGATTTTGCTTGTTACTTTCACGATATTTCTACCAGAACTTCAGGAGACAAATGATGCCAGTACAAGCACTCTTCTGTAAGTTGTATACGCTTCAGGTGATAGTCGATAAATCTATTATATATTATGATTTAGTAATATACATTAATTTACATTTGTTGATTTTGCTCTGTATTGCTGTTCAGTAGTACAGTGGCGCCAGAAAGAAACTCCGCATCGCTAATTTCTCACTAACTTGTTCAAACTGGTTATGAATTAGCTGATCTTAACAAGCTATGCACAATTCGATTGAGCATCATTTTATGATGTTAGTATTGTCATATTAAAATTATAAATGTAAAAAGAATCTCCACATAACACATATATAATACTCTAATGAATTTTTAACACGGAATTATGTTCAAAATAAAATAAACATCAATATTTAGTTGCATTATCTTTTTGGAACTTGATAGTTTGCAATCTTTTTGGCATTTCCCCGATCGATTTCTAATAATAAGCAAGCAACTCACTTCACTTTTATTTTAGCCTAAAGTTTATCTAAAGTATTGATGGCGTCTTTGTGTAACTGTTGCTTGTTATGGTGCCCTTCCCGATTGGATTAAGGTCTGGTTCTCGAATGGATTAAGGTCTGGTGACTGGGCAGGGCAATCTAAACATGGAATGCTATGCTTTGAGGAATCTCTTGACATTGCTCGATGTGGTGAGCATGGGAGCGTTAGTTTGCGTGAAGATGGAATTCTATTTCTAATTATCGTCATAATAGGCTACAAAATGCTTACCTAACATGTCAATGTGTTTAGTCACACTACTTCACCTTGTAGTCGAACGAGAGGTCTGGACGTGAGCACTGAGAGACCACATGCCATGATAAAACCTTCCAACACCTTGAAATATTGGAACTGAGCAACTGGTATGGCATTCCTCACCTCTCATTCGTCGAACATATTGCCTGCCATCGTTGCCTAACCTAATGAATTTGCTTTCATCGCTATTAAGTGCCCTCTGCATGTATGAGGAGTCAAAATCTTCGCGACTTTTGGTGAATTTCACGCGTCGCATTCGGTTCTTCACCGAAATCAATTATTCAACGACGTCTTGTAAATTGTAATGAAACCTCTCAACATAAATTCACCAAATCTGTATTTAATTGTTGAAACAGACTACTTTTCAACAAGGCAAAACCCTTTTGGAACCTGAGAAGCAGTTTCAAATCTGTTTCTGAGACGCATATCTTTATGGCGCGATCTTCTCTGTAAGGGTTGCTGCCCACCAAAAGACGGCAAGCGACAAAGCAAGCGAGAGAGAAAGATGTTAGGCGAGATCTATCAGTCTATCCCACACCAAAAGATAGCCAGTTTGCTCCTGAATGTCATGGAGAGAGGTCTATAACAAAATAAGCGGAACAAGCATGTGTTTGTAACGTTGATTATCATTCCTACTTCGTCCCATTGCTTTGAAACACGTAATCTGTCACTGTGCTTTGGATTTTTTGACTTCCAAAGGCACAGTACAGCATAAACTTTGGATATAGGAGTTCAGTCTATGCTGGAAGAATTGAGCAGCGCACCTTCCTCGTCGACATCTCACAACGCACTGCCAGCTGCCAGCATGGAGCTAGGATATACTGGAGCCTGGAGGGAGCATAGCCGATTCCAATCGGGTTCAAATTAGCTGCAAAAGTTGGGAGACTGGGACATTGGCAAGGCCCCACACGTGAGCCAACCACAGACGCTTGGCTGAAGTTGGCTCCTCCTCGCCTCCTCACCTCCTCTACGATTCGCCCTCCCATTTTCCAAAGCAAGATTAGTACCGCTCCACAAATCGAAGGATGAGGTGCGCGTGCAAGTCGCTCTCTAATTGTTATATTAAAGGGCCTGTAATCTTATAGTTTGCAACCCTAAATGTATCTTTGCTAGTTATTTTGATATTATTAAGTGTCCTCAAGTGAGGAAACACGATTTATTATCTTTCGGAGTCTTAGAATCCGAAATTAATGATTGACGATTAACTCAACAGCTGGAAGAGCATTCAGCGAGCGTGTGCGCATCCCAACGTAGTCAGGAGGTAACTGGCTTCCGTGCTGACGTCACACTTGCGAGACGGCTATTGGTTACCACAGGCATAGGAGAAATCTCAAAAACTGGTTCTCTTCACAGACGGCTATGCTCCCTCCATATATCCTAGCTCCATGACTGCCAGCATGGAGCTGGGATATATGGAGGTAGCATAGCACACTCCGATCGGGCTCAATTTGGTCGCAAAAGTTGAAAGTCTCGGGCACTGTCAAAGCCTGACACGTCACAATTTTGAGCCAACCACAGACGTTTGGCTAAAGTTGGCTCCACCCACCTTCCCTGCAACCCATCCTCTCATTTTCCAAAGCAAGATTAGTACCCCACCACAAGTCAAAGGGTGAGGTGTGCGTGCAAGTCGCTCTAATATGTTATAGTCAAGGGCCTGTAATCTTTATAGTTTTCAGCCTTTTATGTATCTTTGCTAGTAATTTTGATATTATTAAGTTTCCTCAAGGGAGGAAATACAATTTATTATCTTTCGGAGTATTAGAATCCCAAATTAATGATTAGCGATTAACTCAACAGCTGGACGAGCATTCAGCGAGCGTGTGCGCACTCTAACGTAGTCAGTAGGTAACTGACTTCCGTGCTGATGTCACACTTGCGAGACGGCTATTGGTTACCACAGACATAGGAGGAATCTCAAAAACTGGTTCTCTTCACAGACGGCTATGCTCCCTCCATATATACTCCCTCCACGACTGCCAGACGTTTCCCGCTGCAGCTTTCAAGCGTGAAACCATCTTCGAGTCGCTTTCTCGCTTCAGCCAATCTTCAATCTTTCTCACTCGCTCGCTAGCTTGCTTGTGGTATGCGCACTCCCATAGTAATACATGTATATCGATTCAAGCTTGCTCGCTTTCTTGCCTCAAATCTTTTGGTGTGCAGGCACCCCTTTTGGACCATCTCGAACACTGCCTGTGTTCTTATGACCTACCACAGTCAACCGCACACTTTTTCACCACATTTGAGTCTTCTGTCAGTTTCTCGGTTGGACAATACATTATAATAGAGTTCAATTAGCTCTTTATGATCGCTTAGTGAAAGACGAGGCATTGTGAACAAGTTTTGCTTAATTGGGACGTTAAACACATAGGGACAATTTTTAACAAGATTAAAGAATGTGCATGGCCTGAAATGCGGCTTTATTTTAGGTATTACTGTCTAATTCTACATTGCGGAGAATTTTTTTGATTCACAAATATTCGTTTAGGTATGTTTATATAAATATATCTACCCAAATAACAATAAAATTTAAAAATAGATGTGTTATTTAGAAAGAGAAATTATGCTGAATTTAAAGGTACACAACCCATTATGGTTAGTTTCCAAAATTTTACCTTAATTTACAATTTTATGGAAATGTTTATTTTCATTCTGGCGCCACTGCATGTTATAGCAGTCAGACCATGCAGAAGACCATACACCCCTCATTTACCATTCTTGCTCGATAGTCAACTGCAGTCAGCTGTTGATAAGTTTGCGGTTGTGGTACTTGCAAGTCGACGGCACAAGACAAGTTATTACTCTCTAGTGTTGAATAGGGGAAGTGAATAGTTTAATTTTTTCTTTATATTAGGTGTTCAGTTAACGCTTAATCGGCAGTCGGGCAATTTTGATGGTTGTCCTGAGCTAGAAACAGGTCCATAGAGATTGATTCGGGAGTAGGTGATTACCTGTAAATAAGAAACAAAAGAGTTAAGCGATCCTTAAAGGATGCAATTTCTAGCAAGCTTTGTATGCGCGGTTGGTTATAATGGTCTTGAGACATATGACAGCTTTTTTACATTTCTGTATCGATTCGTTTCTATTTACTAGTATTTAGATTTACAGAAACATAAGAAATATTGTGCATCCCTAAAATTTGCAAGGGTGAAACGAATTCAAACTACAAAAGGATAAAACGATGGAGCTTTCGTTTGAGCTTTGAGTAATGGAGATGTGTTTGTTACAACCGTAGCTCGAGTCTTACTGGATAGCTCATAATACTAAACGAGTTTCTATGCTAGATGTAGAGCCGTAGTGGCCGAACACGAAGTATTCAGGAACAGCATTGAAAACGCTGCCTTCTCAAATATGAGGATGTGTTCTGTCACACACTAACTCGAACGGAAATTAAACCGATGGAAATGAAGCGAGGCTGTGGTGGTTAGACATTGTGAAGAAAAGATAATGAACGAAATGCATTCCAGCTTGAACGTGCGTGCGGCTGAATATATTCCCCCGGCGCCAGCGAAAGTCCCATTATTTTTGTGTTAATGAGCTCTTATGTAATTGTTGTGATACGAAAAAACCTTATTGGTGAATGGTGATGAAAACCGACCTAAACTAATTAGATATAATTTTGAGCTTGGAACAACACAATTCATGTGTATAGAAAGGAATGTAAAATTTTGCTTATTAATTACTGCAAGGATCGTAATGTTAACCTTCGCAGTTTATAGGTGACATGTTTATTGACACGAAGCACTAAGAGCGAAGAATTTTTGACAATTTAATAGCATGTTAATTTTGAGATGTACCATTATCAAAATCGTGTGTCGCTGTAGTATTCCATTCTATAAAGTTTCAATGCAATTAGGCAGAGAATGTCTCTTAAGTCCTATACAGTACAATCGGTAGTTCAATCGTTGTATTCTTTTATGAGTTTCAGTAAACCAACGCAAATAACGCGGATGCAAATTTGGAAACATGACTCCGTCATAACTTCTGTACGAAAATTTTATTATGTTTAAGATTATGATTTTTAACCATTAATTCCATCAAAAAAAGATAAGACTGAAAATATATCAGCAATTAAAATATTATTTCTATTTCAGACGCCAAATTTTAACATAGCATCACATAGATATATTTGAAATTTAAAGCTGAGAGCTTCCCATCAAATATCTGTATGGCGTCTCCTATTGCACTAACTGAGCGAAGGAAGCTAAATGATCAAATCTTGGCTCGAGACGCATCAGAATATCATAGCACATTTTCCATTTTCCATTACAGCAAGAGCTCAACAGGAATTTAACATTATTAAAAACTAAACAGTGTCTGAGAAGCACATTTCGCCGTTGCAACGGTCGCTGAAGTTATGGAATTTGGTCTTCATATACAGGCACACATGACATTACTCCATTAAAGTTCAACTAGCACTTCCCGACTCTACCCTGCTAAGGGTTAAGATAATACGAAAATGGAGGTCTGAACACCCTAATATTAGTTGGATACTAAGTTTATCTAATTTACGCATTATTTATTTCGCCAAACCTCTGTATTTTAGCAATGCCCACAGAAGGCGACAACAAGCTGGTAGAATTTATGACGCTGTAGTCCTACAAAAACATGCACGACTTTTCTTCACAGACCCGCTGGCTTTGCTTTCTGTTCTGCTTGTAGAAATTTGTGGTGATGATAGCAGTGTAGAGGACAGTTTATCAGGATATATGATATGAGTCTTCCATAGCTCAGCAGTTCACAAATAGCCGACCCTGCATCACTTTCTCATGATACCCATTCACAGTTCATATCATTTTAGTGATTATGCTCACCCATTACTCATTTGTTCATGTGGTTAGAGCCTTCCTTTTTTAACAAATAATATTATTTAGAGGGCAGTCATTTAGCCGTTCATTTCTTCATCGGTACAATTTTGCTTGCCTATCTTCCCGATACTTTCACCACTTTCTTCATAGATTGACGATACTTTCTCATGAAATTATACACCGGTTTTGTCTTTTAATCTACTACTCTTCACGAAATCGCAGGAAAGGTTAGCTTTTTCACTGCATCAACGGCTGATAAGATGATGTAAATCGTTATTTCTCGCGTCTACTTAAGAATATTTCTGCACTATGGAGTAGGTGTAGCAACAGGCATGCGTTTTCACTTCAACTCTCCAAAAAGAACTGTGGCGATCGTACGTGCAGATATAATTCGTCACAACTTTTCTACGAGTTCAACTATGGCCATTTTATGAATATTTTGCAAGCCTTCTTTCAGAATAAAGTTTCTTCGTACAACGGCGGTGCCCGCGAACGCGTTACATCGGCGTTTCCCTACATGCAAGCTCTGAATTTTTTTGCAACCGCTACTCAAAACATCTTCAGATATTTTTCCCTTTGTTTATAAAGCTGTTATTTAATGTTTTAATTAGAATTTCACAATAAGAATTCATTTATGAGTTATTGATTCCATTACGCATATAATTACCATGTACGTAAGGATGACTTAGATATTTCCTAAACCTCGTTCAAACAAATACGGTCGCTTCAAGCGGATGCCTTTCAAATCACCTGGCATTGCCGAGGGCAGCAGTTGGGGCCCAGACATCATAAAAGTCAGTAATGCGTTATTTGACTCCGCGCCCTCTCCCATCGGGTTGTAGGCTGCTGCACTTAGTATATCAGTCAGTGAATTCAGCCTACACCCCTTAGGATGATAAAACTACATATTGTATCTATGGGAATTATCTCTCCCACGAGAAAAATGTGAGATCCCAGGCTTACAGTTAGGTGGGCCTTCCCTTTTTATAATAGAATAGTTTTTTGTATTGATTTTTACCATATTTTTTCGGTTTATTGTTGTCCTGTTTTTCAGCACCTGCTACTTTCATCTTCAACTTTAATCTTGTTTCATGAACTTCTTTCTCAACTTTCTGTTTCTATGGATCTTGTGCATTGATTCCAAGTTCTCTTAACTTCATACTAAATGGTGCCTTTCTCTTTCCTCTCTTTGGAGCGCCTATTGTTATGGTTAGGAAGGATTACACCAACATCTAATCAAATCTAATTCAGCCTACAAATCAAGGCTCTACCATTGAGTGTTCAAGGCACACCCCAACCGTCTGCAACAACTCTCATGAAGCCGAGTGTCCTTATTCGTTTTGGTTAATTAAATTGCACTCGATTACATAACTCTCAGGTCGTATAGTGAACGAAAACGTCTTAAATTGAAAATTTCATTTACTTCAAGTAAGCTTTTTAGAAGTGAATTGTGATCTTTATCTTAAGTGTATCAATTTCAATTTGTTTTGAAAATATGCGCGACTGACACGAAACAAATCCATGTAACCATACCAATATAAATCAGAATTATTCAATACAGTTAATCTCATTAGAGACTAGTGGCAGAATGCTGAATTTTTCAATGAAACTAAATGAACGCATGAAAAACGAAAAAAATATTTAATGATTGATGTGATGAAGACACATAGAAATCCCGTCCGACTGGAGATACTCGAGCCATAACGGCGGTGGGAGGGAGCTGCACACCGACACGTCGTGGTTGAGGTTGCAGCGAGTGCCCCCTTCTCTCATCAGCCGCACCCGCTGTCTTTTAAACAAGGCCTAGCGTAGCTCGGCAGTGAACGTAACGCGACGGTTTTGATCGAAGTCAAAGATAGATGGAAATCTCCCTTTACGTATGAGAAGATGTAACTTTTTATTTAAATATTCTTTTCAATAACTTTGAGGACAAATTTGTTGAAGATATCTTATTAACACTTTGACTGCGACGTGCGTCACCGGTGGTACACGGAGGTAATTTTATAATGTTGCTGACCGACCAGTAGTCGCAAATTCAATTTTTATAAATACTTAATTAAAGCTATATGAATGCACGATACAGTTCACGATACAGTTCATGAAGGCACGATACAGTGAGGAATAGTTTCACGCATTTATTTGATATATTTATTTTTTTACATCGCTAGAGGAGCGGCTTAAGTCATTCGTATGAAGATTAGCTAAAGACATGCGGTTATGATCGACATAAGAAGAATGTTGCAGCGGCCTAAATTCAGGGCAGTTGGCAGTGTTAAGGGCCGTTTACACTAGGGGACATTTCGGCCGTGAGGCGCGGCAAGTGTAGACGAGGCTCACCACTCAGGCTCATTTTTGTGTGTGTTTATAAGAAGTTTCCTATTCGCGCTGATCGAAATCGTAATCCGTGACACTCAAGAACCTCGTAACTACCGGGGCGAATAGGGAACTTCGTATAAACACACACAAAAATGAAACTCAGCGGTGAGGCTTGTACACACGTGTCGCGCCTCACGGCCGAAATGTCCCCTAGTGTAAACGGCCCTTTAGTCTCACAAATGTAGCTTTAACTTCACACATTGTTTCATTCGCACCCTGCTTTTATCTAGCGTTACCTGACAATCTTCTTCCCCCATGCACAACCCCTGGTTCTCCTCTGGTTCTTCCAGCCTCTGGTTCTTTCCCCATGCACAACCTCTGGTTTTCCTCTGGTTCTTCCAGCCTCTGGTTCTTCCCCATGCAAAACCTCTGGTTCTCGCCTAGATTTTCTTTCACTCAGGTTTTCTTTGTTGTATCCGTTCCCTATCCAACATTTTGCGTCATTCAAAGATTTCCCCCATTCTTACCGCTTAAACCATTAAACGATTATGTGCACGACTGAGGAAAATTATATTTGAATTCTCATCAGTCATTTTTTCAGGCTCCGCACGACGTGGGCATTGGGAGATAGACCTAATTTCCAGATACTCATTGACACATTTTATTATAATCTGGAGATTCTTTTCAGACTAATCAAATTTTTACCCAGTGTTTGAAAGAATTTTATTTTTTTAAAAGTTCCCATTAAGGATTTTTACTAACATCGAAGAAATTTTTATACGTTGTGGATTTTAGGTCCTGTTACTTGAAACGCGAATAAACATCCAGAAGTTTTGATTCAGGTTCTTCTTTTATTTCAGCTTCAAATATATGGGTACAACTCACAGCTGTACCACAATTTCAGCGAAGCTGCTGGGAAAGTGTACGGAGTGGCTGCTATTGCTGTGTTTGTTCAGGTGAGTTATATGTGATGAGACGAGACTTGAATTTTGCGTATTTGAAAAGGCGGGTCTAAGCATAACCCTGACATCTACAATGATGGTCTTTTATCTTATCCTTGTTGGGTGAGCGTATCTAAACTCATCGTAGCTTAGAAAAATGCTCCGTATTTTGCGGCATTCGCCTCAGTTAAGTTTTGCACTTTATTCAATGAGTAGTCTAACTGCACCTTCTATTCCTTTTCAATAATGTTCTGTTGCTGACAATTGAAACTTTTTGAGGGTATGATGAATCTGCTGAGGTCTTTAATTTTTTCGTGATCGAAATCGTTCTACGTGCAGTCGGTTTATTTTCCATGATTGAAGCAGCTCTATATGCAAATTAATACACGTTCTTGACTTGCGCAGATCGGCGACAGTGTTTCTTCGGAGTTGGAGACAATGCTGGAAGGAATCAAATCAATTAAATATGGAGGTAAGAATTTCATTCGTAGGAGAACATTTACGCTGTATCACTGAGTGTATAAGTTGCGAGTATCCACACGATCTACTCCAGCATGCTCCGGCCACTGGAGTGGCAGGGAGGAAGGAAGGAGCGCTCTAATCAAGAGGCGCTGAAGTGGACGCCCGATCACACCCTAAGCTAAATTGCCTTGCTAGCCTGGGGCCGGATAATCAAGACACTCTAAGTCGCCGTGGCGAACAGCTGGCTGCGTAAGCTCATCTAAGTTGACTCAGTTGTATTTCTGATATGAACAACACGTTCTAGTCAATGGAATTCTTATTATTGAGGGTAACTTCGAGACAATTCGTAGCCAACATAAGTTGTGTTAGACTATTAAAAAACGTCAACGGAAACATGGTAGAAATGAAGCCGTTTCTGGCCTTTAATGCCATCAAGAATGCGCTCTGGGCCCACCTCCATCGTTTCCTTCTTTTTTGTAAAAGAGTGGTACTCGGCTACTAAATATGATATTTTATTTAGACGAAGTTGAAACAAATTATCTTGTAAATTGGACTTTCAAATGGCTTATATCCAACGCTAGGGTCCAGGACG
Organism: Morinoia aosen; assembly: GCA_030386875.1. Lineage (NCBI taxonomy): Eukaryota > Metazoa > Arthropoda > Malacostraca > Amphipoda > Talitridae > Morinoia > Morinoia aosen. The sequence continues at coordinate 69,236,141 of CM059557.1, forward strand.
CAATAACTGTTGCGTGCGGTCAAGCCAGTGGCCATTTATTCCAGTGAATTGAACAAGGGAAAGGTTAACTATAAATGAATTCTCTTCTATTTCCATCAGGGAGAAAATTTGCGATGCCATAACAGAGTATCGAGCAGAGGACCTATAACGAGTAAGTCGAGAGCTTGTAACTACCAGAGTGACGACGACTGATAGATTTTTAACACCCATTTATGAATATTTTGCTACATTTTATAATTTAACGTTTTGTTCTTTTTCCAGCTACCTCTTACTATCGGGCCATTCCTAGGTCGAATGCGATGAAAATCGCGTCATAGGTTGTTTCCCAGGTCGAATGCAGTGAAAATCGCGTTCTTTTCCGTTTGCCCAGTCGACAGAGGTGAAAAGTGCATATTTAGCCGATTACACGGTCATATTAAAGTGCATACTTAGCCGATTAGCTACCCTCTTATCTTATGTTCAAATGGAAATTTGCTGTACGACTATTCGATCAATAACTGCGTTGCCCAACTTACGAACTTAAATAAATAATACTCCTTCCCATGGTACTAGTGAGTGCACTAAAGATCAAGGTCACTATTTTTAACGACCATACTAGGAGGAAACAACTCCGATAATAATTCTTTGTTTTATAATGAGTACTAGAACGTTAAATCGACCTCAATTCGTTTCACAAACCACAACAAAAATTTTTACCAGTTGTTTCCACTGGTTGTGCTGGCCGGCCCTTCTTTGGTGTCGTATTCTCTAACTGCATCTCGTGTCGTAAATCACGCATTGTTTTCGGAAAACGAAGTATATGTATTTTCAGAAGTATTTCGGATGTCGATTTTATTACTCTGGCAGAATAAAATTTACGAATTATTAATCTTTTCGTAATAACTGCTATCATTGTAACTAAAGAGGAGGCTGTAGCATCGATAGGGGTCTTTCAACTCACTACGGATTGAAGCATTGAGCGCGAGTGTGACGAGCGTGCCAACATTCGAAGTGTCAAGCCAGCGCAGCGCGTTGATGTCTCATGTGACGAGCGCAGTGGCAGAACTGGTTGTGAAGCGAATAGTGAGAGCTGAGTGCTCGCTTATCGTACTTGCCTCAAGAATATTTGGCACTTACCGCTGTGCTTCAGATTGACTAAAAGATCTGCTAATGAAAGTCTTCACAAAATATTTGCGGCATGAGGTTTTTTATGCTCGATTCAAAAATTCGTTTAGCTCGTCCATAATTTACATTTAAGGTATATTAACAAATGTCAGGTTATTTGCTCGATACATTTACTGAGCTTACTGTTTGAAAGTGACATAAATTTGCGGTGCACTAACTTTACCATTATACTATTCATTACTGAAATCACAGCCGTTTTTTGATTACAGACGACGGTAAATTTCTGACTTCCGCGCTGTACTGATAGTTTATAGGCTTTTCTGGATGCATATTTAAATTACACATATTAAATATGTATGTATTGTGTAATATATATATGAAATTCATCTAATTCATTATTATATTTCTGTACCTAGCGATGAAAAATAGGTAACATCGCCCTGCGGAGCTTTCGCGCTTGGAATTTTTCAACCACTACTTCCCAGGCTCAAAGAGAAAAGTCTAAGTTTTCTGCCTTACTTGTGAATGAAAGGTTAAAGGTAAAAGAAGAAAAAACAGTTTATTTCCAATAGAGATGGTACAAAAGTACCATCATTGGTTTTTAAAATATCTTAAAATTAATACACTTAGATGATACACACACACGAGTATTGTAAAACTCGTGTCACTAGTCGAAAAGAAATGATTGAGGGCAATGTACTCCTAATCTAGCTTTTAATCTACATTTGATAATACATGTAATGATAATTATAAGAGATAACACAATTTCATGGACGATGCATTTTCATTGTGGGGTGAAAACACTTTGACAGTTTACATGTACATGACATAAAACTTCGCAATTCTTGACGCCAGGAAATAATATATGAAATCGCTTGTTTCGGTCAATGTTCACAAGTGTCATTTTAAGGAAACATGAGAAATATATATATATATATATATAAATATATACCCATATACACACATACGTACATATACGTATGTATGTGTGCATATATCCATACACACACACACACATACATATATACATATATATATATATATACATATATATACATATATATATACATACATGTACAAATAAGCATGAGGACCAAGAAGATTATAAGTTTTGTATTACTGATTCAACAATTTTAACATAACGGTCATTATGTTGTGTACCCTCTATGTAACGACATGCCATACACGAACAACGTTTTCGCCAGCAAGGGAGTTTCGTACTCAGTGCACCGGAGACGGTTGCAAGATTCTGCGTAGCTCAGCGAAAGCTACATCAGCAGCTCCGAGCGACGCCAGCCCGGCAACGACGGGGCCATACCAAAAAAAGTCACGAAAGTCGATTTCACGGCCGTTACTGATGCCAACCGTCGCGGAAAGTAGCGGCGGTAACTGCATCTATAAAGGGTTGTCCCTAAGGTAAAGAGCTCTCACTACCCTACGTGTCACTATCGTCGAAGGTCCTCGTACACGCCGTTTTACTTGAGTTTTGTGATAGAATCCAGTCCGGCGTGCTGGGTATTGTTATTGTATAAATTTCAACTGTGACTTAACGCTTAAATCAACTGGTTATTCAAATAAAGTAAACGAGGCTACTTCGAATCCAACGAAACCTGCACCAGCGCTTCACACGAGTGTGCGTAAGATTACCTCTTTGTAGCTATATACGTTTGCGGGTTTTAACAAATCCCCGGCATATTGGTGATATCCGTTTATAACAGTAAATTGTGTGGCCACATATAACGTGTGTTTCAATGCCTGCCATAGTTGCGCCTTAAATTAGGATGCCGGCCATGAGATTCCACTGAGAATGAGAAAAGAGATTTATTTCATTTGAACGATTTATCCAAAAGGAGAAAATTTAGTCACTTCGTTCGATCTTGAAAAAGGAGGATCGTAACAATTGGGTGGCAGCGGTGGGATTTAATATTGAATTTGGTATAATTTAATTTGATCTTGCCGGTTCCACGCCTCTGTGAGAGACCGCTGTTGCCACGCTACCTGTAAAAAAAAAAAACACTTTTTGTAACATAAATTAAATGGCCCAAGTAATTGTTTAAAATCCATTCATCTCATTTATAATTTGTAATATTTCACTAGAAATGTGTATGTCCTCATGTCACTTTATTTGCGTATTGATTTATTTCTTTACCGTGTGTATTAATTCATTTATTTCCTTACCGTGTGTGTTAATCCATTTAATCCGTTTTATTAATTTAGCCCTCTTGATTTATTTCCTTATGACGTGTATTAATCCATGCAAGACCGCCTCTGTAATAAGATTATTGTGCTCTTTATTTTGATGCCATTGTATTAATGTGTGTTGTTTTATTCATTGATTTAACCCGTTTTATTAAGTGATTTAACCCGTTTTCCTATTGATTTGATCCGTTTTGTTCTATTTTTGATATTTCGTGTCTATGTGCATTGCTTTTGTCGGATCTATCCAATTATTTCTGTGCATTTGGAAGCTTATTGTGCGAAAGATTCAATTATGTCTGTGTATTTGGAAACATATTGTACGAAACATTGCATTTAAACTCCTAGTTTGAAACTCTAAAATTGCTATCAGTGTTCATTGTGAATCTATTTGCTTCGCCAATTTTGTACTAATTAACTGTTGAAACTATGGCTGGGGACGATAATGAAAGTAATCAAAGTAACAATGGTGAGAATAGTCAAAATAGCTTTGTCACTTTAAACCATGCAATTGATCTGCCTAAATTTAACGGCGAAGGCTGTGTAACTTCATTTTTAAAACACTTCCAGACTCGAGTTGACATTTACACTAATGATAAAGATTTGCAATGTCGTTATTTGAAAAATGCTCTTACCGGGAAGGCTTGGGATTCTTACGTTCTTAAATCGGACCAATTAGTCACTCTGGAAGATGTTAAAACTTGGCTTATTTCTGTGTACAAGGGGGCTGTAAATTATAGAAAAACTGTTCATAAAATCCTATTTAGTCTGCGTCAAGAGAATGATGAGAGTGTCAATGCATTTGCAACTCGCGTTCTAGCTAGCTGGAAAGACGTGTTCGGCCAAGAATGGCACTACGAGGATGCCAATGCACAAAAAATTCTAATCCCGACTATCATTAAAAATATGAACCCCAAGATCAGTGAAAAATTATCTCATGATTTCGACCCTGAGAGTGTGACAAAACTCCTAGACAAAGCGAGGTCAATTGAGGAATCTTTGATCGAAGAAAGATCTTTGTTGAGTCGCAAAAGGCGTGCCCACGAGAGTGATGTAGTGGTGGAGAAATACCAATACAATTCACCACAAAAGCGAGCGTACCAGCCTAAGAACCCATTTAAATGGCAGAGTGCTTCACACAAAAATGCTCGTCCGTTTAATAATTATCAACGCAAATTCAATGGCCACCCGAGTCAGAATGGTGACATCGCCGCAGTAAAGTCAAAAAACTTCCACGGCAACCGAAAAGCTTTTCCCCCGTGATTTTGCTAAATGTTGAACAGAAAAAATGCTCCACATTCGTTGATTCAGGCTCTTCCGTGACTCTTGTGAAATCTTGTGTAATTAACAAATTATTCAAAACTCTTCCCCGAATTAAACGATGCACTAAAGTTCTTTGTTCTGTTAATGGAGATAATCTCCACACTCGAGGCACGATTGACCTGAAATTTAAACTAGGTGATGTTGAGTATTGCCATTCTGCTATAATTGTGGAAGATTCTTACTTCCCCGGAGCTGTCTTGATAGGCCGAGATTTCCTTAAGAGGTTCGGCGTTGAAATAAAATACAGCCAGAATGAGAAAGGTCACGTGAGAATTAACAATAAAGTTTACCCATTTCTATCAGTTGCTGCTTCTAATTCAGTAAATTTTGTGAAACAATCTGAGGATGCATCATTCAGTGTCGCAAGAATGTCACATGATCTTACTATTGAGGGAGGCACGTTGTGCCATTCCTATTTGAGAGTTCCCAAGCACATGAATGGGAAGACAGTCGTTCTAAAGCAGAGCGTTACATGCAAAGGAATAGCAGTACCTCGCACGTTAGCAACAGTCCGTGATGGCGCCGTACCAGTAGTTTTTGTAAATTATAATGATAAGAATGTTCTTGTGCCTAGAAATAAAATTTGTGCTAGTTTAGATGTTGCCATTGAGGACCCAGAGCCTGGCTCAGACGAAAGCGAGAGTGATGCTCGAGCTCAGGCACAGCGCAAGGCCTATGATGCCGTGGCGACGGTGCATGACGCCAGACGAGCTCCCGCTCTGACTGAAAGCCCCTTGAATCAGTGCAACCCTGAGTTACTGCCTAACAGTGAACTGTTGCCAGTCGCAGAGAAACGAAATGAACCTGAATTCAACCGGATGATTGACGATGTTGACTTGTCACATTTGAATTTAGATCAGAGAACGACCCTTGTAAATTTGGTTAACAAACACAGGAATGCGTTCGCGGTTGGAGACGAGATTGGTCATGCGCGAAATGCTGTACATAGATTAGACATTCAGGGTCATGAGCCAATCAATACGCCCCAATATCGAGTTCCTCACGCTACAAAACAATTAGTTGAAGAGCATGTCCAAGAGATGCTGAAACAGAAAGTTATAGAGCCAGCTTACTCCCCATGGTCGTCACCTATTTTGACAGTCAGAAAAAACGATGGAACTCATAGGATAGTTGTCGATTTTCGTCTTATCAACAAAATAGTTAAGAAAGACACTTTCCCTATTCCGCATATGACTGACACCCTCGAAAGTCTAAAGGACTCAAATTTATTCACGACCCTTGATATGAGAAGCTCCTATCATCAGATCGAATTGTCCCCAGAGAGCAGAGACATTACCGCTTTCAGAACGCCTACAGGTAGTTACAGGTACTGCCGGTCACCCCAAGGTCTTATCACATCCGCAGCCGCACTTCAAAGAGCAGTCAACATGGCTTTTTCTCCATTCATTTCAAAATTTCTGTTCTGTTACGTTGACGACATCATCATCTATTCAAAAAATTTCGAGACTCATGTCGAACATTTGGATAAGGCGTTACTTCAAACAGCTGCTTCAGGCTTCAAATTGAGTCTCAAGAAATGCCAATTTGCGGCCAGTAGCGTGACTTTCCTTGGTATCAAAGTCAGTTCAGAGGGACTAACTCCCAGACCTGACAAGGTGCGAGCTCTAGCCGATGCTTTGAGACCTAGGAGTACTAAAGAGGTGAAGAGATTCTTAGGCTCAACCGGATTTTTCAGAAAATTCATTCAAAATTACGCACATATCGCGGCACCTCTTACTGAGCTTACAAAGAAAACGAACTCGTTTAAGTGGACTGACATCCATCAGCGAGCTTTTGATGATTTAAAAGATAAACTTGTGTCTGCGCCAATACTTAAGTTTCCCGACTTTCAGAAAGAGTTCGTGCTGCACACTGATGCCTCGGGCATTGCAATCGGAGGAGCACTGCTCCAGATGCATGACGGCATCGAGCTGCCAGTAGCATACTATAGTCGTAAATTAAAAGGAAATGAACTTAAGTACTCTGCAACAGAACTCGAAGCTCTTGCTATCCATGATTCAATCAAACATTATGATGCGTACCTGTACTTAAATGAATTCGTCGTAGTAACAGATCACCGCCCCCTGACGTTTATTTTCGCAAACAAGACAGGTAACCATCGCATCTCCCGATGGGCTTTGCTCCTTCAGGAGTATAATTTCTCTGTTCGATACAAGCCGGGAGCACAACACCACTTGCCCGACTATTTGTCTAGGTCGGAAAGAATTGTCAATGCTGTCGTAGACACTGCTGAGTCCAATTGTAGTAATAAGAATGATCCTAAAATTAATGCTGATGTTCCTTCTAGAATTAAGCCATGTTCTGATAATGACGCGACAGGTGCTTCTGTCAACGATGTGTGCTCTCGACCCACGTCAAGCGAGCAGCCAGGTGTTGCTGCCGAGACCGCCCAGCCACTGAGCTTAGATGATGTAGCATCTGAACAGAGTGTGGACCCTTATTGGTCGTCCGTTAGAGATGTAATAAATAATAATGATAGAGGTAACTGTAAGATTTCAAACATTGACGAATATTTTATTGATGAGAACAATGTCCTGTGTAGGTTGTCGAGAAAGAAACGCAGAAACGGTAGAAGTAATGTACAAATAGTCATTCCTAAGTCTTTAGTCAAGGTAGCTTTAAAGCTGAGCCATGACAATGATTTGTCCGCTCATATGGGTTTCCTGAGAACTCTTGAACGTGCCAGAGATAAATTCTTCTGGATTAATCAAATTCGTGACGTCAAAGACCATGTGAAGAAATGTTTACAGTGCCAGCGAATGAAATGGCAGGGCCAATTTAAAGTCCCCTTAGGAAAATTCCCCGAGACCTCATACCCCCTTGAAAGAGTTGCTGTTGACCTTGTTGAATTACCTGTGAGTTACGAGGGCAACAAATACCTTCTAACAATAGTTGATCATTTTACTAGATATGTCGATGCCTATCCTCTCCCAGATAAGTCTGCCGATACCGTCACCCGAGCGTTCGTCCAGTACGTTGGAAAATTCTCTGCCCCAAGTACGATCGTCAGTGACAGAGGCAGCGAATTTACCAATAAATTATTTCAAGATGTCTGCAAAAATCTTAAAGCGAGGTCACAGACTACGACGGCTTATCATGCTATGGCGAACGGTTGTTGCGAGAGAATGAACGGTGTCTTGAAAACTGCAATCTCCCACTTAGCTGCTGAAGATAGATTCACGTGGGACCAGAGCATTCCTTTCGTCACCCTAGCTGTAAATACTTCCTACCAGACTGCGATTAAAGACACGCCGTTCTTTTTGTTTTACGGCAGAGATGCAAACCTCCCTTATCACGACATTTTCAAGGAACAGCCCGTCAATTACGCGTGTGACCAAGAGTATTCAACAGAAGTTTCTCTCCGACTGTCCAAAGCATTTGCTGCTGTTAAAAGAAATTCTGAGGCGGCCAGGCAAGCTGCAGCGAAGATCTATAATCGGACGGCCAAGGAATGTGATATTCAACCTGGAGCATTAGTCATGCTTAGAAATATGGCAGGTCGCACCGATGTGGATCGTGCTTGGCCAACGAGGTTCAGGGGCCCCTACCGTGTGACTTCTCGACGGGAAAATAACATCACCATCAAGGGTGTGTACTCGGATCGCAAGGAACAAACCGTTCACCTCAATCGAATCAAGCGAGCATACTTGGACGACGCTATGGCCTTCCCTTTCAACAACGACGAAGAAAATGACGAACTTCAAGGGGCAGAGACGAACGACATCCCAGCAACACCGAACGCGAAACCCCGACCAACAATACCGAGCGCTAACCGACAAGAAGAGGGGACGACTCCCAGATATCCCCTCAGGAATCGGACGAGACGCCCAAACTATGTGTGATTACTTATGTCTCACGAGGACGTCCCAAAACTTTGACATGATTACCCCATTTCATTTCCAAATGTACTATGTTTAATATTAAGGATGTTTCCTAACCATTTCCCTCGTGTTTAACATTTTCTTTCATATTTCAATTTTAGGATAAGTGCTTCGACTTAAATTTAAATGATTTCTCCAGCGAAATGCAGATAGGATGTATTACATGATTAATGTCGATTTATAAATCAATTTATGTATTTACCTTGATGATGCTCATCAATCAGATAAAAATTTTACTCGATGTCAAATTTGTAACCCGTTCGTATGTCTTTTCATAGCCCTTCCCCAGGAATGCGTGCTAATACGTAGGAACTTTCCTTTACAGCCCGCTAACTATCCGAGATATTGAATGTCATGTTATGTATTTCTCATTAATTTCATTTACCTTGCATTTATTTCATTATGTATTAGTTATAATATTCTCCGAATGGATTCCTTTTGAGTTAGTAATAAAATGGTATACCAAATGTACATGTCGGTGGATGAAGTTAAAGCAAGTAGACGGGCTGCAAGGGGGGAAATCTTGAAGGAATCCATGGGAGATAATTACCATGTCCAGAAACTAATTCAATACGGTTGTTGCAGCTATACGTAAGGCTGTTGTGACACGGCTGCACAGCGACACCAGCACTACAGAGGCGTGCGTGAACACAACAGTGGCTGCTCCAGCATCCCAGCTGCTCTGACTCAAGGTCATGGCAGGCTCCCAGCGGCTGCTGCGAGCAAGCGCTACGCTCAGGCTGGGACGTGTGCATGGCACGGGTCTGGCAGGACCGCACTGTTCGCGCGGTCTACGAGAAATCTGGCAACACCGCGCTCCATTGATATGGCATGGCTAGACAGCGCACTCACTCGGACGTAAATACTACGACCAACAGGGTCGACGCGAGTTAAAGGGCTGAGCGACTGGATGCAACGCGTGAGGGTTACTTCGACTACGAGAACGTGGCGCAATCTACTATCGGCGGAACTGCAATTTGGAGAGTGGCGTGACATCACAACGAGGGTGAGGCTCCCCCCCCATTTCGATATACGCCAAAGCATGGATTCGGCTAAGGCGGAAAAATTAAGAAGATACCGTTGAACACTAATACGTTCAAAATAACTACATGCATGCGGAAGTAATGACAAAATCGAGTTTACACTCGACATATTTATATTTTGGGCGGTATTCACCTCCAGATATCCTCGGATTGGCCTCCAAGGAATATCATCAGTCGCGGGAGAAGGTCTTCGATGATGGAGAAGGATAAGGATATCCCGATATCAACTTTTCGTCATTGCTTGTTTAAGATCTTCGTTTCAGCGTGCGTCAGAAGCACAAATCTCGTCGGCTTGTCTGAATCTTCCCTTGCAATGAAGGATGAGATTTCTCACAACTTCAAGTAGACGGATACTTCCAATTGCGACAATATCCAGGAGGATATTACCAAAAACGACCTGGGGAGGATTGTTGTGTACCCTCTATGTAACGACATGCCATACACGAACAACGTTTTCGCCAGCAAGGGAGTTTCGTACTCAGTGCACCGGAGACGGTTGCAAGATTCTGCGTAGCTCAGCGAAAGCTACATCAGCAGCTCCGAGCGACGCCAGCCCGGCAACGACGGGGCCATACCAAAAAAAGTCACGAAAGTCGATTTCACGGCCGTTACTGATGCCAACCGTCGCGGAAAGTAGCGGCGGTAACTGCATCTATAAAGGGTTGTCCCTAAGGTAAAGAGCTCTCACTACCCTACGTGTCACTATCGTCGAAGGTCCTCGTACACGCCGTTTTACTTGAGTTTTGTGATAGAATCCAGTCCGGCGTGCTGGGTATTGTTATTGTATAAATTTCAACTGTGACTTAACGCTTAAATCAACTGGTTATTCAAATAAAGTAAACGAGGCTACTTCGAATCCAACGAAACCTGCACCAGCGCTTCACACGAGTGTGCGTAAGATTACCTCTTTGTAGCTATATACGTTTGCGGGTTTTAACAAATCCCCGGCATATTGGTGATATCCGTTTATAACAGTAAATTGTGTGGCCACATATAACGTGTGTTTCAATGCCTGCCATAGTTGCGCCTTAAATTAGGATGCCGGCCATGAGATTCCACTGAGAATGAGAAAAGAGATTTATTTCATTTGAACGATTTATCCAAAAGGAGAAAATTTAGTCACTTCGTTCGATCTTGAAAAAGGAGGATCGTAACAATTAGTTAATAAGCATTTTATTTAAATATAAATGGATGATCGCACAACAAATGTATAGTTTTTACATGAATGCTTTACAATAATAAAGAGATGACGAGTTAGGTAATCTTACAAGTTGAGAGTGCACAGAAAAAAACCCTTATCTCTAGTAAAATGCTAGTTGTCAGTCTAGTACACACATATGTGCACGTATACATGTAAATATATACACATACACATGCACACACATACCCACGCACATACACCAAACTCGTAAGCATACACAAATGCATTTCTATGCATCGAGGCAATACGGAGTAATACGCATTATAATACATACGCACTCTACAGAGTGTCATACGCATAGCGTGCACACGTACACATATACACGAGTCAGCATGTGCGCAAATATCAGCGTAAACTAGTCATCATAAACCAGAATTTCAATCGAGGGAAACGGAGAAAATATCTTTTATTATAGCATGAATTTTATAAAATTTCGTACTAAAAATAGTGGCACAAAACAGTCTACCTAAAGTCAGAAACATGAAAACGATTGTGGGACGTGAGTAAGAAAGAAAACATTAATGTCCTATTAAGGTTTCATATTAGAAAAAAATCACATTATCTTTGAAATATGGCGCAAATTGTCGGCAATTGATAAGCAAACATAGGTATCTCATTATTATATGCATATAACTATAAGCGGAATAAGCATATTACTGCAGTATAAATGGATGAACACACAACGAATTTGTTTTATTTTTTTACATGGATGCTTTACAATTTCATATTAGAAAAAAACACATTATCTTTGTAATATGGTGCAGAATGTCTGCAATTGATAAACACACACACACATAGGTACCATGACGGTCTAGTTTGATGCTTGCACAGAAACGGAGAGGAATGACATAAAATGCAACCTTCGACTGGTTTATCTACTCTAGTGCACACAGGTGTACGTGTACATATACACACCCATATGCGCACATACACCTATATACGTACACACATATACAAGTAAGCATGTTTGCAAATGACAACGTATAGCGGTCAAATCACAATACCTACGCATACTTCAAAACTGTTGTGTGATGTCTTGAATTATAAAACAATGAACGAGGGAGATTGTTCAGCAGTGGAGATACCAGGCAAATGAGATTCGTCAGTACTTATTCAGTATGTTCTGTAACTAAGAATTATTTTTGAGACACAAGATGACGAGTTATTTTGGCTTTAAATTCTCTCGGTCTTTGAGGGACTTTAATACTCAGGGGAAGTTTGTTCCACAGTAAGGCGCCTGATATGGACAGAGCCTTCTGCCCTAAGTGAGATGAACGATAGTTGACTAAGACATTATTGTTTCTGTTCGGTTTTTGATTGGTTACAGTGGGTGGATAGAAACGCACTATCTCAGCATTGCTCTGAGGAAGATATAACGAGGAGAATACGTATTGGGCCTTCTGCATGAGGAGCCTTTCTTGGATAGGAATCCAGCCGAGTTTATTGAGGAGAGGGGTTACGTGATCACTTCTTTTGAAATTACCGTTGCATACCACCTTGGCTGCAAAATTCGTGCATTTTTGTAAGTCCCTTTGAAGGTATTGAGGTAAGTCTCCCCATACTAGGCTGCAGTAGTCAATGCGCGATTACACAAGGGGTGGAATGGCTAATAATCTGGATTTTTCGTCTAGCATACTTTTTATACGATGAAAAAACATTAAAGTTCCGTAGATTTTGTTGCAAGTAGTCTCAACGTGAGATTTGAAGGACATATTTCTATCGAACCAGATACCTAGATTTTCAACCTAGATTTTGATCTAGATACCTAGATTTTCATTATTTCATCTTATTCATGCAGATCGACACATTTTACGCATTCTGGCTCGCGTTTGTGTTTATAAAGCAATATTCGCTTTAAGACAAGAAATGGATGAAAACTGCTCTGAAGACTAGCTTTTCTAACTAAATCTTCAACCCGCCACTTATTCTAGATTTTATACATAAGGTGTTCCATATGTAAAATAATCTAAATGTTCGATTAGGCTTTGAATTATATTACTACAGGAAACATCCCAAGAGACGCTGCCAAAACATTCATTCAAACACGATTGAAATGTTCCTCTAACAATATGCATCTCGAACAAATTGTTATGCGACCTTAATAGAAACATTGTGATAGAATAGTGTAGGTCTACTTGTGATAAAAATGATGGTTCTGTCGTTAATTAGTTCTAACATTCATTTGAAAGCTTATAAAAGATTCAAGTACGGGTTTTTAGGATGTTTGAAAGTTCAGTTCTAGTACTGGACACTATTTTGAACCCAGCAAAGACATCGAGTGTTGCTTCTATTTAGACTTGGACTTCGGTAGCCTTCGTCGTTATTGCTCTATAAAATTGTATTGACTTCTTACCCAATTTTCTCAAGCCATTACAAACTTAGGTTTGGGTGAAAGCTCACGTGTTGCAGTTGGGTGTATCAAAGACTTTCATAATTATTTATGATAATGAATTAAGTGTTCAAGTAGGGCTTTGAACTTCTGTACACCGGGGCTGTAAACTAGGCGCCCGGTTCTCTGTTTTCGCCAAGTAAGTTTGTAGGCTCATCTCTGAGAAAGTTTTGAGCCATGGCCGCTTGTGTAGCAAATGACTTCGCCATGTAGGTGTATCATTTTGAAGTTTATTTTGAAGTTGCTGAGATTTTTTCCCTTGCTTGAAATTATTCTCATTACAACCAGAGGAGGGATCCTCAAAACCTTTGTAACTTGACCAACTTGCGGAGCTGGTTTATAGCTTCATCATCATGTGCACTCGCTACCTCCGTTTACGACAGAACCAAAACGATCCCAACACAGACATACGAGAAATGTTACCTTTGCAGCATTTTAATCTGCAGCGTACCACAACGTTTTGAGGCGATGGCACCGAAGTGGATGCGTTATAAACTTTATGATTCAATTTATTGCTCTTGATCCCAGTTAAGATTAAAATTCAGTGTACTTTACTGAAAAATCTTGTCGCCAAATGAAAAAATAATTTTCTGGTGAATTTCCAATGAAATATTTCGCTCACACTCAGAGGATATCAGGGCAGACGATTTCAGTTAGAACGTGCGAATGTTAGTCGTTGCCGCTAGGTATGGGAATGTAAATATATGAATTTTAATGAAAGAGTAGCATTTCTATAGGGAAAATTGTTCAAAGAGGTAAGTAAGAAATCTCAAGTACAAATAAAATCTTCGGAATTAATTTTCATTGCTTTTACGAGTGCACACTCTCTTACAGATTTAGGTGTGAACAACTTAGAATAACTCTAGGAAACTTCATAGAAAATTAGTTGTTACATTATGAGGCCTATAATTTCAGGTATTGAATTAAATTAAAAATTAAATAGCGAAATCGATTCTTGCACTAACGAAACATTGCTCAATGACAAATTAAAAACAATTACTAGACTGAATATACCCATAGCTGATGATCATTTATCTAATTCCATGAGCTTTCGTTCAACGCTACTGCCCTAGGCGCAGCAGCCCTGAATTGAGATATTTGTTCCATGTTTTCACTGTCATCTTATCGTCGAGACTTGACGCAAGTTAGCTGTGAAATGTTCTAAAATGAGGCTGAAAAACTTACTTCAAACATTTAGAACCTTAAACCGAGGGTAGCTCCTATAGAGGCGATTCCATATTGACTTGAAAGAATTTGGACTGCCAGCTTTTCGCCCCGTCGACTAAAAATGTTTTGATCGTTCGGTAGCAGATTTTCATATGTTTGAAAGCAGGTGCATAACGATTTCTTATCAAGCAGTGCAATCTCCATGAACATCTCCTATGGAGTGTTATCCCTTCGGAGGCAAGCGTAGGAAAATCGCTGCTTTCTGGGGTTTTATCTTGAAAATAACATTTTAATTTCTCTCGTTCACATGTGGTGTAGGTGAAAGGCTTTCGCCTGTGCTTGTGTGTCTTTCTCGTGTGAAAGACATTGAACACCTCACTCAAGTGCCATACTTCACCTTATTTATAACATGCTCACTTTCCCGACTCTTTTATTATTTTCTACCTTGAAATAACAGTGTTTCACGGGCCTCTCTTGCTATTTCTTTTTAAATTTTTTCCTCCAATGCTTGAACTGCCATGGCAGAAACTCTTCTCACGCGCCAAGTGTCGTATGGATTACGTAGGATCAATTCTGATTGATCTTTTCCGCCCCTGGTCGAAATGATGATCCGCTCAATGTTGCGAACTTCTGATCCAGTTTTCCTCTCCACTGTTTTCCTTTTCAAAAAGTTATTTCCATTCTCGTGATGGTTCTTTAATGGACTTCGAAGAAGGAAGTCAGAGTGTGTCGTTACAGAAGGCAAGGATTTTTTCTTATCACTCGTGCTCAGTTGGGAACGTAATGTTTGGCTGAGTAGCATTAAATTTTAGCATTTTATCAGTTGTATTGTGTTTTAATAATTCAAAGGGTTGTTTGCTCACAAAAACAGACGATACCAGGGTGCCTGAATATCTACCATACATAAAAACATCAGTATAACCTAGGGTGAGAGGTCAAGAATTTTACTACAAGGCGCAGTTGATCAATAGGTTGGATACAGCAGGTACAAATCTCTGACTATAATGTTGGCCAAAATTCATAATTTTTATTTGGGTGAAAAATGATTATTAAACGCTCGTGAAGCTCATTTGTTCCCCATAGAAAACAAATTAAAGGAAAAAATGATGACTAGATTTTTAGCATAAACAAGAGGTTTAACATTCTGAAACCTGAAGGATTTTAAACCTAAATAAGCCGCAGACTGTTCAGTGTGAACGTACGTAACTTCTTTGGACTGCTGAAGAAGTAACTGTTACAAGGTGTCTATCGCAACCAAGGAGGTTTAAGAATGGAGGCGGCATCAGCGCTCTAAAGTGAAGCCAATTTTCGGTAGCTGTAGGGTATACGGGCACACACACGGAGATGGGGCTCAGTGCGTGTCAGACACTCAGCGTGACAGGGTGCCGCTATCCACGCTGCGGTTAAGGACGAGTTTCCTCAATATGAGTTTCTTTATCATTCAGCGAGGACGCAATTGAAATATATGCCTGAGAAAAAAACGTATAGCACAGAGTAGCGCAAGTCTGCCATTTAACAGCGCGGTCTTCAGTCGCTGATGATGGAGGTGGTGCTACCCCTCCACTGCAACACCACCTCCACACAGGGACCTAATGCCGGGTGGGCGGGGCTTAGGACGGCAGAAGTGGCTTCACTCGCTTGACTGGCAAAAGATAGGGATGCCGGTTCCATGTATCCAACTTCCTTGATCGCAACTACTTGAGCACTGAATATCTAGCCTACTTCCAAGTAGGATAAGCTTCTCTAGAACAAGTAAATATTTTAGCTTGATATGTTGACAACACTTTATTGTCATGGGAATAAATCATACAAAATACAAAAATGAAACTATTGGCTGGAATCATTTTGGAATTCGAGTGAAGCACTCGTAACTCGATAACAAACCTTATTTCTTTGTGTCTTCAAGCTAATAATCAAGCAATGATTATCAGAGACCTACATTTAATATTTATATGTCGGAGGGCTAAACTTATTTCATTAACATCAGGTAATTGAACTTGGAACAAAGAATAGTTCCTGATATATTAAAGAATGGTTAAAACAGACTTCCAAGAGTTTTCCGTAAATCATTAGTAGGATTAAATTGAGAAGATTAGGATCGAATTTAGTAGAATGGAAAACATTGGGGCAAAAGGTTTAGAAAGCTGGACATCTAGTTTTGTACTCTCCAGCTGTATCAATAGGTCTTCATAAGCTAGAAGAATACCTAAATTTTATACAGAAAATTAAATACTTTCAGGCTGTTTTTCTATTCTAGAATAGTATTACTTGTAAAAGTTTATAATTCGCTCACAGTCCAATATTCGCTCATGACGTTTAAGCCTTCGAGGCGCAGCGCAAAAAAGAACAGTACGACATACGGGAGCTGGAGGCCTCACACAATCCCTGTCGCTGTGCTCGTGTTCCCATGGCTTCTGTTTGACTGCAGTGCTGCCTGGCCGGACACATGTCACTCTCATGCTTTCATTTTTTGAAAGTTTTACACCCTAAATTACTTCCCCTGCTTCAACAGCAATCTCATCCGCTTATAAGTCCTCTTGCCACCTTTATTGAGACTGTTTCTGATTTCGCTTGTCTGTGCTGAAAGTCAATTTCACCTCCTTAAAACTATCATCTTTTCCATGATGCATTTTTTCTCAACCACTTGTATCGCGTTCAGTAACAAGTATGCCAATGAGAACGAAGGAATCTAGAGCATGGTACTCTACATGTTTAAGCACTGCATGGCGTGCATCTCCGAACAAATCTTGCGCACAAGGTGTCTTCTATTTTTCGGCTAGGTAGATTTATTTTCGGTGATAGTACTGTTAGGCTTCATTCATGTCGCTCATAGGGTTAGAGTTTTAACTATGCTTAATTTGATTATTCGATCCATTTCGAACTCTTCTGTATTTAAAATGGCAGAAAGATGTTTAGGAAGTTGCGAATAACATTTACAAGCGGTCGACCTTACAGGTAGTTGTAAAATTCTAAGGCCTGAACAATTTGTTTTGCTAATGGGGGACTCACTTTTATGTACTATATTAGGCTGAAACATTCTTTATTCTTGGAAAGAATGATAAACTCACAAACAACAGTCTTAACCAATACATTACTCATACTCCTGCTGTCTTTTATTGGAAATTCATCTCTCTCAAATAGTTCTCGACAAAATAATAGATTGTTTATTCTTCAAATGTTCTCAGCATTAGGAGCTGCGGTCGTGTTTCTATTCGTCAAATGCATTCGCTTTGTTTTTTTTTGCATAATTTCCTTAACGACACATCATCCTTTTGAACAAAATCTATTTAAACAACAATTTTGGTCTTTTCACGTTCTTCCATAATTCCGCATTCTCTTCTACTTTACTAATTCTGCCTCAAATATTTTCCTCATGACCGTTTATAGGGCTCAGTCTGAAGATTAAGGGTATTAATTTGGAACATTCTTTCAATACTATATCAAAAAATGGTTGTTACTTGAATAAATTAATTTAAATCCTTTGATTCGTGACGAAAAAGTCGCTTGCCTGGCGTCAGTCTGGAATTTGCAACGGAGTGAAAATAGAAATGAAAAAATTGTGCATTCAGTTAGGGGGCCGACGAATTTGTGTTGTTGGTTGAAACAATGAAGAGCTTTAGCCCAACTTCCAATAAGGAAAACGAATGTTTTTATCATGGGAAGAAAACCGGTGCAAACTATTGGTATTTCAAAAATTCATCATTGAGTGTCAACCACGAATTAAAAAAATCGCAGAGTTTAAAAGTCAAAATCCGGGTTATCACGCTCGGTTACCAGGCCAGCGGACTCCTGGTCTTTGCTCAATTGCCCTCGGAAAGTTACCCCAGAAGAACAATAGCCCCTAAAATTTCACTGTCGACTGCCCTGAATACATCAAATATGTAGTAAATTAATTTTACATTGCAAATATCTGACGCCAATGTAAAGAAGAATTTAATTTGAAGACGTATTTTTAAACTATTAATACTTCAGTCAGAAACCAATGACTTCGCTGAAAAATTGCAGTATTTAAACATTTGTACTTGAAATTTTTTGATTTAGTTAGGCTAGGTCGAATAATGTTATTTTACTTGTGGCTAGGTTTTGTTAAATTAGGACAGCTTAGGTTAGATCTGATTAAAGTGTTATCATAGGCTCAAATGTAACAAAAAATCTCAGGCATTTGCACAGCAATTGTTCAACGGGGAAATTGTCCGAGGGGCAGTTGTCCGAGTACATTTGTCGTGGAACCCTGTTACCGAACTCT
The DNA here is from genome assembly GCA_030386875.1 of Morinoia aosen. Classification (NCBI taxonomy): domain Eukaryota; kingdom Metazoa; phylum Arthropoda; class Malacostraca; order Amphipoda; family Talitridae; genus Morinoia; species Morinoia aosen. The sequence goes on from CM059557.1 coordinate 69,254,712, forward strand.
TCAGACGTTCGGTTCAAGCTGAGTTAAAGCCTTATCAATCCCGATTGCTAGTTTAGTGTTCGATGCTTGATCAGAGTTAGAAAATTGTAACTTCGCTTAGATTTACTGGGCTCGAATAGTATTATATTTAAATTTGAGATAGGGCTAATTATAGGCAATCTGAATTAAAATTTACTTTGAACCTTTTCAGTCCGAAGTGTGATAATTTTCCTTCTTATGGTGACGTAATGTATTGGTAACAGGCTACCAAAAATATTGCTTTTTCCAAGAATCTTTTCAGAAATTTATTTTGCTTTTACATTTTTATTCTCTAACAAATGAAAATTTAGCGATGACGCACTTTGAAGTACAATTTAAAAATCAAATTTAAATAATAATTTTTCAAAGTGTAATTAGCAGGTTTTGATTTGACGGGATTTTTAAAATGAAGGAATTGGTCGTAAATGAATGACACTTCGGTGGTACATGCTCAATACTTCGAGCGTATTGAAAATATCGATTAAGGGATAAAGATGACACATGAATAAATTATCTTAATTCATAAAGATAACAAAAACAACAGAGGGTATCATGCACTAATCTATTGAAAAGACGTCGGGGAATTCTTATTGGGTGCGAAGGCGGTGGTTGGTGCATCCGCACATATCAATCTTGTTTAATAATTGTGACCTGTTGAACATAAGGAAATTTAGAATGGTCGAAGAATGGTACAGGGCGCGAAAATAGCTGCATAGATTAATCACTCGGCGCTAGGATTCAAGAGTGCTGAGAATTGAATTAAGGGAGTAGTTTTCTGGGATCGCAGATTAGGCAGTACACTCCACACCTGGAAATAATGTTAAAGTTTACATTTACATGCTGAGGTCATGGCTAAATTTTTGAGTACGGCTCGAGATCGGAAAAACTACAGCCATATGAAGGCTAGTAAGGGACGTTCGGGACAATGCGCCTACTTATCATCTTAAAGTATCCCTTGAAGTTCACACGACGAAGGTGGAAGAGAAGGCCGACATTAGGACGCCAGTTCGCTGGAGCTTGGACTGCTCCCTGAGGCACTGGCCAGTGGCGACAGGGCTGACTCCATAATTGGGGAGGTAGGAGACGCTGAGCGGGACCATAGTGACACCCGTCCCGAAACTTGGTCATCAGCCACTCGCCTGCTCCATGACGCCGGCCACAAGAGGCTGAGGCGCATGTCACGAGGGTTTCTAGCTAAAAGCTCACATCTTGAGAGTGTGAGAGTGTTGGAGAATATAACTTATTAAAGAATAATAAAAATTGGGTGGCTGTCCGAAGGAAGATGCGTGGATACTGGAGCGCGTCTGGCTTTTTGCAGCCACAACACTTTGAGTGTGATTAGCGAGGCGCTCGTGGTTAGAGGGTAGATGGAGGTTTGTGAATGATTAGGGCACACTGTTTGAACGTCCTCTAACAAATGTCTAATTTGATAATCTTAAATTTAGAATTCCTTAATATTTATTCCCTGTCCAAAAAAAATAGTTTTCTTCAACATACCGCGACGTGAGCCACCGGTGGTCACTGAGTTATCATAATGCTGCTGTGCGACACGTATTCACAGACTCAGTTTTCATGAATACTTAATCAACAAAACGAAACAAAGGCAAGACCCATTTAATGTTCGTCATTTTCAAAATTTATAAAAGTTGACTATAATTTCCGTTGAATATTGAGCATTAGTTTAGCCCGCCGCAGTTAACGAGCTAAGATATGAAATGCTAGTAATAGTGAAGCATTTTCTTTGTAATCTCTCGGATGTATTTCTATTTTTTATTCTTACCGCATTAATTTTATTTAATAGAAGGAGTTTGGCTTGAAATAAATCGCACTGAAAGTGCGATTTAATTGGATCTGCGTAGGAATGGTGTTCAAATAAAACTTTGGAGTGAGAACAGCACCGAATTACCGCAACTAGAAAACGAGTGCCACTAAACAAGAGTATCGAAAAAAACGGAGGAAATGAATTAACATTAACTTTCAATACACGAGTTTTGGAGTCCCGGTACATCATGGACTAAAATTTGGCGAAATAATTAGAGGAAGGGAATTATTTATCCAGCACTCCTTTAATTCCAGGAATAAAATTTTGAAAATAAGAAAAGAAAACTTATGGGTGTAGGGTTATGAAAGAGAAGCATAACACTTGCGCAGAAAAAAAGCACCGTAGAGTAAGAGGGCTTCAAACTATGGTAGCAAGAATATTGGGATATTTCAGGTGTGAATTTTCACGCTGATGATTTTAAATTGTTATTTCATCATTTTGTATACTTTACACTCCTAGTCATTTCAATCTGTGGTTGAAACAGATAAAAAATATGTATTTGTTACATCTCCCATAATAAAATGCTACGCAATATGTCATATTAATATGGATGAAACGTCACAAATTCCTGTTTTTGTAAAGATTTAAGGGAAAATACCATGTGTTCCTCAGTACTTCCGAGTGATTTACTCCTCAGTGTTCGTGTAATAGGGAACTCAACACACCAACACAAATGAAGCTGTGAATAATGTGGCCGCGAATAATGGCTGTGTCAGATGAAAGAATGTGTTGGATAAAAATGGAAATGACTTCGACCGGCGGCCTCAGAGGCTCTCCAGTGAAATGCTGTGCGAGTGGCGTACGCTTGATAGCTAAAAGAGGCAGTGGGCTTACGAACTAATTCGAAATCATTTCTCATGATTTCTCATTACACGAATGTTCAGTTTTGTCGTTTTTTGGTTTGAAAATTGAAAAATGGAACATGGGCAGCTGTTGTTTAACCTGTAAAATAAGGAACGAGGAATGACTTATTAGAAGTGTATATTTTATTAATCGCATTATCTGTTCATCTTCTTCTTTTTAGCCTTAGCTTATATATAGCCTTAGCTTATATGCTCCAACTATGTTCTAAATCGTTCTCGACTGGCCGACGCTTTTCGAGCGCCCTTATACATTCCTTCGCGTCAATACCTAGATTTCATAAGTATAACTATTACACTTATCTCTGTGTTGCACACCCTACAATTTAGAACTAAATTTTTATCACTCATATTTCGATGTCCAATTTTACCCATAAAGTATGTTTAAGGAAGCTTGCCCCACTTTTCTCCAGTTCAACAATCCCAACATACCCCTCCCTTAGCCATTAAGTGACTCCTTTCTCTTCTCCCCTCGGGTGGCGTAAGAGCCCTTAGTATTTCTAAGTAACGTCGCTTTTTCCCGCGCTCTTGCAATAGTTTCGCTACACCTTTATCTACGTGTACTAAGAAAAAATCGAATTTCGTAAGCTCAAAAAATCAACTGCATTTTATTTCGATGTATTGTACTACCAATGGATTTCTGTATCTTATCCGTGCGCGTTCAATCAATATGCTTCAACACACTGTAATTCCCGTACTTATTTGGCCCGAGTTTCTTGAGCATACATTTTTTGTTTCTTCATTTTGTAGTTGCTTTTATAAAAAAATGAGAATTAGACATGCAGATGGGAAATTTTTCTTGCCTCTTACACATATTTGAAGGGAAATAGCTTAATACCACCATTTTTGGCTCTAAGAAATGTCGGTGCCGCTCTGTTTGTGATCTCATAAAGCGCTGTCCTGAGTGCCGCTCTCACGCACGAGTGAGCCGGTTATAGTTCTTTCTATTTGCTTAAATCGGCGGGTGCAGATGTGAGCCCTGTTTACTGCTTGTGGTAATTTTTTCTGGTATAATCAGTTGATTAAAGTGTCTTTATCCTTAGCATCCATACTAATTAAATATTCATCATTTTATTCTCATTGTTTTTTATCTTTAATTTTATTTTCATTCGTCCCAATTATTGTCAATTCGTTTCACAAAATGCTATCTTCAGTTATTTCACAGGCTCTCGATTCACAGAGAATCACAAACATCCAAAATTTAATACATTAGGTGAGCGCCTTGAACTATCCGAACACTTCAAGGGGAGCCGGATCCCTTGACTGTTCCCCTAAAACGTGTTTTTAGGAACGATCTACGTGGGACACTTTACTGTTTTGATGAGAGGTTAAATTGGACTAAATTATTTGAATTGAATACTATTCTCAAGAAATATCATGTGTTGCGGGCTATTTATACGGACATAACGATCTTTAAGGCCGGGAAACATCATCATAATGAAAATTTGTGAAGATACCTTTTTTATGGTTGAAAATTATGTTTAGAAAATAATTATACCTTTTCTTTTCCCTCATACTAATTAGGTCTGAAGGTAGATGTGATAAAGTGCTGAATTACTATTTACGATCATCTCATACAATACATGTAACTATGTGATTCACTGCCTCAACTATTTTTACTGTTTCATTTAAAATACGTTTTCTGAATATACTGAGGTAGCTGTTTTTTAATCGAACAATAATTTTCTAAATAGACTTCAATTCTCTTCTTGTTTCACGTTAATGAAATTCGTCAGTTATTTTTCCCTCGTTTCGAATATGATTGATTTCAAACGTGTTAAACTTGGACGACATCGTGTACAGCTATGCTCATCATAGCCGTGTGGTTTAAGGACCTGCCTCCGTGCGGGCAACGAGAGTTCGAATCCTGGCGCTGGGTGTCGATTTTCTCCGTTGGGTAAATGGGAAAAATTCTAAGCACAATACCCCACTCTACCCAGGTGTCTGAAATGGGTACCGGACTTGACCGGGGGAAAGCGTCATGGCGTCCTGGTGTTAGTTATAAGGCATTTGAAAAACCAATGTACAAGGTGATATGTGTCAGGCTTGAATCAAGTATCCGTAGATGCCGATGTTTGTTAATTTCAGTATTGAAGTTGGTAGATCTATTCTTTTGACTAAGCCATGCTTATTTTCATTTTTGTGAGAGATGTGCATATTCGTATATTTCAGACATGCTTATAAGTACTCAGCGCATTGTTCAAATGCCAAGACATTTATCACACGGCTGAATGCATGGTGCTCCACCGGATACCTGATTTGCGTATAATTCTCAGTAAAAAAGTAGAACGGAATGTAGTTACCGGAACTTGCTGAGTGGAGCTTGTCTCAGGCTGCTACCCAAGTTCCACGTCGTCTCACAACTCTCACGCGTGGGCACCGGAATAGAACAGGACGAGAAACAGACAATGATCAAACGTGGTACTACATAACTGGAAAATATTAATTTATTCTGTACTGGTATGTAATTCTATTGTTAATAACCAAAACAAAAAACTTAAATTTTGTATCGAAAATTGGAAAAAAATTCGCGAAAAAAATAAGTGCCTCATTTTAATTTTTCATGAGGCTCTTCGTAAAAATTTTGCTACTAAATTGGTAGCTAATCAGATGGAAGATTTCAATTTGAATGTTAATCTAACATAATATAATTTTGAGTAATGTAGAAGTTGGATGAATGTTATAGGATAGCTTTTAAAGGTTGACAATGGATGTTACTAACACATCAGTCGGAAATGAATATTTGTTCTGGACTTCATTAGCAAATTTGTATTCTTAATTCCGAAAAAAAATTAAATTCCAAGCCTTTATATTTATTTTCCTAAAGCTATGCAAGGACGTTGGTATTGAGCTAAATATCTAGTGTCATCTTTCTATTTACTGTATGCTAGCCATAATTCATACGCTTGTAATATTCAAGTCCTTAGGAGACGAGCCTTTTTCTTGTCGTTCAATTGTTTCTGAACTTTTACGAGTATTGATCAAGCTATTGGAAGTCGTTATCTGTTACCGTCCCTAAACATACGCTTTTGAGAACTTGCTCCCGTGACAAATACGTGGCTATCTGTATCTTATAAATGACTCGGTCGTTCCTCACAGTCCCTTTTTTAGACCATGCTTTATTCCTTATATCGATTGCCAATACCTACCCAAGTGGAGGTATCCAACCAACTTGCTTCTCATGAGTTATCATGCGGCTGTGGGCTATATTGGTCCCAATTGGCTGTAGGAAAGAAGTGTTTGCATTGATCTTCGCTTAGCTGTCGACGGAATTTTGTCATGCTAAAATTTATGAATAGATAAGCAGAAATTTCAGTGTGTATTGTAAATTATTAATTGTACAATCGATTATAAACAGGCGTATTTTAATAGAAATTTACGTTTGTTAGAAAATATGGGAAATAGAATAGAATATGGGTTTGTTGCATGATGTTCGATTTTACATCACAAGTTTCAAAACTAATCATTCGAAGTTCTGTTCAAGTTCAGATCCTGTTAAATTTCTCCAAAAGCTGTTAAATGACTGACTGTGAGCTTATACGAGAAGTTTCAATAAAAATGATGGCAAAGATAGACGATTTAAAAATCATTTTAATACGTCATCGTTTCGCTTTTAAGCTCAAGCCATTATCAACACCTGTAGAAGCGAATCGAAATACAGAAAATACGACATGGCTAAAAGACAAAAAAGAATACAACTTAAAATAGTACAAAATAAGGGAATGGAGAGATACTGCAATTAATTTTTTGAAAATCAGGCAGGAAAAGGTAATCTAGTAACCTTTTTCAGCAACAATGGTTTTCCAAGCAACGTAATCTCTAAAATTATAAGGCTATTTTTAGACAAAAAATATATACCAACCAACTGTGAGACAACTGTAAAGAAAAATAAAATCTATTGTAACTTGATTTTTTATGTTGCCCAGTCCGAGAAGCTCGCCAGTGACGTTTCAAAGCTGGTGGAGAAATTTTACAATTGCTTAGATTTTATTCCGATATTGACAAACAAGTGTACTATAGGATCGTTTTTTAGATTCAAAGACCGTCTGCCTACTGAACTGTGCTCTCGCATAATCTATAAGTATTGTTGCCCGCTGTGCGGGTCTAGCTACCTGGGTTGCACCCAGCGTAGTTTTAGAACAAGATTTTTCGAGCACGTTAGTAAGAGCTCCAGAACGGGTAGAGTTTTAGCTAAGCTATCTTTTTCAGCCATTAGGGATTACGCAGAGCAGTGTAGTGTAATAGTAAGCAAATATGATCTTCAAATTTTAAGTTTCTGAGCTAATAAAAACGACCTACATATACTAGAATCTCTTTACATTAAATAATTGAAACCAGCTCTAAATTTAATGTCGTCATCATTCCAGTTAGAAATAGCCTGATTTAAAAAAAATTAATTGCAGTATAATCTCTCCATTCCCTTTATTTGTACTATTTCAAGTTGTATTCATTTTTGTTTTTCAGCCATGACGTATTTTCTGTATTTCAATTCGCTTGTACAAGTGTTGATAATGGCTTGAGCTTGAAGCCGAAACGTTCACCTATTAAAATGATTTTTAAATCAGCTATCTTTGCTATCATTTTTATTTTAAAACTGGCAAGAGTGCTCCAACCTCATCCAATCAGAAGTTTCAATTAATTGAACAAGTATTGATGGCAATGTTGTGATACAAGGGTCAATTATAGCATGATTCTGTATTGAGCCTATAAATGATTTTGCAGCACCTACAACATACGTGAGATCGTTGTCTGTGGTCTATCATCTCATTCTGCAAATTTTCTAAAAACTGATGGTATATCAAAGCCTAACTAGGTCTACCTGCAGGTTCATTTTCTTTTTTTAATGTGGTACAATTTGTAGTTGTTTTACAACGAAATGAATTATTATCTCCTAATACCTAGGTAATGTTTCTAGAATAAACTAGTCTCGAGGACGCACGGGCATGGTTTTTTTTCTCTATATCGGTAAAAATACCCTATAGTTTAAAATTCCAATATGAGAACAACTACCGGAACAAACAGAGTGCGCTGCTCAAAATTATTTCCACGTGCCACGGCTCCAGCATCGCACAACAACGCATTGAAATGCTCCACGTTTGCTCGTACAGGCTCGAGCAGCACGACTGCGTCGCTGCGCCTGGACCGCCTGATACCCTCGACGCAGCAGTACATGACCTACGAGGGCTCCATGACCGAGCCGGCCTGTCACGAGACCATCACCTGGATACTGCCCAACAAACCTGCCTACATCACCAGAGAAAAGGTATTTTATTTCCACTTCATACTAAGCGCATACTTGCTAATTTTGCGCTAGCTTTTCTCGTTTTATGGTGCAGAGCAGCCTGTGCGACCGCGCTCATCTTGTTCCATGTTCTAGACATAATTAGTAATCAATTATATATCAACACATGTGGACATGCATAATGCTTCTGGTGTAAATTTATACTGCCCGATGTCACGTAACTATTTACGCAAGTTTGATTTGATTCTTTCCTTTTTTTGAATGCAGATTAAACGTAGAATTAATTAGTCTAAGTAGGGGAATGTCATTTGGGTAATTCAATATTAATAATGCATATTTGAAGCCTAAACACTCTGGAAAGTATTACTTGAGTTAGTACTGAAGTTCGCTTTGGATTATTTATTTGACAGGTTTCCCAAAACAATGACACTTTATCATAAAACCCTCAGGAATTGAACTCAGTGTATCAAAAACTAATTCAACTCAAGTTGAGATATACGTATGATTATTTTTTCAGGATCAAAAAAGTTATTTTTAGCCCCTGAAGGCCCGGGTAAATTCGATGAGGATTTTCGACGTTAAGTGTGATCCTTTAGTCTCATACTTTGCAACATCATGAACGTCATTTTTCTCGATTCTCCAGCCTCCGGTTATGAAAGCGATAATACTCCTGATCTGTGAAGTTGTTTCATACGGATGCCCATCATGACCGTGAGTCCTTTTCGTTTTGACGTCGATGCTGGCAGAACCAGAACATAGACGTTGTGCTGCTCGTACGACGTAAACAAAGTCTATTATAGCCACGCTATGCAGAGAGAAAGTGAGCTTATCAAAGCTGCAATGTTCAAAAAGTACGAACCGAGCTTGTTACTGCCGTGCTACTCGGTGGTAAACCGGGCATTTCCGTCGAAGGCAATCCGAACATAGCAATCATTGGACAAAAACTGAACCTAGCATAGTGGTAATTTTTACAGGGTAAATTAAGTTCATTTATTATTGGGAAAATGATCGATCCTTGAAGACCAGTCGTTTGAAAGAAACGGCAGCCATTGTGGTTTACTCAGACTAAACTGGGCTCATTGCAACCATGCTATTTTTGCATGATCTCGAGACATTTTTAGCATCTCTCTTGCTTTTTTCATCAATTTTCTCATTAAGTCCAAATCATTGCAAAAATGTCGACATGCATTGAAAAGCAGTCTCGAATATCTTGGATGTCCGTTTGAGGCGTCCTGAATACACGGCTCATTCAAGAAGCCCTGAAGGAAGAAGTCAGGCATATATAGGTCGGGGCTGCGAGGAGGCCACCCCACCGCACGCCCAACTCCTATGGCACGCTCTCTACAAATAAGATAACGGCTGCTTTCTCACAATAACCGATCTGTGGGACGGAGAGCCATCATGTATGAGTGATATCAGCTGCTTTTCTGTGTCCTAAAGAGGGCCACTGGAAGAATTCAGGAAAATTTAATCATGCGCAAGTCAAAAAGAAATGGTCCTCATTCTGAACATTCTTAGTCGACGACGAAAAGCTTACAGCTGTTAAAAAAATGTTTCGTAAAAAATTTGACCAAGCCCATTAAATGTCATTCAGCACATTGTCAAATTGGGTGACATTTTTTGGTTTACTCTGCATAAAAATAAATTATTTTTTGTTCGTAACAATTGAAATTTTCGACCCGGCATGGCCTAACGTTCTTGATGAGCGTGTGTGTGAGGCCGAGTTCACTGCGGCACGGATGTAAACGTATGTTGAAATTGCACTTATTGTTAGAATAGAATCTCTTTTTATAGTGTGCAGAAGTGAGGGATTCGTGTGAGGAATATTCAAGAGGTAGTGATGCCTGTGCCACGCATGAATACGCTCTTCGTGTTCTTTATTTTCTACAATAAAACCGAGAATAATGCGGCTTCACATCATTACCAACCCAATTAATTTATATGCTTCACCGAACAGTTTCTGATCCCGTTGATTTTGACGGGAAAAGTATGCCAGTATTAAATGTATGTGGTTAAAAGGCAGCTTTTCCAGAAAGGGTAGGTCACTGTGTAGAACATAAATACAAGGTTTGATAAATTTTCCTGACAAAGGTAAACAAAAATCATTATGAGGGCGCAAACGACATTAGGAAATGCCTTCTCGGAGGCAAATGCAGCGACTCAAATCGTTCCTAAATCTTCGCATCCCAAAAGTTTTGGAGCGTATGCACATTTAGAACCACATATTTGCGAGGAAAATAAATGTTTTTACAAATTCCATGATACCACTAGAATAGCAAAGTTCTTTAACGAGATGTCACGGATCAGTAAACCTATAGCAGCGTGATGTAACATAAGCCGCGCAGCTGTCCAGACTGGAGAATGCTGAGGGTTGTAAGTGCTTTTGTTGGTTTTAGTTGAGTTAATTTTGTTAGGCAAAATTTAGCCTATTATAACGCAACGCTGAAATCAGTTGAATAGAGTGAAGGAAGTTTCTACTCCTGATATTGCATGAGGAACCTTCTCTGTTCCTCGCAATAGATTACATTTTTTTCACCCCCTGAATGGCACCGTTTATAATATAACTCAGCGTTTAGTATAATTCTAATGATATCCTCATTCTTATAAAAATCTCTAACAAATGAAATTCAGTAAAAACTAACTTGCAGAAATAAAAATCTCCAACAAATGAAATTAAATAGAACTAACTTCCAGAAAAATCAAGCACTTTGAAAATTTTAAATGAGAACCTTGTTCTTTGCCAAAACTACCATCACAGTCTTGATACATTTGCCGTCCGTCAAACACGGTAAAACCTGTAGAGAAATGATTCCCATGGAAGGGAAGTTTTTCAAAAGCTGGGTTTCTCAACTAGTGAAACTTGCCAACCTAAAATGTATAATTGGTGTCTTCTCCAGAGAAACGGCATGGATGACAGACACGACAGCCGATCCATTTTACTCCCATTCGATTACAAATGAACATCTTAGTTTAGACATCAAAATATATACGAAAAAAAGGAATGAGTCGAGTATTCTCAGTACCGTCTAATTTATTTCGAACCCAGGTATTTAAAACAGTAAATGTCTTTCCTGGGAAAATTACTTGCTAATTTCAATTGAGCTTAAGCATAACTTGGGTTTTTGGGCATGACCTGAAGAATTTTTCATAACCTTCAAAGAATATTTGAACACTTTTTAAAACAATTTCGTTTTTTCATTTCTTAATTTAGGTAGCCTAAATACTCAACACGGGATTGGATGAAAAATATGTATACGGCCAGAAATGATAACAAAAAAGTACATTTATATTTAGTTTGAAACCCTTCAATATAGATTGCACTTTGACATCATCTGCAAGATGATGAGATCCCCAATTTATTCAACATGAATGATGTTCCTTTCTGCCCTAAGCAAATTCCCCTGTTCTGTAATAGTTTGCGGATTTCGTTTGCTCTGGGGTTTTCCACTCATTTTTTCTAATGTTTCCATCTTGGCTTCGAGAGAGTTACCTACTGCGTTACATTTATGATTTCTTGTTGTAAATCGGTAAAGGCCTGGTAAGAATTTCTTATTTTATTCAGTTATATGTTCATTTATATATTCATAATGGTATGTATTAATATTATGCGTAATATTATGTATAATATTATGCATAATATTATGTATAATATTGTATATTATAATTTATTACATTCAGAAAGTTATATTTATAACTTTCCGATGAAAAGAGGTTCTGATTATATTCATCACATCGTACCCCGTGCGGACTATATTTTGGGTTGAGCAATAAAACGTGATTTTCGAGATGGTTCGTTCCAAACAAAATTATTCAGCAATATAACATCCGTTGTTTTTAATATTCTTCTCGTGCAACACGTTTTTTTACTCAGTTTTGAGGTAAAATTTTTCCTAATCTAGACCTCAACTGCACATCGCTTTGAACAATGCAGAACGCTATGTCTTCGAAAAGTGAAGGGTAGAAATAAAACTCTGTTGGTGCAAGTCCGACGAGTACGGAGGACGAGTTGACATACTCGTTTCAAGTTCTTTAAATTGACAACATGAGAACCGGAGTTGTCATGTTGCAGGGAGCACCAGTCTGCCAATTCAGTAGTTTTTGCAGAAATACCTCGATGAGTCAGAACATTTGTTTAACACAAAGCTCTGCATTTTGTTTGGTTGCTGTCACGCAGTTTGTAATGGATTGTGCTTTTATAGAATCACCATGCACACAACGTGGTCTTTCGAAAATGCAGGTCTTGTTTTGCTCGAGAAGTTTCCTGTTTGTTGCGGCTAAGCCTTGCTTTACGTTGCTTAATATTGACGTAACGACACCATTTTTCACTGCCAGTGACAATGCGGGAAAGAAAGTGCTTCTTATGACCATGCGTTAAACGATGTCGAGGGAGCAGATGCGGCAATCGTTGAACGCTTGTTGCTGTTGTTTTCGTTCACAGCGTGAGGCACCCAAGCGTTAGATTTCTGAACCTTGAACAATGAGCGGAGATTCTCAACACTATTTTTTATCGTAATGCATCTCTGCTGCTAATTTTCTGGTTGCCTGACATGGATTTTCGTGAAGTTTCTTTGATACCTGAGCGGCAAACCCAAATCGTCGACGGGTGCGTGATTCGTCCCTATGATCCGTTTTAAAAATTCCCATTTTTAATGGGCAAAAGGAACGGCGAGTGATGTTTTGAGGTGTAGCTCCTCCTTCATGGACGTAACAAAACTCCCAAACCGCTTCGGTAGCGTTAACACGATGGAGAGCCCACACACATACGATCAATATGAACGAAGTCAATAGGAAGAAATTTTATTTTCCTGCAAGTTGATGATATTAAAAAAGCCAACAACGGAACACAAAAGACCAACTCTAGCAAAGACTCCACGAAAAGATCAACAATTAGCGCACAACGCGAATAAGTAATTTCGTCTATTTATTTAGGGTTAAAATCTAAAAACAATTTGCGAACGACGTCCTACCGCACGGCTTGGTCAGCATCACATCATCAGCTACGAGCGAGCATGAGGAATGGGGTATTCCTGTGGGAATCCACGACGAATAGTGACGGTGGCCCCGTTATCTCAGGTCTCCTCGTCGAGTCGGACATGTAGAGAAGGTCTGCCGTAGGTCTCTTGCTCCTCAACCCAGTAGATGCAGTTGGCCGGTAAGCAGTCTCGGTTTAATTGATTGGAACTCCGAGTGACGGCACCGCTGCAGTTTGAAGCGCCGGAATAAACCCTGTCGTCCAGAGCAACCCGCTGATCCGCCTCCTCACTCCGGGCTATTAAAAGCGGAAGAGGAAGTGGGGCGAGGAAAGCACGGAGGTTGGTGAGACACCGCAGATCCCATACAGCAGGTTCGATGGGATACAACAGGTTCGGTGTAATGAGCAAGGAGAAGGATTAAGTATTTAAAATCGGAAGAGGACGTGGGGCGAGGAAAGCACGGAGGTTGGTGAGACACCGCAGATCCCATACAGCAGGTTCGATTGCCAGGCAAGTCAACGAGAGACGCCCGCAGGACCCATTCGCTCGATGATAGAGCTCACTCCTAGTTCACCAAGTTCTACGATAATCGCACAGATGACTCCAACATAAAATCGCATCTAAATAGTAGAGCACACATCAACGTATGCTTAGGTATCAAGGTTCAAAAGTGTTTGTCTAAAAACGGCAAAGGCAGCTCCCAGCTCACCTGCCCGAAGCCACGCCGAACTGAAACTAAAGGTTAAAAACTCTAATGCGTCTCTCAGGGCAATGGGGAATGTTAGAATTCTCCATAAAACTTCGATTAAAAATTTGTAAAAATTAGTGGAGTCAAAAATACAAAGGTGTACCCTCTTAACATTCGACGTTTATGGCTTGAAAGAGAAGCAAAAGTAATGAAATGAAAATCAGTTCGCTTACCTTGAAAACCAAAATTCCCCTACGCCATAGAACACAAACCCTGGGAAGATAATTCTCCAAATTCCATGATATCACTAGAATAGCGAAGTTCTTTAAACGTGATGTCACGGATCAGTAAGCCTACAGCAGTGTAATGTAGCATAAGCCGCGCAGCGTCTTATGCTACATCTCTTCAGTGGAAATAACATCTAACATCAAAATAACATCTCTTCAGTGAAAAATTATTAAATGCATCATTGACCTAATTCATTGTTAATCTGGATCAAAATTTTCAGTTTTTAAGAAGTTTTTAAAAGTCACCCCTAAATAACCTCATTATTCGAGCACCTTCATACAAGGGAAAATGAAAGTCAAGGAATATTATTTTCCATACAGCTGTGCATTCTATCTGCTTAGATGTCATAGCGTTTTCTCTGAAATTATGATAATATTAAACAAGTGTTTGTAAGGGTTTAACGCCGGCACTGTGGTTGTGGGGTTGAAAATGTAAAATTTCACCAATTTCTTTCGTATATCCATTCAATTTCAAAGTTGAAATCTCATGACGTACTTCTCTATCCAACACACTGATGTGCATCAAATTAACATCGTTTATTTATTACTATTTCGTAGTTTTTATAATTTATCAATAGCTTCAAAAACCGAAGTTATTCAAAACATGTAATGCATAATTCACGTACCAAATTATAGGTTGTTTACAGAAACAGTTTTTTTATTTTACATCATATTCGGGAAAAACAGGTGCATTTTGGCATCTCTATAACTTGACACCTGTGTATATTTCATGACCATTTCTATTGGATATCTCCCTTGGCCGACCGGTTAATTTTCTAGCTTCAAACGATTTTGATTAATCCCAGTTTGATAAAATGTAATGACCTACTCAGCTGGATTTTCTTACGATACCTGAAGTTTTTTCGCCTTCTTGAAAATGTCGTACGGTGCTATAGATCGATGCCATGCAGTGCAAATAACTGTGATATACATTGTTGGAACAGAAATTGGTGTTCGTTTCAGAAAATCTCACTTGTTTTTTTTTAAATGTTGAACAAAGCACGCATATTATAATCCTTTTCTACGTATCAGCAATGGAATGACTGGCTTTATGAGAACCTAATTTGAAGAATGAAGGAATGAGAGTGACAGATAAGCTAAAAAATCGCAGTTCCTGCAAGTAGGCTACAAAGTGAAGTTTTTCTTTTGCTTGCGGTTGTCAGCAGTTTTTGCTTTTATTTAGCGTCCTTTTGTTCATTTTGCACACTGTTTGCATTGCGTTGTTGGATAGTTCGAATTTTATTTACTTACATCTTTCCTCTGTTCACACAGAAGCACATGGAAGTGTCCGGTTTATCGATTGCACTTATTTATTAAGGTTATTCTCGATTAAATAGTGTTTCTTCTTATAACACGCTTACAATATTAAGATGAGTTGTAAAATTATGTACTTTAGGAGTCTGTAACTAACGTAAGTGTTATAGAATCTGAAGTTCTTCATTGTGATGGTTGATCAGGTATGATGAGTGTCTACCCACATCATCTCCTTATTTACTTTCTTTCCGCGCTTCCATTGGAGAGACGTCAGGGCATTGTGCGAACGACTGTATCCACGTGTGTCTTTCTCTGTTTGTTTCACCAAGTTTATACTCCCTCCAAAATACACATACGCCTCTGTCTACAACTCTCAGGAGGCCTATAGGATAAGCAACAGGTTCAGGTTAGTTGGGCTTACCTATCGTATGCTACGAGGACTGGCACCTCCTGGGGCACACTGACTGCCATGTTACCTCAGCTATAAATACAGGGGGTTGGACAAATTATAGAAACACCTAAAATTTTGAATCATAATCGTTGGACATGTTATAAACAATCAAAACTTGACATATTTTGTTTTATTGATTATTGTTTTAGCTATTTGTTATTGTATTTAAATAAAATGTTTTTGACAGATATTTAAAGAAAATTGTTATAACCTTTTAAAAATAGCAAACCTCTCTGACTTTCAAAGAGGTCAAATTGTTGGTGCTCGTATGGCAGATGCTAGTGTAGCAGAAACTGCCCGAATGCTCGACGTTTCAAGAGATACTGTCTCAAAAGTAATGATTGCCTTCGAAAGAAGGATGAAAAACGTTTTTCTCGTTCTGAATTTATATTTCAATAATAATTGAAAAGTATCTGCGATACGACGATACAAAAATCGCCATACTAAAAAGAAAAGAGGACTACCTTAGAGCATTTCTAATTTCATTTAGACCATTACTGTTGGACACTTATGAGAAAACACCAGGATCAACTTACTGATTTCTTAAACGACATAAGATTTGTTTACAAATAATAACAGAATAACATTTGTAACTTATGTTTTGCAATAAATGTTTTATTTTTCCTTACCCAAATAATCTTCATCTCTAATAATTGATTTCAATTCACTGGAAATTTCATACTATACCAGAAAATCTACGGTAGATATCATACCATACACTCCTGATCAAAAGTTTGAGACCACTTTAAAATTTAGAAAAATGCCAACTTTTCAGTGAAAAATAATTAAATGCATTCAAGTAGGGATCGGTAATTGCTAAAGGTAAAAGGTGAGGTAGACGAAAAAAAAACAATTGTAACAATTTATTAAGAAATCAACACTTTTAGTGAATAATGACTTTTTCAGTTGATCAAAATGATAAGACCACATACAAAAATCATAGGGTATCTTTCTTCAACGACGTTGAGGTGAGCAAACATTGAACTTAGTAATGAGTACTGCCTCCATTCTTGTTCATAACATCAAAAATTTTTCGTGGCATACTAGAAACGAGGGTTTCCATGAGGGCTCGAGGAATGTTGTCCCAGCTCCTGAAGATGGCAGCACGAAGTTCGTTTACTGACGCAAATTGTTTACCATTTCCATAAACATCTCTCGCCATCCACCCCCAAACATTTTCTATTGGGTTTAAGTCCGGCGAACATGCTGGATGACGCAAAACAGTGACCCCATTTTCTTCAAAGAAGGACGTAGTCTGGCGGTCGGTGTGGACTGCTGCATTATCCTGCTGGAAAATCCATCCATCATCACACAGACGAGGACCCTCTGCTGACAACGATGATCTTTGCAGCATTCCGACGTAACCAGCAGCTGTTTGGCGACCCTGCACCTCCTGAAGCTCCATGGTTCCTCTGTAGGAAAATGCGCCCCATACCATAACGGAGCCTCACCCGCTATGGCGCGTGGAAAACATTTCAGGATGAATTTCTTTGTTATGCCAAAACCGTTGGAAGCCATCAGGGCCATCCATATTTAATTTTTTCGCATCAGAAAACAAAACTTGGGACCACTTCTCAACGTCCCATGTTTGGTGCTCACGAGCAAACTGTAAACGGGCCACTTTGTGACGTTGAAGCAACCGAGGACCTTGTAGACGCTTTTTGTTCTTCATGCCGTTTTGTCGTAAGTGCCGCCTGATCGTTACTGCACTGCAATCAGCATCTGTGAGGGCCATAATTTGCTTGGAAGGCCGTCCTCTGTCTTGAGAAACCACCCGTTTTATTCTCCTACCCAGTGCAGGTGAATTTTTTTCGGTCTACCGCTAGATTTTGCTGTTTCATAATTCTTTGGGCCTTTTAGGAAGTTGCGAATTACAGCTTTACTGCGGTGAATCTCAGCTGCGATTGCGCTTTGCGACAAGCCATGCTTATGCAGTTCGACAATTCGACCATGTTCAAAATCGGAAAGTTTGCTTGCTTTGGGCATGGTGAAACCTTTACGCTATCGGTGCCAACCTGCAACTAATCTAAAATGACGGAAATTACCCTTGAACTAAACTTTTTTACCCTGATCTTACAATTATGATCAACTGAAAAAGTCATTATTAATTAAAAGTGTTGATTTCTTAATAAATTGTTACAATTGTTATTTTTTGTCTTTCTCACCGTTTACCTTTTGTAATTACTGAATCCTAGTAGAATTCATTTAATTATTTATGACTGAAGAGTTGGCATTTTTATAAATTTTCCAAGTGGTCTTAAACTTTTGATCAGGAGTGTACCAGAAAACCGACTTTAGATTTCATACTACACCAGCACCGAAAAATATCTTTTAACTCTCACAATATCGGATTGGACTAACAAATTAAGCATTTATGCAATCCTGTGAAACATTATTTTATTTATTTTTATTGTTCAAGTATAATATTTTCCATGTGCCGCCCCTCTGAAGGCAGACAAGAATCAGCACGATTGCGCAAGCTATTCATTGTGGCGCTGGTGAGATCTGGTCTAATTCGCTGGATTTCCACGATGGATGCCCTGAGTTCGTGTTTTCCTGCGGAAATGCCTGAAAAGAAGAGCTTACCGGGAAAACCTTCAAATCTACCCCAACAGAGGGGCAATTTCTGAATTTGAGATGTTGAGAAACTGGCGATAATTCAATGCAGTCGGGGCTAAACTCGCTTCTTATGTGCTGACGTGACGTAGGGTAGCCGCGTCGACTTGGAGTTACGCTGCCAGCTCTATCCCTCCGAAGAAAATTATTTGAAAATCTAACTTCAATTCAACTGTTTCTCGCTTTTCCTGACAGTCATGATGCTGCAAGAATAGTGTATAAATCAGAACCATAGTTCAACAAAATCAATTAAGAACAAATATAAAAAAATTTTCCCAAGTGGAATTAAATTAAAGTAGCTTTCAGCTTAAATGGCTAAATTCAGGCGAAGACTAAAGTAAATTTAGGTCTAGGTCAAGGAATAATGAAGTAAAGTCTGGGTCCAGAGTGACGATTTTTCTATTTATTACTAACTCAGTTATGGGTGGTAAAGTTAGGCTATACAAGTTTTCTCACCCGTACGGAGCCGAGTGTGAAAACCGAAACTTTCGCAGGAGTTGATTCCAAGTGAGAGATCTGTTTCAATTCGCTCGGGTTTCAAAGCATCATAGGAATGTAGGAAATCATACGTGAGAAAAGAGGTCACTACACACGAGTCATCACTGTGAGCTCCAGGCAGATGCGTTAGGCGTGATGAAGTCTGGAAGTTTCGTTGAACACCGCTTCAGTTGCTCAGGTAGCGAGCAGCCTTCAGACCGACGGAGTCACGCGCCAACAAGTTCAGAAACTGTTGCGCCAAACTTGAGCGAACTTTTCGATACCAGGAGTCGAGCAGGAATTTGACTTTTCAATGATTGCAAAGGATGTATTAATCTCAACTTGAAGCTAACTAACAAGCTAGTATGAATAAAAACCTAAATGCGGCTACCATGCCATCCTTAGTATTAACAAAAAACTGTTCTAATAGAGGGTAATCAATCTTAACAGTATGATTTCAATGGCGTTCACCGTAAATCCACCAAAAATGTTAAATATGCTGCAAAAGGTATAATTTTTAATGTAATTTTGTTCATATAAGTGGTCAGATTTCTTTGGAAGGTGCATTGCAGGTTCTTTATAGTAGTCATTCTAAAATATTAAAAGAATCCAACTGAAGTGGAAAAGAATATTATTGTACCAAACATTTAACACTGACAAAAATGACGAAAACGAAAGAAGTGAGAGGGTTTCCGTTTCTCAACTGAATCTGGTACCGAGTGTTTCATGAAATAAATCCCCCTTTTTGGAAATCGATGCTAAAAGCTATCAAGCGTACTGAGTTCGAGACAATTTTGAATAACAGAATGAATTTGTGCCTTTATTGAAGTATTGTGAATAATATACGAGTACCAACAATCATGACGCATTGTTAACATAAATTTCAAATTTTATCTCTTAAAATTATCGCTTCGCACAGCAGCAGCATGAGGAGAGTACCGGAAAAATATTGGTGTTCTAATGAACTTTGATAAAAGCAGCATACAATTTATGGTCGCTAAAGGCAAATGATCTGGACCCGCACAGACAAACAACGCTGTGGTAGACCGCCAACCTTTCGAAATCATGTTAAAATTCATACTTCACTCATGGCAAAATCTACAATTCACAGTTAACATATTAATAACATTTCAATCACTCGTGTACAGTCTTCAGTCATACCGAACTCTTCGAGTTTCATAGTTTTCTGGTTGTCAATTTTCGGTAAGTTACCGTTTACCTTCTACTACATTACATAGGCTAGGCTTCCGTAAAAATTGGTTTTATATTGAGGAGGTGCTTAGGTCAATTAATAACTTGTAATAGAATATCTTGAATACTTGTAACGATAAAATTCTAGAGAGAATTGACCTTTGGTTAAGCGACATAAAACAATAGTAATCATTGCTTAACGATTGACGGATGACGATCGTATTCCAGAATCTGGCATATTAGCGTCATGTATTTATTCCTTGCATTGATACGCATATGTATATTGTAGTTCATAGGTACATCTGTGTTTTCTTATGTACCACGGGATAAATAAAATGTTAGGAATTCCTTAAAACTTAAAATAAATTTATTTCAACGTATGGAAGGACTGTTTCTGGCAAGTTGATCGTAATTTCAGCTTGAAGCGGAGTGGAATTGCCTCCTCAAAAGTCTTTACCAAAGGAATTCTTACCCTTTTCCTTCTCGAACAGTAACCATTTCTAACAATGACGGTGTTAGTGGATAACGACTCTTTAGTTTCTCCAAGTTTATCATAAATGTTCAAAGGTTTTGAGAAATGGGGTTTCTGGACTTGAAAATATTTTCTTCCACAGTCGAACGTTCCTTCTTCCATTCAGCTGCAATTTTAGTTGTCAGAATAGGAGCATTATGCAAATAGTTCCTGAGCCATAGGATGAATTCGATTGTGTAACATGCTTAAATAGTTTTGTTTGATTGTACCTAAACGGACGGATGTGCGGGCAGATTTAAAAGCAATGGCGCAAAAGATCATCCCACAGTCTCGTGTGCCAAATGTAACAGTTGGATGCTCACTTTGGAGATATGTCTTCTTTTTTGCTATATCCGAGCGTAGATTCAGCCGGAGGTGACAAAAATGGATATGTTAGAGAACGACATTCTTCTACAGCATTTTTCACTGCCTGGTTGTTGAGAGCACTCGCTTTTCACGCTACGGTTAGTGTAGTTCGATACCCACTGTGCCAGCGCGATGTCTTTTCCGTCGGGAAAAGGAAGAACATAGCCATAAAATATTCCCCTATCTACCAGGAGGTAGCGCCGTTGTGTATTGGCCAGTTTGGCAGAAAGAAGCCTTGTTGAAATTTGGAAAGGGAGGTAGTGTTGTTGCCACGGATGTTCAAAAATGAGACACGTCAACTTAAAGAGCAACATTTTTTTCTGAATATTTGTGATGGGTTTTACACCACTCAAAATTTTTGTTTACCTTTTTTGTTTAAGCAGTGAATCAATTATTGCTTTGCTAACCCTGATGTGTATAACTCTCAGCTCTGTTCTAATTTTGTCCTGGGTGTGACCATTGAATTTGAAAGCGTGCCTCTTGTTACACGCACCTGTTTAATATTAATTCATTGTTTCAGGGACGGTAGCACCTGATATATCCGAGCACCAACATTTGGCCTAGTTGAACATCAGAAGGATCGCTCATTTTGATAAGTTATAATGAACTCATTCTAAAATATTTTGAAATAAAATTGACTCAAAATAAATTACTGCTAAAATTAATTCACCAAACATGAGAAACATAACACGATGACAGTTCAGTCAGAATTTCTAAATTATTTTATCATGATGCTAAGCGTTGAATATTTTTGTCATTTCCTGAATATTCGATGGATGTACAAATATATGAATATATTAATGCATATTTTAATATATATGTACATTGAAATGATATTTTTTATTTTACGATAAAATTTATTTCTCACTGCAACATAAATAATAAAAATAGGTTAACGACGGTTGTAAGATTGTGATCTAATCTTTTTGATGATGCCTCCAAACGTTTCATCTGGCGAAATATCTTCTGTGCAGTTGCATTAAAACAATTATGAAGTTTGGAAACAAAGGAATTATAGAGTAGGATGCTTTTATCGCAAAAAAAGTTGGAAAACGTTTAGGGTGTCAGTTAGTATAAAAAAATACGATGAAATCGTAAAAAAGGGTTTAAGGCAAGCGTTTAGCGACAGGGAATGTCTAATAACGCGACATTTCCGTAAGAGTTTGTTTCCGCGCGCGTGCACTGCGGAAGTTTGAAAACATTAGGCCGATAATGCAGTTGCCAACTGTTTTGGCCTGCCCAAACTAAATTTAAAGGAGAATCGTTGGCCTATCCATTCACATTCTCCATAAGAGAAATATTTTTTAAACAAAGAAGGTCTTTGGAGGGAGGAGGATATGAGCGAAGGAACATATCCTCGTCACAGTAGTGGAGGGAACACTTTAGAGAATTTTTTGAAAGAATACTGAGTCCATTCAACTATGTACCGACTGTTTGTCTTAGTACATTAAATTTCTTCTTAAATCAGTGCATAGGTTCATACGTAGAGGAAAAGTATTTTTCCTAAGCAATTTCAATAAATCAAAGGCTTATATTTTTGGCACAAGGATATGTGTATGAATAAACAAATACAATGAGTTTGAGAAATCGATTTCTCTATAAAAATTTTTTATTACAGACAGCGATGATTCAAATGGGACACTGTTGAAACTCCCAAGTTTGCTAGAGAGAAATAAAATACTTGAACTCATATTGAAAGTCTTGCTCCTCAATGTGGAACGTGACCGTCTGGTGCGGGCCTTGAGCGTGCACGGTAGCGTCTGTGTGATATGAGGCCTGATCGTGGTGCTGGTAGTGAGTTAATGAGGCCTGATCGTGGTGCTGGTAGTGAGTTAATGAGGCCTGATCGTGGTGCTGGTAGTGAGTTAATGAGGCCTGCTCGTGGTGCTGGTAGTGCGTTAATGAGGCCTGCTCGTGGTGCTGGTAGTGAGTTAATGAGGCCTGATCGTGGTGCTGGTAGTGAGTTAATGAGGCCTGCTCGTGGTGCTGGTAGTGAGTTAATGAGGCCTGATCGTGGTGCTGGTAGTGAGTTAATGAGGCCTGCTCGTGGTGCTGGTAGTGAGTTAATGAGGCCTGCACGTGGTGCTGGTAGTGAGTTAATGAGGCCTGCTCGTGATGCTGGTAGTGCGTTAATGAGGCCTGCTCGTGGTGCTGGTAGTGAGTTAATGAGGCCTGCACGTGGTGCTGGTAGTGAGTTAATGAAGCCTGCACGTGGTGCTTGTAATGAGTTAATGAGGCCTGCACGTGGTGCTGGTAGTGAGTTAATGAGGCCTGCACGTGGTGCTGGTAGTGAGTTAATGAGGCCTGCACGTGGTGCTGGTAGTGAGTTAATGAGGCCTGCACGTGGTGCTGGTAGTGAGTTAATGAGGCCTGCTCGTGGTGCTGGTAGTGAGTTAATGAGGCCTGCACGTGGTGCTGGTAATGAGTTAATGAGGCCTGCACGTGGTGCTGGTAGTGAGTTAATGAGGCCTACACGTGGTGCTGGTAGTGAGTTAATGAGGCCTGCACGTGGTGCTGGTAGTGAGTTAATGAGGCCTGCACGTGGTGCTGGTAGTAAGTTAATGAGACCCACTTGTATTGCTGGTGGTCATAAAATTTTAGTCATTAATCGTTTTAATTCAAATCAAGTACAAAATTTCAGCAATACTCTGATTCAATGTTTTCTAGGGATTATTATTACGAGAGTACACGCAATATTTTTCTCTTATAAAATTGTCTCCATTGCAGTAAACTTGGGGAAGAAATTTGGCTTCATTTTTTTTATTGAAATGCTCATTCTAGTACGGTTAGTAGGGTTTCTATCAATCTGAAATATTTTTGTGAATTTCATATGTTTTTTTTAAGTTTGGTTAACATTGCTTAGTGTAACATTTGTGGAATCAGATAATTAATGAAAGGGTCTCACATATCTATTTTAACGATGCTGATTGTTTAAAAAATAGAAGTACGGTGAAATAAAATGTGTTTTGAGGTACTAGAATAAGTCCTAGCACTGAACACAAGCATTTTATGCCAAAAAATTTTAGCTAAATATATCTATGCATTCACTCGTAAAATTCTCATTAGTAAATTTCTACACTCTGAGATCTTCTGCACCGAAGCTAAAACATCAGAGATTGAAAGAAAGAAAGAGAAGAAGGCTCACGGTCCGTGATGAGCTATCATTAAAATATAAGCGACTCATAACACAACTTTTTATGAGATCAAATGCGTTTCTTCAAGCAGTTCAAACGAACAGCGATAATTCTCGAACGTTTCCGCGCATTGAACATTCAAAAAGAACAAATCAACCGAATAACTTGATTTTTTAACCTAAAGAACTTAGCTGACATTTTTTCCATTATATTCGATTTTTTAGATTTGATAAAAATTTGTTCATTACGTTGTTTCACGTAAAAATATAGATGAGTTTAGACTACAAAGAATTTGAAGGTGCTGGAAGGAACTCAGTTTTGCTTTCTGTATTTTGATTTTTGATAATGATTTTTGGAGGTGTAACTAACACAGTTTATATCTTCATCTATTTTGAAGTAATGCCAATCAATGCTTTCATGAGGATACCTTAATTTTATGCTTTAAAAAATGTACTGCTAAATTCGTAAGTGATCTTAAACTAGAGATAAAATTCGTCCGTTAAAATCTATTTCTTTAAGACGAAGTGTTAATTTACTTGTTTTGAGCAGCTAGGGCAAATTTAGATTGAAGTTTAATTCTTAGATTTTGAACGATAATTTGCGGGGGCTATTAGCGGCAAGTTCGTTTACAACGAAGGTCTGAAGCCTGGCGCCCTCATGGCGGTAAAATTTCCTTACTGTTATCGCGCTGTGAGCGTCGCCTGAGAGCTTGTACATAGAGGCTCGGAGGGAGTGTAGTTAGTTTAAATAGGAAAGCCTGGAATAAGCCCTCACGAGCCTTCAGTGAGCTGTGCTGGAACGATGGACTTGTCTTTGCATGGATACGACGCGTGATAAGCGCACCAAGAGGCGCCAGCACCTCTAGAGGCTCTTCAAGAAATGCCTCTCGAGCATCCCAACTGTGCGCTGGACTCAGAATTGCTCAAAAAGTTGTCGATTTTCTAAATTCTGATCTTTATTTCGCTATTCGTGTGCTTACTTGCATCGTCAGGGTGACTTGTCATGCTCTGAAATTGGATAACAGCGAAATTAAAAGACTTTATTGTAATTCTCTCTCAAATGTACGAAAATTATGTCGAAAGAAAGGTTTTATTTTATTACATTTAAGTAGTGTTTAATATCGCCACGGAAAAAATAATAGAAGTTTTCTACTGATGCGAAGCAAAGATCATCGGTCACAACTTGGCGAGGTGCGGCTCAGCGTGCGTGGGATCACAGTGGTAATTCCTGCAAAAGCCAGCCCGTCATGTTACAGCGGCGCTCAAGTTTTTATACTTGAGCTGAAATTGATGAAAAAGTTTAAGCATGAAATTTTCAGTTAAAAATGTCCGCATTTTTTAGTTCAGGTTTCCACGTTTTGAAGTTAGGTAAACAAGTTTTATAGCTTAGGTCAGTGTTTCCCAAACTTTTTTGGAGTAACGCCTCTTGGGACAAGACATTTTTTGGAGTAACGCCCCTTGGGACAAGACATTTTTTGGAGTAACGCCCCTTGGGACAAGACATTTTTTGGAGTAACGCCCCTTGGGACAAGACATATTTTGGAGTAACGCCCCTTGGGACAAGACATTTTTTGGAGTAACGCCCCTTGGGACAAGACATTTTTTTGGAGTAACGCCCCTTGGGACAAGACATTTTTTGGAGTAACGTCCCTTGGGGCAATACATTTTTTGGAGTAACGCCCCTTGGGACAAGACATTTTTTGGAGTAAGGCCCCTTGGGGCAAGACATTTTTTGGAGTAACGCCCCTTGGGACAAGACATTTTTTGGAGTAACGCCACTTGGGACAAGACATTTTTTGGAGTAACGCCCCTTGGGACAAGACGTTTTTTAAAGTAACGCCCCTTGGGACAAGACATTTTTTGGAGTAACGCCCCTTGGGACAAGACATTTTTTGGAGTAACGCTCCTTGGGACAAGACATTTTTTGGAGTAACGCCCCTTGGGACAAGACATTTTTTGGAGTAACGCCCCTTGGGACAAGACATTTTTTGGAGTAACGCCCCTTGGGACAAGACATTTTTTGGAGTAACGCCCCTTGGGACAAGACATTTTTTGGAGTAACGCCCCTTGGGACAAGAAATTTTTTGGAGTAACGCCCCTTAGGACAAGACATTTTTTGAAGTAACGCCCCTTGGGACAAGACATTTTTTGGAGTAACGCCCCTTGGGACAAGACATTTTTTGGAGTAACGCCCCTTGGGACAAGACATTTTTTGGAGTAACGCCCCTTGGGACAAGATATTTTTTGGAGTAACGCCCCTTGGGACAAGACGTTTTTTGGAGTAACGCCCCTTGGGACAAGACATTTTTCGGAGTAACGCCCCTTGGGACATGGCATTTTTCAACAACGCCCCCTTTATGTTAAATTTATTCTATTCACATGTCATTACCTGAAACACTACATTTTGATGTTAATTTAATTATAAATAATTAGGACTTATCGTCCTAATGAGGTGGATGAGTTTGGGGTTTTTTGACAGGTTCGTTAATTCTTGGCTCAATGTTACTGAGAAGTAGTCTCAAATTTCCCCTTCGTACTATCTGGAGTCGATTTCTTTGTTTACTGAGAAGCTGCGTAACTGCACTAAATCCATGTTCAGCCATGCATGTATGAAGAAGAAAAAGCGAGGAAATTAAGTTTTACCACCTCCCACAACTTCAGATACTTTTCAGAGATTTCTCTTTGTAACCTGAATTCATGTTATGATTTTTTAAAAAGAGGTTTTAATTGGAAGTCGTTTTTTACAGTTAACAGCTCTTCTCGTATTGCAGAATATTTGTCACTTTTCCAAGCGTCTGTAAATGGATTTAGCAGCCAGTCTGGTACTTCCATATTGATAAAATCTTGGAACCTGCGATTCTTATCTTCATACAAAGAATTCAAATGATTACAATAAATCAGGATGTCATCATCCTGCACAGATGTGCCAAACTCTTCATTTTCTAGCAGATTTAAATCTTTAAAGGTGTCAAATAAGTCTGTCAAGTAGGCGATGTCACTTTTGGAATTTTTGAGATCATCACTTAAGCGCAGAATATTTTTTTCTATAGAAACTCTATGACGGTGATGAAAAGAGAAAAAAAATCGTTTTAAACAATTTCCTTTGGAAAGCCACCTTACTTCGGGGTGTAACAGAAGACGATCAAATTTTTCTCCATTTTCTTGGCAGAATTGCTTGAATATTTGAGAACTGAGTGGTTGACATTTTACTTTATTTACTGATTTGAAAACAGCGTCAAGAGATTTATAAAAACGATCGCTGCTTAAGTTCCTTGCAACCAAATGCTGTTGGTGAATTACACAATGAATCATAAATACACCAGGTACTGCTTATTTCAAATAAAAAAGAAGCCCTTTCTATTTCCCCGTTACTGGGAGAGTTCCGTCTGCTGCACAGGCAATGATATTTTCAAAAGGAATGCCTCTTTCTTTAAAGAACAGCTCAACTGCTGCAAAAGTAGACTAATCACGAGTACCTGTTTCAAGTTCTTTCGCAAGCAGTAATTCTTGCACTACTTCACTGTCTTCCATGTACCGAACATTTCCCGAAAATAGTTCATCATTGTTTGGTAGCGTGGACTCGTCTAACTGTAAGCCAAATTGTTGTCTCTTCAGTATGTTACATAAAATGTCTTCATCATCTTCAGACATTTCATCAACTCTTTTTTGAACTGAATTATTACTAAGGTTAATAGATTTGGTAGGACTTCTGTAGTTCTTCGGTAGAATTGTTGGTAGGACTTCTTCTATTACGGGCAAAAGGAGCTGCTCGCCAATTGTAGGCGGTTTTCTTGATCGAGCAATAATTTTTAAAATATTTTTTGAACAAACGAGTCCGTCGTCGGTTTTCTGCGATTGCTTTGTCATCGAGGAAACAATGGAACTTCTATTGCAAAATTAGCCACGTAAAGTCTTGTAATAAGGCGAACTTTGGTTCATTTTATCTGGATGAATCTTCTTCAAGTGATCAGAAAGTCTTGATGGTTTCAGAGCCTCATTAGAGAACACTTTCTCACAGAGAAGACACATTGGTAATCGGAGCCTTGCGTTTGGGAGCTCTTTCGCTAGATTTAGACGACATCTTTACACTAAACATTTAAAAAAAATCAAACAACAAAGTTTCCTTTTTTGTCAACAAAATGCACCTACAGCAATACAATCTAACTTACTTATTACAACAATAACATAATTGGATATGAATGAATCAAACAAACGGTTAGTAAGATACAGCTCACAAAGCATGAATCACTGGCTCGCTAGGTGGCACAGAGGCGCACTCCGCACTCAACAACTGCCAAGCCGATCAGAGATTCAGAGTTACATCATGTTGTTGAGCGGTCAGAGAGCGGTCGGCAACTCGTCCATAAGGCATGATGCGCAACAAGTTGCAAGATGTGTACGGGCTTAACCGAACAACTGACGTAACGGAGCATCACCGCCCTTAATGTGTATTCAACTCCCCTTTCATGAGACAAAGGTACTTCAACGCCCCCCTGTGCCTTGGTAACGCCCACAAGATGGCACTTTGGGAATCACTGGCCTAGGTGTTCGAGTTTTTGAGTAAAGTTTTTCAAGTGTAAAAATGAATATCTTAAAATTTTTGCGTATAGGTACAGTTCAAGAATGAAGGATAATAGAGCAAAGAACAATATCATATTTTCCTTTTGCTCTCAAGCGGTCTGTAGTAATTTTACATCATGTCGAATTCTACAAGTATCAGGAACATTTTTCTTGGAGATTTGAGGTCTCTGTAGATTGGTGACAGTGCACTCCGGAAATTCAATGTAATGTCGTGTTGAGCAAGAAGCAGTAGTTTAAATACTTAACGTACACAATAGCACTCACGATGCTACAGTGTGATGAAGTACTCAGCGCTACATGCTGGAATGCGTCTAAGCAGAGCACGGAAGAACGGCCAGGCCGGCTGATGCTCAGAAGGATTCCGAACTACAAGGCCTCAATGGCAAATATCTCCGGTAAAAGATCAGTGCGGGTTTTCCGCCGCAGGTATACAGGTTGCCATTCAAGAAGTGAGGGTGTGATGTTAAATTTTCATATAATTATAGATCCTCTTTTATTGGTGCGTTTTTACTTTATCCAGAAATGTTAAAGGTGAAAAATAGCTCTGAAATTATGATTTATTGTAGTTTTTTGTATTTATCGAAAAATTATTTCCCATTTGAAACCTATTTGGGGAATTCTGAATGGATAATCAAATAGTATTTGGCGAGAGTATAAAATATTTGAAGAAATTTGGTTTGTTATATTATTCAAGGGTTTTAATTAAGAATGCATGTTAACCTGAGTCATTTCTTTCAATCATTGAGTAAACAGTCATACAAGATAGCGCGTCCATTGTGAGACTCAGAAATGTACAGAAATTAAAGACAGGGAAAAAATTGCAGCAATAATTAACAAAATTGATGAGCTATCAATCGTAATACTTTAACGTATACCGTTGTATCATTTTCAAGATGTAGTATCCTTATTCAAACTCTTGCGAGCGTCTCAAGTCAGGTTGATGATTTAGGCAGTTAATAAATCAATTGGAAACAACTTTCTTGAAATTGGTTCGCAGGTCATCGTGCTGGAAGCGGAGAAGAACCCTTCATTGAAATCGAGTCTTACAAGGGAGTATGGAGCAAATACGAAACATGGCCGGAAACCTTCAGAAGCAAATGACTGAAATGGGGAAAAAGCACTGCTGGTGTGGATGGAAGGGTGGTGCCATGGCCTAAAGGGATCATAATTACTTTTTAGTCATTCGGGGAAATACCCTTAAACTTTATTGGTAATTCTATTAAAAAATTGTACGTGAAATTTCGTATTGACGGAAAGAAAATTAGAGGTTAATTCGAAACTTTGGGAATAAATATACGTCTGTGGCTGTTTGGTTCTAATTAACACTCACAGAGTTTGCTGGGAATCTCTCCAACAGTTCTGTGTTAGGGCCAGAAGAAGATAAAAGGAGACAGAAACTGTAGCTTCTTACATTATTTCAAAAATACAATTTTAGTAAGTTATCCTCAGCTTTTATCCCACTTGTGCTATAGTAATATACACGTTCCACTTTTATAACTTGTGTTAGAGGCAGAGGCGCGATAACACACGCCCTTCACTTGGTCTCACGCAGTCTACATCTGTGCTAACTGATGGACAGCACCTGCAATGTCTTCACCAGTTTCTCTTGAAAGTTTACGAATTTCCAAACCGTTGATAAAATATTAGGTCAGAAACTGGAACATGTGCAAAATTTTTGTTTGTGGCAATTCACATTTCACCACAAGCCTTAAAAATTACAGCATAGAAAGAATTCCTTGGGACTCGCTGCGCTTTTCACCAATAAAACCTGTGACTTTTATTTTACCATTTTAAATGCTCTATCTTGAGCACGCTCAGTAACTGAATACCCAGTCGGACCCTTTGCGAGCAAATTGAGGAGTATACCTGCCGAGGAGGTTGGTGAGGAAGGCACCGGGGAACTACGACTACAAGACTAATGGAATTCGTCAGACTCGAAGCTCTCTGAAACCAAAATCCCCAACATAACTACTGCGGAATTTCAAAACGTTTTCCTGAAATAGGAGGGAAGCTTTTGTGGTTAGTGGAAACTTTCTTCGTAATGAAAACCTGCATTTATGTCCTTTCGATCTATCTGCTCATTTCCTCTCCTAAACGTATTGATTTTTGCGAAGAACTGGCAGTCGATCAACATTGTTGTATCAGTTATAGTTCCAATAGTTTTAGTTCCAGTTATAGTTCCAATATAGTTCGACTAGTTTGACAGTGCATTTGAAAAGAACAATTCTTTTTAAGATCCGATTTCATATTTTCTGATACTTTCAAGTGGTTCTTTAGCTGATAGGCAACACTATTCTTCATGGTTTTTGCCCGAAAACATTAAATGTTGGAATCAAGATTTGAGAGCATTGATTGTTGGAATCAAGATTTCTGAAGTAGCTCTATCACTTCTGCAGAATCAAAAGATATGTACATGCATAAACTGACCACTCCTTGAGTTTGGCCCACTTTGTCTCAGAGTTGATAGCTTATGACTGTCTACAACAAATTCTCCTGATTTTTATCTATTTTTATTCAAGCTTGAATGACTTGAACTCGAAAACATTGCTGCTCTAAAATTGATTGTTTGTCCTTTTATTTTATTTTCAAATATCTTCTTTTTCTCTCGCAATGTCTTCTCCTTTTGATAGAACTTGATTAACTCCAACCATTTTGCTCTCTCTTTCTTTTTGTCGGCGGAACTTAAAAAGCTCACGAGCTTCATTCATCTTCAACATGTCAAGAGCATTTGCTCGTATAATATCAAACAGATATTGAAAGTCAGTTTGCCAATTCTCTTTTATTGAAGCAGTATGGGTGATTGTTTTTCCAATTATTTCTGTTCTTCTTTTGTTTTTCCAAGTCGTTGAAAACTTTCTTTATCTTCTTCACGATATGTCATTTCAGCACTGTTGGCATGCGCGCATTTCCCCGCACCTTCGTAACATTTCCAGCAGTCGACGAAGCCGCTGCTTCGACCTGTTAATTTTTGTTGTTTCTGTAGTTCATAAAGAATTCCTACGCTTCCCTCGTAGATAGAAATTGGGTTTCTTTAAAAAACTCTTTAGATGGATGCAAAAACAGTTTATTTTTTACAATTGAAGCATGAAATCTATTACCACGTTGTTCAATATTTCTGAAAAGATACAGAGGTCCTTAACAGGTACATAAATTATTACAGGCTTTATAATAGCCCTGCTACCGGTTAAATCAAATCTTGAAAGAAAAACATGAAATGTATTCCCGCGGTTTGCTTACTCCAAGTTAGAAAAGCTTATAACTACTGTTCACATATAGGCGAAGGTGCACATTCATACGAACGATTTGGTGGACAGTATTTTTTACATTGCCACATGTGCTTAGCGATTCTGCTGGAGTAACCGATGTTGTTGAAAGGGTAGCGAGTGTAAGTGAAATATTGTATACGTAAAGCAAAGAAAGTCAGCTGCTCTAAAATTTGAAACCAAATTTTCGTTCACATTGTACATATCGAGGAGTGCCTAGAAACAATGGAGGGCCAATCGCAGATAACCTGCCATTTGATGCGATAAAATTAATGTAGAAAATGTCTTTCCCAAATGAGGCAGATCGAGAGCAGAACATAGAATTGACATTCATATTGTTAATTTCAAATCATAATGATAATTAGAGGGTACTAATGCTCTAGATTGGTAGTCTAAGGCCTATTAATTATATATGATATATGCCGTCAATGGATTTTATTCGTCAAAATTTACGAAATCCTTTTTAAAAATTGTTGATAGATTTAAGAGATAAATATTGTGAATATTTAAATTTTCATCGACGTTGAGCGGTGACGAAAACGTTCACACTTCAAAAATTGGTAATGTAAAATGAAATCGCAGTGCCTCCTACGATTGAGGTTTCTTAATTATTTTTTATTTACAAATGATTTTAAACATTGACTTCTGTGCATAACAACAGTATAGCGAAATGATCTTTGGAAGAAAGCAGTAATTTGATAGTTGAAGAAAAGATACTGCGGTAAAATGAGAGTCACAAGCTTAGCTATTGTGCGTTTACTCTTGAACGTATTCACATGATACGCATCATAGCCACACACACACACACACACACACAGGTGTGTAATGACATATGCGCCCAATTAGAGATGATTAAACGATTTTGTAATGGACGAAGATGAATTTTGAAACTAACTTCTTCTGCAGTAATATCAACAGTCACCTATGTACAAGCGTTCATACCGAAAGAATATGGATTATCGAATAAAGATTTATAAAATTCCCTCCTTAAATATGCTGTCTCAAAATATCCCAACAGTCAGAAGCGAGGCAGATTTATTATACAAGGCTAGCAATAACATTTTGCAACACTAGTAGGACAGTGAATTAAAAATTTACGCTGGTGAGCCAATTTCTCGAAGCTATTTCTTATACAATGATGGCAAGGGTTTCACTTTTATACTTGCAAGTTGTCCACTGTCGGATGATTGCAGGCGCCAAACATGGGCGGAATACTGAGCAGCTAAATGGAGATTTCATTTCACTTGCAAATCATTGATCGCTGGCATTTAAGAGACAGAGAATATGAACAAAGAAACTTACCGTCGGGTGAGTTCCGACAGGGCCTTGAACTCAGAAATCGGTAGTTCAAGTTGAAGTCTTAGTTCACCTTTCGCATTAAGTTTCATATTCACTTTTATTTCTGACATATTTACACATATTAACCTATAAGTTCGATAATAACAATGTAAAGATGTTATGTTTAAGCAATCAGTTGCTAGTTGATACAAACAATTAGGACACTCAAAGTAAAAATGAAAATCATTAGCTTAGCGAATTTGCACAACTTCTTTACATACACACAATACCAGCTAGCATACAGGAAATCATATTACATATACGATTTACACCAAAACTTGGGATCGACCATTAAACAATGTAGAGTAACTTGAAAAAGTATTTCTCAACTAATTTTCCAGTATCTATTGCAATTATAAATGTAATTTTGGTCAAATGTTGAGTCATTTTGGCCTTGAATTTTTTCGTCGATTTTGGGATATTCATACTCAGCGTAAGTTTTCCCAGAATATCACGTGATCTGATCCTGACAGCTTTATGCTCAATGTCAGTAAAACATCATTTCTTTGATTTGCCATTTGGCTCGTTGTAGTGCGTTGAAGGAATTGTACTGTATCAGCTTTCCTCTGAAGAAGGTATAGAGAGGAAGCTTTTAATATGCTTCATGAGTGAGCTACCTCATACAAAAAAAATGAATGTGATTAATAGAGCTTAACCAAGGCTCTGCAAGTATTAATTTCCACTAAGTGCTTGCTATGCCTTTCAATGACTGATAAAGAATTGAAGGTGGAACAATAATGATGTTCGTATTTATCATAGAAAGTTTTCTCCTATCCGAGCATTTTTTATCTTTGTTAATTAAAAGTTCCAGCTCTCCCCATCTACGCCAGGCTCACAAGATTGCGCGTGCAAAGACAAGAAACGAGAACACTCAGCTTAGCATTACTAGTATAATAAGTAATAAGTGACATGTATAATAATTATGGTTCAACACCTGGTTAAACAGCAAGATTACGGTCCAGTTTTAAGGGATCATCCAGGATTAGAAGATGACTGGCAGATAGCCTCACCTTATCACATCTCTGGATTTCAGAAGAAGTATTCCAAGGTGGACTTCCAAGGGCCCTCCGTTAGTGGACCCACTCCTTTTTTCGGACGGCTCGAACGTCCAGCGGCAGCGGTGCAGCGGTGCTGCTGGTGCTACGTGCACCAGCAGCAGATCAACAGGCTCAAGCTAGCGCGCTGAGGCTCAGATCACAAGCTGTATGATCACCAGCGGAGATCGGTTAGTGCAGTATAGGAGCTGTGTTTTAACTGCTCCATCAGTCGCAGGAAACCCCGAACGTATTCTTCGGTGGGTTTCATCAGCCAGCCAGTAAAGAGGATGAGACATGGATACTCTGTAGTTTCCACCAGAATTTTGTACATATCTTTGTTGATGTGGGTCCAGTCGTGTTTATGTTAGAAAAAAGTTTGCACGATTGCAAATTTACCCTTGTATGCAAGCCTGGGGGCTAAATTCATGTATTTTTGTAACTCTCTGAAGATATTGAGGTATGCCATTCCCAGACTTGAGTGCAATAGTCAACACACGCTAACGCTGAAGATTGAATGGCCACTATCCTATGCAGGGTTTGAGGGCTAACAACAATTTTTCGCAAAAAAAAGTATATATTTAAATCAAATTTATATAAAGATCCTGGATTAAACTTCTTCACCGAATTATTCTATAAAACCACCTTTGGTTTCAATAAATGCTTCTATTCTGGTCCGAAAGAGTTTACCATCTGAAATTAAGTGGTCCATATTCATTTCGGTCGTCACCCAGACGATGGTACAATGGGAATGGCTATGATACTTTGAGGATGTCGATTTGTCTCTCATTCAATTAACGCTCAGCCCGCAATAGTCAAAAGGATTTTAATCTAGCCAGTTAAAGGACTTTATATTGGAGGGTCATATAATCGGAAAAATTCTTTAATGACGAGTCATTGGTTTCCATGGTTTTGAGAGAAGGTGGTGAGTCTTGCTTGAAGGTCGGATGGCCTTCGATTGAATACTTTATCTATTCAGGGCTTAACAGACATTTTTGGAACATCAACGTCTCCAGCGACATAAACTCTAAGATCCTGTGGTAAAATACAATGACCAATTTCACTACTCACCACTCCTATTATAATTATCGTCACAGTAGCCGAAAATTTAGTGTGCATCACCTGGGTACTGCAGAAAGATCTGCACGTAGCCTCCTATCATTTCGTCTGGAAATTTTCTAATCCTAGTCGAAGGTTTTTCGTCAAAGAAAAACTAAAGCATGCCATCTTCCCTACTCTGGACAGCAAACAGCCCCACACCACGACGCGCCCCCCCACGCTTGAAGGTAGGGATGGTGTTCGGTCACAGGCAAGCCCTCCTCACCTCCAAAAGTGACGAACTTCGTTTCGGCCATAAACTTTAATTTTTCTTTAATCGGACACTGCAATCTGTTTTCAAATCAGTTCTTTGGTAAACGTTGAACGGATTTCCACATGTTTTGCTTTGCTGTAAGAAAAGGAGTTCTACATGAAGTGAAGCCAAGTCGACCACTTCGATGCAATTCTCTAGTAACTGCCATTCAGCAGATGCGAACTTTTTGCGACTCCAGTTCTTTCAATATTCATGTATGTGCTGGTTGCCGGGGGCTCAGCCCTGACCTTACGCAGCATTTAGCGTTGATAGCAGTGCGTGACCTTGCAAGGAGCTCCGACTCTTGTCATATGGGAGATCCACGCTCCAGTCTGTTGATGATTCCATACGATCGGTTGAGTATAGGGAACCTTCAACATGTTCTGCAACTTACCTATTGGTTAATTCTTGATGACTTAGTGTATTGTTTTCAACAAGCATATATTTTCAACACAATATTGAGAGGTTCCCTGCGTCGATCGTAGTTCGTTTACATTACGTGTGTTTCTGGAAGTTTTGTGAAAATTTCTTTAACTAAGATACTCGAATTTCACTTTAGAATATGAAAGCCTTAACACGAATACAATTTTACCGAAGTACCATGCCCCACACATTTCTATGGTGAGTTTTTCAGGCTATGAATACGTTCTTTTTTTGTTAAATGCTGTGTTTTCTGAACTGCCCGTACTCTTTACTTTAGAACCAGAGCGTGAGATTTTTAAATTACAGAAAAAGTTGTGTAATACGCATAGGAAATGTAATTCACACTTATCACCAAACTTTACTGTATCAATACATGTTTCAAATTTGCACCCCAACATTACGAAGGCGCGTGAAGCGGCACGCAAAATAACCGGAAAGCGTAAGTAAGCTAATCAAGAAAAGTCAGAAAGCATCAGATTTTTCACTTGCTTTAAGGTATTTTTTCAAAAATTTGAAATATTACGTGGCATAGCTCAAGGTCTGCCTGTGTGAAACAGGAGGAAAATGATGTCTTTTAGTCCGTGTGTAGGCCACTCAAGCTAGCATAACTAGCGCTAGTATAATTAGTATTGAGCGTTGGAGCGCTCAAATTTCTCGAAATAATTATTCTCTTATAGAAGCGGCGACTCATCCACTCGACAGACCGAATAGTAAACACACACGTAAGCATCTTCGCAGGCCACAGCATCCTCCCATGCAAATATAATTTAGAAGTCAAGGGTACATCCGCGAGGTAAAATAAAGTCCTCTCGGCCATCCTCTGTCTTCTGAAATCCTGGACACTGGAATGAATAATTTAAAACAGGGTTTCAGAGGGAAACCTAGCGGGGAAACTTTGTTTGTTTTATAATTTTGCATTAAAGGTCGACAACGCAATGCTGGCATACTCATGCCGTCAAATACGTGCAGGGTGCGGCGAGCTAATTTTCTTTTTTAGTATTGCAATAAAACAAAAAGAAGTAAAGATATCTTTTATTTATTTTTTATATAAGAGTTAGACATTTAAAGTAGTGGTTTACATAGTTTTAACAATCATATCGGTTGAGTGACGCCCGCCATTATCGAAACACTGGGTGAACCGAATTCTGCTGTTTCTCATCACTCTCTCCAGTATATTCATGGGTATGTTGGCCGTTTCTCTCTCCATGTTTTTTTTCAAATCTTCTAGAATTTGTGGGAGGTCAATATAGACACGGTATTTTAAATACCCCACAAAAATAAGTCACATGGGGCCAAATCGGGAGAACACGCCGGCCACTAAAATTACCTCTCAGTGAGACGAGGCTCCCTGGGAAAGCGATTTCGCAACTCAGCCACCGGTGTCCTTGGAGTCTCCACTTTGTTTTCTGCACAGAATCAGTTTTCCTGAATGTTGTCACCCACAAAGAATATATTTCCGGTCCGGGACAAGCCCCAAAGGCGCAATATTGAAGCGATTTCGGAGAGCGCGCTGGGTTGAAACCTTCGAACTTCCGTTTGAAAAATTGGCGTCTGCGGCAAATGCACGTTGTTCGTCTCTCCAACACATGATTGCGACTGAACTACAAGGTTTATTGAAGGTTACATTACTTTACGATCCCTCCTCTCGAACGACACCGCACCTACCTTCCTGGAGAACCTGTATGCTTTAGAACACTCATCTCAAAAAAGGAAGTCGACTTGCCGCACCGTATATTAAAGCAAAATTCTCACGCACTCATTTTCGTTTTTCCATATTTTTTCACTGCTTATGGTTCAAATTTGTTTCAAAATCATTATTGCGTTTTGTTCAATAATTTAACACGAGCCTTAGTGAGCGTGGCCTAGTGGATGCGAGCGCTTGTATCTTACGCAAAGGGTCGTCGGTTCGATTCCAGCAATGCCACCCTGGTGATGCTATCCTTTGGGAAAAGGGAGAACTTAACCATAATTCCCATCTTGATTCAGATTTCAGAAACCTTTTTTGCATTCAAGTGTTAGTTATGAGGACTTTAAAAAACTTGTATGAAAGATAACATGTTTCAATTCTCGCTATGATAAAAAATTTTTTTCTCATCAGTCACCCTCCTCTGCTCGTTCAATGTCTCTTTATGTCAGCTATCTCTTCAGTTTTACTTCGTGGTCTCACTGTACCTAATAGTTCTTCTCTTATTGACATTCTCTTTAGTCTTAATATAACTACCATAGTGACTTTCGTAACTCATATTTCTTCCTGTCTGGCATATCACACATTCGTCTTATTCTGTACTTTTCTCGTTGTTTTTCTAGTTGTTTTCCTTTCATACTGCGGTGTCGCCTTGTTTTTCTGTTCTGTGGACGCACCCTTAACCGTTGAGAATACCGTGTCTTGGCCTGCGATTTCATCAGTTCATTTCCACCTCTTGAAGCACTCTGGTGCATGCTTTCAACCAGCAGGTGATGGCCTGGCTGCTTCTCTGTTTCAGAATACATCACAGGCCTCCCACGGCGGTGAAAATTCTTAAATTACAGCCTCGTGTTCATTTACCATGAAAATTCATATGACTAACCTAGGCCAAAATTTCAAAATTTTCCTTATACACTAAAATGTATGCTCGAGAAACTAAGACCAATAAACAGCATTTGTCATAACATTTACTCAGCTCGTAATTTGACGAGTGTTTACTCATTGATTCTTATAAGGAAATTATTGAAACAATTACGTTAGGAACATTACCCCAGGTGGAAATATAGAATATGTATCAATTCTGAGGTCACAGAAATATCACAACCCCTAAGGGGTTGTGATTGTAATAAAATATTAATTTATAATGTCATGTGACTGATAATTAATGTAGAAACAGTGGTTTCCAATTAAGTGTTAGTTTATACAGCGAAAATTTTGCGCTGCGGGTGGCACAGACATCTAAACTGAAGGAAAGCAAAGTGAATTAATGTAAGTGAAAATGAAAGTTCTCAGTGAGGGAAGCATAGATGGACCGTCTAATTGACCGGGCAGTGAAACTATCTTCGCTGCAACGACGAACGACGGCAGTTACATTAATATGGCTGCAACACCGTTTTAGAAATGGGAGCAGTATTATAGCAGCACGGGGCAGTCATATTTAATGCAGCGGTACGAACACTATGTCCGCCTTTCCAGCAGTTTTTGTACGGTGGTTACGCTCGCCTGCAAGGCAATTCCGTTAGTTTACTCCTTTGAATGGCGTTTAGCTGCAGTGAGCGGCTGTGCAGTGCGTACCATTGCATTCAAATCGCAATTCCCACCCACATGCGCCAGAGACAACTTTGGGCGCAGTGCAGTGCAGTGCTGCAAATCGACCCCATTACGTCTTACTGCGCCAACTGCGGGAAAGCATAGGAGACACTGCACCGATTTTTGAATGGGCAAGCACAAAAGCCTTCGCTGTGTTACTGTTCTGTTCAGAGCTGCTTATTGTGAATTAACTTTTTAAATAAGTTACCTTGAATACTGAAGTACTGTCATCTTCCCTCTCAATTACAAAGAAAAAAATTGAGAACAATGGACTTAACCGGCTAACAAAGACCCGTAATCCAGAAAGGTAAAAACACATTTCATTTAGTTCGCCTATAAATAAAAACACGCACCAAAGGAGAAATAGTTAGTTGCAACAGGACAACTGAACTAAGACAGGCTAACAAAATTTAAATTCAGCTACTTTCGCAAAAGACAGTGAGGGCACGCACCTCTTGCATTGAACTGCTGAGGACCTGAACAAATTATGTTACTTCTTATGTCCGCCTTTGCTTTCATTCGTGGTTATTGGAAGACTGTTCGTCGTAAGATTATTTCTCTCCAGATGATGCACAGCATAAATCATCACCCTTAATATTTCCATTTTTAACACTGTCATTTGAAATGTTTCTGTTGTATTCATTTGGGGGAAAATCATTTCATTGCTCTTCTTGGTTCTAGCAGATCAAAGCATATTTTCTAATATATATGTTATTTTAAGTTCATTCAAATATCCAATCCTTATCATAAGTCATCTGCCGATGTTGTGTTTGCTTTCAAGTGTAACGAACCGATGGGCGGACGAACATGACTGCTATTAGAGAACAAATTTATTTCTCATATACCATTTTCAAAGATATCATTAATGTCAATTTAGGGCAACTCGAAATGATTTGGTAAGAAAGGATGTTTTTTTACGGCTGGAAATGTCCTTTACTTTCTCAGCCACAGCCACATTTCTGCGCAATTACTCGCGTGATGCAGCGGTGACACACGACTATAGATTTTATCCGCCAGCCTGATGAGATTGTCGGAAATAGCTCTATTGGGTGAGGCACAAATTTTCCCATGTGCTGCGGAACGTTAATATTTTTTCTGTCATCAAGCCATTAGCTTGGAAATTCTCATGTTTGTCTGAAAAAAGGCTACATGCTTTTACGGAATTCAAACTTGGTTGTTTCGTACGTTTCCATTTCATATACACTTCTGTATTTGTACTACTATTGCGTATATTTTGTTTAGAAATAAATAAATCTTTCGCGGGGAGAGTCTCAAGTTGTTGTTAAAAAAGCTTCTGCAGAAAATGTCGCTATTTGTTTCATTGCTAACAATTGATGTATTTTCATCCATCACGGGTAAGAAATGATTCGCAAGGTCACATAAAGAGCTTTATAATCACCATAACGTCCAATTAAGATGTTTTAGTCTCCCGGTAGCATGCTTATTGCAACTTCACTTAGCTCTTTTTTACCTGATTTTGATCACAGTGTCAGCTAATATTTCCCTCCCCTCTCATGTTATCACCTACTCACGCTTCATTTCTTCTCCTGCAAGAATTCATGATTACGTAATTAGGCGTACTGCTCCGCATCGAACGTAGCCTCAGAACATCTAGTTGAGCTGTTTTGTTTCGTTGATCATAACTCCTGAAGCATGAAATAAAGCTACTGTATATCCCAGACAATGACTATCGCTTCTTCATTCCAATAGCTTCCCACCTAAATAGTGAATGATCTGCATGTTAAAGTTAGGTATGTTTGCTTATCACGCCCTTTAAAAATAATAATCCTTTTCAGAAATGGTAACCGCGAAATAAACAGCATAAATATGAGCACATCTTACGGTTAAATCTCAGCATACTGTGGTGCTCCTACAGTGATGGGATCTGAGCTGAGTTTCGACGGGCCTGCTGATTTTTTGTTACAGTCAGGTCTTGGCTAATTGACTTTACTTTTGAAGGCCAGTTCTATTAAAATCAAATATATTTTTCACATCGTTGCATCTAAGTTCACAGTTACGGTTTAGCATAACTTTAGAGCTGCAACTTCAACTGCACATTTCCGAGGTTTTGTAGGAAGATCACATAGCCTTGCTCTTTCTACGTAAAATATTTTACTACTAAAATCTTCTCTGTTTCATTCAGAATCTACGGACGTTGAAGAAGTTTAATTTTGTTTCAAATGTTTCAAATACCTAGACGATAACGACACGGAGACCTTTGTGTTGATGCAGCTCAAACTTTTAAGAGTTGTTTGCGGTGGTTATTTTTGAAGTTCACTCGTCGGGCTGAAATTCTTGAAAAAGTATTTTGGAACTCTTTGTAAGAATTGAAGTGCAATACTGGTCTTGATCCTACAATTTCTTTGTGTTTCGAATTTATATTTTAGAGAAGTGTATGACATGATACTTCCGAGTAAGTTTTTTTACCAAGTTCTTTAACAGGGAAAACTTTAATTGTTAATCAAATGAAAAGTTGTGCTACAGTGCAAGCCATACAATGAGTTCCTAGTATTTGAGGCTTCAATGTATCACAAGCTACCTCTAAAATAACTATATTTTGTGTAGTTGTACGCTGTTTTGATAGGCAGCCGCATGCACAATTTTGCAAATTTTTTCTCATATGTGGGAAAATGTTAGCTCACCTTGAGATCACCCTTCGACCTTGGCGTGATAGTTTGTTTCGGTTGTCGTGGAATACCTTCGAAACGAATCTTAACTTTAGGGTGCGACCATTATTCAGTCGAGTAAAACGACTGATTGTGCATCACCGAGGTGAGTTATTTTTTTGTCAACTGACGACGTTCAATGGCCGCGTTGTCAAATCTAACGAAGTTTGGTGAAGATCTAACTTGAGAAATAGGGGACGAATTTTGAAAACATTTCCATGCATTAAATCATGAGCAATCGTAATTCTCTTGGCCTAAGTAAAGACATCTCAAGGTTTTACCGTTAGGTCAAAAACCTTAGGCACATACGTCCACGTGATATGGTCTAATGTTCACAGCCAGATTTCCTATTTTTGTTGGAGTAGCTCAACATGAAGAAATATTTATCTGGTGCACTGGAAAAAAGAGCTATATTCTAAAGAGTTCTGCTTGCGGCCGAATGATGTGCAACACCTAACGCAGGAGTAAAGATTTGTGCTTGGTAGAGTGTGAACTTGCTCTTCAAGACCGGGAGTCACAATTTGGCGGGGGTGTTACGTTTTAAACGAAAACTCTTCGTGCTAAGTAAACGTTCTTTCTGAGTGAGGAGTAAGACTGTCTGCTGATGCTTAAATTA
Organism: Morinoia aosen; assembly: GCA_030386875.1. NCBI lineage: Eukaryota > Metazoa > Arthropoda > Malacostraca > Amphipoda > Talitridae > Morinoia > Morinoia aosen. The sequence continues at coordinate 69,297,147 of CM059557.1, forward strand.
AGTTTCCGGCAACCACATTTCATTATTGTGTGCCGCAAAGTACGCCTCGGCTTACTAACAAAAGCAGCTATCCATTTATGACTAATGTATTTCCTTTCTGGAACAAAACTCATTTGAACTTGACTAAAATGTGCCGCAAAAACTGTTAACTAAAGATCCCATATTCTGACCACTTATAGGAGATAGAAAATTTATAATATATGCTTTATTACTGAGAAGATTTCGATGCATTTCAACACTAATTTAATCGCTACAATGAATCGAAGTTATTTTGGTAGAAGTATATTTCATTTTATTAGTACGAATATTTTTTCACGAATTTGGCACATGAAAGATTTGTTTCTATTATCTTTGGTTAAGCGTTTATAGTAGAAAATCATTATTTATTTTAATCTCCATGAACATTGATTTGAATGGGCGGTAAAAGGAATCTTTATACGTCGTAAGATCGTAATAAAATCAGTATATATTTTATTACTATGCACGTATCATTCTAATGTTTGATGTGACCTGAGGCTGGACTCAGAAGAATACATTGTTATAGCTGTTTGTGAAAGGGATCTTCAAGTTAAAAGAACTTGTAGTTTATTTAGTAGATGACTTCATAACTTCTTATTCTAAAAAGAGGGAGGTTTTTTGATAAGTAATTATTCTGTTCGCCCTGCTCTGAGCTGAAGGCAAAAAGTGCGTTATCTGTTTAAATTGTCTTTTGCGAAAGTTCTGGCCGTTTAAATTATCTTCTGAGAAAGCTCTAGCAGTGTAAATATCATCTAATACCGAAGTTGTAGTATGATGTGATACGAATTGATGAGACGAACACTGCTCGCTGACGCACTGCAAAACCTGGCGAATAGGACTTCATGATATCATACTCGTATTATGCTTACGGTACAGTGCATTTTTGTAATCAAATTTAAGTTCAGTTGCTATTAGATTATTTAAATTTTAATTATGTTTTAATGAGCTTACTGACACTAGATATTCTGCGTACGATGAGCTGTTTTTTTCGCCGCTGTAGGTATCGAGCGCGCATTTACTGAGATCTGGAGCAGTTTAGAGAGCGTCAGAAGCTACTCGCATCTTGCATTACTGATGCAAATTGAGAGTGGATGTGTTGAGCTGGAATTAAGAATTTAAAACAACAGAACGTAAGTCTCCAGGCAAGTTCTATGGCTTGAGTTTTGGTGAAGAAAGATCATGGAGAATATTTTTGCATGGTTGTGTAGAGAAGAGAATAGAAAGGTGAGCTAGAAGAACAGCTGTTGACGAGTACTCTAAATGATCAAAGCTTGGAAGAGATTTTAATCATTTTCGTATAGGGCCTGACGATGCTTCTTTTGAATTCCATTCACAAAAAGTAATAATTTGCATGTTTTTCCCATAAAAATTGGCTTTTGCAGAACAATTTTCTGCGAAAACTAGATTATGACTTAACGAAAGCAGAAAATGTCTGATGGAGCAATGTAGTATCTTGGAATTTCAGCAAGATATAAGGTTTACTGGACAACACTTGTAGATCGGTTAGCCTAGCCGTAAACCAGGCAATTGGATAGCAAAACGAACAGCAGGACGACTAGTAATGTGCTGATCTCAAGTTCACACAGCTTGCTCTTAAGTCTAGTTAGGACAATGAACTTCCGCCCGGCAGTAGGCGCCTTCCGACCTATCCGGCGCTTGTAAATACCAGACGCGCCTCTGCGGTTCCGCCGGAACCTCCGAGCGAGCGAGACTCATAAATCTCCGCAGCCGGAACCTCCATAAATATCCCAAGAGCGTCACTATACAACAACTTCCCTCCCTTTAGATGAATATGTGACAAAGGGAAGGAGGAACTCAACAACCTATTCGTATTACAGGTTTGGTTATTCTGCCTGATCTACGAGGTTCATTTAGCTCAGGGGAGCTGTTAACAGGCTGAAAAGCAGGAGTCTCTGCTGCTCCACTCCCGGTAGATTCCAAACTACTGTGCAACAGCTGATTTGAATGTCTCTTCCAGATTACATTTAATGCTAATATTTGAACATGAAAGATATTAACAGCAACCTTACTAACAATAATTCCCTTCAACCACTTGGGACCATTTCTTAAATTCAGAGCGAGAACATGATCCCCGACATCAAATTGAGTTACATACATAGGCTTAGACCTGGACACAGAAAATTTAGGATGAACTCTATCTTTGGAAGTAACAAATTTACGATTGTTCAGCGCAACAGAGGGAACAATTTTTGTAACACTATGCGGAATACAATGCGATTGAAATAATGCTTTTGCTAGGCGGGATTTGAACGATTCGGAAGAAGATAGTTTTTTCAACAAGTCTTTAATGACTCTTACCCCCCTCTCAGCTTGACCATTGCTTGCTGGAGAGTAGGGCGGAGGTGTGAGGTGCTCAATGCCGTTGGAAATAAGAAAATCTTTGAAGTCTTGAGATGCAAAGTTAGAAGCATTGTCACTTACGAGCACATCACACAGCCCGTTTCTGCTGAAAATCATTCTCAACGCATCGACAGTATCTGACACACTCGTGGATGGTACCACTTCACATTCAATATATTTAGATAATGCATCTACAGCAATGAAAACAATTTTATTCTCGTAGAAAAAATGATCGACATGAATGCGTTCAAAAGGACGAGAAGGAGTAGGCCATTCTACATTTCTAGACTTAGGTTTTGCTCGATTTAATTGACATTGGGGACAACATTTTACGATGTCTTCAATAGTTTTGTCCATTCCGGGAAACCAAATAACAGATCTGGCCAACGATTTCATGCCACAAATGCCAGGATGTCCATCATGAAATGTTTCAAGGACTAAACTACGCAATGACTTGGGAATAAATACCCGTTCTTTATAAAGTATACAACCTTTCATGATGGTCATCTGAGGTAGCAGGTTCTTAAATTTAGACAAATGAGGATTAGGTTTAGGAGGCATGCCAAACTTTATGTATTGTTTGAGTTGGCATAGTTCGCTATCCATGTCAGTATGAGTTTTTATATTTTCACACGTGACAGGAGTTTTATCAAGAGAGTTCACAGCAAAAATCATTTCGTACGGTTCTAGCTCTTTTACAGTCGTGGGTAGTGGCAGCCTACTGAGACAATCGCTATTTACGTTACATTTACCTCTCGAATATCTGAAAACATAGTCAAACTGGGAGAGTCTAAGAGCCCATCTCTGAATTCGAGCGGAACAGTTGAGAGGCACACCCTTGTTATGTGCAAAAAGTTTACAAAGAGGTTTCTGATCATTATGGATAATGAACTTAGCACCAAGTAGAAATTTCTTGAATTTCTCCACGCCAAAAACCACACTAAGGCTCTCCCTTTCAATGTTAGAGTAGTTTTGTTCCGCACTATTCAGAGATCTCGAAGCAAATTGAACCGGACACCAATCATGAGAAGGACTAACGCGTTGCATGAGTATGGCAGCAACTCCATAACCCGAACTATCAGTTTCAAGAAGAGTTTCATGGTTGGGATCAAACAACTTTAGAGGTTTATGCGAACGAAAGATGTTCTTAATTTTCTGGACACTCTCGTCCTGTTCTGGAGTCCACCGGAACTGTACATTTTTCTTAAGCAGCGAATACAGAGGATGCATGACATTAGAAAAGTTGGGTACAAAACGACTATAGAAGTTACACAATCCGATGAAAGCTTGCAACTGTTTGAGGTTTTTAGGAACAGGAGCATTGAGAATAGCTTCTACTTTCTCAGAGTTAGGGTGAACACCCTTGTTATCGAAAACGTACCCTAGATAAGACACACGATCAGTTAGAAAGGCACATTTAGACAGATTTAGGCGAATTCCCGCGTTTTCCAGGACAGACAGGACCCTGTCAAGAACTTCCAAATGAGCATCATATGACGAGGTCAAAATGAGGAGGTCATCCTGGTACACAATGATATTATCGATGCCAGAAAGAGTCCTATTCATGAATGCTTGAAAGATGCCAGGGCTTGCACGTAGACCATAGGGTAAGTAATTGTACATAAATAGACCTTCAGAGGTGTTAATGGTCGTAACTTTCTTTGATTCTTCGTCCAACGGAATTTGCAGAAACGCGTTAGACAAATCAATTTTTGAGAAAAACTTAGCGTCTCCGACTTGAGAAATGACATCATCAATAACAGGTAGTACAGATTGAACTGGATTCAGGAAATTGTTAATGGAAGCTGAAAAATCTCCACAGATTCTCACACTGCCGTCAGACTTTAGAACATTAACAGTAGGAGATGCCCATTGGCTATCATACACTTTTGTGATTTTGCCCATACTCTGCAAGCGTTCCAGTTCGGTTTTGACAGAGTCTCTTAGTCTTACAGGAACCGGGCGTGCTTTACAAAATACAGGAACTGCATTAGGCAACACATCGAGATGAACTGTCTCTTTAACGTTAGACTGTGAATCAGATGATAAGTATTCGTCATATTTTAACGACAACTTTTTCGGCAAACTATGACAATCCGTTTTATTTATGGAATCGTATTTGTCAGGAATGACAATGTCTACGTTTAGTTTAGAACAAATATCTCGGCCAAGTAAGTTGATTCTATCATCCTCCACAATGAGAAACTTATGATTAAAACTTACATTTTGGTACATAACCGTTACTGAAGCTTGACCAAGCAGGTTTACCGAGACACCACTGTACCCGAGAATTTTGCTGCATGTAGGATTTACCACAGCACCAACTCTGATTGCATCTCTTTTACGTATAGTTGACACGGCACTGCCGTTATCCAACAAGAATTCAACAGGTTTACTATTTAGGTTGCATGCAATCATAGTGGGCTCTTTAGTGACGGGAATTACAGTGGTGTTTACTCTAAAAAATTAGAATCACTTGGGGAATAATCAGAACACTCATGCAGATGATTACCGTCACCACTTTCGTTCCCCGGTTTTTGCCAAACAGCTTCGTTCTTCTGTAGAGGCATCCGTGAATTCTTCATTAACACGTCTTCTCTTCCGACGATGCCGCAGCAACCGCTTCTTCCCGACTGCACTGTGTAAGTGCGAGCTGCGTCAGATTCTCCTCGTGTAGGTCCCCTTCGTGTAGGCATAGCAGGAGGAGGCCGAGCTGCAGGTGTAGATTTGCAAACCTTCGAAATGTGGCCTAATTTTCCACATGTGTGACATTTCAATTTCAAAGCATAGCAATTCTTTGCAAGATGCTTTTGCTTGGTTCCGCAGCGAATGCATATGTAGTTCGGCGGGAGTTTTTCTGTAGTGAAATACGATGAAGATGAATCCTCCCGAATAATATCTTGAGCGTCGGAGCTTAATTGTTCGATAAGTTTTGCGTTTTCAACGCATTCGTTGAAGGACTTGCTATCGCACTTCTGTAGAACCGCGCTGAGAATTTGCGCTGAGTGTAGCCCAGCCACGAAGGCATCTCTTAATAAACGATCACGACAGCAATTACCATAATTGCATGCAGATGCTAAGTCATTTAACGTTTTAGCATAACTTTCTATGGATTCATTAGCACCTTGTTTTCTATTTAGAAATGTAACCGATGCACCGACGATGGATTTTTTAATTTCAAATTGTTGTGTTAATTTTTCTTCAAGTTCTTCATATGTAGCCTCAGTGAGTAACGTAGGTTTAATTCTTCGTTGTAGATCAGTAATAATGTTTACAGGCAAAGCTTTGATTAGAATACTAGCTTTTTTACCGCCATTATTTCCTGCTTTCTGAAGAGCGTCTGCACTTTGTACTTTCCAGCGTTCCAAGAATTCACTCACTGTTTCTACTTCCACGTCGAACGGAGGACAGCTGACTGTAGAATATGCCATCTTAATTTTCAGAGCACTTTTAAAGTTCAAATTCACTTCGCAAGTTCGAAGCCTCGTTGCCAATTGTAGTATCTTGGAATTTCAGCAAGATATAAGGTTTACTGGACAACACTTGTAGATCGGTTAGCCTAGCCGTAAACCAGGCAATTGGATAGCAAAACGAACAGCAGGACGACTAGTAATGTGCTGATCTCAAGTTCACACAGCTTGCTCTTAAGTCTAGTTAGGACAATGAACTTCCGCCCGGCAGTAGGCGCCTTCCGACCTATCCGGCGCTTGTAAATACCAGACGCGCCTCTGCGGTTCCGCCGGAACCTCCGAGCGAGCGAGACTCATAAATCTCCGCAGCCGGAACCTCCATAAATATCCCAAGAGCGTCACTATACAACAAGCAACTAGCGGGCGTCGAGTGTTAAAGCTGAGAGAGCTGAATGATGTGACGGAGCAGAGAGCGTCATGGGATCCGATGTAAGTTATGGGTCGGAGTGATGTGCTTTAAGTACGAGGGCTGAAAACGAGTGGGAGTTGAAAGAAAGAAAACAATAACTGTCAGGAGAAGACAACAAGTTTGAGACTTGTGAACTTCAAGATGACTGCTAACACTAATAAATACGAATATCTCTGGGAAAATTGTAGATATGTGCGAAAATATGAAAAGATGTGTAGAGTAATTTTCTTCATATTTTTTCTTTTCATAAAATAATACACTCCCAATCAAGACTTCAGTCTTGAAAATGTTTCAGCCGATTTAAAAGAATTGTCCACCAGAATACCAGCACGGAGCATCCTCGTTAAATTTTTCGTTCATTTCACGACCCGATAACGATTTGTTCAATTTTGGTGGAAATTGACTACATAACTCTATTCAATGGAATGTTCTCAACGTTTGTCAATTTGCATTCAAGATAAATTGGTTTACGGAAAGTATTTCATTAGAATCTAACATAGATAATTACAAGTAGCAAAAATAATATTTCACTAACATGGTTATCAACGGCTATAATTATTTCTACAATTTAAATTGTTCTTACAGTGTTCTTAAGGGACAGTTTCGAATTCCCGCACGCTTTGCTAGAAAGGTGTGCACAAGGTGAAGGTTTGTTTTTTATATAGTCATTAGTATAATTAGAATGACATTATTGGAATAACATTACCGTTCTCTCTTGTTAGCTGATATACTTTTCCATTGGAGGACATAGTAGCCATAAGGAGTAGGGGGCAATTAAAATATTTACAGGAGCATGCGTACAACAGAGGATGCAACGCAGGCGTGCTTTACTCAGACCATCACGTACAAAATCGACGTGTTTTAGAAGAATAGACGACAGATGCTCGATCCGACAATAATTTAGCATCGCACAAGTGCTCGATTAATCTTCAGTTAAAAATTAGGACTTTCACACGAGAGACTATTTCTTCTTTTTCTAGGATGTGTGCGTGTGTGTGTGTGTGCGTGCGTGTGCATGTGTGTGTGTGTGTAGGTACATCGTTACGTACACCGATGTGAGGTCATGGGGGCCTGTCTTATTGGAATTTGCGTCTCCGGATTAAGCTCTCTATTCCATGGAGAAAAACACATTTAGATGTGAATTGAAAGTCTTAATGCTCTATCCATTCACAAAGCTAAACGGACGAGTTAAAAATTTGAACTGGATGATTATTCTGTTGCTAAGTGTTTGAAGTTACAGCAATGAATTTTGCAAGAATTTTATTTGAATTATTCTAATATAAGACGACATAGCTCGAGTTAGTTTGGTAATTTATATTACATTCAAAAAGTTCAAAAGCATTTATCTATTCATGGCAAATTCTTTTTCTAAGCTCTAGTGGCATCAGTCAGCAAGTGAATGTATTTCAGGAGCAGCGCATTTCAAGCTTTACAACAGTCGTGCAAGGCCCTGATATAAACCCTGCTCACTTAAGGAGAGAGTACTCAATACGGACTTTTTTTGTTATTGGACCTAGAGCGATGAAATTTGGTATACTGATAGGTAATGCAATTTAGAATCGTTTATCTTCTATGAAAAAATGCGATTTTCTCGAAAAGAAAATAGGAAATAATAGAAAACGAAATTTTAGGAGTGTGTTCAAAATGCTTCTCTTCGACAGTTCTTGAGCTACAGTAATGATTTTGGTATCATTGGATGCGAAAAGACGTGGACATTCCAAAAACTTTAATGCTTTTCCCAAATTTTCAGTTTTAAATGAAAAACTGGAAAAATTCGAGAGCAAACTTTATTTTAGAAAAAATGCGGATTTATGACGTCATAACTTTCAAACAAAAATTAATCTTGAAAAACAACTAAAGTTTTTGAAAATCCCTTGTCTTTCCGTATCTAATGATATCAAAATCATCGCTGTAGCTCAAAAACTGTAAGAGCTAAAACATTTTGAATCCCCACATTGCGATCCTCTAAAAAAAGGGAAAATAGGTAGACATAAACAATCGCAATTTTTCTTCGTTATTATTTGTGGGGTCAGCTAGAACCCTTTAAATCGTTATACAGACAAAATAAATAGACATTGAAGATGAAATATCAACGTCGCGCCGTGAAGAAATAGCCAAGGGGGAGTTGTAACATGATAAAATACCACTTCCCCCTCACCTCCCCCCATTCTTCAAACCCCGTAGCGGGCAAACGAGCGAACGTACGAATGTCATTTTTTCACAGGATGTACCTGACCTCTTTTTCCTCCTATAGCAGCTGAAATCTTTTTCCCCTCCAAGTTTCCAATTTCTGGGGGTACCCTTAAATTGGAAGGATGAAGTGCAACAATTTATTTAATGTGTTTGCATATCAAATCAGAATAGCAATACATGTAGTCACTTTTTCTTTTGAAGCAAAGTTTGTAAATATCAATATAATATCTCATCAATTTGATTGGTTTTGTTACATTCGGTATTGATCACCAAAGCTTTCCATCACTTCTTCGTATATCGGTATTTCCGTACAAATCTATTATTTGCGTAGCACTCGCACAGAACCAAATACTTCAAGTTGTAACAAACGCAATCAAATTTACTCATATAGAAGCCCTACACTTAACATGCGGGCTGAATAGAAACTTTAAAGTTAAGGGCCAGATGTCAATTTTCCCTTCATTCAGTCATGACTTTCTCATCATCATTGCCGTAATTGGGTGACAGGCTCTGACTGCTGGCTAAGCAAAAAGTTCAACTTTTTCTTTTTCCATTGGAGTAATAAGGTCCAATTACTGGTCCTTATTACTGGTACTGGGATCATTCCAATTTGACTCGTTACCATCATCTGACTGGAGAATTATTCAACTCTGTGCGGCGAATTAGCGTGCCAAGTAATTCGAAAGCTTGACATATTTCCAAGATTTCAAAAATTAATTTACCACAAGCGAGTACGTGTGACTAAAAAGACACAAGAATTCAATGTCTACTAGTCAATAATATTAACTTTGTGGGCTTAGTAAGTGAACGAGGTTTTTGTGGCTACCTTTTAGTAAATTGATAAATGCTGAAACAACGTCAATAATAACTTAGCAAACGTATAAAGCGTGTCTAACATAGAACTAGCTAACCATATAAAACAAAATACATTAAAACCAAACTTAGAGTAGAACCGTTTGGTAGTCTGAAAACTACACATCATCACAACTGTTACATACAGATGTATACTCGTATATTTGCATCTGTGTATATAGTGTATATATGTGTATAGTGTGTGTGTATATATATATATATATATATATATTTCGAGAGTTCAAAGTCTTGTCACCCCCAGAAACAGTTAATGAATCTGGTGAAAGCGGGCTCCCCGTCCCAGTTTAGTTTTTCCAAATGAAATAAATACTCTCGATACATAAGGGAATTGTAAGCTGGGACGGGGAGCCCGCTTTCACTGTGCCATTCATTGCTTTCGTTGTGCTTCGATCTCTTCTTAGGGTGGTTGATAGCGCAGTCGATAGCGTGTTGGCGCGGTAACTTATAAGTCCCGAGTTCGAATCCCACGAACTCCCTGTACATTTATATATATTTGCATACCCAAATACGCAAATGTGAACAGTATATGTAAAATCATGTGTATGTTTACTCACACATACGTGTTAACTTATGTTGGTAGCAGCACTGTGATTGGGTTTTATTGCATATCATTAACTGTTAAGAATATCGGTCCGAGATAATTTTTGGTTTGGTTTCCCGCAATTCGCTTCACCTTCCCTGCAATCTTTGTTTATCATGCATTTGATAACTAATTTAAATCGTATTAATTTAGGCTTCTTTCGAATTCGGGGTATTTGGGAGCATTGTAGGTATCCTTAGAGATGTAATTCCAGATTTCGATGTGTGCAAAAATGTGTTAGGTTTACCTTCTGAGTGAAACCTGGCAATGATTTTGTTTGTATTTCTCGTCAAATAGGTATGGCAGGCAGGTAGACATGGCAGGTAGACATGGCATGTAGACATGGCAGGTAGGTAGACATGGCAGGTATGTAGACATGGCAGGCAGGTAGACATGGCAGGTAGGTAGACATGGCAGGTAGGTAGACATGGCAGGCAGGTAGACATGGCAGGTAGGTAGACATGGCATGTAGGTAGACATGGCATGAAGGTAGACATGGCAGGCAGGTAGACATGGCAGGCAGGTAGACATGGCAGGTAGGTAGACATGGCAGGCAGGTAGACATGGTACGCAGTTGGAACGTTCATTTCCTGTCTGAGTTCAGAGTTTTCGTTGGCTTGAGTATTTTGAGCGTAAAACTTCGTGGAAAAAATTGGTAGAAGTCTGACAGTTTTGTTCCATTAAAACAATGTTTTCGAGGAGCAAAGAAAGGGCCTTATTACTGGTATTTTTAGCCGCAGCAACGCCACCAGTGTTTCATTTTGCTTGACACAGAATATTTTCCGCATCTTCTATGATAACTTGGCCTGGACGCATAATGCTTAATGTCGATTTCTGTTCTGTGCTGCATGTAGCCAGAGAGTTTTAGCGTCTATTGCGGCACAAAGTTCATGTTTTAACTACCAAAAGTTCATGTTTTAACAGTTTTAACTTCTAAAATCTCAGCGTGTTTCATTAGATTTTACTGCTCATTTCTCAAGTCCATGTACAGCATATCCGTGTTTGTTATTGCTCACTAAATGGTGGTGAGTGCAACAATGTTCAGGAGCTCGAAAACTGTGTTTTAACATGACGCGCCGTATAGATCCGCTGGGAAGCTGACAGCTCCTGTGCTTTCAAATCTTCCAACTAAAGTTTTGTTTCATTTAACTGGTTGTGATTTTCGAAAAGAGCAGATAATTTAAGTACCTAATTTCATTAGTTCTAGTTTCATGTTAAAGATTGAGAGACATCGAAGCAGAAAATTTCGCAAATACGAGATGAAAGTTTTCACCATCAAACTTGAAGATAAACACTACCTACGTAAGGATGTGAAGGCGATCCTTTTTATTTTAAATGGAATTTGTTACCATTTTGCACTTGTTCTAAGCAATGAAAATATACGAGTATTACTAACAAGGGTTGCATTTTGTTGTTTTTGAAAGAGATATTGATTTTTTATCAAATGATACCTTCAGATCAAGCGCGCACGAGAACGAGCTCATAAACTTTTTCTTAACTTATAGCGAGAAAAGATAAAAATCCTTTTTTAATGTTGTGTTTGAATAATATTGACAGATGTGAGAGAACTCGGCTAAATGTTACTCCGTTGACGTAAACACTTATCTTAAAATCGGTAGAACGCATTGCAGTGTCCCTTCGTCTGTGTTTTTAAGCGTCAAATTTACAGGGTTCGACGTAGAGCGCCGGTTTTTCCGAGATCTTCCATTCATTGCATTTGAAATACTAGCTCTGCATCCACGATGCTGACGGACTGAATACCAAGTTGCTTTGAGCACCATTAGATGCTCGCAGTATTTTACCTTCAACAACGCTCAATGTTTCTTGATCTATTTCACGAGTAAAGCGTAGAGCGGTGATCAAACTTGATTGGTAGATCTAAAAATGGCAAAGAGTAAGTACCAACACAGACCAGAGTTATTCACTTTACAGACATCGCATTCATTGTTTCTAATCGTAGTTTGTTGTTCTCAAAGAGAATGCAGAATATTATGAAAAGTAACCAGGGAAGATATCTAGCATAAACACTATTGATGGGTGATAATTGTGCTGAAAATGTGGGAATGTTTGGATGACATACATCTCATTACTGTGGTCGTGGGCTTTCGTCCATTCCCAAATATAATGGCGAATATCAGCAATATCATACACATAATTCCAACGTCGTGGTAATATACATAGCTTTTGTTACCCTGTTGTTTACTTACAAATAAAAAATTATTGCAGACGACAGAAACTATGGTAAATTTTCATTGAAAATAAATTGTACGATGTAAACCAACGTAAGATTGTATGACGTAAGATAAGTAGAGTGTCATTGCCTTGATATTAGTGGAAATGCCTCACGTATTGCATTAGATTCCGAATTAAATAGCAAAACGGCATATTCGATAGTAATCTATAATTGCGCATCCTATAAGACTAAATTTTGTGAATAAACATGGAAGGAGACACTGGGATGCAAATCCGTCATCACATTTTTCATGGTGTAAAAAATAAAATAAAAACTTTCCCGACGATCTCTCCTGTTTCCAAATTGTAGACATTATATGGCAAGGTTACATATGTAGAGCACTTTCTGGCTATCAGGCGAAGGAATTATTGCTTAGGATAAGTCCTTCGTGAAACTTGATCTAATGCACATGGACTGTGCTATTCGGACCACTACCTCACGCAAGCCTTGTAAGAGCGGCCGGCTCGAGCTGCGTGTCTGGTGATAATGCTTCTCGACACACGTCCGCTCAGGAGGAACGGCGACTGAAGTCGTGTCAGACTGATTCATTGTCACACCGACATAAAATCATCGATTGCTGAGGCACCCAGAATCTGTGCTCTCTAGACGCATAACTTGATTACTAACGATGGATCGCTCTAGCCGCGTCATTGTGATGAATTTGGGCGCTGCTATTTTAGATGCACGCCAGCGCTACGTTTATGCTCGTAACATCGAAGCCGTTTCTTTTTTCGGCTAGTATTTCCCTATCATAACACAAGACGTGATTTTAGTTATTTGTTATACTTTTCAACGTAAAATGAGATATTTTTAAGATAACGTTTCACTCAGGCAAAGCTTAAAAACCGTAAAAAACTGCCGAACTTTCTATGCTCTTCCACCGAACCTCTAATGTACGAGTATAGCCTGCATATCAAAAGAAATGATTTAAAAATGGCCCACGATGAGCTATATCGCGTTAAAAGGATAAAATCATAGAATTCAAAGCTTCTGAAAGAACCAATATCTACGGTTTGCCCACTGTGTCGGTTAGATAAATCTGGAACCACCGATCATTAATTTTCTCAACATGATCACCTTCGAACTTTTCACCCTTAATATTTTTGATTTTCTCAAAGCCAGGACCACTCGAAACCTAAATTAGCTTTGAGGGAGAAGGCCAGAGAAGTGAACGTGAGTAATAAATTGGTGAATGACATTATGATTTAAGACTTGAGCCTTTATAGAAATAAAAGCGTCCGCAACTCACGGACTTCTAAAAGGAAAAACGACCGGCTAAGGCAACTGTTCTTCTGATGTAGTTCAAAGAGTGTACACGGACAGATTACATCGTGTTTTCTCATGAGATACTTTTCATTGTTGAGATGAAATCGAACTGCCATATTGACAGGGTGATGGGGAAGTCCCATGCTGAAATTCCTGCTTTATGAAGAACAGTTTTGAGACGTCGGTAACTCATCGAGGTCATAAATAAAATGAGTAGTATTTTTTGAAATGAACATATTGTTTTTCCCCACAAAGTGGGGCAGTAAACCAAAGTTTATACATAAAGCCTGTCATGTCTCATGCGCTTAAGAACTTTTCAAAAGACGCCATTTTTTACATCAGGGCAGCGCACCCTTATCACATACTGAACAGAACACCCTAGTAATGTCAGGACCGTTTTTTCTAACATTTTGCAGCAAAGAATGTTGCTTCTTCATTACCTGATATTCATTCAATTGGTTTTTCTACCAGGTTCATTCAAGAATTGAGAGCCTGTGCTTCCCCCCACTATTTCTGAAGGTCTGTACCGCTCCCTCAAATTAGCATATGAGAAAACTCCTTAAGACGCTGCCCATCGCATTACGCTCTGTAGTGAGGCGGAGAGTTTTCAAGGCAGGCTCTAGCTTGTGAGTCAGGTTGGAGTGAGACCTGCTGACCAATTATTTATTCTAATAAAGATAAGGACCTATGAAATACTGTTTTGGGTATTTTGATACATGCAAGCAAATTAAATCAAAATTATAATAGAAATATAATTCCACAATTTTCTCAGTTCAAAGACTTCGTACACAGCCCGTTTATTAACGCAGAATGCCTTTCCTTGATATCAACCATTTTCTCTGTATTTTTTCATAATCCTTCTATCCTGGCGAGGGTAATTTGAGCGATTTAATCATTTACCAACATTGAAGAACTATGTAGTAGTCTGTTCTACACAGTAATGAAGTTTGATATGAAATATTGAAGAACTACCAGAGGTCTAGAAATAAATCGACACTACTGCTAACAGCCAGGGCGACATTGACAAAGGTAGTTGAATTCTCTAAATGCTTTCTTTCCACAACGGGGCATTTTTGTATTCTCTGATAAACGTCATTGCCAGATAATATTAAAATAAAACATATCAATGCACATAGCTTCAATTCTAAATTAGATCACAGCAGGGTAGTGTTGGTTACAGAAGGAATGGACATTTTCTGCGTATCCCAAACATGTTTCGATTCACGACCGTAAAGTTTTTTTTTAATATTCCAGACTACGTATTGTACCGCTATGACGGCGTTTAGAGTAGCAGTGTTAACGGAGCTTGTCTTTTCGTGAAATAAGTGTTCCTACCATCCCAACGTCTAACAAATGAAGTTTGTGAAGGTAAAGAAATGGCTTCGGTTCGAGTACAAATAAATAACCATTATCATTCATCTACAGGCACCCATCGGCACGTCTATGTTTAACATTGTTATTTATTGAGAAAACTTTTCATGAATTTCAGCAACCAAAAAATCTTTTTTTTGCTTACGCTTGATTCTGAAATAGACTAAAGGAGTAAAAATAATCAACTAAGCAAAATATCGTACCAACTAAGCCTATCTCATAGGGTGAAAAAACTGACTTGCGTTGCTTAAGTCTTCAAACCTTTTCCTCGACCTGGCTTAGTAAAACAACTCTTCTCCAGCACTCGGTACAGCAATTTCACCCTCCGTTCACGATCACCACTCTGTAGAATTTCATCCCAATATTACAAAAGAGGAACTGAAATATCGTTACAACACATGAGCTATCGTTTAAAAAATGACTACTTACCAGAACTATCACATGAAAATTGACTGAGCAGATTCGCTGAATTTAAAAGCATCATGAAATCTAATGATATTAAAGTTCAAGGTACAATCTTTCTTAAAAAAATTACCGCATCTTTAGATGAATGTGTGCCCTACATTTCCAAGAAAACTCAGCCAAAACGTGTGGTCCGGGTGACAGAAGGAGTTGAAGAGTTAGAGTTAAGTAGAACAAAGGAAACTTACTCACAGAAGTACAAAAAAATAGATCCTACAGTTTTCTACGAAACATATACGAACAACATAAAATTTGTTTTCGAAATAAATCATTAAAGATAGAGCCGACCCACTCCCACCAAAACTAATTAATGGCAAAAAACAATCTATTATGAACTTGGTAAATCATTGCTGTAAACCTACGTAAAAATTCGGACCTCAGAAGTAACTCTGGAAACCACTTGGTGACGGCTATTTATTTTAACACTTTCTTTCCAGAAGTATAGGTGCAAATGTCTTTGATGAAGTGTCTGAAAACCAATTCAAATTAACTAACAGTTGTCAACACATACCTTTTTACCTGTCATTAGTTTTTTCCCTGTCATCTCCAAAATATTAGAGGTGACAGTAACAGATCAACTCTCATCTCGCTTAGATGAATCAAATTAACTTTGTCGAAATCGTAATGTTTATAGGAGTAACACAAATACTCAAGAAGCTATGCTTAACATCACAGAAAAATATACAGTGAAATCGAGCAAAAGAATGTAATACTCTCACTGCTCCTCGATCTTTCCAAAGCTTTTGAATTTTTCGAAAGCTTTCAAAGTCGGTTGCGGGCGATTTATACACAAAATGTAGAACTTGAGAATAGGCACTCAGTGATTCGCAGCCTACCGATCAAATCGATCTCACTCAGTCCGCTTTTGATCAAAAATTATCCGCTTGCACTCAGAGCAATTTGATATTCTTCATGCATCTATTTCTTAATCACCCGCTACTTTTTTCTATTTTCAATAATGATATCCCTGTAACTCTATCTAACACACTTATTTCTCTGTCCGCAGGTGATGTTCATATTGCAATGACAAGTTCTGAAACAAAATTACCAATCACACAAATAGGAGTTAGAAGCCTCCAAATAGTCTGAAATCATGATGTGGCCAAAACGGCCTCAAGCGAATTGCATGGAAACGAAACACAGTGTACTTCTATGGGATAAAAAAATTGTTCAAAAATTACCCAATCTGACTATAGCAGTAGGAAATGGCAGATCTCTAGATATTAGAAATAGTGATCGATTGAAGTATATGATTTGATCAAAATATGTCCTTCAAATCTTTCACTGAGAAACGTGCAGCACAATAAACAGAATCTTGATATTTTTTTAGCGAATAAAGTATGCGCTCGACGAAAAATATGGTTTATTCGCTATTCGCTCTCTAGCGTTATCCCGTCTTGACTAGTGCAGTCTAGTCTGAGGAAAGAGACCTCAATATCTTTGCAGAGAGCTGAGAAAATGCATGAATGTTTCACCAGCGGTGCTCAGACAAGCGATCAAATAACCCCTCTTCTAAGTGAACCCGAATGGACCACTTTTCGAGGAAGGTCCTTCACTCATAGAGTCTAATACGTATTCTCTTTTTCATACCTCTTTCAGAGCAAATGCCTCTCTCTTTCTTCAAACCTTTTTTCCCCACATTAACATATCACAAGCCAAGTCCATGAAATGATGTCTTAGCGGACTACAATACAATTCAGCCTAAAAGCTCCACCAATTACAAGTGTCTTGCTGTAATTACTGCAGAGTATCAAAATCCATCTAACAATGTAAAATTTTATAGCTGAAAGTACATAATTTTTTTGCGTTTCAACAATAATTGTGGGCTGTATTACATTCTGAACAAGAAGTTGCTTGTAAAATACTTTCTCCCATTTCTATGCATTGGCTAATTTTTTATCTATAGCTTCGATGGTATGCGTATGATGTGATTTCTTTTACCCATGAATGTTTTATGACGTTTATATAAGCGCACGGCAGCCAACAAAAAAAATGCTTAGCCGGTGACTTATTCTCCTCTAAATTCCGTACTTATCAACAATCAATTTTTTGAGTTAACTTATACATAACTTATAACTTATAATGCAACTCTCATGGTCATGCATCAACATTTGTATAAATTTAAAAAATTAAAGATGTAATTTCAGATGAAGGATGCACAGAGACTAGGACGCGAACCTCAAATTTTCTCGATTTTCTAAGTTTTCGAAACTCATGGAACTTCCAGTTTCCTTTGTCACAACCATTGTCTCTCGCCTGGCAGCGATCATCGTTTTAGAGAGCCAATTGAAATGAGCATTTAATGGCTGAATGTATTCTCACAGTTTTGGCGCATACGCTCTGTTGACACGTACAATAATTAACGTACGGGGCAAGTCCTCTCATCATGCAGTGTCCCGAAATTAGCGCTGAAATACGGACACAACGGTAAAATGTTCGTTTCTGTGTTTTGTGAGCCTCATATGAGACTTACAAAAACATTTATCATTTCTGACGCTGGAGAGTATATTATGACTCTATCATTAGGGTAGTCAATGTCATCAATTTCTCAATTCGTGCTCTGAAATTTTTGCTTAGCATTATGCAAGAGTCCTTTTCTTGTTTTAGATACAGCGAATTCTTTTTTACCAGCGTGATTTATGGAGGAAGTATTATAAATTTGTGGTGCGGTAAATCATTTTCTTAGAGCTAGTTTCTCGTTCAACATTATTCCCTGATATCACAGAAGCCTAAGCTCAGACTTCAATGTTGGCGGACAATTAAAAAAAAGCGTTTTTCATCAATGCGTCACTGGCACTGACTTTAAATTTATTTATAAATATATTTGTGGCTCAGAATAATTTAACAAAGAGATTATATAGTCCTGTTTTTCGCTCAGTCATTTGCTCGAAATTTACAAGGATATTATGATACCCATGTATGTTTTACAACTGTGGATCTTCATATTAAGTCATTTGTGAAACTAATAATATTTTTGTACTATTTTGATTGGAAACAAATTGTTTTAATTTTATCTTACTGCGGAAGGAGCATTTGATAAGAATATTTATGTACTTTATTTATTCTCTAAGTTAAGACACAGTTCATTGTGAGTTATCGCGATCCAATCCATAACTACAGACAAATGCCCGAAGGTAGCGAGTAATGAGAACGATTCATACGAATAATGAGAATAATTTGTACGAGGTTTTGAGAAATTAGCAAATTCTTCTCAGGTGTAAGACATTTGAAGATGAGAGCGAAACGAGACTGATGCTTTTCATAATTCAAAAGTGATTGAGAAATGTGACCATTTTCTTTGTTTAGTAATACAGTTATCAATACAGAATGTGTGGGATTTGGATGATGCGCTTGCTAATAGAGATTGATCCATGCGATGAGTTTTAGCAAGAGAGTAGCTAGGATTTGCTAGTTGCGATACTCAGGTGATTTCAAAGGATAACTACTCGCACAAGGAGCAGCTGTGGAGCGCTCATGCCATACTCGACTTCACCGATGAGATACGAGGGAGTGCCCAACAAGTAGAACAAGTACTGCAGAGTTAAAGACCATTGAAATATCCTATTAAATGGTCTAGAGCTGGGAAAAAAATTATCAGGCCAATAAAATGTCAGTAGGGATAAATGATCAACTCACGGTGTCAAATCCACGAGAAATGAGTACGCGTAGAATAATGGGTGTCGCGAAATGCAATGCTAATTCAAGTTTGGTCATAAACTAACAATGATTTCGCGCGCTAAATGTACACCTATCGAACTTAAAAAAGGCAAGTGCGAAGCAGAAAGCTATTCAAAAATATTTACGTACTTTCCTCAGTGTAACTCTCGGCTTTTACAGGCCGGTGCTGTGTTTCCCGTAGCGGGCAACATATCGCGTGAACCCAAACTTTTCTGTGTTGCGGCACCGGGGGAAGTGGTTGTGAGTAATGACTTGCAAAGCCCGAGGCGCGAGATTGCACTACTGCTGGCGCTTAGCCAGTTTTTCAATTGAAGGCTTAAGTTTTAGTGGAAATAAATTCATCCATGAGGACAAATTCATAAAAAATAATTGCAGCTAAACCATAAACCAACTCATCCTTTTTGAAAGTTACAGCGAAAAGATGTGAGAATTTTTTCATGCTTCGAACTTCGTAATATCCTCAACAAAATTTGTGCAGTATACTATAGGCAACATTAGAAACTAATTGTTCAATTTATCACAGCTTAGAAATATCATTGTAAAGCCAGTCAAAGGTAAATTCGTTCAAACAAGCTTTGCTAATATTTTTAGGAAATAGTTAAGTTTAAATTCGACTGAAATGTAAATTTTAAGTTAAGTAAGCAATTACTGATAAGTTCGTTATGCTCTGTGAACCATTGCCCTATTGTATGATGCAATAGAATAGTTACTGTCGAATACAGCATGCACAAATTTTTCTTCAGTGTACAGAAAAACAGCCGTCGAAAAAGATAGTATCTATTAAATCGGAAGGAAAGAGAGCAATGTTAGATTTTAGCGTCTTCGTAAGATGTTTGCAATGCGTTACAAATGAAAACTTATAGTTTCACTATCTCGATAGAGAAGAAAGTCGATCAGATCGTATGCAAAAAAGGCATATTTAAACAATTTACTAACCACAAACAATACATCAGTAGATTGTTTTTCAAGTCGGTTCAATAGTCACTTCTGAGTACATCTACTTGTGGGCCAGAATAAGTTCAGCGACCTCTAGGGTATCCTATCCTCAACGCTAGCATAATTGGTGAAATTATGTTTGACCTAATTCACTTGGCATGGTCGCACACTAGACTGATCTTCAAATGGGTTCGTCCGAGATTCGATAATTAGTTTTTCAACAATAGGTAATGTGGGGTAAATGAGAACAGTTTATCTAAGAACAGACTTATCAGGATAAATTATCCTATCAAGATGCGCCATATAGCGGACAGGATTTGTGTTGATTACCTTTTGTGATTAATAATCCGATAGAAATATGATTATTATTCTAATTGAAACAGGGTATCATGGTTCGTTTTGAACGCTTTGTAAGAACGTTTTTACGAATCTTCGCAAAGATCGAATTCCAAGTCTTGGTTCCATTAAAGAGGAAGGATACTGTGTTATGACAGAGCTGTGAAATAATAAGGAGGCATGAAGTTACTTTTATATCGGATTCGATTATCATAATTTAAAATTTGTGCAGTTTATAATTGTTTACGGACATTTTCGCCATCATTAGTCAGTATTTGATACATGAAATTACATCTGGACACCTTGTAGAGATCCTGAAGCTTAAGTATTTTTAAACTTTCGAATGAATCATTCCAGTGGGCATTATATTTTGATTTTCTTACTGCTCTTATGGCTCTTTTTTGCACTACAAAGAGTACATTGATTTGATTTGTACTAGTTTCATGCCATTCTTATATTCCGTATTGCAAATTAGGTGAAATGAACGTTAGATAAAGCAGTTTTTAAACTTTTTCAGGTAAGTAATTTGTTTAATTTATTTACGATTCCTACGGATTTTTGTAATTTAATACTAATAGTTGGAATACGCTTTTTGAATCTCAGCTGCTGAACTATTATAATGCCCAGGAACTTACATGAGTTGGTTTTTACAATTTTACCATCACCAATCTTAACGCATGTAAGAAATACATTCCTCTTGTAAGTGAATATGATGTATTTTGTCTAATCGATTTTGATGCTTATTATATTAGCTTTGAGCCACGTTGAAACTATTTGCAGTTCGTTATCTATATTCTCGGCAATTAATATGGGATTTCAACTATAAAGAGCTTTAGAAAGTGTGTTGTCAGCAGAAAAAGTATCACATAAATTTTAAAAATGAAGTAGACTTAATTATATCGCTAATAAAGGTTAAATAGAAGAGGCCCAAGGACAGATACTTGTGGTACTCCATGGCTAATTGATATTAGTTCTGATTGTACTTTGTCAATGGCTGCGTATTGCTTACAATTTCTAAAGCGGTAATTTGAACCAGTCATGCGTAACTCATTAAAGCCATTACAAAGGAATTTCAAGAGTAATATATGTATGCATTAATGTCTGCACAATCGAATGCTTTTGGAAAATCAAGAAATACTGAGAAAACAAGCTTCCTTTCATCTTTGCTGCAATAAAGTTACTGTAAATCATTTAGTATAGCCTGCGTTGTTCAGTTTTAGAATGAGTGTCGTTTGTTCACCGTAGAGAAATGATTTATTTTCTTCAACATCGGTTTTAAATTAACTGAATTTGAGCATAGAGTAGCTTTTTTCATTCTTCGCATTTGATTTGTCACATAATTCTTGAACCTGCTGTATATTTTTTGAGATATTCTCTTATCGTAGAGTACAGCTAGGTATACGCTTGATGTTTCTTTGTAATGATGATGATGTCTTCAGTAATTCAATGCTTTTGTCTATTTTTCGGTGTAAATGTAGGAGTGATTATCGGACAACATTGATTATACGCAGTCATTGTAATTTCAGTCAATTTTAGTATATCTTCATCAAAGTTTCTCGCATAAATGTCTTATTGATAGATGTCTATTGGTGTTATTAATTCTTCCAGAACAGAGCGCAATGTCCGCAAATTTGATTCATTTATGCTACGATATGAGTAATTTTCAGCCTGTGGCTTGGTACAAGCGATAAAGACATTTTCTTTAATAAGAAACACCGGGAAATGATGGGATAAGTCAGAAGCCATTATTTCTGTACGAAAATCAGTTGGATCTATAATAATTATCAAGCAGCGTAGCAAATTCTGACGCGACACCTGTAGCCTCGTGATAATTGGGAGGAAAAATTTAGACTGAAATACATTTATGAAATATGAGATTTATTCACAGCTTTCATCTTTTAGGAGATCGAAGTTGCCATCACCGCAGATTATTATGTCATCGTAAAAAAACTTGCTAATTACTTCCGACTTATCGGATTATTTCCCGATTTTTCTTATAAAGAAAAATTTCTATCTCACTTGCACCAAACCACAGGCTGAAACTAACCCATATCGCTGTGAAAATGAATCTAATTCAAGACCAATGTGCACAGTTCTTGGAGAACTAATGCCAGCATTGGCCACCGTTCAACAGAACAATAATGAACGAAAATTGATGAAGCAATACTAAGCTTGATTGAAATTATAACGACTGTATATAATCAATGTAGCCCGACCATCACTCGTCCAATCGCACAAAAAAATAGAAAAATGCCATGGATTACTGAAAAAATCGTTAATAATAAAAAGAACAATGAAAAGAAGAACTAATATAAAAGGAAACATTCTTTCAATTGCCCACGTTTCGGAATCTCCGATTCCTTCCCCAGTGCTGTAAAACAAAGAACAAAAACGATAGTGAACAAATTGCAAGAACTATTAGACACTAATGACAATATACATACATCGTAAAATAGCTACACCTCTTTTGAAAAACTGAAATTTCTTAAACATTCGAAGCCAAATACGTACACATGCACCCTAATTGAAACTATTATACAAACACATAATAACATGTACGCAAATAAACATAACCATACGCATTCACAATATTACATATCCTTAACATTCTTCATGCAGTTTACACAGTTAAGGCAATGTTTAATTTCATTGCACTTTGATCCTAATTTAAACGAGGTCTATGGGTAAAGATGAACAAGGATTCCAAAATTCTGAGATCAAATTCATCTCTAGCTCTGCAAAGCGTGGAGAAATTAGAACTTTTATAAAGGTGGTTTGAATTATGACAATGATCTCTGATAGCTGACTGGGAGGGAGATGAGTATATATGGACGGCCGGTTCTATGTGACATACCAGAGTGTTGGCTGTGACGAATAAATTGCTGGAGTGTGGTACTTCCCGCATAGGACTGCAGGCAGCAATCACATTTGTACAAGTAGACACAATCATTTCTCAGGCACTCGTCCAAACGCTCTTTCCTGTTAAAAAATGAATATATTTTAAAACTATTTCTTCAAAATGGTAGCACGTCAATGAAAGTAAAATGAGAGTGTATCAGGAAGAAAAGCTCTTTTCTCATCTCCTTGTTTAGATAGCCCAAGAAAGGGAGCTCGACAAACACTTTCTGTTTTGGTGCGGTCAGAACTTTACCATAAACCTCCCACAGCCATTGATTTTACCATAGACCTTGTTTAAATCATGATCAAAGTGCAATGAAATTAAACATTGCCCCAACGGTGTAAATTGAGAAATTTGGATGTGTATGCGTACAGTTATGTTACTTTGTGTAATATGTTATTGTGTGTTTATTTATTAGTTTGAATTCGGGCGCATGTGTATGTACGGCTTCGAATGTTTAGGAAAATTAGGTTTTTTAACAGTTAGGTGAAGTTATTTTTTGATATGTGTACTATATTGTCATTTGTTTCTAATAGTTCTTGCAATTTGTTCATTATGGTTTTTGTTCTTTGTTTTACAGCACTGATGATGGAATCGGAGATTTTGAAACGTATGCAATTAAAAGAATGTTCACTTTTATATTGATTCTTCTTTTCATTTTACGTATTAGATTTCCAAAAAATCGCCCTTTTAATTCTATAATATACAGAAAAGTTAAACGTGTCTAACTCTTCTCTCTACGAAGGGCGAATATCTGGGAAATGTAGAATAGATTCAGGAACTATGTGACAAATCAGACAAGGATATCGATAAAAATAACTTTACACTCAAATTCAGTCAAATTAAAACAGAAAGTAAAAAACCTGGTGGCTGCTTTATTCTTGCTATTAACCGAACAATGCTGTTAAGAAAACGATCGAGCCTATTGTTTAAGATAATTTAAAATATCACGGGGGAAGATATTCCTAATATTTTTTAACGATTTCTTCTTAAGCGTAGGAAAAAATATAGCTGATTAATTAATTAATTCCCTAGTGAACCTGCTGATCATTTTTAACATATGGATCACATCCGAGAACACAACTATTTTTTTTTCTTTACGCCTACCTACACTTCCCATGTCAATGCGTGCATAAACAACTTGAAAAATGTATCAAGTGGATTAAAACCGTTCTCAACTGAAGTCCTTAAAGCTATAGCTGATGTTATAGTCCGTTCATATTCAAAATTATTAACAAGTCGCTCTTCCTAGGCATTTTCCCGAACTCTCTTAATTTATTTATTTTTTTGCAAGCTCATGTTATGGATTTTTTTTCAATCTAACGATGTGCTTCAATTTCTTGTGAGTTCGTTCGTCTGCTACAGCTTATGAAATGCCAACCAATTTGGTGGGGGCCGGTTTACCCCAAAATCCAAGAATTATAAATTTTCTTATTTTTAGCTCATGTTATAAAGAATTTTTTCTGAATATAACGATATGTTTCACTGCTTTGTAAGTATGTTCATTCGTCTGCTACAGCTTACGAAAGGCCAATGCTCTTACGTCATTATACGACGAGATGACATGTTTGTAAGGCTTTCCTAAAAACTTGAACTTTTCGACGTTTGAAATGCCACTCCTCCCACAGTTTTAAAGGTATATGAATGGTAACTCTACCAATGTGTAGGACATAAAAAGAGCTAAAAATAGGTGCATGTTTGTTTTTCGAAAAAGGTATAGTTAGAAAGTTATTACAGAAATAAGATGCTAAAGTAAAAAATCACTTGTTTGAATAAAACCTCAAAAGTAAACGAACCGAAATTTCGAAATTCTACTCCCGTGTTTCATTTGATAATACATTAGGTTTTTAAAAGAAAAAGTTGCCGGTTCTTTAATTTCGAAATTTTAGGAGAAGATACAATTTCAAAATCATTAATTTTTTCAGTTTCTCAAAAAATCTCTTCTCCACTAAAATTATTAAAAAAACACACAGGTCTAAAAAAATATCGTGGAATCATTTATCACCTATGGTAAAGATTTCAAAAAAATCATTTGGAAAATGACGGACTTGACTTTTTAACTAGACGCTACCCCTAGTTCGTCAATCTTCCCCCTCCCTCCGACATCTTCAACGATGATGCAGGTTCAGGCATTCAGCAAGTGAGAGTTAGCCGTATAGCTCACCTTCGAAGCATTTTGGTAAAGAAAAAACCTTAAGCACACAGTGAACAAATTCTGAGTTCGGTTGAGCAGCAGCTCTCTCAGTGTATTGATTTGGTTGGGCTCTTCGGAAAACCTGCACTGGTTCACATTTCAATTCAATTTTCTCCCCCAGTTTCTGAGGTACAAGAATGAAATGTATATCATTCGATAGGGCTCAAAAAGAGCTAGAGAAATACCGGAAAAGATTTTTGAAATTTGATTCAGGTTGGAACTTATACGAGACATAAAAAGGAAATAAAGAATAAAATATAATTTTTTGGAAAAAATTCCTAAAATTCAATAAATCCAACTATCGACAATCCATTCCTGCATTTATCTAGATAATACATATAGATATCTAGAAAACATAATACCGGTTCCCTAACTTCAAAATTGTAGGAGGGAACCCATTTTCTGTTATACCCATTTCTTCAGTTTTAGAGAAACATTGATTTTTAATGAAATTACGAAAAGAAAACACGAGCTAAAAAAAATTGTATCATTTTACACCTATGATGTAAATTTCAGCGAAATCCAATGAAAAAAGACGGACTTTTTTTGCGAGTCAGTCTCCTTAAGGTTTTTAGTGTAATCCCCATATATATAAGTGATGAAAAAACTTAAATAGAAAAAAATACAATATCTATATTCCAAAAAAGACGAAGAAAAACTCGTTCTCTCTGTATCTCTTGACTTTTGAAAAACCCTCGATAGTGTGGACAACAACATATTACTCTCGAGACTCCACTGTTATGGCATTAGAGGAGTTGCTCATGATTGGTTCAGATCGCACCTACCAAATCGGAAGCTATACGTTTTCATTGACGATGCGCAATCGGAACTACAGACAATTAGCGGTATAGTTCCACAAGGGTCAGTCCGTGGGCCTCTCCTATTTTTAAACATTATCAAGGGTATCATTAAATCTGCATTATTTTTTAAATTTACACTTTTTACAGATGCCAGCACGCTTTCTGCAGTCCTTCCTAACCAAAATTCCGCTCTAATTACAAAGAGCATTAATGACGAGCTCCAAAAGGTTTCAATGTGGCTTAGAGCTAACAAAATTAGCCTTAATATCGATGAGACAAAATATATACATTCTCACACAAGAGACAAAAATTTCGTCCACGCATTAAAATTGGCGAAGGTGACATCGCAGAAACCAAATCATATAAGTTCCTGGGCATTATAATAGATAAGCATCTGACCTTCAAAAAGCACTATGCTCATATAAGTACAAAGTTATCAAAATCCATCGGAGCTCTCCATAAAATGAATAATGAATTACCTGAAGAAGCTTTCCAGATTACCTGTTACCTTTGCTTCGTATTAATATGAGCACATTGCTCATATTAGTAATAAGTTACCAAAATCCATTGGAATACTCCATAAAATGAAAAATGTACAACCTGAAGAAGCTTTGCAGATATTTTATCGAATGCTCATTTCACCATACTTACAATACGGAATAGAAACATGACACGGAACTGATAAAAAAAATAAATTTATTTATTCATTTAAAAGATTAAAAGTACTTAAACTTCTGGATCTCTACAAACTATCCATATGCAATTTCATGCATAAAACAATGATCAATGATGGCAACAAAGACCTCAAACAATTACTAACTGCACAAACTGGTCATCACAACCATTTAATTAACCCGAAATTGAAGCAACTTCATGCTTATTTATTATTCAAAAGCTCGGTCACAAATTAGTATCCTCTTGTTTGGAACTAAGACTTGGAACTCAATCTCTGCGGAGATTCGTGAGAGAAATTCTCACAAAGCTTCCAAAATGAATCTTGAATCCCTTTTCATATCGAAATATTCAATCTGTATGATAGCCAAATCAAAGCTCTTCTCCTAAATGACTCATCCTGATAGGGTAATTTGCCATGGTTAATGTCATTTATCTTCACCCTGTTCTCAAGTCGTTTCCAGAATATATTGTTAATACCTAGACTATATTTAAATAATTTTGTAAAATTAGGCATCGAATCTCGAGTGAATTAATTCATTGATCGGTCTAGTGTGTAACTAGTTTACGTGAATTAGGTTAAAACATAATTGTACGCCTTTGAGCAGCTTTGGTGGTAGAATGTCCTAGAAGTCACTGTACTCATTCGGGCCCACAGGTAGCTCTCCTCAAATTTGACCATTGTAATACACTTAAGAAACAATCTACATACTTCTTGTTACGTATTTCCCTCAGCAATCGAAATACGTGTTTATTTGGAGACATATGGAGCCATCGGTCAAACGTTTGGATTTAATCGAGTTTACTAAAAGCTCCAATTATTTTTCCTGCGCAGAGACAAGAACGCACATAAGTACTATATACAGAGAATCACTCACAGAACTAAAACGGCATTAAAATAATAAGCTTGGTAACTACAACAAATAGGATTACACGGTTATGGAATTATTGCACAAATATTGCTTTAAATGAACAGTACAATTAAGGCAGGAAGGAGGTCGGCTCCTGACAGGCCAGGGAAATCGATATTGCTAAGAACTGCAGACACAAACTAAATTCACTGATCAATAATTAACTTACCAAGAAAAATATGCACACTTAGCTGCGGACAGACAAAGACTGGAGCGAACCTATGCCAACAAGTTAAAAACGCTTGAACAACAATAGAGTCGAGGAGATCACGAAAGGGTATTTACCTTTATTATTACGCGATTCGATCCTACGCAACAATCGTCTATTTAAAATATAAAATTATTTTACACTTCTGTATCGCTTGTGGTAAATAAATTGTTCAAATTGTTTAAACTGCGACATTAGGAAAGATACCGGACAGGGTTGTTGGAGGCCTGTTCTCAGTTCGAATTAAAATACGGTAACCGTTTTTCGTCAATCCTATGATTAATGTTTCAATATGGTCACGATTCATAGTAGTACCTGCAACGATTTACGAAACTATGTTTACAGATGCCTCCTCCACGTTTATAGTTATTACTCTATGGTGGCTATAATAGTTCTGAATTTAAATCATATCTTTTGATTAGTCATGTCGCTAATTTTCGGTGAAGCTAAAAACAGTCAAGTTACAATTTAGCTTATCGACAACACGAGTTATTTCACCTATTTTTAAATAGAATGACTAACAGTTCCAACACATCAGCGAAAAATCATTGCAACTCTGTTTTCATTGATTCGTTGAATTTATGAATATTAGTATACCCACAGTTTCTTGATTGATTTAGGTGTAGAAACAATGTATCCAAATGATTGAGATCTGGGTCAAATTCATCTAGTATATCAAGATCATCAGCCACCAAATTGAATAAACAGAAAATAATGCACGATGTAAAAAATGAAAAATATCACAAAGCAATGATTAAAAAGGAAAATTATCAACATTAAAAAGAATAAATTAGAAGTAAAATAATCACAAAAAGATGATCAGCTTTCAATCTAGTGCAATTTCATAGAGTACACGCAAGTCCATCAATGAAAAGATATGTTGGGTGAGATTTGTTTGGTGATATGACTGAGATACGTTTAAGTGAGCAATCTTTGGTGACATGAGTGAGATATGTTCAAGTGAGAAATCTTTGGTGACATGAGTGTGATATGTTTGAGTAAGGCATCTTTGGAAACATTGAATTAAAATAATTAATAATATTCAGGGTCCACTTCGGTTGTAAGATTTTCTTCACATTTGTTTGAATTTATTCACAAAACAAAGCTTCACACTTGCATGGATTTTTATCATTGGATGTTCGCAGAGTACGACAGAATGGAAACTGGCCTTTAACTGTGTGGAATTGACGGTAAACCTCCCTATAATGTTGAGGTAATCTTATAGTTGGAGATCTCATCTCCATGTTGCATGAAACGTCAGCAAAAGTGATAATTTGTTCATTCTAAACTCGTGCATTCATTTCCCCGCTCCATAAAACAGTGTCAGAAAATCAGGGCGTTAACTAAAATACTTATTTAGAAAGGCAATGCAAATGTAACGGGTGAAACAATGAGCGCTTTCAGGGTCTGAATGAGGAAGATGAAATGGCCTCGGCGTATTTTTACCTTCAATATTTATGTCTCAGAAAATAACACTCGCAAACTGATGAGGAAGTGCCGAAGCGATGATCTAAGAACTCACGTTTTGATTTCATTAAGCATTTGGATTTCTTTATGCAAATTTTAGAGTAAAAGAACTCTCAAAGTTTACGGACATCGCCACAAATGATATAAGGAATATTTCAATGAATTCCGTTAGAATATTCAGACATGCAGATAATGTACTATAAAATTACGCTTCCCTTATAGAAACGCAAGGTTGAATTTCTAACAGAATGTTTCAAGCAATATCATGAGAGGTGAACAATTTCCTTTACCATGAAGGTTTTCTTCACTCATCGAAATAATTGCGAGTTAAGCCGCCATGTCTGAATATTGTTGGAAATTGTATATTCGTTCTTTCATAAATAACTCCTCTTGTTATTTTTCGCTTTATTTTCTGGAGGGCAGATGGTTAGTTTACAGATGTAATGAAGAAATATAGTTGAGACAGTTAAGTAAAAAATTCAGTAGAATTTCATGATGGGTCGGTGACTCAATAATATATTTATTCCCGCATAATAGTGGATGCACGTTAATATTCTAACATGAATGCACATATCCTGCTTGGTAAAAAAGTCTTGCACTAGTTTGTAGGTTTATGGTCTGTCGAATGCTTTTCGTTTCTTTCAGAGCTCATTTTTTACTCAGAAATTGGTATTTCATCACTCTAAGTTGCAATCGAGAAGCAAGAATAAATTCTAAGTATTTTCCGTGTTTCGGGTTACATGAAAGCCTAAGAGATGAAGATCCATGGAAAAAATATTCCAGTAGAGGATAGAAGACGCATCATCAGTTTTCTTCAAAGCAGATAATCCACTCTGGACATCCGTACTGCTAATAGAACAGGCATTAAAGCGATACAGAGAATAATTGCACGCTGAAAGCAAGATGATGAAGCCAATTCATTTTGTAGAAAATAGGAAAATCAAAAGATTCTTGGTGAGTGAGACCGGCGTTCGTTGAAGAGTTGGCTATGAAATACTGCCATTCATCGACACACTAATAACTAATGTATATTGTTCCATGAATGTCCTAGGACGATTTTTACAAGGACTATGCAATGTGAATTCAAAAACACGAATTTACGCAAACCGACCAAAGTGTTTGTTTTGTTAGAATAAAAGGCGTGAATTTTTTGTGGCAATAACCTCATGAAGAAATGGATCAACCGATCGCGCATCGTTCTCTCGATCAGTGCAAGCCTCTAAAGACAGTGTAATACTTAGGGGTTGTGTTCTGATGCAGTTGGATTTGCGACTCTTAGGCGACACAATGTGAGCTCACAAGACAACTTACAACTTCTTGACGGCCAAGCTATCTCCCCAATGAAGTTTTATCTTTATGATGGTTTCAGCATGATGTCTTACCACTACTTTTCACGCATCCACAGGGGCAAAATCCTGAAATATTGATTAGGGGGACATGGGTAGGGTTTGCAATCCCGGGAAAAAATGAAAATCCCGGAATCCTGGGATTTCAGGCAGACAATCCCGCGAATCCTGGGTTCCAATGATTTCTTTATATTTCATATTTATGCTATTGTAATTTGTTGCCCATGCCATCGCAGTATTTCGCATGGAGCGAAAAACATTTATCTGAGAAGGATTCTCTTATGAATTCACTCTTTTTTACTGATTTACTGACACGTCATCAACTCCTACAAGCTTGGTCACTTCTTCTGCCAGAGTTCTTTGATACACCTTTCACGAAACTTGTTATTTTTGTTGGTTTAGGGCTTCCACTACTGCTCTCCCTTGCATGACGGTGAACTCTGTCTTCTGAGCTACTAGTTGACGCAACTGGGTCTACAGTTTCAGGGTTCAGGAGACAGGTGTTGACAGGTGTTTACTAGGAGGAGCACGCGGTCGATAGCGACAGGTATAAGATGTCGACTACTTATAAAGACTCCGAAGCGCATGGGGGTTGGGGTTGCGCACACACTATGTTGTGTTCACTCTTTAGGTGACCTAATAAACCACTGGTAGAAAAGGCGTTGCAAAGTAAATTCTTGGCTCACTTTATACACTTCGTACTTTATCCAGTTGCATCGTTAACGTAGTATCGCCACACAAAGGCTTTAGTTTGTACAACATAGGCCTTTGCCATCGTATCTATTACAGTCTATTCTTTATTATCTGTAAAACCAAACCACAATATATATATTGAGATGCAAGAGTTGAAATATATTATGAGATAGTGTAGACTACACTGTGTAGCGATGTAAATTACCTTAATATTAAAACAGTAAAGTACTATTTTGAGGCCTATAAGTGGTTAATCATATCAAACAGCATGATTTTAAGTTATTTTCTCGTTAATATCTTGAAATATGTATGCTATTTAGAATCCCGGGAATTCCTGGGAAAAAGGAATTCCCGGACCGGGAAATTTTAGCCCCAAATCATCCGGGATCTCGGGATCCCGGGATGCAAACCGTAGACGTGAGATATCATTTTATTGAGTTTTGGCCACCAGAATATCCAGATCTGATCCCCTCTAAAAATGTATACGGAGGAACTTGAGAACATCCTGCGAGCCTCATCACTACTTCATTCAATATTCAATATTGAAAGCTAAGCGATAGATGTTGCTTCATTTGTGGTCAAAATTACTGCTGCAAATTATTCAGCCCCTTGTGCAATCAATGCCTGAGAGAGTGCGAGCTCTAAATCGAGTGGTGCAGCCTGTTAACCACATGATAATTCATCTAGAGTTCAACTATTCTTGTATTTTGAGCTCAGGTAGTGTATTTCGTGAGGCTTTATCTCAAATATTAGTATTGACTGAGTTGAGTATAATAGCTGTCAAATTGTTTATTTAAGCAATTGCATTGACCTGTAACCATTTTAGAACTTCTGCAATACGTTAGGCTATCGTACAGCTAACGCGTTACATAAAGTCGTCAATCTTTCAAGATTGACGACTTTATACTATCATACTTTAAATAATCTATACATAATATAATTATCGGTTAATTTTTTTTTATATCTCAACTAACTATTAAGAGGCCTCTTAAATATAGCTCTTTTTTACTTAGATCACACTTGTGCATCATGCAATCGGTTGTTATTCTCAAATCCATAAATCTGTTTTTAGCTAAAGTTTACACTGTGTGTTGGATTTGAACGTGTCTATGTCCCAGTTCTAAAATTATTCAATATTTTAATTCAATCCCAGTTTTAACTAGCATTGATATGGTAGGATATTGAAAAGACTTATCAATAGAAAACAAAGTTTCTTTCAAAATGCGGAGAATTTTTTCGTTATCGTTTGTTGTTGAAGTATTTTAGCGGTGTTCTCTTTGGCGAAACTTAAAGCATTGCTCTCTCTCGACTGTTCGTAAGCGTGCGTTTTGTTTGAAAATAATTTTTGCTCCTGACTCAGTCTTCAATTTTTATAGTTTTTAGGAAAAAAGTGTTACAATAACTGAACGAACGTACGGTCCGACAATGTTGGGGCATAAAATTCGCCAAAGTTTCATCAGTTATGAAAACAAAGGTTGCGTTTGATTCAGAAATATTTGAAACTGTGTTTGCTTAAACGCTTGAAAAATATTATATTCTTATCACTTTAGAGTTTTTCCCGGGCTTTTGGAATCTCAGGAATTGGTTTCATTCTCAAAATATAAATTAAAATTTTACTTTCGTGTTTTGTTCATTTTTAGTTACTTTGAATATGAATTTTTCATCTGTAATTGTTTGATTTGTCATATGATCGGCCAAATTGTTGATTGATTAACTTACAGTTTGTAGTTTTCTACAATGGTTGTAAATCCCTGAACAGCTGTCATGTAGTTATACTTGCGCCTAACTATTTGCATGACGGTGCTGGGCAGAGTGTTCACTCTAAACACTCAGTGAAATGATCGCTGAATTTCAGACTTTCGATTGCTGTGCTGTGAGAATTTCTGTAATATCCTTTGCTCTTTGTTATATATCGCTGTTATTCAAGCTCACTAGGTTTGTTTTCTGAAAAATCGTGGTGCATAAGTGTTAATAATAAGTTAGTGTTATGTTTATATTACTGAAACTTTTGTCAACGTTTGATATTTGAACAACATGTTGGGTATTCAAACAACAATGAATAGAAGTACTTTGGAAATATTGCTTATTGTATTGATATATAATTTGAAACTTAGAAACGTGCTTTTCTTCGAACGCATACTGAATCGATCATGCTCGGTGCTGGGAACGTGATTCATTTCGGTGCGTCTGCCGCAATTACCGAGGCTTGTTGGGCGCAGCTCCATCTAATGCGCTGCGTCTGCTGCTACCATGATCTGCTGTCTGCCGCTGGTGCGCACTTTGTTGCTTTGAATCTAAATCTAGATGTTTGCAGTCATACTCAGGTGTCAAATATTCAAATGAATGCAGGCATTTGTAATGATTTTTCTCAACGACCGTGACTGAAAAAATAATGGCTTGAAAGGAAATATTTGATTTCCGAGATGTTTCTCCGCCATAACACGACTCTGTCGAGAGGCTATTTTATCTTCAAAGTATAACTTTACGCCTATAGAGATGACATTAGAGACAAAACTGTCGTAGCGTTGACATTTTGTGCTCTAATAAAAAAAACTTATCTTCTTCACGTTCCATGTTCTGAAATATTCCCACAGCAATTATTATAATGTTTTAAATTTAGAGAACTGACAATTTTAAATTTACTTCTCGTCAATAAGCGAAAAGTGATCACGAAGTTAATAAATGTATTGTTTGAGAAATGAACAATCAGTGTTTGTTTATATGCAATCAGTGTGAATTGGTGGCATATAAACTGTGTTTGAAGGTTCTGTGCTAACAAAAAACCGACATAACAGTTATATCCTGAACAGAACCTTGATTCCTGTGCCGTCCACACAAACAATTATGAATTATTAACTGTCACACATAGTATTTCAGGCTGTAAACATATTTCTTGTATTTTTTTTACTTAGTTTCATAGTTATAAACTACAGTAGTTACACCAAAATGAAATGAATTGCCCTGAAAAACAGAAATATCCTGTCAGCTCAAATTTCGCGTGACTTTCTTCCATCTTCAATATTGGAACGCGAATGGACAGGACTTCCGTTTAATCGTTGGTTCACATGTCTTGGAAGTGGTGAGTTGGTGTTAAATAATTAATACGCTATAAAGTAGCGGCTTTTGAGGAAATGTATGTATGTGCACGCTGACACAAATGAACACTGTCGGGCGCCCAAGAGCGGTGCATTGGTTTTATTTCCCCTGGAAAAAAGTACACTCAGTAGACTGGTCGTAAGCGATCCTTTGATAGCGCGATTCTCGTTTCGCATGCCTGTGCCAATAAATCCCTAGCGGAAAGTCCAATTTTAACTGGGAAATGAGAGGATATTCTGCAGCTTTATCGAGCTTTAGTACCACCACAGGCTTGAACTGAACGAATTAATCTGATTACAACACCAGAGGCGAGATGTGATCATAATGAGAATTTAGCACCACGCTGCTGAATGAGCACGGGATTGAGTATGCGAATGTTACCAGTATTACTCGTACTTTTTTCCTTAAGAAATAATAGCAGAGCCAACAAATTCCGATATCAACGTTGAGTAGTAGAGTAACTATAAACCACGGAACCTATTCAGGTAGATAAGTCGTCATTAATTCGAGGATAATATTGTGAATATCCCTAATATTTCAATCGCTCGAAAAATAGTGAAAACTTTACAAACACGTGGTGTAAATGCTACCGTATTAAAAATCAGTGCAGTTTTTGAGCAGTTCCGTACACTTATCATGCAGCGATAAAGACGTCATATCTATTTTTTTAGGCAGTTTTGTTGCACTGAGACTGCTGCGTCGCTGCAGCAATTCATCTGTTAACTCCACTCATCGGAAACAGGCGGCAATGGCAGGCGTTACGGCTGTGTCCGGGCACCATGTATCAGCTGCTGTGTCTCCTGTCAGTAAGTGCTGCTGTAGCGCGCGCACAGTTTTCCTAGCGCTGAACAACTAGTGGCCGTCATCGATCTTCTCTGAAATCTGCACTGTCGGTGCAACGTGCTGCTCCAAATCGACCTTTAACTGTATTACTGCACCATACTGCAGAAAATCGTTTGAGAAACTATTCCGGTCGTTACTTGGGATTGACATAGTTTCCAGCGTAAAAAATTATCAATTAACTTTGATCCCATCAGCTTTGTATAATTGTGTATAATTGTACTGTTCATGAATTGTACAATGATTCAATTCAGGTAACTGAAAAGAAAAAATAAGAAAGCAAACGAGCGCAAAATATAGAAATATAACAACCACAACATTAATACAAAATCCACTTTTGCTGCGATATTAGTTACAGAGTGAGAACTCAACTAGTAAAGTAATGATTTGCATTTTCGCATCAATAAGAAAAATCCTTTATTGAAAAATTCCAGGCATTTGACCAGTGTATGTAGATTGAATATAAGCTCAGGTTTTGCTTCATTGTACGAGATATTAAATGATCAAGCTCAGCATGGTGATGTGTGTGTGTGGGTTATGCTCGCGACGGGGCCATTTGATCTAACTCTCACACGCCCGCAGCCTGCTACCCAGCCAAAGTTTACTAGCTTATTCTAGTGTGTCTGATGTTAACAATTCTCTATTCGATTCTTTAGAGAGGGAAATAAACTCAGAAATTAAATAGACAAAATTTCATTAACATATTTCGTTTTTCAAGAAACTGAAAATTGAAAAAATATCTCGTTTCTAAGAGATGATTTTCTTTAATACTGATTAATATTAAACACTTACCCTAGAAATAGATGAAATTCTTACATATCCTGAAATACTATAAAATAATTATAATTTTTTTTTTAACTTTTGAGTTGTTGATGGACATTTTTATTGTACTAAAATGCTAATTAATGATTGCTCTTCAAATAAAATTTTACAATTTTACAAACAGAGAATTTGTGGATCATAGAGACATGCAACCAGTGACGAAATTGTAACAAAATATCTTCATAGCGAAGATGACTACTTGATTGAAAAAGATGATAAAAACGCTAGTTAATTTCACAACATAAGACGTATGTTCGCTTAGGTTTATTTGTAAATGTTACGCATAAGAGCTTGACTATTTTTAAAGAACCCGTAAGAAAGGGTTATAACGAAGCAACTTGGATGTGCTTTCTTGTAGTAGGTAAGATATTAAACTAATACGTCAAGAATCTGCTTACGTCAGTTTTTACCTGCTTTTAAACACAGTCGCCTGTTAATAGCAGGAATTATTCGTTGCTCTTCCTTTAATACAGTAAGCGGATAGTTGTTCCCAAGATAGTTGTTTCTACTAGGCACTTGCCTCGGGGCAATTGTTGCAATAGCTCTGGGTAATATTGAGGCAATGAAATATAAATCAGTGTTATTTGGTCATACATGATACTGGTAAATGATACAAATATTCAAGTTAAATTTCATTCTCATAACAGACTACCAAAAACCTAGTGCATCAATCATATGGTTACGATCCTTCATAACGAAAAAATTTCGAATAGCTCGGCTAGGTACGAATTTACGAGAGATCTTGCGCAATTGTCGTTACTGGAGCGGTTACATGTCTTTGGGGCAAATATATCTAACTTTTCAGGGCTGCTGCGAAAAATTAGGCGCTGGCTTACGGACCATTTTTGTACGTTCTTTACATGATTTTTAAATATATTATTCACCTAAATTAGTGCATTTTAGCTTTTCTAATCTTGCGAATGTGTTCATGTACCTCTAGAGTTGCATTTAGTTTTTAGTTCTACACGAAAAAAGTTGAACGTTAACATTTGTGATGTTAACTCGTTAGAATAGCGTTTCAGAACATCTGTGAGCTGTTGTTTCACACCAGCAGTGGGTGAGCTACTCTCGCTGTTCCTACGTCGGGTGCATCCGTGGCGTCACTGCGTTACGTGTGCGGGTCGGGTTGCGCAACGCAGCGACTGCGTCGCACTCAACGGAGCCAACGATTAAAATTATCGAGCCGGATAGTTTCTTGGGGGTAAAATACATTTACTAATTAATGTTGCGGCAAATTCACTTTATCTGGCAGCTATTCCTGTATTTTTCAGAGAATTTGTTAGCAACGAAGCAATGCAGACCCCGTCATTGCGTGCAAGATAGACATCGCCCAAGAAATGTTTCAATTTCATTAATAATGCCTCTACTTGGTTACGAGCATACAGCAAGAGACTTACTTCTCATCTTAATTACGGCGACGCATCGCAAACAACCACTCTCTCTGGTGTTCATTTTTCTTGATTTCCAAAATTTGGGTGACTTGTGGATGTTTTTCGAGGCTAGGTCTGCAGTTAGCCTCTATGCAATTGAAGAGGTTCTTAACTCTATTCTTCGAAAGTTGAATTTTTTTTGAACAAACAGAAAAAATGAGAACAACTAAAATATAATGTGAAAATTGTCGAAAAATCATTTGGAATACATTAGGTGGTGGCTTATTGTGTTGAACCTAAAAAGAGTTTGATAGTTTAGTCAGTTTCAATTTGATAGGTTGCACAATAATAATGAGAGTGGAATGCAATATCATGTGAACTCTAATTGGAATTTAGTTCAAAAAATACTTTCCAAGCGATTTTTTTTGTTCGAACAATTTCTAGTAATAGTCATTACCAACAAAAACTTGTTAGACCTGTTCCTACTCAGTATGGGTAGTACCGATTCGAGCAATATTTTATTGCTCTATGAAGAGAAATTTTGGTTATAATGTTACACGACAGTAGAACGAATAAAGAAAAAGAGTATAAGTACCAGGATTGATTTGTTCGGTATTTGCACCTATTTATGTGCGATAGTCAGAGCCTACAAGTAATTTCAAACAAAAAACTGAAAACAGCTCATAGTGTTAACATGTACACAGTTAATGCAATCACGAAGTTTTTGTGAAGTCTATCAATAACATAACGAAAATGGGCATTAAAGTTGAAAGTCGCAAAAAAAATCATTCACCATGAAACACAAGGTTTGACTTCAAACATGGTTTTAGAATTGAATGTTTTAAATTAGACACGTAGAAGTCAGCTAACATTGGGCGCATAGGTGAACTCATGCAGAAGCCATCGACAGGCACGAGTGTGTTCGTTTGAAGGCGAGTGGAGTTCACGTAGTGTAGCTCTAGGGAAGCTGGTGGAGGGCTGACTGCTGTGGGAAATGGTAGCGTTGGTAGAGATGGATATGAGTACGCTGCATCAATGACGATGTTTATTGTGTCTCCCACGGGCAAGTTCATGAACGAACTTTTTACGCCAGGAGGTGCAATCGTTAAAGAATCAAATTTATACGGCGTACAAGTTCGTTTGCAGCGCGGTCATTGCGTGGGGTTTTCTTGTATGGTCGAATTAAAGTGTTTAAGCACTGGACAATTCCGTGAGTGACAATCCCAAAAGCTAATTATAAGTCTCAGGAGCGGATCGATCTTGCTCCTGTTAATTTTTATAGGTCGTATAAATTGCTTCCACAGTGTTGACCAATCTTCGTAAACGTCTTTTACATAGGTCATGAATATGTTATATTTTATTGTATAATTACTTTTTAGTTTATTTCTTCTTTCACGCAGGAAGCTTGAGAATTTTGGCATTCATTAAATTTAAAAGGATCACTAATTAAGCTTTCCAGTTTCTCTTCCTCATCAGCGCGGTTGGTGTGACGACACCCCCTTATCAGAGTGTTGAATAATTAATGAGGCATTCTTTTTCAGATTTTTCCTTGCATGACAAAGGGCTGCTAGAAGATTCTGACGGGTCTGACACCAATTTCTTCAGCTTTTGTCTCTTGGTCTAATTCGGCAGCAATTTCAAACTTCTTCTTGTTTTCTTTACTTTTCAAGCGAAATAATATTTTGTAACTGTTCTTTAAAACAATTGGGCTGAAATTAAGTCTGCGGCTAAACATTCATTTTTCATCTCTCATGATTTGATGGGAAAATACGTTCACAATGGGAGAGTCAACTAAGATTACAAAAACTGTGTCTCTGTAAAGTCTCTCGACTGTTTTCGTTTGTTTTTGTCGAGTGTTCAAAGTATTGTTCGAATTGTATTCAATCCACTTCGAGTTGGAACGGCTCAAGGAGGTTTTTCGTTTTTATGAATTCATTTAAAAGCACGCTGAGAACATAATTAACACTTTGAGTGCGACAGGTAAAACTGGAGTTTAATATTCAATTCGAATTCAAAGGCAATAGTAGTAAACAATGTTGAAAATACCAAACATTTCCCTTGATCGTGTTTTCATTCAGATTTAATTAGGTATGGTTTCAAATTGAGTTTGTTACTAGAGGCTGGTCAGCAGCATAATGGAAAATGAAAAACCCCTCGCGACCATATGCCTTCACGTCAGAGTCAAAGTGTTAAGATCTCGTCTGCTAAGTCCATTGAACCCCATTTCTTGAGTTCGATATCGTGTTCTACTTTCAGTTGTTTAACTTCGTAACCTTTAGCAAGAACAGTAAACTATTAAAATCTGTCTTGAAGGAACACCTTGAGCTTGCATGATATACGAACACAATATCTCCTGACCATATTTATAAATCATTTCAAATCTCCTCATATTTTACAACTCGATCATAAGCGTCTGAACTGTCGGAAAGAAGGATTATGTGTCTCTCAAACTGCACCGATGCTACTCGTAGAGATACTTGTATTGGATAACCTACGGAACTCTCTATTGAAACAGTATTAGAACAAGAAGCATGGATATGCTTCAATTAGTTTTCACCAGCATTACAGCAAGGATCATTGTATTGCCGTTTCAACTTCTCATACAATTGAAAACAATTTTGAATCACTCATTCTTTCAACAGCACAATCGACCTTCGCATCGCTGAGGCCGAAGAGATCAAACTATCGAACCCTATAATGAGCTTGGCGTACAGTAAGATCTGCTGTTAGTTTCGGTTGTTCTGAGCAGAAATCAGTCTCCGCTTCGGTAGACTGTCATTTATTCCCGTTGTTCTCTCACTCTTTTGCGTCAGTATAGTGGTTGCGATGTCCTTTGGGAAACAAGTCTAGCAAACTTGCTCACAATATTGTTTTCAAGTTTTATTTAATAAGGAATTTTTAATAAAGTTCCTGATGATGGGAAAAGTGTGAAGCCAAACGCTCTGATAAAATAAATGTATTTGAAAACGTGTGTGTTTTATCTCACATATATTACTGACAACACAGCTGCGAAGTACTCCGTCGTTACTGTCAACTCGGAAAATTATCGAAACTCCATTTTGAACTAAACGCAAATTTTTCTTTCTAGCAAACGATTTGTATGTGTAGAATGCTAGATCCAACTATCAAATATATAACAAGCATCTTCCTTGCTGGCGACTTCTTAAATACAGCATTATCCTCCAAAAAATGTACAGAAATTGAGTTTTCTTTCAAAACAACAATCAAGAATAATAGTAATTAGCAAGTTCTGTCAGTTTTGTGACAACATATATCGTGAATTTATGTTCTAATATGACGGTTTGCTACCCTCCAGATGGAGGAACTTCGGGAGCTGCGGCAGAGCAGCAGTCCGCCACTCACGCACGCCGCGCTGTCCAACAACTTCCGTCCAGTCCAGACCGCCCACCACCGCACCGTCAGAGCCAACATCAACACCAAGTACCTCAACGCGGTACTGACCCCTTCTTCAAATGGCTGCCCTGAAGCTGCTCAGTTGTTATGGATATCCTTTGGCTTGGTTGAAATAGTAACAAACGCACCCCTGACCTTTACTCCCTTTTAAGTTGAAATTTAGGTAACGACAAGACTTGTAATGGAATGGTGAAATACAGAATAAACGCTTCTTGTTTTCATTCTTTATTCGCATTGATCAGATTTACTTGGTGAATATTTTATTTCGGTAACTCATTAATTTTAATTGAACATGTCTCAAAGCAAGCCAATAACTATTTTCTCGGCCGTATTGAGGCATAGATCATCAACGAAATGGGTTGCCGTGTTAATGGCCAACATTTATATTGCATGAGACCTATCAGGTATCATATAAAATAGATTGACAAATCCTACAGAAAAATTGATGTACATGAAGTATGAACTGAGATTTGTTACAAAACCTAAACGAATTAAATTTTAATAATCTTTGTCTCTCGTGCGTGAACCAACCATGAAGGGTTTTTCCACCGTTACCTTTTTGTCTCATTTTGAATTGAAGTGTCATAATTTTAAACAATACTGTGAGCATTATCAAATTTGTAGAATGTTTTTAAAATCTCATCAAAATGTTACTAAATTAAGAAGACATCCTATCATTTCGACGTCCTTATTAATCTGATATTTTTGAAATCTGAATTCGAACATGAGCCAATAGTGAACCAAGAATTTGTGTCAAAGTTTACTGTTTATGAACTGTTTATAAGATCGGCAACTAAGTAAAAATTTTATGTTTATAATGTTGCACATTAGCGTGAAGGTTGTATTAAAGTTGATGAATTCTCCTCTCACAGGAAACGCGCTGCCACATTGCTGATCCAAGACTTGTGTACCGAGGTGAGTGTGTTGGCTCGTTGTTCAGGCGTTCAAACCCAATTTATTTGCCAGTGGTCTTATGACTCGCTCAGGAGGTTTTGAGGCAGAGAAGGAAATGAATAGGAATAAGTATCAACAACGTTGTTCTCATTCCATTTTTTTTTGCACAAATACTTTGAATAATACTTAACTAACTGCATTGTAAAGTGTTTACATGTGTGTATGAGTACATTGTTTTGTATGAATAGGACAAAATTCTTTCTAAAACTATTTCCTACTATAAATTATAGCACAAGTATATATATTCAAATAAATGTCTCAGTAATTAAATCGTACTTCACTCTATGTTGATGACACACCAAAATTGACATGCCGCAGGCTTAATGATCGAAATTTCATTCAGTTCCATCAGATTTTAACAGTTCTACGCACAGTAAGAAGCCCAGCTAGGTGATTGCTTGAGCATGAGTACAGCTCGAGCTGATACTTTGAACCCAGGCCAAGAGTAAAATCTGTATCCGCGGATCTCAATTCTTGGAAGTATATTCAGAGAGAATATCATGCTCAGAGTCAGTGGTCTGTGAGGGGATGGCGAGTCATCAAGGGCGAACACATTTTTCTCAAGAGCCCAAAACGTTCCCGCAAAACGACAAATTGCAGAACTTACAGCTCAAATTCGGGCTCTACATGTTCCCTGCACAATGAAAAGTGGTCGTTTGTGACGATTGCCTGGACTCAGAGCGCCGCTGTAAATGGTGTATAAATTCGAACAGCGATGAAGAATTTGACCAAAAATATAGGTTATTTCGGCCTGCCATCTATTTGAAAAATTGTATCCGGCCAATTTGCTGAAGAATGTTGCAAACTTCCGTCGAAGGCGGTAGACCGCCTTGGCCCATTGGATCTTTTCATTCCAGGCGCCTGGTTGTCTCCGATAAGGACTTCGTCACTCTTACCGATAAAGGAAACTGTCCTGTGAGCTCACTACTATCGAAGTTCTTGTGAACCGTCCCACGGCTTTAAGCTTAAATAAAAGAGTAGAGTGCCGTTGTTTAGACGAATATCATTTCACGCGATCAACCTCATTTAAAAAGATTGAGTTGCGATCAGAAGCTGAATTGGAAAGGATGATTGAACGAATGACGCAATCGGACAATTTGTTTGCCGGTAGCAACTATAGATAGTGGGAGGAAATTAGTAATTAAACATAGCCTTCACTCTGAAGTTGTGGATTGCTTGTTCTAAATTTTGCTAGTACCTACCCACGTGTTCTTTCCGCGATACGTGTACCAATAAATTTGTAAAGAATCAAGGGTTTGAGTAATTGTAAGGGTTTGTATTTGTGCTTTCCAGTGAGGATATTCACAAGTGTCAAGTGTTCTTAAGAAATTCGTTTCATCTCTTGCGAAGCCTAGACGATTTACTTCAAGTTCCAACACTTCAAAAGCTTCAGTTTGTGGATGGGACTGAATTTCCAATGGTTAACTATATATTTTTTCTCATGAACTAAACCAGGGATTTAGTTTGAAATTAAGTGTTAAATACGGCTCGTCCACTGTTATGTTCGCGCGAGCCTTTCTCAAAATTGAACCGACCGCAATATTTACCAATCTAAAGCTTTGAAGCGTGTTCATTAGCCTAAAAAGATGCTCAATTTGCTTATATTACAAATTCTCTGAACATTTTAGAGCCAAGAAAATGCTAATAAAATTTATCATTATATTCAAAATAATTTTTTTTGTAAAAGTTTCAATGACCATCTCCATAATCAGTTGTGTAAATATAAATATGATCAATACTACGTAAGAATAGAATTACGATCGATAATAAGTCCCAAACTCTCTATACCTCAAAGTTAAAAGAAGAAAAAACAGAAAACAAAGACAACTATGCATTAACTATCTTGACGGGATATGAGCTCAGCATGTTATTTAAAATTAATTTTCCCCTAAATATATGATGATGATTCTAAAATCTGATGATAAAATTCCGGGGATGAACTGTCGATCACCATAAAATCATCATCGCACATAATTGAATAGCATTGCTCAGCCTGGCTGCGTGTTGCTGAATGCGGAGGCTGAGTCAGCAAGTTACCGCTACGAAACTTCGCGATGCTCTGTCACTCTTGCAGAAGAGAAGACATTAGTACAAAGATATGTTTCGAAAGGGAAATATATTCCATATCCTTTTAGAGAGAAGCTTTTCCCTTATCTTCGAAGGGTGGATTTAACTTGAGAAAACAAATGAGTGAATGCACAACCGTACAAATAAAATGAATGTCGTATTCCATGAAAAGTTTGATTTACAATTATTTGTGACGTCAAGTTTGTCACCATTAATTGCTTTATGCCTAACGCAAATGTGAAAAAACAACTTTAGTGCTTCGATAATTTAACACTGCCGACGCTCTTTTCAACTCTCGCGTTTAGTGACTCCTAAGTTGAACTCACATTCTGCGATGCACAATGATGAATGTAAAAAAGACCGTGTGCACTACAGCAGAGTGTGCTAAACAGTGGCAAATAAAGTAATGTGAGATCAATAAAAAACGGCCTCGGCTAAAAATTTTCGACGAAATTCGTTAAGATCATTTTCTCAGATGAGGCTTAAAAGCAAGGCACAGTTGGTACGAGTGAGCTGTGATTACCAGTCGGAACTCGGTCTCGAAGGAAATAAATATCTGCTGAAAATTTATGGATAGAGCCCGCAAAAACGTATGATCGGTTACCATGTATGCCTCATGAAATGGGACCAATGAAATTGGTTTTTTACAATTTTGTGAAAAAGCTCGGGAGCCCTTGCACCAGTACACCCACGTATTCAGAGTGCTAGGATTGTTCAGGTTCTAGGACTAGCACTCTTCAGGTTCAGGTTCAGGCTCAATACTAGGAGTGACAGTATTTTTCTAGTTCAGGGTTCATGCGTTGGATGCACCTTCAGGCATAATGCGGTGTTCTCGCCTTCAGCCGCAGGCGAGCCGTGCCCACGAGAGCGCCATGCATTACAGTCACAAATTAAGCACGTCGGCAATTGTTTTCCTTCAGCCTTCCACCGGGCTCCGGCATCAGATAGCATTTCAGTGCTTTGCCTTGTTTACTGTTTATCGTGAGTGACGTAAAGGTTTTTATTTATCTGTAGCCGATTTGACCTTCGTGCGGAAGA
This sequence comes from Morinoia aosen, assembly GCA_030386875.1. NCBI lineage: Eukaryota > Metazoa > Arthropoda > Malacostraca > Amphipoda > Talitridae > Morinoia > Morinoia aosen. The sequence continues at coordinate 69,342,124 of CM059557.1, forward strand.
ATATTTGACCGAACCTGTCAGCTTCCCACCACGAACTTTTTGCTCCTTGAAAACAGCAGTCTGTTCTATCTTGACTTCTAAGTCATATCTTCCTCATTTAGATTCTAACGACATGCGTGATTAAGTCCGGGTTTTCATCTCAGAGTACCAAAAGTTGATGATGAATTAAACGCGAATCATTGGGCGATTTTTGTTATTCGTTGATTTACTTGTTTACTTCCTCCGTAACTAGTAAGAGGTATTTTTATTATCTGATTTTGAAAAAGCAAGATGGGTTGTTTTGTAAAAAACTGATTTTCCCTAGTATAAGAAATGCTTTCTCGTGTGTTGCGCTGCTAAATTTCCCTTAGCTTCTCTAAGTACGTCTTTAGAATAAAATGCAGTGCTTAGTCCTTTTTTTAACATATAGTGGCTGTTCTTTAGCTGTTCAGCTAAAGTATGAGAGCGTTCTAATAAGTGGCTACAATTGACCAGCAATTCAAACGCTCACACGACTCATGGGAGAATGTATAATGTATGGCTTTAATTCAAATTGTCGGCAGAAGATCGCTGAGCAACATTTATGCAGACAGGTAAAGAAATTTATGTTGGTGAATGCAAGCTCGTTCTCAATATGTTGCTCATCTTCGGTGAAAGGATATGTCCATAGTAAAGAAAATAATGTCCATAATTCACCAAAAAAGGATATTAAACGCTGGATAATGTGCAGCGAATGATTTCCAGAGTGATTATTTTTTAACGAAATTCCTAACTGTGATTTTGTATTCACGCGCAAATTTCTAATCCTACAGGCTAACCTTAAGGATTGTTTGGTGAGGGGTGAGTTATTGCTGCCCTGCTCAGTTAAAGGGAATGGATACGAACACATTGATCTACTTCTCCAGCCTCTTTGGAAAATTTAGACAAGGCCGTCAGTTTGATGGCATCATACCTGTGTGAGTTTGCTGCGTTAGTTTTTGTATTGAACGATTTCTAAACGAAGTTCTCAAAACAGATAAAAATGTAGGGTCACTATCAATTAATTTTTATAAACTGAGTTATGGTAAAAACTCAAAATTATAGTAATAACACCGAATTAAATTAAAAACACTGAATTATAGTATAAGCATTGTATAACAGTAAAAATACACCTAACTGGCCTAAGGAAACGTTTGGGGATTCAACTTGTTTTCGATGCATTTGCAAATATTTTCCAAAGCTTCTATGAGTTAATGGGTGAATGAAAATGCCTTGCTAGAGCAGAAGATAAAAGTAGAAGATGAAACACAAGGCAATGCATATGAATACACAAATTTGTCAACACACACAACAAAATCTGACATGTTCACAATTAATTACGCTTTCTTATGAGATAGATGTTTCAATACGTATGAATTTTTCTCGTACCGTGGTTCATTCATGCACAAATTTGAAGCAATGAAAAAATAACTCATAGATTTTTGAGTAGAACATCCTTTGTCTAGTGTATTCTTCATTATTTTGCTACCACAAAATGTACGGTTTCAAATTTCCGTTCACATCCGCGTTGCTTTCGATGCGCGACGGCTACTAGCGCCTATAGCCTTGCGCGCCCACACGGTTGTTTGAGGCGCCACTGTTCACCGCTGGAGGCGGAGGTCGCAGCCAACTCACTGCTCTGGGAGCTGTTGAGTGCGATTTCTCTCTCCTCATACTCCTCTCACTTGTAGCAACCGTGCCTTTCCAGCATCTGCCGGCCTTTTCCTAATGACACGTCTGGTTGAATGTAGTCTGCCTATTTATATGTTTACACAAAGGATTTATTTGTGGGTTAGTTTCTGTGGTGAACAAAATAACGTTCGGAAGATCCGCGTATCTCAAAACATAAACATCAAGAGTTTATTTAAAATATTTATTAAGGCATTTTTAGTCGTTATTGATTAAAATAGATTACAAGTTCTTTTATAGAGAACAGGGCATGAAACTGGATGGGAGAACGGGATTGGACAGAACGGAATGGAACTGGAAGTAGAATTTAGTAACTGCTGAGAACCAAGTGGATCATTGAGTTAGTATTGAAGTCTCCTGGCGTTGAAGCCCTAACGGTAATGTAATTAAGTGTGAGCATAGCAGAAGCGCTGAGCTCAGCTCATGGAGCAGGTATCATAGTATTGGCGTCAGTGTCCGTCGTCTGCTATCACTCTGCACAAGTTCTCAACGCCCCAGGGCCCATGCACGGGAGCAATGCAATTAATAGGCGGAAAAAATAATTCACCATCGCTCTTACAAACGTTTATCTTCTCGCACAGGCGCTCCTTTTTGAAAAAAGAAACAGGCTATTAGGAATCTATTATTTTTTTTACATTTTTTCACGCTGTAAATAAGATTATAATCATTTTTATTTAATTTATTTTTGCTGGCCTATGCTTTAGCCTGATCTGTAGTGCTAAATAGACAAGCTAGAAACAAAAGAAATATATTTATACATCTTAACAATGTGAATACTTTTACCGCTTACAAATACGTGTCGAAAAGCCTTTTTTCTTTTGAATGTGCTTTTTGACATGTCTTCACAGTTTCTTGTTATGAAACTTCGATTTATGCCCAAAATTTTTACTGGCACATCATTCTTACGTCTTGTTGGTACTGTTTTTTTTTGTTGTTCTGCTGCTCGGATAGACCATTCGTTTGTTCTAAGTTTCAAGTGCCGGTTGGTCTCTCTGGAATATGTATATAAATACAAACATGAAATTTTTCGAACGCAGATGAAAAAACATAAAATATGTCTCCCAGACTCGACTCTTCATCGCGCTAACTAAATTTATGATTTCAACTCTAGTACAAATTATAATTTAATTGATGATATTAACAATATTAGGTGCAGTGCAAATTATCACTATATGAACTTATTCGGGTAATCAAATTAGAGGTTTGAGCGTTCTTAGTAGGAAATTTATTTTAAACAAAAAATTCTTTTTTGCTTGTATTTTATATGGAAATACCTTACATTACAAAAAATTAGAGCAATTCTATCATACATCATACATTCCTTTTTTTCAGAATGATACACATGTAAGGAAAAATATAATCTGAACGGAATATTCTGGGTTAGAAATAAAAGTAGAAGATGAAACACAAGGCAATGCGTATGAATACACAAATTTGTCAACACACAAATATTTTTGTATGGGTACACAATATCAAGTTATTGCCTTTTTTTAGTTTCGTCTATACTTGGTCTCCATGGTCAGTTGGAATCGTTCGGTTACTTATTGAACTACGTACAGAGTTTGACCCTTACAGGGTTGTAGTTGACCCTTACATTCTCTTCATCATGCGTACTATGAAACATGATGTGTGTAAACGATATTACAATAGTAGGGCGTAAATTATTGCCATTCAATAATACCTGTCCAAAAAAATTGAATCGATTTTCGAAGTTGACTTTTAAGTGAAATACTATCATCCCGTTTGCATCTGGGGAACTGCAGGAGGATGTTACTCTTAAGCGACTAAGCCTTACCCAGTACAGTGAGCTCACGCCTCTACATTACCAAACTCAGCAATTTATGCACTAATACGCTTTTCGCTGGAGTTGTATAAATAATTTTATTGGCATAAGAACATTCGAGTAAGAATATACTTTCTCGGCTAGAGCTTTGAATATTGCAATAGTAAATATTTTCAGCTTCTTAAGAACAATTGAAAAAATGAATACTCGCAGCAACTACCTCATTTCACTTCCTCGATTTTAGGAAGCTTCAACATCGTCGAATATTTATTTTATCTAACTGTGCATCAGACACATAGATAAAAGATAAATTTTGAAATTTTTGTTGCAAATTTATCTAACTCAAAACATGAAAAATAGGTAATTTACCATTTGGCCTTGCTGTAGTTTCTTGCGCATGACAAGGTTTTTTCAGCAAGAGTGTTAAAATTGTGGTTCGAAAATAAGAATATTCAATTTAATGACAACGTTTGATGTAAATTTGTTTTTTATTATTATAGCTACAATTTATTGGAGGCAACAACCACGTTACACTATTCCCTTAAACTAAAGTTTCAGTAAAAGGAGAGAGTTACTCTGCCAAAGGAAGAATAATTCAGGCGCCGCATCGCTGTGTATCGAGGAGCTGCACCGCTGGTGGCTGGAGAGCGCACAGTGCGTTGCAGAATTTAATTTCCGCCCTGCCTCACCGGACGGAGTTAGATCCAGAACTAATAATTGTGCCTCGTATTGTACGACGCTACATTGTTGAGCCAGTGTTTCTGTGCGCACTTCGACTGAATGATTTCGGGAAATGTGATGAATATTTGAGCTGAATAAATTTGTGCTAACGAGGTGAATTGTGAGAGGGAAGGTGTCAGGCTGTAATTGTTGCACACTGTAAAGGTTAGGAAATTAAAAAAAATTTTAAACTGATGAAAAATATAAAATAGAAAAAATTCACGGGCTTAAGTTGTTCATCTCCTGTTTTGAGTGCATGACACGTCCAGTAAATGCTATAATACATCCCGAACATAGTTCTCGGAGAGAGGCGTGAAGCTTAAACTTTATTGAGAATGATCGTGCTAGTAATAAGCGTTGATCTGATTTGCGTTTGAGAAAGGTCAGACACAGAATGATAGTTGATTTAAGTGGATTATCGTTGTTCGATAAAATTGTTATCAGGTTCAAATGTCGGATACCATCTCTGTCTTTGAGACGATGTTGATTAGATGATAAAAGTTCAAAATCATATCGATCTTTTTGTCAGTTTCTTATTTTGATCGCTTATGATTTTTGCGGGTTGTTGGAATTAATTCAACGGTGTTGAACGTAATTCACAAGCGAGCAAGTGCGCCAAACATCCCGTCAAACAAATACTATGAAGGATGTTGAATATGGTTGGGAAACATTGACACCTTACCGGGGCATGTTTAACTCTGCATGCTGATCAAAGTGTTTCTACAATGTTGCGGTTATTTTCGACTTGTTATTGCTAGGCACCATAGATGTTAATATTCCTGCAGTGTCATCGCGTGGAAAACGTGAGGTTTTCGCAGGGTAGTATTTAAAAGAAAGTAATCATCATTTTACCACATCAATTGGTCCATAAAATGAGTATACCTCAGCACAAGGCTTGAATATTGATTTCTTTATGATTAAACCTAGTTTTTCTATACAATATTCACGTTTCGTAGTATGTTTCAACGGAATTTGGAGGTTAAAGCCTCATTTTGACATCAAGTGTTCTTTATTATATGTAAAGTTCGTAATTTAATCAATCTTTTGTACGTGTATTCAATAGCAAAATTTTTGGTCGAACATGTTTTGTTCAATTTATGTTATAAAAACATGACACGCTTGTGAAGAGGAGTTCTTCGTTATCGAGTTAGATCAATTTCTCTCATTTTTAAACAACGCTGCATAACAACCAGTATTCTTATGCTGATACTCTGTGCATCTTAATTCCACGTGATGTTTTTTCATGACACTTTTGAGCTTCTTGCTATCCAGTTTTTCGGTGACCATTTCGATTTCACTTAACGTTCATGTGGCTTAAACAAACTCTCTGTCGCGACTCAATGAGCTACTCATACAAGGTGTCCGCTAAAAAATTAGCCTGGTTAAAAATGCTATAGTTTGTAAAATATTAGAGCTAGGAGGCTGCAATAGGTTTCATTAAAAAGCGTATAGACTTAAGTTTTATTTGATTTCAATAATTTTGTGTATTTAGCATACCAGAAGGACAGAAACAAGAATTGACAAGGTAAGGATTTGAATCAACAATGCTAAAACGAATTCAGTGAGAAAATTGTCTGATGAGACACAGGAAAAGAAAACTATTGTTCATTTTATTCCTAAAAAAAATATTAAAACCATATAAAATGCAATGTCATCAAGTAATCTTACCGCAGGATTAAGGTCGGAAGTTATTATTTTGCCGCGGAATAAAAGATATGAGTACTTCTATTCAAATATTTTTGGATAACATAATTTTTAGTGATGAATATCACATTTATTTGAAAAGTATGTCAAAAAGACAAAACTATCGAAATAAAATAAAACTTTAAATCCTGTTATTTTCAATTAAACTTATTTCACCCTTTTCGCACTAATATTTTATAAGATACATCGTTTTTAAATAGTCTACATTTTTATCGGACACCCTGTGTAACAGGCGCAGCTGTGGGTTTTGGAACAGTTACCCCCATATCAAATTGTGCTGTAGATATTTCCGACTCATAAAATTGTACAGATCTTTGTCTCAGGTTAATGCTGAGAGGACGGATTATTTAATGCTCAATCGTATTGTTAAAATTTAAGAATTGACTGTGATCAGTTTTTCGACACTCAATGTTTTATGGGAGCTTCTCGAAATATTTTACGGAAAGAATACTCTGCAATTCATCGTTCAAAGAAATCGAATTAAGTTCACGTAATTATGTCATTTAATATTTGTAGTGTAATATTCCCATTTCTCGAACAGGTATCTTGTTCTTTGCACAAATTTTCTGTTTAATTTTTTTTGGTCGTCATGAAAATTAAAAATTTTGTAAAAAATTAACAAATACAGGGATATTTGAAAAGATTGATAGAACATTAACACTGAAAATAATGGATTGCAGGTCTTAATACTTTTTCACACAACTTAATAGTGTTTGGTAGTAGTTAATAATACTTAATGCAACTAACACGAAGCGGTCGAACGGAACATTTTATTCCCTTCCGAAATATCTGAGTGTTCTCTAAGACCTTAATAATTACACTGCTGGATGAGCCTCGAGCTAGGAGATTAAAGAAAATACTTCCTAATTGTATAAAGTTACGCCGTAAATTTTGCCCCGCCATGCACAAAATCAGCGCATACAAGTAAAAAGCTACGAAGTTACTAAATTGGCTCAGTAGTGCACGAATTTGATCTAACAAAAACGCGTTGAATAATTCGAAAGCAAGTTTTGAAAGCCCTTAAAGACCGGCAGTAAACACCATACCGACAATATTTCAGCACCATACCTGTTGATTTACCCATCATAGGCGCTCGAACGCTCAGAGGCTTCGAATTAGCATTTCTACACCGTTCGACTTGAAATGTAGCATTTTAAATTTAATCTAATATATTACTCTCATAAATAAATGTAATTATTCGTTCACCTTCCTGATGAGCTCCCTTTATTTATTTTTACCTCCGTTTCAAACTTTTTTGAGGTGTACGTAAATTCCATGCATGTATTTCTTCACATCATGGCATGATCTAATGTACGCCGCTGGTTATAAGATAAAAGGAGACAAGCGAAAAATTGAGTTCTAAATTGAATTTTTTTGATCTGTTTAGTCGTCTCAACACGTTATTCATTCGATCATGCTCGGTTCGTCATAGGTTTAATGATGTATATTTTTTTAACGCTGTAGCAATTATTGTTTTTTTCATGATTTTAATTATTTTGTCCATATCACCGGCGTGCATCTCTATTCAACTTAATTTGTTGTCACTATCATAGAAAATTGTATATTATACCTTTTTATGGTAGTAAATTCAATCAGCAAATGAAGTACAAATTGGCATTACATAATGGTAGGCGTGGTTATATATATGAGTGCCTGTAGACTGCTAATATTGGGAAGGAACATTTATCTTTTTTCTTTTCAATGGGAAAACATCATAATGAAATAGAGGTTAATTTAAGATTTTACTTCTCGAATAAAACAAAACCCCGTACAAAACTTTCAGGAAACGCATTCTGATGATTTTAAATTCACGGTCCCACCAGACAGAATACAATTGAACCCATGCGAGTCAAATTGAATTAAATAAGAGGACTCAACTTTGATTCGCAGAGAATTGCAGAGTCCCTGAGGAGAGGAAGAGAATGGGCTCTGGGATTTGAGGTTCCCACATTGAGAACAGATTGCAGGGAATTTACGATGAGAGCTTGCTCTTCACGAAGTGAGGATGTAATAAGTTTTAATGATATGATAAGTGCGTCTCAAAGATACAATGTGAAATTTGAGGCTTGAATAATGAAGCGTAGAAGATTGACGAAGGGATACGGGGAGGACCATTCATTTGCAGAGGCAAGGTTACCAGTATTTCACTATTCTTTAGGCTGAGCTGGCAGCGGCAGTAAAGGAGAGGGAATCACTTGGCTGTAACAGACGTATTGGATCAAGATTTGAGAATCGATTAATATTATCGTCTCATGAAAAAATGATGTCTAATGTACGTCAAAACTATTTCAGTAAAGTAGTTGTGTTCGAGGTTGAATATCTTCTTAATCGTCTAATTTCTAGCGGCGATAATAAAAGAAGGAGGAGTTGGGTAATCCAGCGAAAAGTAGTTGTTGAAATCCGAAGACTTGATAGAATCTGGTGCGCAAGCGGGTGAGCGCCGTTACGTGCTCGAAGCTGAAACGGTTGAATTTCCAGTGTGGAGGATAGAAAACTTCAAAAATACTAGAATAATGATAGCAGGTATGGTTGTAGAAGTACTTGCAATGCTCTCGTCTTTTTAAAAAGATTCTTTCCAGTGTTTTAGTAACTACGCAGGTCTGTTTCAGCATCAGTTCTGAAGCACCAGTGTATTCAAAGATAGCCGTGGAACCATAACATTTAACAAATAATATACACATGAATAGCAGAAAGAGAACAAAAGTGTTCAATATTTAGTCAAACACGTGCTGGTATACAACAATGGATGAAAAAATCATGATGGAGAGTTATCAATTGACTTTTCCTGACACCATTCAAATTGTGTGGTCTATTTTGTACAAATACGAGAGCCATAAAGGCGTATTTGTTCATTTTTAGTCCAATTATTCATTTATGCTGTAGAGAATGTTCTGACTCCGAATTTTAAGCTGGAAATCTCATTAATTCGGTAATTTCTGAGAAATTTTTAAGTACAACTTATGTACAAGTGTTATCTTACTAAACATAATACTTGCTTTTTCCTTTTTTTTCAGCTGGCAGCTGGCTCGGATCATGATCACTTTTTCTCGAAAAATGAGATTCTGTTTCTGCTCACGAACCCTGGTCGCACCTGGAGGTGAGTGCTATTTCAATTATTCATATAGTTACCTCGTCATATCAGCTTACTATGAGCTTTATGCTAAGAGTGAAATTGTAATATTTGAATGCTAAAACTTGGGATTCCTAAAGTAAAAATTATCGACTAGATTGTTGGATCCTTATGTGCATGGTGCTTCAAAATTCTTTGAACGAACTTTAATCTAAGATCCCTGAGGGTAAAATGACCATGATTTATTCAATGAAAGGACATATAAAAATGTTTATTAAAACGAAACATTGGCTTGAAACGTCGTGGCGGACCAATTTTTTGGCCCCTCAGGTCTCCTAACAAAGCGCACTCAGCCGTGTACATTTATGGAGAAACTTGAAGAGTTTAGCTCAATCCATTATAAGAAGGAATGATCGGCCGGATTACTGATGCCTGTGTAAGGAATATTGAATTCCTTGTTCCTTGACACTGATTCGGAAATCATTCTGCCGGCGCCTCCACGCATGCATCGCAGCAGATGAGAGAAATTTCGAAAACCTATTGTGACTAACCTAACTTTAAACTCTGTATTTCTGCAGAGTTATTCTACTCGGAATTTCATTTTCCATTTGTTCGATTTAAACAATTTGAACAATTTAAACAATTTAAACAAACAATTTATTTACCACAGGAGATACAGAGGTAGAATGTTTCTTAAGTCTAATACAATGGTCAGAGTTGAGTATAGCTACCTGTGGGCCCGAATAAGTTCAGCGACTTCTAGGGCATCCTACCATTACATTATTCTAGGGCGTACAATAATGTTTAACCTAATTCACTTAGCCTAGTTTCGCATTAGACTGATCAACAGGATAATGAACTCGATATTGATGTTTAATTTTACAATATAGGTCATATGGACAATATTTAACAGTATATTCGATAACGATTTGGGAGCAGACTGAAAATCGGCGATATTACTCATGGCAAATTGCATTATTAGGACCAGACATGTAGGAGGCAGGATTTGACTTGGTGATCTTACACGACTAGTATTCTGATAAGAAGTGAGACTCAAGATTTCTTTTAAATACCTTGTAAGAATTACTTTCACGGATCTCCGCAGGTATTGAGTTCCAGGTTTTAGTTCCAACGAATAGTATACTATGTTGCGAGCGGGCCTTTGAATAATAAGGAAGCATGAATTTACTTTTATTTCGTGTTAAATGGTCGTGATGACCAGTTTGCGCAGTTAATAACTGTTGAAGGCTATTGTCGCCATCATTAGCTAATGTTTTGTAGATGAAATTGCAGATGGAGATTTTGTAGAGATCCGAGAGTTTAAGTATTTGTAAATTTTTGAATGAATCATTTGTGTGAGCATTATATTCTAGGTTCTTTACCGCTCTGATGGCTTTTTTTTGCAGAGTAAAAATTATGTTAGTTTTATTTTTATCAGTTCCATGCCATGCTTCTATTCCGTATTGCAGGTACGGTAAAATGAGCGTTCGATAAAGCATTAGTAAGGCTGTTTCAGGCAGGAAATTTTTAACTTTATTCAGGATTCCGATGGATTTTGATAATTTAGAACTAATATGAGTGATGTGCTCTTTGAAGGTCAGATGTTTATCTATTATGATGCCCAGAAATTTACATGAGTTGGTTTCTTTGATTTCACCTTCGCCAATTTTAATGGATGGTAGAGATATATTTTTCTTGTATGAGAACGTAATATAATTTGTTTTATCGATATTGAGGCTTATTTTATTAGCTTTAAGCCACAGTGAAACCTTATGGAGTTCATTATTTATACTCTCCGCAATCGTAGTGGGATTTTCGTTCGGAAGGACCGCAGAAAGCGTACTGTCATCGGCAAAAAGTATGAATTTAAAAAATGATGTAGATTTAATAATATCATTGATAAAAATCAGAAAAAGGAGAGGCCCAAGAACAGATCCTTGTGGAACTCCATGGCTAATTTTTTGTGGGTCCGATTTTGCGTTGTCAATGACAACGTATTGCTTCCGATTTGTTAGGTATGATCTGAACCAATCATGGGCAACCCCACGAATGCCATAACAATGAAGTTTCGAGAGTAATATGTTATGGTCCACACAATCGAATGCCTTTCGAAAGTCAAGAAATACAGAGAAGACAGTCTTTCCGTTATCTATATTAGAATAAAGGAATTGTAAATGATTTAATATTGCCTGTGTTGTTGATTTTTTACAGCGAAAGCCGTATTGTTTATCATAGAGAAATGATTTTTGTTCAAAATAAGAGTACACTTTTTTATACACAATTTTCTCGAATACCTTGCTAATAATTGGTAACTTGGAGATAGGTCGATAATTGTTTACACAGGTTTTTTCACCATTTTTAAAGATAGGGGTTACTCTAGCAACTTTGAGGGAGTTCGGGAAAGTGCCTAGTAAGAGAGACTGGTTAATAATATTGGATATCAGCGGGGCCACAATATCAGCAATTATTTTAAGTATTTTAGTTGGAAACGTTTGTAACCCACTCGATTTATTTTTCATGTTGTTTATGCACGCAATTACATCGGAGGAGTTTGTAGGCGTAAAGAAAAAGGAGTTGTGTTCTCGAATATGATCCATAAATTCCAGGTGATCAGTAGGTTCACTTGGAATACCATTGGCTATAGTTTTCCCTACGTTTACAAAGAAGTTGTTGAAGAGATTAGCAATTTCATTCTTCTCATGGTATTTTACATTATCTTGAGTGATATAACCAATTTTCTTTTTTTCGGCGTTATTCGGTTTATAACAAGAGTTAAGGAGGCGCCAAGTCTTTTTAACGTCAGCTTTGAATTGAGTAAACTTGAGGGTAAAGTAGCTCTTTTTTGATGTTCTTATCTGGTTTGTCACATAGTTTCTGAATCGGTTATATGTTTCTCTAGATATTCGCCCTTCGCAAAGGAGGGCTAGGTACGTTTGGCGTTTTTTTATATTTATCACGATGTCTCTAGTAATCCAGGGCTTTTGTTTATTTTTCGGGGTAACTGTACGAGTTACAATTGGGCAACACTGGTTGTATGCGTTCATTATAGATTCAGTCAACTTTACTACTGATTCATCAATGCTCCTTGCATTATTGTTTTGTTGGGTGATGTGCAATGTTGGCATTAAATCTTCTAGAACGGTGCGCATTTCTTCTAAATTTGATTCGTTTATTTTACGATATGAGTAAGTTTCAGCCCGTGCTTTGGTGCACGCAAGATAGACATTTTTCTTAATAAGAAAAACTGGAAAATGATCTGATAAGTCAGAAGTAATTATTCCAGCAAGAAAATCACTTGGGTCTGTCATAAAGATATTGTCAAGCAGCGTGGCACATTCTGAGGTTATTCGTGTTGGCTTTGTGATGATCGGAAGGAATGATTTAGAATGAAATGCATTTAAGAAATTAGAGATTGGTTCATAGCTTTCATGTTTCAGCAAATCATAGTTGAAGTCACCGCATATTATTATGTCATTGTAGAAGGACCTGTTGAACTGAGAAATAATTCGATTAAGCTCATTAAGGAAGGATATAGGACAGGCTGTAGGCGGCCTATACACCGTTCCAAGCACAATTCGTTTGCCATCTCTAGACAGTTCTACGAATAATGATTCTATATGATCCTGATTCAGTGTTGCACTTGCTATGATTCTCGAATCCATGTGCTTAGAAATGTATGTACTGATGCCCCCGCCTCGCTTGTTTTTTCGTAGCGAATGGTAACTATGATAATTTTCAAATTTAATCATGTCTTTGGTCGAGTCATCTAGCCAGCTTTCGGTGAAGCTAATCACATCTAAGGTATACTTAAGTTCAGTAATAGTGCATTGTATCTCTTCCAATTTTGGATAGAGTGACCTACAGTTCCAACACAGTAGCGAAAAATCCTGCCGGGTTATTCGTATAGATTCGTTGAATTTTGATATGTTAGTATATCTGCAGTTTTCAGAGTCGTTTAGGTTTGGAAATATTCTGTTCAAATGATTGAGATCCGGGTCGATTTCATCTAATATATCAGCGTGATCAGTCATTCAAAATTAGTAAACAGTAGGCAGTAAGTACTATTGTACAACTTAAAACGAAATACAGAGTCAAGATTAAAAGGATATATCTATCTAAAAACTAGCTTAGAAAGTATAGAAAAGAGTAAGAAATCTAGCGTGATTTCGTGGGTACACTCAATACTCAGCCAATAGCGAATAATATTGGAGTTCAATATACAAAATTGATGCGTACAAATTGCTGAAGGCGTTGTTACAAAGTTCACATACAACAGGTAATAAGTTAAAAAAAAAAAATAAAGATAAATAGAAAAAAATTTAGCGACGATGATAATCTAATCAGCTAATATGTTTTACACATAATAATAGTTTGTTGGTTTAAAATTACATACAATTTACGAGGAAAGGTGAACAAGGTGGATATCAATATTCCATCATAATATTGGTAGGTACAAATTGCTGATGGTGCTGTTGCAATTTCCAATACAGTTGTCATAAATGTTCATATATATCTGTCATAAGATTGTCAAAATTGAGGTAAAACTGCCGTATATATCTTTAGAGGTTGGAACTGATTCATGACATGAAGTTATGCAGTTTGAAGATCTAGTGTAAAGTTATAGAATTCTAGGCGTTATTGGCATACGAGTATATAATTTGACACAGGTACATGTTTTGATACCTAATTGAGGTGAACACCCAAGACCTGATTCGATGATTTATCCAGTTGCCGCATCAGGTATTGGTCGAGCTCTTCTGGCGTGTTAATCTGACGTCTCGAGGCCGGTTGTCCAGGGATGAATGCGAAGATGTTTCCATCTTGGGTCCTCGGGGTTCCGATTTTTTCCGGGAAATTTCTCTTGGCTACTCTCAAGGTGTACATGATCTTGGCTCGTGAAGGTATAAGATATTCATTTATATAGAACGTTGGTTTATTTACTCGGCAGGCAGAGAGAATTTCACGTTTTTTGTTGTAATGTTTCAGTTCGAAAGCGATGTTTCTTCGATCCTCGTTTCCACTTAGTGGTTTTCTTCCCATTCTGTTAGCTGACGTGATGTCAGCATCACTGAGGTCGATGTTGATGTCCTTCAGAATTTTGCAGACTGTTTCTTTGCAATTTTCGTTGTTGTGTGAATGAGGTAGTTCCCCCCCGGAAATGACGAGAGTACATTTTCTATCTTCCAGGTCTCGGCGCTGATCATTTTTTTCCAAGCGATCGAGACGTGACTCCAAGCTTTGTATTTTTTCATTCTGCTCTTCAATAATTTGTTTGTGTTCTGCTTCTTTTCCTGCTATTGTTTCAGATAGTGTTTTAAGGTCGCTTATTTCACTTTTCATTTCGTCAATATCACTATTAAATTTTGTCATCACTGAGTCGAAAAATTTTATTAGAACAGATACCACTTCTTTGCAGTCTTGCGTTAGGCTAGACACATCAGGATATTGACCAAACTTTGGTTGATATTCACAGCTGTTATTGCAGCTGCTGATGTTGTTGCGTTGCTTCCTCGCTCCCATCTTGTAGGTTTAGAGAGTTGGCTTTCTTGTATAAACGAGGGTTGAACACCTTCACACTTTATGAGGGAATATTATATTCTTAGTTTGATGATTTATATGTTGATATCACATTTGAATCCTCATGGCGAGAGAGGGTACCCATTCAGGCTAGAAGTACATTCTTTCTAACAATAGGCACTTTGTTCCGGAGCGAGCGGAGCGAGCGCAACGCACATCCTCACCATATGGAGTCTCAGAGGACACTGACTTGCTCGATGACTTGCTCCCAGTGCTGCCAGCGACTTCTTTTCGAAAAACCGAGATCATACTTCAGGAAAAACCTATATTTGAACACAAAAACCTAGCCTTCTAAAATGTACTTATAGACAATAAGTTTTTACAGTTAACATAAACATAAAGCCAAATTATTGAAAAAAATGTGGTGAACTTGTCACAATTTGAATTATTCCTCCTCATCTCCTCATAAATGACAACTTTATCAGCATTTTCTGCATCTTGCAACGTGTCTCGTGTCCTCTGGACACCCCTCCATCGGCTAGGTCTCGTAACATTTCTTTGTCTGGCTCCCATGTGAGGCCTGATTGACTATGCTTCATACTACGATGCTTAGCCAGAATTCGGTCCTATGTCACAATGGACATCGGAGCATCATTAGCTGATGATGCTTCGTACAAGTTTTTAAGTTGTGAAATGATGCTTCTTTCATCAAATGAAAATCTTACTTTAATTTGAACACATAATGGCAGTGGAAAATGCAAACAGTGTCTTCTAAATTTGGTGATGATTTCATTATTGGGAAGGGGTTCTTGATTCAACAATGACATTGTTCGCTTAACTAGATTTATATTTTCTAAGGATTCGAAAAGTTTTGTGTTACCTGGATTTCACAGAGTTTGATTGTGTTATGAACTCCTTAGTAAAAAAGGTCAATATATTCATGTACTGAATAGATACCACTGAGTTGAAAAAATGCAATCGAAAATGTTCTGTTCGAAATTCCAAGTTGAGGGCATGAACTTTCTCCAGAACATATTGAAGCAAACAAAGCAAATAGTGAAACATAGCATCTAATTCCTGCTACCGTTGATGAGTATCCCATAAATTTGACAAGCACCATCAAATTGATCAGTCTTTGCCTGAGACTAGAAGAAAAGAAAAACAGCATCCCACTGTTCCAAGATGGCTGAAATTACATGTTCTCTTGAAAGTCATCTTGTTTGAGCAAGTTTTGGAATGCGATGATGAGCAACGTTGACAACACCTTGTATCATGGAGGCATCATTTTGACGTCTGTTACTCCGACAGAAATATGAAGTAGAATTTTAAGTAAAGTTTTCAAAAATTGATGCCAAACGGATACAGCATTGCTTGCCCATAATGCAAATGAAAACGAATTGCCCATAATGCATAACCACTCACAAAATCACTTGGAATTACATCCCTCCGTAGCTTTAAAAATATTATCAATACGTTCATTAGACTTGCCACTTTCAAAGCATTGTTTGTATTTTTTGATATTTTCATGAGTTAGTAGCATACTCTTGGTTGCTTTTTCAGCTTAACTGAACAACGTTTACAATAGCTGAATTCTTTATTATCTATGTCTTTTTGCAACCACTCCTTAAATTCCACGCCACTGAACCAATCTTCTCTAAAAGACTGTGCGTACCAAGTTTTCCTCTTATGTGTAGGAGATTCTTCGCTCATGATTCAACTCTGCACTGTTTTTACTCACTAATTTTAAAGAATACGCGAAAACAAACCAACAAAACACAACGACAAAATTAACCTTGCAAAAGTTGCGAACACGCCGTCCACTAGCTACCAACGCTTTCCCCGGGTTTGCCAGGACTCCGAACGCCGCACATCAGTGCCGTTCGTTTGAAATATTACTCGTTTGAAACGAGTTATATTCCCTTTTTCTCGACATGTGCATCTGTTACTTAGGGATACTTATTTGTATGAGTAAAATTGTGTGGTACACTTCATTTATTGTTTGGATTTTTGCGTTTTGTGAATTATTTTTATAAAAAAACCTAGATTAAACCAACTTTTTGAAGCAAAAACCTAGAAACCTAGCCTGAAGTGAAAAAACCTAGATCTAGGTTTAAAAACCTAGCGCTGGCAGCACTGCTTGCTCCAACTTATGTGTCTCATTAGCTTTTAAAATAAACATTTTTCGAAACCTCACCATGGACTAAATAACAATTGTTCAACCCTCAGGGCATTAGGTTCAAAGTTTTTCGTAGATTTCTGAAATACCCTGTGTGCAATAGTGGGATTAAAACGTTTTACCCTCCACGCCCTAAACTACTGTGTTCTATTCATCTAACTTCGATTATTTTTTACACTCAGCTAAAAACGCTGTAAGTGATTACTGAATACTGCATTACGCATTTTCTTGCTCATTACTCTAACATTTATTCCTATTGGTTAAATATCATAACGCTTGAACTACACCGCAAGATATAAGAAACGCGGCTTCTTCTGCAAGCATTACGCCATATACAATGCCGCCCAACGAGGTCTGTTCTTTCTTCAGGTTTTCTAGGAATGTCCCTCAGACTACTAATTGCTATAATAAGATGGCCCGAAAGTGTCTGTTCGTTGTAGTTAAATCAAGGTTGTCCAATAAGCTGCTCGAAATTCGAAGTGTCCTTTCCCTCACCGAGCCCATGCACTCGGTGAGGGGAAGGACACTCATCGTAGTAGTTCGTTGGAAGTTTGTACCAGAAAGATATTCTTTGTAGTATTCCAATTTTTGGAGTCAGTAGTAGAACTGACAAGTTGTAAAATTAGTACAATAAAAAGAATTTTTTGTGCGTAACCTTGACACGATGCGAGCGATTTCGCCATTCATTGGAGTTAAAAACACAACGTACATTTCTTTGAAGTCTGTGAGTCCGCTCGAAGAAATGAATCTCGAAACTGCAGCCAATTTTCTTACCGTTGAATGCAGCCTAAGAAAGTATCGAGGAGTGGAAAATTATCATAAATGCAACGATTTAGTCCTAATGAAAGAATTGAATAAATTTCAACACTAGCTACAGTAACATTTTGTTCAAACATAGACCTTCAGGTAGAACAGTGTTCGGAAATATTTGGATACATTTGTAAACAAATAATTTCATGTATTTGTTAGTTTCATTAAAAATATATTTCATGTAAATTTTAAGAAGTGCTATTAATGCAGTACGTAACAATAATTTTGTAAATCTGAATTCCACGTATTTGAATATTTTAGAAGAATTTAAATTTTTTCAATTTTATCTATGGGTAGTTTGGTTTTTGGTAACGAACTTTGTTTCGAACTTACGTCGAACGGCACTTGGAATTCGCTCATACGCTCATACCGCAACCGAGGCCGCTTAGCCACAGCCCTCAGTACGTACACTGCGTGTGCTGTCGCCAGCGTCGCCAACGCGGGTCTTTCGTATTTAATTATAGATGTTTTCAGCGGTATTTCGGAAACGGTTTGGTGACTTTGATGTTTGACACAAATCTAGACATCTGTTAAAACTATGCTTGTTTATTTTTGATGTATCTTGTGAAATGACGCAAAGATATGTCGTTCTAAAAGTTTTCAACTCATTTTCAGTCCTGATATACAACATCAAAGGATTTCGTTCTATAATAGTTTTGCTACTTTTGCATCGGTATTAAACCTGTTCTAAACAAGCACAGAACTGCGACGAGATGTGGGCGGTATGCGCTTCCTCGTAACATCAATTTAGCGAAGCGGAGTTTGTAGATGTGGTAGTTTTACTTCACTTCTTGAAACTTTGATTTTATCGGGAATTTTATGAAGTACATTTGTGTCTGTGGTTCAGAAAAAAGGTAATTTCTCGTGACAAATTGTATAAATGTTCATGAGGCTGAAAATGAAATATGAACAGATATAACGGAAAGATGGAAGAAAGATGAAGTCTTAAAGGAATGGGAAATGTCCATCCCTAATAATGAAATGAGAACTAGGTGTAAGAATTTCAAGACAGAGAACGATAGTGGGATTGCTCCGTTTCTTCATGGATGAAGTTCAACAATATGATCACGCTGCAGGTTATAACTTTTCAGGAGATCTCGTTAAATGAGAAATTATTGCCAAAATTTTGCCGCATTTAAATACTGAAAAGGAAAGGTACTCAGTTCACTGAGTTTTTTTAAATTAAAATTTCAAAACAAAATTTGTAAACTCCTCGAAGAGTGAGGCTTGAAAATAGTTACTCCGAGCGTATTTTGTTCTATGATACCTCACCAATGAACGATGGAAAGTCAGGTCCAGATTAGCAGAATAAGTCATATCAGTATTTTTTAAATTGCGAAAATCTACGCTCGTTTCGCTGATAGAATTAAATTTTCATCATACATGTGGCTTATAGTGCTTTGAGAGATAAGTGATTGATCAGTCAATTTATTTTCCCATTTTCGTTAAGTAGCAGCGCAATTGCAGAACTTAATTACTAATTAATCTTTTTCACAGTCACCATATTGATTCATATTATGCAGTTATAGGTATGTTCACGCTTTGTATTCGTATTACTTCAGTTAAACCAACCTCTCAAAACACTATCAAAAAATTAATGCAAATATTGTACCATGTTCAAACAATAAACGAAGAATGAGATTTTGAATTCAATTTTCAATGGGCGCCACGAGTTACAAGGATTTTAATTATTTTGAAGCACTGACATTGTTGGCACACCGAGAGCGAACGCCGTGCTGCATCTTCTGTTCCAAAACTCTGGGTGCGTGTTGTGTGAGTTCAGACAGAGTTTGTAACAAGAGTTTTCGTTTTTATTTGGAGTCGGTGTTATTGCGTCTCAAACAGAAAATTCAATGTCGATGCAATGGTTGAAACCTCCTTTGACGACAATTTTTGCATGGGTGCAGGGTTCATTCTAAAGAACTATTCTATAGTTCATTCTAAAGAACTATTCTAAAGAACTTGAGGGTAGTTAAAATTTAAAAACAGCTTGACGATTTTTTCGTCAGGAAGAAGGCCGTAACGTAATACCTGTTAAACCTGCTTGCGCACAGTTATGGCACAGAAGTTACGAATAAACCCTTGGCTTTTGGATGTTAGTAAAAGGGCGAAATAAGGTCCTTGTCTTTTTGCCTTCGTTTTCTGGCTTTTTCATGAAAAAAACAAAATATGTTCTTGCTAAATCCAGACTCGAGGTTAATATATTGCCAACAAGCTGCATATAGTGAATGTTTCGTTGTACACATATTCTCTTTGACTGTATACAGGTTCATTTTAGAGTTCATTTTTATAAATTAGAAAGCGAAATAGTTCTGTAACTGATCTCTGAGCTGCATAACTTAACTGAAAAGATTGGAATGGATAACGAAGTGGCCTCGTAGGGTAAACACCCTTCTGTTCGTTATCAGACGTGAAGATTTGACTTAAGCTTGATTTTATTTTTAATTAGAATGTTGCTAGTGAGAGTGCGCCATTCTGTGGTAAAGGCTACTTTATTAAAGTGTAAGAATATTGTAATTTTCAATCATTCGATCTCATTCCTTTGATCATTGCTAATTCCTCGTCATTTCAACCGACGCTTTAATTTTTTAAAAGTAATTTCCGAATCTAAAATGCTTTTCTTAGATATTTGAGTAGCAAAACCCTAGTGTTAATGCGATTTACGTACAAGTAAAACACTTGAACATGCGAAAAGGAATTATTAAAGGCCCATGAAATGTATTTCTACCACATGCAATAAAATAAGATTTTAAAATTAAAAAAGAAATTTGGAAACCAATTCAAGAGTGTTTCAGATAGAAAAGCATGAGAGGAGAAGGGATGCTATTAAAGGTTAATTGAAAAGACATGTTATCCAGTTTTTCCTACTCGTCGTGTACCTGATGCGGCACTGATGAAAAACTTAATTTTCATAATAATAATAATAATAATAATAATAATAATAATAATAATAATAATAATTATAATGAAGGCATCTACGGATGCTTTATTTCCAATCAAGCCTGATACATATCACCTTGTACATTGGATTTTCAAATGCCTTATAACTAACGCCAGGACGCCATGACGCTTTCCCCCGGTCAAGACCGGTACCCATTTCAGACACCTGGGTGGAGTGGGGTATTGTGCTCGGAATTTTTCTCCTATACCCAACAGAGAAAATCGCTACCGCCAGCGCCGAGAATCGATCCCGGGTCTCCCGCACGGCGGCAGAACCCCTAGCCACTTGCGCTATGGCGAGCACCATCATAATAAAGTCATAATAAAGTTGCAAACGTTGTGATATATTTTACGGTTTCCTGATTGAGTTTCATACGCAAAGAGGCTTAGAAAACTTTGAAATTATCATGATTTGTTTTAATTTATACAATCATTCTCTAGGCTGTAATTAAATGTGCGATGAAGCCAAGGTACTAATATGTCCATTCAATGAATGGTGGCCATTGCATCCCAATCTCTGTGAAAGGTTATAAATTCACCATCTAGATACCGATTCATCGTTCAATATTTGCTCAGAGGAAAGGACATCTTCTCAAATAGATTTTGTGTTTCTGAACGCACATTGATAGCTGTAGTGTGGCTCAAATGCTAATTGGGAACAAAAGTTTCCGAGATGGAATAAATTCACGCAGACGGTACGGTTATCGTCCACGCCCCACATTGTTTCAACTGATTTCTCAAAGAACAACACTGACAAACACAAATTGTGTAGTAAAACTGTCATGCTGAATGAAGTTTGCTAACGTTCTTTCAGACAGCCAAGTCCCTAAAAGAATAAAAAGACCTAATGTGACCCTTGAAATTGCGTTGATTAGCCCATGCTAAAGAAAGTTCTGAAGGGACTATCTGAGAATAAAACGTATAATACATTATGTATCCGAATTGTTGGTATATATTTTAGCGGGTTCTTTGCTAGCTCTGTGGACCTGCTTTCCCTTGTAAAATTTTTGGTTCCACCAGGCCTCAGAAAATGGCAAAAGACTTAAAACCATGAAACCATAATTGCACGCATGGATGAAATGAGCTCACAGGAGACACGAAGCTTAAATTTCTTGAAATTCTCGGATAGCCGCCTCGGTGCAGGGTAAAAATTTCGACCTATCACAAACGAGGCAAATTTGTACAATCTACCATCTAAGGCTGTCCTTTGTGTCGTTGATTGACGCTAGCGGCAACTCCTTAAAAGGTAATGAGAACATTCCATTGTACACAAATGGATGATTCGGAATAAATGAGTTCAACTTCAAATTTTCCTTATGATGTTCTGAGATTAGTATGTAATAAGATCAGTTTTTATTGTAAAAAAAGATAATCTGGGCAAAATTTTGATGGAAGTACGTTTCACATCTGCTGAAAGTCACATATAATTTGTCCGACTCAATTTGCTTGTCAAAAATTGTGAAGAACTTGATCATTTCAGCTGTGAGTGACTAAATTGCTTTCGTGTAATGCTCTGGCTTGTATAATTTGTATCGTAAAATGACGATTTTAAAATGATTCATTTCAAAAATTATTTTGGAATATTTTTGCTCGGACTTTTCTTACATGTAGTACTAATTACTAACCAAGAACTCTGGGAGGGAGTATCATTCAACACGCATACCTGTATCGCTCTTCGAGTGAAGACAAATTTCAAAATTTGGACCGAAATTCTGGATTACTTTTTTTGAATAATTAACTTGTTAGTTTTTGTTTTAAGATTTTGATGGGACACTACGAATTCTGTACAGCAGAGCGCTAGAACTCCTCGAGACAGGACTTGCATCTAGGATACGTCCCTTCATCAGCAGGCAGCCTCGGCCTGGTCTGAAGTCTGGCTAAGCAGCAGGAGCGGAGTGTCATGGACATGATGTGTTTAGCTCAAAATTTTGCCTTGTAATTTTTACGAGGAAGTTTTTTGCTCAATCTCATTTTTTTTTTCACTCAAACCAGTTGGAAACACGTAAATAAATGGAGTACTGATCTTTTTTGTCGAGTATATCTTTCATTATTTTAAGACTCGGAAGTGCATTCACGCAGATTGCATCACAGAGGAGTTCTGCATTCACTTCAATTATATTTTTAATTGCCTCATCAGGGAGGCCAATCTAACATGCCACCGGCTCATGCGCATGTCCCTTGATTTTTCTCGTTTATTTTTTAGATGTATTGCATTTGATGTTTTGAAACGTCCGACATTTTTATTCTGCGACTGCATTTGACGAGGTGAAGATTAATTAACAAGCTCTTTAGGTCGGCTATTGACTAGTAACTTGCTCTTGATTTTGCTCCGTTAGGTGATGGAAGAGTATTATTACCAACAATGTTGAAGAGTATTTCATCGCAAAAAATAACATGTTCAGTTGGCTTCGTACTAGCACATCCTACAGGGGAAAAATAATAGGCTTTTAATCGATTTAGTTGGTTAAACAGTGGGTGATTAAAAATTATTTAATTGTCGGCTAATCGTCACTGTAATGACCCGCAATTTAGGATTACGATCTTCTTTAACAAATAGATGTGTACATGCAGGAAACAAATGCTATTTTGAATTGATGGAAGCCTGTTCTAAAAGTTTCATGGACGCAGCAGATTTCATCAGCACTTACTCACATAGGTGAAAGGCATTTTTGAAGATCTGTAAGAAAATATTCAAAGGAGACAAGCTCTCAAAATAGGCAGTATTTGCTAGATTATTTCTAAAAATTAGGTTACACACGTTTTACCCTATTGCAGAACATTCTTTGTGGCTTATCAGCTGAAAAATTGGACTGAAATTCATTGCTTTAGTTACGGTTATCTGGTTGTGGCCCGCACGTTTGAATGACCTGGCAAGAAAATTGCAATGGCATTTACATCCTAAGCTCTGGAGTTTGGGGAGATATCTGTTAGGTTACTCTCGTACAATTGAAACTTAATTCAGTTTTCAATTTTGAATATCAAAATGATAAAGGGGATCATAAAGTTGCTGATACACATTTATTATTTACAGACACTTTTGCTCATTAATTTACCAATTAGTAATCAATAATTAAATTATTTCTGTTTAGAAGATCAGTCACCCTTATTAAACGCCTGTTAAGGTATAGCATCACGTTCTTGGATCCATTTCCGTAGACAAGCCATGGATGAAGCAAAAAGTGAGAAATGTCATGAGGTACTGAAACGTATTGGATGCTCAGCATCTCCTCTTCATTTCCCCTCAAAATAAGAGCATGATACTGTAAATGCAGCAAATTGGCGCCAAAGAACACGAATGTGGCAATAAAACAATGAGCGAGAGGAAGATATCTCGAGACTTGCTAGTGAAGATATAATTAGCTTCAATGGAATTGTGAAAAGCTCCTTTATACATGAAAACTTCCAATGGCTTACTTATCGTCAAAAACTGATCGTCAAAACTGATTCCAAACTGACAAAAACTGAAGAGGCTATTCATACCATTGGAAGTTTTCTGATTTCGCAGTCCTCGAACAAATGAGAAAAGCGTGACAAACATGATGATGAACTACACTGCAGTAGACAAAAACAATTTACTGTGTTATTTCATAAATCGGGCGAAAAAGGGTAATAAATTTTCATAACCATCAGATGCGTCAGCTTTAATAAATATACTCGAAACAAAAATTAACATACATGATGGAGTCTGGCTAAGCAGCCAGCCTATTAGCCTTAAGAAATGATCAAATTAAGAGGGTTTGTTTATAGCGCTAATTATCTGAAATGATTCCCAAAATTTAAACAGCTTAAACAATTTGAACAATTCATTTACCACAAGAGATACAAAAATAGATTGTTTCTTAAGTCTAGTACAAAGGTCAAATTTTAGCATAGCTACCAGTGGGTCCGAATAAGTTCAGCGTCTTCTTTAGGGCATCCTACCACCAACGCTATTCTAAGGTGCACAATAATGTTCAACCCAATTCATTTAACCTAGTTACGCATTAGACTGATCAATGAATTAGTTTACTCGATATTCGATAATTCATTTAACAAAACAGTTTTATATGGGCTAGATGTAAACAGTGTATTCTAGAAAAGGAGAACAGACTGAAGATCAACGACATCAACCATGGCAAATTACCCTCTCAGGATGAGTCATGTAGGAGCAAAGATTTGACTTGGTTATCTTACATGATTGATATTCCGATGGGGAAAGAGATTCAAGATTTATTTTGAATACATTGTAAGAAAAATTTATTGTAGATTTTCATGAGCATACAGTCAGTTGCAAGATAGATCAGTGATGATCAAACTTGAAAATGATATAAAACCTTTTCACCAACTATGTGTCGTCCACTCACTGTTGATTGAGTTTTTTCTAAAGGAAAGTAACACAAAATGATTCCTTTGAAGAACATTATGACTTTAGCTTCGTTCAGGAAACTGGAGAAGTCGCTGGTAATTATGAGTTACTGAAAGATTCTTTGAGTTTTTAAGGAAATGAGAACAAACAGACTGTATAAATCACGCAAATCTATAAATATCTCATGATAAAAACTGGAGAAATATGTAAATAATCTTTTAAATCGAATAGAAAAAAGAACGCTGCAACACTGTCGAAGGTGAATTTGGTAAAGAACAGAAACTTGTTCTCGATTCCAAAACCTGCTGAAACAGTCTCCTGCAAATGGCAGAAGGAATAAAAGAACCGCATGCACAAAGTTTACAGAATAGTTGAATCTACAAAAATTAATGGAAAAGTTGAATGAAATGTTTGAAAAATTCTAGTTAAACTTTTAGAGCCGATGGAACTGTACGCTGTCATTCAAAATTTGATGTTCTGAAAGGTACAACCGTCAACGAAAATCTTGGCAACTTATGGTAACTATTTCTGTCGACAACAATGGCTTTCGTTTCTTTTATGCCCTCCTGTTTTTCCAGCACAAAAATTCCTGTTGACACTCATTCACAAGCTGCCTTGCGTCATTGGGAAGCTCTGCGGTATTCTTAGCGCTTGCGGGTAGATACAAACCGTTTGCGTCACCGCACCCACACTTGCAGCGCTGCCGGCCCAAGTAGCCGGCTCGCATCCCTGCCCACTTTTCTTGGTTGTAATCAGCTAAGTTGTGTAAATTGAATTATTATTCCTAGTAGTGGAGTTGAGTTGAGTTATTGTTCCCAGCATGATTATTTTACAAACACTATTTTTAATATCCTTGCTACAGACATATTTGATTTATAAATGCTGTCAAAGCTTCCTCCTATTCTCAGGTTGAATCCATGACGATTTACCATAAAATCTGAAGTATTGTTCTGCCCTATAAAATCAAAAGTATTGCCCTATGAAAACAGTGTACTCTATCTGCTACTATATGCTCATAGTTATTAAATAAATAGACTTCGTCACCACCTATCACTTTCACCAGCATCATTTATTACTTTCAGTTACTTTCATTCATTATGTTACGAACTAAAATAAACATTACACTATTAACGGAACTTTACAAATGAACGATGTTTTAAATTATGAGCGGCATTAATTAAGTAAACAATTTAGATTCAAGTTGTGTTGGCATTATTATCTGCGTGCGCAAGCGCGGAACGGATCGATTAATTGACCAAAGTCACTTCAACCGATTATACCGAAGCCCTAGTTCGTACCCTGCTAGTAGAAGTGTGATTAAATGTTGGCGGAGGATTGCGCTAAGCGCATTCGTGCTCCTGCCATGCTCTGCTCGTCGGAGTTCGCAGCGAGAGGCTGAGTGCGCGGCGTTACGAGGGCTGTCCGAAGAGGAGCGAGCAAGTGTGCCTTGGGAGACCGGTCGTGCGTGGAGGTCGCACGGTGACTCCCCTTAAGCGGTCCTCGCCGAGAGGGTGAACCGAGATTTTCTTGCCAAGTCACCTTGAGAGCATTTCTGTATTCGGTAAAGTGGGTTGGGCCATATTGTAAGGCGGACTAAAATAAGTTATGTTTTATGAGTGTCCAAGTTTTACCGAATAAGTGTAGTGACCTCTAACGACATCGTGTGTCTCTCGAGTGTGTCTGGGCAAGCTGTCATTATTTCACCAAGGTTCTACTTTCATCAAATTCGCGAAATATTCACAATTTTTTCCGATTGTTGTTGTCGGTGTTCCGTATCATTATTGATGGCGTGAAGGTTTAGGTTCTCATAATTTCACATTCATAATTTAACTGCGATAGCAAAAAAAAAATATGCTCAAGAAAATTGCAAATTTTCATTTCCATTTGTAATTCACGAAGACGGAATGTGACGCACTCACTTACAATATTCGTCCTCGACGCTCCTGCTTAATGAAGACACAAATGATATTAATTTCTTTTATATGGACGCAAAAATGTCAATTTCTATACCATTGTGTTCAAAGGTCTCGTTTCAAAATTTTTCTGCTGTAAGATACATTCAAATTTCCATGTTGACTGCTGGGTGACCTGCTTGTGGTTACCGAAGGAATTTTCATTATGCGAGAGACCCACTGGTGGTCAGGAAGTTCATATTTTTTTATCTTCAACTATTGTCAAATGATGGAAGTTTCCGAAAATTTATTGTCAATTTGAAAGGTGAATGTTGAACTTGGGTTTAATTATATATGAATATTTAACTCAAGTTTATCCCACTGCAATTAACGTGTAATGGACGGTCGATTACGGTGCGGAAATCAAATCACTTTCAACGACCGTCTTCAATTGAGGATGTCATGGGGCAATCAGTCTACTAATTTGATCAAGTGCAACGTCGTGAGATGCGCACTCTATGTAGAGCAAAGCTTTCCGTGCGCCTATTTAGACAAGCGAATAATAACCTACTGCTATAGAATTTGCGCTGTAAGGAGGGGAAAGTTGTGGACGTTATTACATGAAGCTCGCTTTAATGTACGGTGACTCACTCTTTCCAATCAAAAACAAGCAAAAAATTCGAATTTCGATGTCAGCAAAAGAGGAAGAGAGACTCGTGCTCTAGGTACAAAGTACTCAAATGTCTTCCAAAAATTGCGTAAAGCAAACACTCGACAAACACGCGAATGCTTGGGAAATCTAGATGCACACACAAGAAACTGTTACTCTTCCTCAAAATTTAGATCTGAGTTAAACTACCAAAAAAAATAGAAAACTATGATTTTAACGTAGACGAAAATACTACATCGAGGCGCTCATTATCTGCAAGTCTTCAGAAAGCTTTCTTACGAGTTGAAAACACGCGAGCTCGTTATATCGCTTCCTGGAATGATTGAAACATCAAAGCGAAGTCGTTTGCTTCGAAAAGTTCACTGGTTCCGATGTGTCTTTCCTGTGAAGATTATCTCAGACAATGAATGTTATTGCAGATCAGAGTAAAAAGTCACCATGTAGGTAAAACGTGTGAAATAGAGCTGTTCAAATACTATCTGGTTGTTGTTTGACAAATCAAAGATATGAACAATAAAAATTAGATGTTGATAATTGCACTTGTTTAATTTAGTTGGCAAGTTCAGATGATGAGTCGGAGTGAGAAAATTAATTTCTTCGGGATGAAGAATCGAAGTGGAACAGAAATTCTCACAGAGGTGCAGTGTGTTCATTGGAGACCTAACGTTAAGGCCAATAGTTTCTCGTTGCCGTGAGCCATTTGCTGAAGGGAGAACAGCGCTACAAGATGCGCAACGAAGTGGCCTACTCTCCTCTTCGCGTGCTCAGTACGTTGTCGACGAGGCCCGAAGCGCCATAAGCACCAATCTTCGCTTAACGCTCGATGAAATTATTAATTAACTTGCTTCAAATGCTGAAATAAGCCGTGATGAATTTCTCCCATACTTTCATTCTTGTGTTATAAAAGACAAATGACAGCTATTACATTGGCTGTAGGCAGTAGAAGCAACCATGGTTCCTAGCGCACGACTGTCCGAATGGTAAGCTAGGCGCATGGAGATTTTTTCACCCAGACCAAAATTTTCTGTGACTCCCGGACTTCAGCAATACTTCCCTTAGCTCCAGGTCTGCAGACAAAAATTTTGGCGTCACAGGGTTGGCCCAAGATTTTGCACTATTTCTGACGAATCGACAGGGTGAAATTAAATTAGCTCCACTCTATGGTTAATTTCCCATACAACGCGTTGGACAAGGCTTTGAAAAATCTTATGATTAGTCTAGTTAGGTATTTTCTGCTATGTGAGAGCATAAAAAGTTGAGTTTTTTCAATTATTTCTGATACTATAGGAGGTAAAAGTGTAGTCTAGCTTGCTTAAACAGACCATCAGCCTGGGACATTAGATTAGATATTTACAATTACGGAAATGTGATAGGAATTTTCTAGCAGTATCAGTAGGTTAAAGGTCCTCATTTAATCACTGAAGCACGTGAGGTAAATACGGCAAGGCATTTATGCACCATTTTTCTTTTCATATTGATTTTATGTTATGCTAAATCGTCGAAAATCGTCTGTTTCAACACAAGCTGGGCACAGTGTAACGAATCAACGAAAAACTCTCAAAATTGGGCGTTATCACTGAAGCTTGTCAGGGTAACCGCCCAAGCTTTTATGCGTTGTATCGCTCCAGCAGCGATTCCCTCCTTTAATGTTCCAACCAGAAAGTATATGGTAAATGTTTATTGTAAGTATATTTTATAGCACTGGATATCTTAATACACCACACATGTGACATTTTGTCATCTTTACACGCTATCAACAAAGTTCTGATTGAAGTTATACGGAACTACTTTTTAATTCTGTTTTATTTCCTTGAAACTGGTGCCACTGATATGACCAGTAGCGTGAGGTCATTGCTAGGCTGCTACGGCTTAGAGCAGGCCTTGAGATACAGGATTTACCCATAGCCAATACCTCCAAAATCTCCTGGCCTGATTCAAGACTTGGCAATGTAGCAATAAAGTCTTACTACAAGTCACAACAAAGCTGCCAGTTTTAAAGTATCCGAATTATGGGCCTAGTAAACTAGGTTGATTCTCCTCAAAACTTTTATGATATCGTGTGATCGCAAATTGCATATGTGGTGTGTGAAGAAGTGATAAAGTCAACCTATTATTGTATATTTCCTAATTTAAATGCATATCAGCGGATTAAGTCATTGTTGTAGCGAGGTAACGCTTGAAAAATCGAGCATATTGCCCATGCAGATTCAATCGATTAAGTCCAATTTTGAGTTTTTTCCATTGGCTTGTTGAACTGAGCTAAACTTTTCTTGAAGCTGAAGATTTTGGAAGACCTCGTGTTTCATAAGAAAAACATGAAAAGGAAAATAGTGCGATGAAGACATACCTTTCGTAACTCATATGCTCTGGTAACAAAATGGAAACCATAGCCTATGCCTATTGACAGCACAAGAAAATACAGATGTAAAATTTTGCCCTAACTGAAATATTCTAATTTAATTGCACAGACTAAAGGTGGACCTAAACAAGCTCGTCTACGTTTCGATTTCCAGTTGTATCAGAAATCATTACCAAAAACTGAATCTCTCTATTCATATCTTTACATAAAAGTATCACTGTATGTTTCCCAGCCGCTTATGAAGCCGGTCTGCCACGTTCTATGAGATACCAACGACAGATTGTAGCTAACTTATTTTCTCCCTGTCGATTAAACCAAACGGCGGGAAATCTCCGACCAAGAGTGTGACTTCACAATGTCTATGAGCAGGCCTGGAGATGAAGGAATTGCTTCAACTGCTTTCGAGTGTGGACCAAGAAAATTAGTGTGACCTCATTTTGGGACGATCTTCGCTTCATCAACGTGCCCAGAATCCCAGACAATGGCGTTCTGTAGTTTGCCAGTTGCAAAAATTACACTGAATAACAGCCGAAAACAGTGTACGGGAAAACTTTTTAAATTCAACGCGTATAATATCGTTTATAATTAATATTAATTCCTTCCAATCTCAGTATGGGTTTAAATTCATTAATAAGTAGCTGCAATAATTTAATTAAAACTACGCCTTGCTTGAATCATTCCTGAATCTGGTGATGTTTTTACCACATTTCTTTTTGTCTCACATTTTCATTCGCACGAAGTTGAGACGCCTGCCAAACCAAACTTCACCCAACACTTATGTTCGATGGAAAGCTTATTATTTATTTCAATGAATCATCTGTCGGATTCCAATCCCATCGGCGAGGAGTTAATTCACTAACTTAGTTTATTTAAATCCCAGAAGTAACAGAGGTCTAGTCAAACGGGTGAAAGCTATTAACAACACATGGCGGGGGAGTTAAGGGTCGGTCATATCGGTCGTCTGATTTGACTTTAGTTCAGGTGAAAATAGGTTCTACCTAGAGATGTGACTCAAAAAAAAACCATGCCGTTTTTTTAAAAAAACACGTTTTTTTACAAAAAAAAAAACCGTGCCCCAAAAAAACGTGGATATATTTTTTTTTAATATTTTGTCTGAAAATAACTCAGTAAGAAAAAAAACCACATTACATTATTTGTTTTCATGTCAAATTACAAAATAAAACAGCATACTTCTTAATTGATGGTTTTCTATGGTTTTATGAACTTTTTCATTTTCTGCGGTTTCATGCTTTGATATTTCATTTATTTTACAATACATGTGAATGACCTTAAACTCCCAAAATGGTGTGTTATAATAACATATCTTTACTTATGGTCATTGATAGAGATGTGACTAAAAAACCATGCTGTTTTTTTTTTAAAAACATGTTATTTATACAAAAATTATGACTAAAAAACATGGAAATTAATATATTTGTGACCTTAAAAATCCAATGCTGTTTTTTTAAAACATTGTTTTTTAACAGAAAAATCTTGATTAAAAAACATGGCTATTATATTTCATTGGACCAAAAAAGTTTTTTATAAACATTTAAAAAAAATCATGACTAAAAAAACACGGATGTAAATATCAGGAAAGTTAGTTTTCTTTAATCAAATTGTCTTTAGAAACTTATAAACAAAGAATGCTGTTAATATTGAAATCATGTTTATTAGAACTGTACTAGGTCTTAGAATAAAATATCTACGTAGAATCTATTCACTCCATAAAACCTTTCGGAGACCAGCTCCATCCTCAGTCATTCTGTAAAATTTGGTGAAATGGACAATGAATTTTCACTGTTCCTTTGAAAAACATTTGACTGAATGACTTATTGAGGATGGAGCTAGTCTCCGAAAGGTTTTATAGAGTGAATAGATTCTTTGTGGATATTTTATTCTAAGACCTGGTATGGTTCTAATGGATATTAAAATATCTTATGTGACCAAAAAATCCATGCTGTTTTTTGAATGTTTTTGTTACAAAAAAGTCGATGACTAAAAAACACGGATATTAATATACTTTATTTTACCATAAACAACCATGCTGTATTTTTTAAAATAAACATCTTTTTTACAGAAAAATCACGATTAAAAAATGTGGATATTAATATATTTTATGTGCCAAAAAAAAAACATGCTGTTTTTTTTAAATCATGTTTTCTTAACCAAAAAAAAATCATGACTAAAAAACATGGAAATTAATGATTTTTGGTGAAAAAACATGGTTTTCAAAATGTCATGTTTTTTTTGGTCAGATAAAATTTAATAACACTCATGTTTTTTGTAAAAATTTTTTTTTTCAGAAAACATGGTTTTTTGGTCACATAAAATAAATTAATATCCATGTTTCTTTTACAGATTAGATTAGTCATTAGTTTTAGCCTCCCTACCCAGCAAAAAATGCGATCCAAAGAGAGGAAGGAAGATTATGAAACAAGATCAAAGTTGAAGAAGACAGTAGTAGGTGCTGAAAAACAGGACAGCAGTGAACCGAAAAAAAGGTGGTCCTTAACATCACAAAAACATTTCATTTCAACAAAAAGAAGGCCTACCTAACTCTCAGCTTGGGCCCTTACATTGTCCCCCTGGGAGCGCTAGTTCCCATAGATACAATAATTGTATCCCCCTGAGCGGTGTTTTTTTACGAAGAATTCGTGACCAAAAAATGAATAATATTAACTTTTTAATAAAAAACATGTTTAAAAACACAAGGATTTTTTGGTAACAAAATATGTTAATATCCATGATTTTAAGACACGATTTTTTGTGAAAAATACATAAAATAAAACAGCATGGTTTTTTGGTCGCATAAAATATATTCATATCCAGGTTTTCTTATACATCATTGTTTGTAAAAAACCATATTTTTAAAAAACAGCATGGGGTTTTTTAGGTCTCATAAATATATTCATGTTTTTTTAGTCATGATTTTTTAGTACAAAACATTTTTTTGGTCTCAAATATATTATTCATGTTTTTTCTGTCATGATTTTTTAGTAAAAAACATGTTTTTTTAAAAAAACTGCACGGGACTTTTTAGGTCACATAAAATATATTGTTTTTTAGTCATGATTCTTTGTAGAAAAAAACAGCATGGTTATATTTAGTACCAGAGAATATATTAATATTAATTTTTATTAGTCAGAATTTGGTCAATGTGAAGTTTAATGCAATCATGGAAATTAATAATTATATTCCAAACAATCACTAAAGGAACCCATTTAAGAACGTTTTACATGAACGAAATTCTGCTCGCTGATGCTTTATTTTCGAATCATTGAACTTTGAAGTTGGACTTCCCGAGCCAAAGGAAGCGAGCGTAATTTAATTAAAAACGGAAGCTAACCCCCTGTTACAAACGTAAAGAGGTTGGGTCGTGAGGGGGAGGCACAGTTCTTCTAGCGAAAATTATAAATAAAGCTTCTAACCCACCCATTAACGTGACGACCACAATCTTGTTTACATCGGCTCTATGATGGCGACCACCATGGGCGCTGCCATCTTAGAGCCGATGTCAACAAGATTGCGGTCATCACCCAAATGGGTTGGTTAGAAGCTTTATTTATAATTTTCATTAGAAGAACTGTGCCTCTCCCTCCCGAGCCAACCTCTTTACGTTTGTAATAGCTTCCGTTATTAATTAAATTCCGTTTCACGCGCTCGCTTCCTTTGGCGCAAAGGCCAACTTCAAAGTTCAATTATTCGAAAATAACGCATCAGCGAGCAGAGTGTCATTCGTGTAAAACTATCTTAAATGGGTTCCTTTAGAGATTCCTGGGATCGCTAATTATTATTTTCTGATTGCATTAAACTTCACATCGACCCAGAATTTTTTGTAAAAAACATGTTTTTAAAAAAAGGCATTTTTTTTTGGTCACCTTAAATATATTAATACCTATGGTTTTTAGTCATTGTTTTGTAATGAAAACATGAAAAAGAAACCATACAGTAAAAGTGGTGGCAGATAACCCACAATTACCTAGAGTCTAAGAGGTACAGCAGGAGCCACAGAACTTATATTGATGGAGTCAAAATTCAGAGCTTATTATGGTAAATCTGAAGGGTATGTCAGTTATCGATTTTCCACTTTTTGGTGCCTGAACCTAATTAATTGAATCAAAATAAACAAGTTTTCATCTACGCACCTTCCGTCTCAAATGAGTATTTTATGAATTATAGCCATAAGTTTAGTTTCGTCTTTGATGACAAATGCGCTCGAATAAACAGCTACTCATCGATTTTCGAATTTTTGTTGCTTGAATCCTGGTAATAACATCGAAATAAACAACTTTTCTTCTATACACTTTTCTCGTCAAAAGAGTATTTAACGAGGTATAGCGGTAGGTTTGGTTTCGTCTTTGATGACGATCGCGCTGGAAGCGAGTGCTCATTGCAGTGTTGCTGTCCGACGTGCTCCTTGAATTACTTGCCGCTTCGAACACAGGAGTTGCGGTAAGTCATTTACCGCTATAACTAATAAAATACTCATTTGAGACGGAAAGTGCATAGAAGAAAACTTGTTTATTTCGATCTAATTAACTATGCTTAGGTTAGGCATCAAAATTTACAAAATCGATAACTGACATATCCTTCAGATTTACCCTTATTATCTCTGCAAAGTCTGATTTTTTTGGTCACATAAAAATGAAATCAGGCATAGTAGAGATAGTAAGCTCTGAATTTTGACTCCATCAATATATAAGTTCTGTGGCTCCTGCTGTTCCTCTTAGACGCCTCTAGGTAATTGTGGGTTATCTGCCACCACTTTTACTGTATGGTTTCTTTTTGATGTTTTTATAACAATGAAATGACTAAAAAACATGGATATTAATATATTTCAGGTGTCCAAACAAAAACCCAGACATATGCTTAACAAAATTTAGGTGTGCAAAAAAAAAAAAACATAAAAAACACGTTTTTTTTGCAAAAAAAACCGCAATCAAATAAAACCGTTTTTTTGCATCACTAGTTCTACCACAAAACAAGTACATCATGAGTAGCGGCGCAGGGCAGAATGATGTAAGCTTTAACGATTCAAAGTTTCCCTTTAATTCAGTAGACGTACTTGTATTCAATTGACACCACGCGTAGGAAAAGGCCGAGGTTTAAAAAGTCTCATCGTTGGTGGTGGTAGACTATTGGGTTCATAAAACGTTTACCTCGAAACTTTCGGCACAAAACACATATGCACATTACCGTTTCTTGGGAACAGCCTGCTTACTTCGACTGATGCGCAACTTTTCATGCATGTTGCTAGTACAGCGTTCACGCAGAAGTACGAGGAGATTTTATGCGCATGGAAAACTAACAGTTCAGTCACTGAAGTAGCAGTGGGCAACAACATACTTGTATTATAAGTTGTTGTTGAAGGCATTTCTCGACAACCAGTCGAACGAACTAAGCCTTCAATCGGAATGAGCTTCAATTGACTAACTACACCGGAAATACTGTTCCTCCTTCTGAGAGGTCATCATTGAGCTTAGGAGAAACCGTGCGTTCATTCATTTTCTTTGCGTGTGTCTCTGCGCTGCAGAAATTATTGAAGGCGTCAGAGCACCTGCCCAACACGTCGCTAGTAAATTTTATTATTATTCAAATGAAAAAAATTCTTGACAGTAACGCAGTGATTCTTAAAGCTTTACGACGGCAAATGAATCCAGCGACAACAACAATGGGACACCATCACCATCCGTTACTAAGCAGTTGCTTTTTAGTGCTTGTTTTCCAACCTACCGGTATTTACGCGTCAGAGTTGTGAGCCCTCTTTCATTGCTCTTAATAACTGCCTAAATAATTTAAACGTGCGACCGAGGGTGAGGAGAAGGAATATGTTTCGAGAATGATGCAATAATTCTTGAAATTGCGGTGCAAGTTATCTGCCGTCATAGATGAAAGAACATGTTTATTTACCTCAAAGGGATAAAAACCACATCACTTGCGCTCTTCACACGCTTGTAGAAATATACATTTGTATGCACCAGTTACCTTGTAATCAAACATTTGAAAGAAGAATTAAACATTTCGCAGGGGGCAGCTTATCCTTAAAGCGGAAAAGGGACCTTTCCGCGTTAAGGATAAGCTGCTCCCAGCTATGTGCTCCTCTGTTGTTTACCAATTTAGTTGTTCACGTTGTGAATCACAGTACATAGGTTCCACCTGTCGTACTCTTATGTCCAGAGTAGCCGAGCACGCTGGGCTGGGCGCAGCTGTAGAACCGGTCGTCCACTTGGTTTTCCTCCACTGTCCTCTGTTCGATCCCATGCGGAAAACTGTAACGTCCCTGTTTCCGTGAATCATTTTAAAATCCTTGCAGGTGCCCCTCACATGATTGATTTACGCATCCTTGAGTCGCTACACTTAATTGAGCTTAGACTTTAAGCTACAGATCTTTAAGCTAAATGATACTCAAAGTGCTTTTCCTCTTCTCGTTGCAAATATATGATCATTGGTTTAGGCTTTTTAATTGTTTTATGTTTTATTTTTTAGTTTTAGATTTAAGACTATTTTCTGTATATGTTGTAGTATTCTTCTGCATAGTGTAGTTTTAATTTACTCATATTCGTTTTGTTTTGTTTTGTCGCAGAATTCTTTTTTCTTTTGCTGAAGATGAACTGTTTAGTTTGAAACATTCAATTTTATTCACTCAGACTTTACTATTTGTAATAATTAAATGGCCATTCGTACAGCGATTTTCACCTTAATTTTCATATTAAGAATAAGACGCATCAATGCGGTTTCAGTTTTAGATTAAGATAAAAATTAATCAAGAAAAATTTTGCCAAATACTATGGATCATTTTTCAGTTGTAGGTTTTTCGATGAAGGTGTTTGAGAGGGAAAAAACAGTAGACGCACACATATTCTTTTTTCCCAAGTTAAATAATGTTGTCTGTGTTCAGTTTGTCACCAAGGACCATAGAAACACTTACGGCGTTGCCAAATGTTGCAAGTTGGGTTACCTATGTAAACACATTTTCTAACAATTTCATTATCCATACGCTGTAGCAAATCAAATTTTTATGCTGTTGTATCATGTCCTTTGAAGTAGTTTTAAAATACATGAACTTGGAATTGACGGGTCAACGTATGAAGTTCTCACCCGACAAGTATGAAATGTCTAATATAATCAATGTAGAACACGGAATATGTGGCAGCTGATTTATCAGGTGAGTTTGAGCTCATTTCTCTTTGCAGTTTGTTGTGTCGGTCAGCGCTGCACAATCAGGGCAACTCACACGGCCTCAGAACAAAGAGTCATCATTGCCATAGGCCATTATACATTTGGTTAACTCAACACATTTACGGATGATTGTTCCACTATGCCACAATTGGTCATTGCCCAACAAATTGCAAACTGGTGGGTTGATGTAATTTTTTGAAGACTTCTCAGAGTTGATCGCAATCAGTGCTGTGAAAGCCGCTGATCTCACTCGCCGATGTCTGTGTTGCAGGACGCGGGCACGCAGGCGAGGCGCCGACGCTCTGCCCCTCGTTTGTGATACGTGGTGCCAGCAGACCGACCTTCCGTATTATTTATAAAGTGTATCATGAAATTTTTATCATAGTTGTAAATATTTTCTACGAGAAACTTCTATTCGGTATTTAATCTTAGTACCAGTATTTTGTGCGTGATGTTTAATTCAATCTATATAGCGTAATGATTTCGATTTTCTTTGAAACCATCTACAAATTTCCATTCCGTCTCATGTACATATCAATAACTTAAAGTAAAATTCGGCACATAATTGGCATCAAACTTTTCAATAGTATCGCCTATTACATCAAGTTTCATCTACTAGAATAGTATAAGTTATGAGTAAAACAATAGCGTTCCATTATTCGCTTAGCCTAATTTTTATATTTAATTACGAAATTCATTTCCATAATAAGTCTTCTAGGGCAATGATTTCGTAATACCAAGCTGGTTGACAATTTTAAATAATACTGATATTATGTACATAGAAATACGTACACTTCTTGTACAAATAAGATGCTTTCACCCCGTAGTTCGTGTTGCTAGCAGTGGCAGGCCGAAATTTGAATAAAATTTCACCAAGTTCAAAAGTTCACATTAACTTCGTGAGTATGAGGGCTATAATAATTCACCAGACTCATGCTGTAGCTCTTATTAGCAGACTTGCCCGTGTAAGTAAGAACTTACCAAGTCTTGCAGCTCATCTAATATTATTAAAGAAATTCTTATTTGAAAGCCAATCAAGTTCCGCATCTATAAGCGTCTTCTTTTACTGCAAAACCGAACGTGTAGGCAAGCTCACTCACTACTGTCAAATACATATCAACTACGAGCTAATATTTTCTCTATGCGCGTGGTATTTATCAACTTTTCAATGAGTGCCATCAAGTTCATTCTTAAGTTAGGAAAAATAACTTGCTCGCAGTAAATCTGAAAAGCTCGTAGGAAAAAATTGCCATATCGTTCTTGACATATCCTTTTTGTTGGGATGCAGCATGATAGAATACGCACACACGAACACGGAAATTCAATTTATATCATTTCCATGCAGATAGATAGTTACGAGTGCTATACACTCACTCCCTTCAATAAATTCAACTTTCCATTTACTCTAAATTCCTGATTGGGGTTAGGGGGATTTTATTTTACATCTGTACATTTTTTCGACGAAGGCAATGTGTGTTAATTTGACTACCGCAGAGGTTTTGAATAAAGTATATATGGGATAAAAGGATATTGTTTTGATATATTTTAAACTTCATGATAAAAATCTGACAACGACGCATTTTCTCTTCTGCGAGGTATTAACACGTTAACTGCGATTGGTTAAACTCAAGTTCAATATTCAATTCAAATTTTAAGTCAATTGTGGCAATTAAACTTGAAAATAGCAAATATTAACTGGATCGGGCGTTTATTTAGCTTTCATTAAGTATTGATAAAAATGAGTTAGTGACTGCAGATGAATCAGCAGCACCATGAAAATCACCTAAGTGACCACGGGTGGGTCACTTCGCAGGAAATGTGTTAACTTATCATACTGACACGATTCCTCCCCTCCATTCCTATTCCGATTCATTTGAAGAATTGCATTCCTTCATGGCTATTGTAGCATTGTCTACTGAATTGATTTATTTTTTTAGCGAAGTGTGAAAGTGTGACTGTTCACTATTCTGTTGATTATGGCCATTTCAGTGTAATATTAACAGTAATATTACACTTTTCGGTGTAAGATTACAAAATTGTTCTCTTCTACTGTAGCACTTCGTTTTTACGAATGCCCCGCTAATGACTTTCAACCTGTTGCAAAGTTTTTACGTCAAGTAAGGCAGCAAGGCAGAGTAACAAAAAGATTGGTGTAAATTCGGGCTGTAAAATTTAATAATTGTTTTAATTCTCGGAATGTCTTACGAATTTTCTTTTAAACACGTTCAGAAGGAAGAAGAAGAATTAATTCCTCTTTAAAATGTGCATCCAATCTTGGGGAGGGAGAAATTTTGTCATATATTAAAAATACTTTTGGCAGAATAAATTGTAAGTAAATTTCACGTACAGGTCGTTAGAGTTCTTTGTCAAGCTTTGTGTCGACTTTCTGAGCGTTAGAGCGGCGTGACCTAGGCACTCAGTACTGGGCTGTCCATTTAACATAGAATCGAATTGTCCTCGATTACAAAAGCAAAGAGGACAATGAAGCTTCTGCCAATATGGTAAAACGAGTACTCTGACGTCAGACGTGCAGAAGAGGGTTTGTTTGAAAAAATTTCTGGTTTGAGTCAGGGAAGAAAATTAAAAGCTCCATTTTTTACACGTCCGAAAATAAACGAAGACCTTACGCTAAAAATTTCATAGGAGAACTTTTCTTCACATTATTTTGAGATAAAACTAAAATATAAACAATTTCCCTCAGCCATTACGGCAACCAGAGCTTACATTTCAAAATGTTACCCTAATGTCTGTTTGGCCATTCACTTTATTTCAGGGTATTTTTCCTGTGATGCATTTCGATGTCCTGTATATTATAATTAACGATTTGATTTTACCTGCATCGTCTGCGACATACGGAATCAATGAATATCAGCCTGTTTGTTTGTCAGTAGCACACGCATTATAGGTGTTGAATGATGAATGTATTTAACGGGTAAACTGTTTTAGTTTTGGAATTTCATGCGCGTACACCGAATTTTTTAAAATAGTTCACATGTGCAGAAAAATTTATGAAGATTCAATGCCACCCAGGTTACCGTGAAATAAGACAAGATGCCGAACCATATATTTCGTAGAGAAAGAAGTCATCTGCATTATAGGTTCATCATTGAAACCTTCATTCAAATCATGTACAGTTGCTATACTCCTCTCGAAATGTATGTAAAGTCGACTAGTTTTTCTGCGTATTGCCAAAACTGCCGCTTGCCGAGCTCTCCCTGTACCTTTCGTCAGAAGAAGGTGCTGGTAATCTGGAACGTTTTTGGCCGTCATGAAATTAATGTTCAAAGAAGAACTATCTTCATAATAATAATTTGTTTTACTAAGGACTCCATGCTAGAGTTAAGCACCTGATGTGTGTTTAGGTCGCGACGGCCACTGTAGTCGGAATTATGTGCAGCCTCTGCTCGTATTGGCTGCATTCTCCTGCTCTGAAAGCTCGCTGCTTCCGATGAGAGCAGATCTTGTCATCTAGTGTAAATATTCCAGCAATGCTTTAGGGTTGAACATTTGTCGACGTTCTTACTTTCTATCAACAATCGATAAGTCCAACAAGTCCAACTGCAGCTAATTTTCTGTGCTAAACGTTTGTTAGGGGGAGCGTATGTTTTCATTATCATGTGCATACATATATACATATGTATGTAGGACATGCTTATGTATATACATATATATATATATATATATATATATATATATATATAGATGTCTTTCATTTCATTGCCAGTAGGACTAGATGCCCACCGAAAAAATGCGCTATTTTACGATCTAGGATCCTTATTGACTGTTAATCAACAAAGGAAAAAGATAATTCGATTTGCTTCAATTTCCCAACGTCTTATCAAGAGAACTTCTTCGTGAGGTGCTAATCTTTTTCTGCTCGGGTATTTTCCTGAAATTGATACGGGCTTTAATAACCTTTCTTAAACTGCCGTGCTGGAAATTTGAGGGAATAGAATCAATGCTTTTCTCATAATTATTAGCAAAAATGGCCTAAAAACAGCCATATTTTCTCGGTAGGCATCTGGTCCAGCTGCTTGCCACCGAAAAATTAGACACTTGGTTTTCATAAAATTATTGCATATTAATTTTTATTTCCCTTACAAGCTATGGGCGTCTAACCACACAATATCGAGAGTCTTACATATTGGTTGGTAAGACAGTAATAATAGAATTTAAAGATTTGTTGAAAAAACATTGCAACGGTATATTTTCCTTAGCGTAAAGGTAAATGATCATGCTACATCTGGAATATTTTTCGTTTTCGTTGTGTAAATATTCAAGCAACTATATGTATTTATTTTGAAAGACTTATTTTGTGCATTGAAGCCGAAAAGGATCTTTCTACAAGGCGTCTCAAAATATGTGCTCACATTTTGACTGTCGCTAACATGCTGTGTTTTTTGAATTGCAGGTGTATTTAATTCATCCCACCATGACAGAAAATCAACTTATCTTGGAAGAGAGGAAGTTTGTCCGGAAATGTTATTGGAAACTACAAATGCAATCGAAGTATTAAGACGATTCAGAACTGAATTCGCAAAACCGCAACCAATTTCTGGTTTGAGTCAGGGAAGAAAATTAAAAGCTCCATTTTTTACACGTCCGAAAATAAACGAAGACCTTACGCTAAAAATTTCATAGGAGAACTTTTCTTCACATTATTTTGAGATAAAACTAAAATATAAACAATTTCTCTCAGCCATTACGGCAACCAGAGCTTAGATTCAGAACTGAATTCGCAAAACCGCAACCAACACGCCTGGCCATTGCTCGAATCAAACAAATTTGAAGCACATATAACCTTATGCACGTGAATTTCTTTTTGTTGGGATGAAATTGGAAACTGAAAGTCAATGTTGCGATATTCCTAATGACCTGTTCAGTGACGTTTGCGAACCCCTTGGTGCGCGGTATCGCGTTGTCTGGAGAAATACGGCAATCAAATTGAAAATTTGCAAAAATGATCCTTCAATTAGATTTGTTTCCTGTGTTCAAAGCTATTCCATTCTACTCAATGTTCATAAATAAAGTTTTTCTCGTCATTCAAAGTGTGAGTACATTTTTTTGAGGCACCCTATATATGCTCATAATAGTCATCAAATAAGAATCTTTTTGAAACGTACGGCGTGTGAAATGTGCTAATTGCTTACGTGTTGAAAAGAACATGTTCAAAATAAGAGTACTGACAAAAAATTATTCTCCCTAAATGAAACAAGGAGATATGAATTATTTTGCGCTTCAAAACGCTCGAATAATAATAATTTTACCTCCTATTTAGCTTTGAGCCCGTATCGCTCCCTAAGTTGGCAAACAACGAATGTATCTCAATTTTCCATGAGGTTGCATCTCGTCGCCATAAATTTACCTAGAGAATTAACTTGTGATTTGGGATGGTTCTCCTACACAAGTAGGAAAGCTTGAACGTGTGCGGTGTCTTCAG
Organism: Morinoia aosen; assembly: GCA_030386875.1. Lineage (NCBI taxonomy): Eukaryota > Metazoa > Arthropoda > Malacostraca > Amphipoda > Talitridae > Morinoia > Morinoia aosen. The sequence continues at coordinate 69,384,418 of CM059557.1, forward strand.
TTTGCGAGCTGGTGTGTGAAGCATTAGTAGCTCCTTCATTATTTCTGAACTTTGATTCGTCATGCATTTTTTAGATGAGGCAAAAAGTAGATGCCACTATTCGTAAAATATTGGGGCAATGATCGAAACAAAATAATAAAGAGTTGTTGGTAGATGATCAAACCTTAGTTTTGTCAGGTTTGTGGAGTGAGAGGAAAAAAACTGAACGAAAATGAAAATGCTTGAAAAGAAGTTCAAATTTTTCAGAAAGCAAAACATTTTTTTCACGTACTTAAACCTTTCTTGTACATAGGATCCTGCTGAAAACTTAACTTTTACCATTGACAGCAGCTCCCCTAGTTAATGAGATTTAGCGAAAGGTGCAGGTACGATGACATTCCTCAAACCTGCTTGAGCTGGACTTGGCTGCGGGCGCTGACGGACAGCAGCTGAGAGCGCGATTGCTTCGCTTCCGTAGAGAACAAACTTCCCTTGTCATTTGAGTGCGATGCTGCTTTGTTTCCTGCTCTTAAGGTCTTCAAAGTTTTATTATAATGATCTTACTAACGTGGTTGTTATTATCCTTGTATTCAGTCATGCTCTTTCATTTACGCTGATGTACTGTTCTTGGATACTTACCAGGAAGAAAAATTGCTGTATGTGTTCATTCCACATGACAGTTTTGAAACAAATGTTATTCGTCATCAAATATGAGTCTTTGTAGTTAGGGTTGAAATAAAAATATTGATTTGAAATTTTTAAAACGAGTGTTGAAATCTATTACACCAACTACAAAGAGATGACCAAAAACACTTTTATAAAAGGGTCAACAAAAAAAATTAGATGAACCTTTCAAATGCTCATTACCCGGTCATAATACTCAAAATGTGAGTTTAACGTACACAACTCTGCCACCGTAGATCTAAACGCTTCAAAATGTGCCCTGAAATGGTTCAAAAGTAAATGCGTATAGAGTCCGAAATCAAAAATATGTTAGAAACAAGAAAGGCCATTGATAGTAGAATCATCGATGCACTCGTAGGTTAAAATAAAAGTTTCTTTCATTACAATGCATCATAATATATTTTTTGCCATCGTGCAGCAAGTACGTGTATGTCTTTTCTATTTGAATAGTCAGTGTTAATATTTGCAAGCCTAGCACTGAAGCTGGTCACTGCCCACTTACACGATGGCCAAAAAAGTTGATCTTACTTTAGATGTTGTTCCAAAACTGTTCGCGTGAGCAAAAGATGTTTTAGCTGACAAACTCACTCAAACAAATGTTTAAAGTGTTACTAATGAAAGCCCCAGGAATGAATATTTACTGAGAGAAATGTAATTGGAAATCTCGGCACTGTTTTCACAGCTCACTCTGACTATGAAGCTGATACTGTTAGCATTTTGAGAGAATGTCTACAGCAGTCCTTCACTAAGCGAATGTTGTAAGACATTGCAGCTCTGAAATTCAAGGAGAATGAATGTATCAGTATCAATATTTATTGCTGAGTTACAATTAGTTGAATTTAATTTCTAATGTGAATTGATAAAAATGAATAATTTGATCGAATCTTTAAAATCTCTTAATTCTTCTTTAAGCACAATATTTTACTACTATTTGATATCTTGCAGCATTCACTTCAAGACGAATGTTGATTTTGCACGAAAAAATTGAATTACTCTTGTTGGCATCTCATAAATTCATTTCAACGTGACCGATCGGTTTCGGAAATAATGACGGCTAAAATTTATTTTTCTTTTCATATATCACGATTCATAAAAGTAGTTAAATTATCAGCACAACTGCGCATGCCGAGTAAAATGCTTTTTTGTTTCCTATTGCACTCTTTCAATTTTGATATAATCACACAAGATTGGGAGTGCGCGTATCATCATATCGAAAAATGGCATTGCTCGAGAGCAATACGTTTGTTAGTGTGTCACTTCACCATTTATAATTTTTATTTATTTCATCGCAGTAACTCTGGCTTTGAGATAATCCGAAAGTTCAGCGTGACATCATGAGATGCTGATCAAATCACTGCACCATTCCCAGCACATAATACTGATATGTTGAAATCATGCAAGGGATTACTTGATTTCCAGGTTTTTCATGCGATAACCTGGAAGTCGGTGAAAACTAGATAATGGATGACTCATCTGACTTTTTCTAGTTCATCACGTGTTAAAAGACGAACAAAATTGCTTATCATATTTAAGACCTTCGACAGCGAAAATGTGTGGCAAATTTGCCCCAAAAAGGCAGGATTCCAAAGAAAGTAGTGCAATAGAGGCTGTCGAGGGATATCCTTCTAACGACACACTGCATTTACAAAATAGGTATGAGCTTAAATTTCAGATTCTGAAAAAGTTTGATAGTTCGTGAAATACACGTTCCTAAACTGCTTGTAAAATGTCAGTTTATGATCAATATGTTCATTACGAGCACTTTCTTCTATTCATCATACCTTTAGTTTGAATAATTTGTACTCTGATTTCACGTTTGGTATCAGAATACGATGAATATTGTGAAGCGTACATTCCTGAGCACTTTTAATAATCTGGGCTACATCGATCAGTCACATTATGTCATACTTTTTCAGCTGTCGAGAGCCTTAGTAAGATATTTAATCAATAAAGTTGGATATCACTGTCTGTTTATAAAAAGCAATGTTGCAATTTTACGAACATTATGTTCAATCTAAACATATATTTTTTTACAGTCATAATGACAAAAAATAAATCCAATGCACGAGCAAAATAAGACGCAATAGAAAATACAGAATAACACATTGTAGGATGACTAGGTGGGAATAATTTGGTACATCAGAAAAATTGATCACCAGACGACTAGTCAATATTACACAACAGCTACAAGTTCATGACCCCAGAGACAGAGGCGAAAGGGTCGATCGAGCTGATGTTTCAAACATCTGTGCCTTATAGTTGTATTGAATAGTTTTAGAGTAAAAATCATTAGTATTTTCATAAAGGATCGATCTAAGTACTTGAACGTGTGATGCTTCAATTAGTTGAACAACCTGATTTTTATGACCTTGATACTAAATATTGTAAATGAATATAGGTCTTCATTCGACGGCTTACAACTAGGATCAACACAGAAATGATTAAAAATTAAATCTTGATATTTGTGAGCAGTTAATCCTTGTTTCAAAGTCACCCTAGTAACGCCAATGTAACATTCATTACGAGACCTACATTCTCTTCTGTCACACTTGAACTGATATATCACATTGGCTTCGTCTAGATCACACACCCTGGATCTTGAAAAATTATTTCTAACAAAGAGTTCACTGATTTTTACGATTTTTGTAATACATACAGACTTTAAGGTGCTAACCATAGCGTGAAGTCTACCGCCATATATCGCTAACCCAGTTGGAGTTTTAGATGTACAAATTGAATGTTTTTCGCTAAATTAAGAACATGGAAATAAGTAATATCCATTAATAAACTAACCTGACCCAACCTCACGCTATAGTACTAGCTAAAGGTAGATCTCATGCTATAGTGTGGTTGACCTCACGCTATAGCAGCACCGACTTTAATTGCCGTATCTTGATCTATAGGTTTAACAAAAGTTTTGAGAGTCCTCCTAGACTCATTCATCAATTTAGTAATTCTTGTGCATTTACTTTTCATAAAATATATCTATATGACGCCTATTAGCCCCAGAATTATTGTCACTGATCAAAAATTGGTTGATTATTTCATCAATCAGAGTATTAGGGAAATTATTAATTAGCAATTTCCTCACTCGCACCATTTCTCAATGAAAACTTGCCCAGCTGCTGCACACTTGATGAGTTCGATGCAATAAAGTATGAATAACGTCCTTTTTATACACTCCCGGAGCATCACAATCATAATTTATGGTTTCTCTAGCATGAGAAAGCTTTACGTACACCGACTTCGGGAAAGCACCCTGCAAAGCTTCAATTAATACATCGAAAATGGCAACTTCCCGTGTAGACTCAACTCATCCTCGAAACGCAACACCGAATTATCCATCACCCAATTCTTCAACGTCTTCAACTATTCTACGCTCTTCACCTCTGAGAAAATATCATTTTCGTATCTGCCGTACACTATCGTCTTCAAAGGCTTAGTGCTCAACACCAGGTTTTCCACGTTTAAATGTAGTTAAAGATATCAAATATGGGTCTAAAGGGGAGCTCATAGCTACACCATTTACCTGGCGGAACAAGCTGCCATCAATATACTGAAAAAAAGCCTCAGATTGTGAGAAGTTACTCTAAAATATAGTGAGGTTACTGTTTATGAGGAGAAAGATCTTCGCTATCACATACGAAATGTAAATTTATCTCAATTGTGTCAGAAACATGGACATTGATGACAAGGGATTCAACATATAAGGATGCTATTATATATACCGATAGGGGTTTTACAACGTAATAAGGAAGCGAATTCATCAGTTAATTCTAGTATATTCATACCTCTTGGGGACATATAAGGCGTTATAATTCTATTTAAGGCTTTAAGAATGGAATAAGTGACGGCAGGAACCTGAGATATATTATTGGCATCAACGGTGGATCATTATAATTCTCATAAATATTGGTATTTTCGTGAATATTACAGGGCTGATTGCGGCCTTCCATTTTTCCAATTCTAATTATTTGGAACATCATTAACTCTAGATCTAAGTTCGTTCAGTTTTTCTTCAACTTCTACTGGGTCCCGATGCAACCGCCCAAACTTACTGTTCTACCATCGAGAGTGTATCATCTAATTTCTGCGTATAATTGTCATACTCAACAATTTTACTGAGAAGGAACCCACCGGTGGTCACTGAGAGCATTTTCGTCATGCTGCTGAGAGCCTGCAGTCACCAACTCAATTATTATAAATGTTTAATGAGAGCTAAAAAAGACAGGATTGCAGTATTCAAAATTGCCCACGTATAGAATTCACTTTAAATTTGAATTGAATATTGAACTTCAGTGTAAGCCGTCACAGGAAACGTGTCAAATAGAACATACTTGTTGCAGTTATCTGCTTTTCGTACAACTATCTCTTTGTTCGAAAGGCAAACTATGGATGACTCGGCGTTGAAGCTGAGTAATTTTTTCAGTCTTATGAGTGCTTTTATTGCGGGTATTTTCACCCAATAATGCCGCGTCTAATTAAGTTTAACGTTAACAAGTCGCTCACAATTTAGTTTGAGTATATTTTGATGAAATAATTAGAACGGCACCTGCTTTTTAATGGATCAAATATACTTTTCTTACGGTAATTCCACCCTAGATTCTAAACCCTGTTCTGTTCGTCAAGCACTACTTCTGGAAAATTTAAGAACTCATGGCATTGTCCTGGTAGAAGTAAATTTCCCTCGTAGGACTGAGCTTGCAGGAAACATACGCCAGCCTGCTTTCATGTTCACGAGTTCTTGTAAATCTAAAAGCTTCTTCAACTCCATGTTAAACTTCGTCGCGTGCTGATGTAAGAAAATTTTGGTGTTCGTGATTGAGTGCTCTTTTCAAGTCATTTATCGCTTGATGGACTAGAAAAATTCAGCAAGGTTGAAAAGTAAGAAAAGAGAATCATCAGAGTTTGAAAAATTCTTGCTATTCTAACTGAAAGCGTTTCGTTACAATAACACCCCATCTAAGCGCTAACTATGCTACCGTATGTTGCACAAATATGCTTTTATAATTAATATTGCTGAGGTCCACTGATTGCTGTTTGTGTTAGCAAATGTGGGCCTTAAAGGGGAACCTATTACAATCATAATTCATGGTTTCTCCAGCATGAGAAGGCTTTACGTACACAGGCTTTAGGGAAACACACTGCAAAACTTCAATTATTACATCGAAAAGCAACTTCACGTGTAGACTCAACTAGAGTGTGGAATACCATTTTGGCTAATCTTTATTTTGTTGTAACCATTCATGCAGAATATTGCAATAACTCTCAAGTACAGTCTTCAGCCAATTGCAAAGCGAACATTCTACCTGGACAAATCCAGAAATGACGATTTTCATCGTTATGAGAAAAAAATAAGTTCGTGCGGTAACCCAATTTCAATTGTTCAAACGTTTTCAGTCCTCCTTTCTTTATTTATTACACTTGTATCGCTTACGTCGAATATCGTTATTCTACAAGTTTTTGAGAAAAATTGGTGAGATTCTCTCGCTTTCTAAGTTATTATGTACTAGTGATTACGTCAGAGTAGGTAATTAGTTTAACCCAAACATGAACAACTACACGTACATGGGCAATGAACTAAGGACAAAAAGTTAGGAATTTTTCAGCTACTTCCAGAAGTGAGGTCTAAAACTGGGTTAACGAAACTAAAAGTTTTTTTGCTTCAGCTTGAACTTTATAGCAATTTTTAATGGTATGACAAAAAAACAGGAGTAAAGAAGACATGTGAAAATTTGAGAAAATACATGATGAAGCTTCGGGAATCATTACAGAAAGATTCCCCTTTCCCCTTACCGCTGAATGTAGTTTAAAGTAGACTTGGAATTGTGAGCGATCTGAGAATCTAAATTTTGGAGCGGTGAAACGTTAGAATTGGTTGCCCTAATTCTCAGGTCATTTCGTCCAAAAAAATGTGACAGTTTATTGCCCACTAAGTTTAAGAGAGTGGGAGGACAGGGAAGTAAGTCGCCTGACTGTTTGAAGACTTCAACTTCGATCTTTTACCACTGTTGAAGTGTTACATGTATTATGAAACAACTTTTTGACCAGGGAAATTTGTTGAGCGGGAAAGTTTAGCCAATAATATATTCATTCACAACGTCATTTAAAGGTATAATTTGTAAAATAAACTAAACAGTTTCAAAATGCGAGCTAGAGTTTCCATAGATGGAGCCCACTAAAAGGCGTTATTGAGTAATGGGTTTGATTGAGCCCACACAGGTTTGGCAGGTGCATTCGATTTAAAACGTACTTGATTTTAATTGCGGTCAAACGTGAAATAAATCATTTATATTACAATGCAGTTACTTTTAAAATTTATTAATTCTTATACGCTCCTGATCAAAAGTTTAAGAGCACTTGAAAATTTAGAAAAATGCCAACTTTTCAGTGATAAATAATTAAATGCATTCAACTAGGGTTCGGTAATTACTAAAGGTAAAAGGAGAGAAGGACAAAAAATAACAATTGTAACAATTTATTAAGAAATCAACACTTTTAATGAATAATGACCTTTTCAGTTGATCAAAATGATAAGACCACACACAAAAATCATAGGAAATTTTTTTTTCAGCGACGTTGAGGTGAACAAACATTGAACTTAGTTATGAGTACTGCCTCCATTCTTGTTAATAACCTTAAAAATTTTTCGTGGCATATTAGAAACGAGGGTTTCCACGAGGGCTTGAGGAATGTTGTCCCAGCTCCTGAAGATGGCAGCACGAAGTTCGTTCACTTACGCAAGTTGTTTACCATTTCCATAAACATCTCTCGCCATCCAACCCCAAAAATTTTCTATTGGGTTTAAGTCCGGCGAACATGCTGGATGACGCAAAACATTGACCCCATTTTCTTGAAAGAAAGTCGTAGTCAGGCGGGCAGTGCGGACTGCTGCATTACCCTGCTGAAAAATCCATCCATCACCAAACAGACGAGGACCCTCTGATGACAACGATGATCATTGCAGCATTCCGACGTAACCAGCAGCTGTTTGACGACCCTGAACCTCCTGAAGCGCCATGGTTCCCCTGTAGGAAAATGCGCACCATACCATAACGTAGCCTCCACCACTATGGCGCGTGGAAAACATTTCTGGAGGTATTTCTTTGTCATGCCAGTACCGTTGGACGCCACCAGGGCTATCCATATTGAATTTTTTCTCATCAGAAAACAAAACTTGAGACCACTTCTCAACGGCTTATGTTTGGTGCTCACGAGTAAACTGTAAACAGGTCACTTTGTGACGTTGAAGCAGCCGAGGACCTTGTAAACACTTTTTGTTCTTCATGCCGGTTCTTCTAAGTGCTGCCTGATCGTTACTGCACTGCAATCGGCATCTGTGAGGGCCTTAATTTGCTTGGAAGACCGTCCTCTGTCTTGAGAAACCACCCGTTTTATTCTCCTACCCAATGCAGGTGAAACTTTCTTTGGTCTACCACTAGATTTTGCTGTTCCATAATTCTCTGGGTCCTTAGGAAGTTGCAAATTACAGTTTTTACTGCGGTGAATCTCAGATGCGATTGCGCGTTGCGACAAGCCTTGCTTATGCAGTTCGACAATTCAGCCACGTTCAATTAAATTCGGAAAGTTTGCTTGCTTTGGGCATGGTGAAACCTTTACGCTATCAGTGCCAACCTGCAACTAATCTAAAATGAAATTACTCTTAAACTAAAATTTTTTTATCCTGGTCATATAATTATGATCAACTGAAAAAGTCATTATTCATTATAAGTGTTGATTTCTTAATAAATTGTTACAATTGTTCTTTTTTGTCTTTCTCACCTTTTATCTTTAATAATTACCGATCCCTAGTATAACACATTTAATTATTTATCACTGAAAAGTTTGTATTTTTATAAATTTTCAAATGGTCTTGAACTTTTTATCAGAAGTGTAAAGAGAAATAAGTAGGCTATGGTTATGAACCTAAATGGATGCAAAAAGATGAAAAACTTGGTTCCATGGTAGCAAAAAATTTCATTTTTAAAAGCAATTCAAAGTAGGGTTGCGGAGTTGGAGTCGCCGGAGTCACATGTTTTAGGTTGGAGTCGGAGTCGTTTCTTCGAATGTGGTGGAGTCGGAGTCATTCATTCGGATGTGCTTGAGCCGATGTCGGAGTCACTATTTTTTGGTGTATTTAACTAATTTTTGTTAAAATATATTGATGGGTGTTTAAAATCATAGTTAAAAACACAGAGTTAAATTACTCTCCTAAAAACCTGAAAAATATACAATGTTTTCGTTTATTATTTTGTTCAAAGTAAGAAACAGCGTATCAACACCTATAACCTAGTACTGCCATTGATATCTAATCATCGTAGGTTTGTATACATATATATGATGCATTCGAGTGTCGCGAGAAATGTACCCTCCTCCTTGTTAACATTTCATTAACAAGAAGATCAGGTTCTCGGAATTGAGGGAATGGCACACCTCCAAACATTACCTAAACAACACAACAAATAATGAATCATAATCGACCTCATACAGTACATATACTAAAAACAGAGTGGTACTCACCGACGAAAGCTGACCCACTTACTCAGCGCATTTTTCTGATCGCTAATTATCCTCGGTGAGATGTTGTAATCGAGCGCCCGTGATGTCATAATCTGGCTCTTCTAATAGAGTGGGCATGATACACAGGTGAATTCACTCCACATTTATGATTTCCAGCTGAACGTCATACAAACATCAATGGGCATACGCGCAATGAATGGTATTTAAAAATAATGCAACTAGTTGATGGCATCTAAACAAACTGGCGTACGCTAAAAATGACTTACATCACACAATTATACCGAATATTGGCTGGCCAGCCTGTAACCGCAGATTGCTTATGCATCCAAACATAACACAAATAATGCCTACAATATCTCAGCGCTCCCAGCAGCCCAGTAGGCGAAGGTCACTTCAACCACAAAATTCATCCGCGACTCGCTTCAGTTCAAAGGCCTATCTTATGCACTGTTCAGAAAATGTCTAGTGATGACGTCATCTTGCTCATCCCGTTTCAGCATGTTCACACGTCGATTCCCTTCATTCGAGCTGATCAATCCTCAGACATATGACTGAATAACCGTCCTGTAATGTAGTAAGTACAATTTACCATAGAGGGCGTTACAAGTCATACGCAGTTGTAATCGGTAGGCGTTCGATCAACATCTCTCTCTCTGTTTCGACGTAGCTCCCATGATACTAGGCCGTAGCACTGTCCTCTTGTGGCACTACGTCAAACGTGTGCCTGGTCATGTTCCTGGACCTAGTCAGTGTGCGGAGGAAACTACGTGGAGTGTGCGGTTAACTGTAATATTGTACTACAGTATTCTGATGGCAACTAAGGTGTTCCTGCTTAGTGGCCGGATTGTAACCTGCGTTTGTAAAAAGAAAATTAAAAGTTCCTGTTCTTTCTGTGTAAATAAAGACGTTCTCGTTTGTGAAGAGTTTGAAGTACCACCTGGATCCAGAACCCAAGACATTTCATTACACGTCCCGCCTGTCAAAGATAAAAATTTAACTTGTTACCTTTTAAGCGCATAAATGACTGAATGACAATGAATTATCGCAATATTCATCTCAGCACTATCTTTACTCTTTCTTTTGAAGAAATGCATGTCTTACCCTCCCTTCTAGTGTGGCATCTCCATGATCCATCAAATGACTCCCACGGTTTGTTATGTTTGATAAATTTCCCCTTAGTGAACGTGGTACCGGGAACACGTAAAATTTCCTCTCTGCAAGGGAAACGAGAAATGCATTAATTTCTGGATTACATTATAGCGTCAACTTTAGTGTAATTTTTAATATATCCAATAATCACTTTTCATTATATCTTTGAGCACGTTTGTTACAGCGAACACACCCGAGTTTTATCTTTATACTTCGCGTCGCGGCGTCGACTGTCGAACTGCCCTCCTGTTCATTACGATGTCTATCGTATATTTTGAGGGTTGTGCCCTTCCTCCTGTCCGACCAATCTGGTCCTTCTAATCGTGGACAGTGCCCGCCTACTGCTTCCCTGGTTATATGTTGGTTTCACTCTTTCCCACGCCCAGGCTCCTTCGAAACCGTTACTCCGTTCACCCTCGCAGCTCAAGGGTCGCGATTTATGTGCGTTGAGAAAGCGACTTTGTTTGCGAATGGGTAGGCATTTTTCGATCGTCTCAAGTTTCCCAAGGGCTCGCCCGACTGAAAAGTTGCTAACACAACAAAATAGTCCCCTCCAGAAACAACACACAATGTAAACAGCCGTCGTTCGAGCCATTAACTCTTATCGCTCCCCCTTAAACACACAGGCATAAAAGAAAACATAGATGTTTAAGCGACATAAAAACATTCATGTTGAAGCGACCCCTCTGTGCTGCTGGGATTTACTGAGATATTTCAACACACAACTTTTTTACGTAAGCACAAAATTTGTTACATTACACACAATTACAAGAATTTTCATTTTTAATTCGCAAAAATTTGATCATTCTGAACAGATTCTCGACAGACGGCCCTCCTAGAGTTAAAAAAATTGGCCTGAAAAAATTGGCCTGTAGATGATATCGTTGTGTATTCTAATTCTTTGGGTGAACATCTGAAACATCTCGAGTTAATTTTCGAAAAACTCTGTTCTAGAGGTATTACTTTGAACTTAAGTAAATGTTTGTTTGCGCATTCCTCTGTAAAATTTTTAGGCTTTGTTGTAGGACAGGGATACGTAAAACCTGACCCTGCTAAGATTGTTGCGTTGACTTCTTTCCCAAGGCCTATTCGAAAAAAACAGTTGCGTTCGTTTTTAGGTTTGTTGAATTTTTATCGTAAGTTCATTCCAAATCTTGCAGCTAGTATTTGTTCATAGACAAATTTACTAACGAAATTTTGTCCTGACAAAATAAATTGGACTGATGAAACCAATAAATGTTTTGACAATGCAATTAAGCTTGTGTCGGAAGAGGTAGCTTTAATTATTCCTCGACCTAACGTACCTTTCGTTCTCCAAACTGATGCCAGTACGGCAGGACTTGGAGCAGTCTTGGGTCAAATTATCGATAGAACTTTTAGACCTGTAAGTTTCATTGGTAGAAGCCTGTCGAAAGCTGAAGGTGATTATTCTGTCATTGAGCTGGAGTGTTTGTCAATAAAATGGGCAGTTCAGTATTTTCATGATTATTTGTATGGAAGTAGATTTGTAATTCAAACTGATCATGCGCCTTTGACGTGGCTTAAGCAAAACAAAGATAGAAGTTCACGGTTATTGCGATGGGCATTATTGCTTCAATCGTATGCCTTCCTAATCGAGTATATTAGAGGTAGTGACAATTTCCTTGCCGACTTGCTTTCTAGGTACCCTAACCCAGGAAGAAATTGTCTTGAGAGGGGGGATATTGTAATGTAGTGAGTACAATTTACCATAGAGGGCGTTACAAGTCATACGCAGTTGTAATCGGTAGGCGTTCGATCAACATCTCTCTCTCTGTTTCGACGTAGCTCCCATGATACTAGGCCGTAGCACTGTCCTCTTGTGGCACTACGTCAAACGTGTGCCTGGTCATGTTCCTGGACCTAGTCAGTGTGCGGAGGAAACTACGTGGAGTGTGCGGTTAACTGTAATATTGTACTACAGTATTCTGATGGCAACTAAGGTGTTCCTGCTTAGTGGCCGGATTGTAACCTGCGTTTGTAAAAAGAAAATTAAAAGTTCCTGTTCTTTCTGTGTAAATAAAGACGTTCTCGTTTGTGAAGAGTTTGAAGTACCACCTGGATCCAGAACCCAAGACATTTCATTACACGTCCCGCCTGTCAAAGATAAAAATTTAACTTGTTACCTTTTAAGCGCATAAATGACTGAATGACAATGAATTATCGCAATATTCATCTCAGCACTATCTTTACTCTTTCTTTTGAAGAAATGCATGTCTTACCCTCCCTTCTAGTGTGGCATCTCCATGATCCATCAAATGACTCCCACGGTTTGTTATGTTTGATAAATTTCCCCTTAGTGAACGTGGTACCGGGAACACGTAAAATTTCCTCTCTGCAAGTGAAACGAGAAATGCATTAATTTCTGGATTACATTATAGCGTCAACTTTAGTGTAATTTTTAATATATCCAATAATCACTTTTCATTATATCTTTGAGCACGTTTGTTACAGCGAACACACCCGAGTTTTATCTTTATACTTCGCGTCGCGGCGTCGACTGTCGAACTGCCCTCCTGTTCATCACGATGTCTATCGTATATTTTGAGGGTTGTGCCCTTCCTCCTGTCCGACCAATCTGGTCCTTCTAATCGTGGACAGTGCCCGCCTACTGCTTCCCTGGTTATATGTTGGTTTCACTCTTTCCCACGCCCAGGCTCCTTCGAAACCGTTACTCCGTTCACCCTCGCAGCTCAAGGGTCGCGATTTATGTGCGTTGAGAAAGCGACTTTGTTTGCGAATGGGTAGGCATTTTTCGATCGTCTCAAGTTTCCCAAGGGCTCGCCCGACTGAAAAGTTGCTAACACAACAAAATAGTCCCCTCCAGAAACAACACACAATGTAAACAGCCGTCGTTCGAGCCATTAACTCTTATCGCTCCCCCTTAAACACACAGGCATAAAAGAAAACATAGATGTTTAAGCGACATAAAAACATTCATGTTGAAGCGACCCCTCTGTGCTGCTGGGATTTACTGAGATATTTCAACACACAACTTTTTTACGTAAGCACAAAATTTGTTACATTACACACAATTACAAGAATTTTCATTTTTAATTCGCAAAAATTTGATCATTCTGAACAGATTCTCGACAGACGGCCCTCCTAGAGTTAAAAAAATTGGCCTGACAATTTTTTTTTGAATTAGCTTTCAGCTATTTATTGAATAATAAGCACTACAGTATGCAGCCAATATAAGACACACATTGTAAATTCTACTTAAGCACATTATCATCTAAACTTTGTTCCGCAGAAACAGGGTACCTTACAATTAACACTACAATCATTACTATCAGCCACAGCGTGATATATTGTGTCGTGTTCTTCTAACCGATGTATTTGTTATTCCCGCCGAAGTAAAGTGCGTACTAAATACTTGAGTACTTAACCCTAATAATATTCACAAAATTTCACGGGCACCTTTCCCACTCCTCAGACATCCTAAAGTATCGATGATTTTACATTCCGTAGATTTCAATTCCCGCTTGCATATTCTGTTGTCCAAGTCCTTGACGCTGCTGTTGACTATTCGATGTTGACTCCTTTGGTATCGTTGACGAATTTGCTCTCTTTCCATGCTTCTCTTCTGGCATTACGATAGCTTCACACACGCGTTGAAGATGGGTACTTAATTTCAGGAGGAAGTATTGCGCGCCCAATATCCAGACTCGTATAAAATTTCTATACACCACACTAACTGCACGATTTCATTCTGTAAGATGTATCATTATCACGATTCAAATTACCACTAAATCATGTCAAATGCAATGTTTCACTTACATTTTATGACGTTTATTCAAACTCAAATTTTTTAATCGGCAGATTACTCATGAATGCCTATTCGTTGATCAGACGAATTGGCAGATCAGGAACTTATGTTGATCTGTCGAAGAATAAGAGTAGAAGCGTCGATAAATTTCATTTAATATAGTCTCCCTTCGCGATAGGGTTCCTAATCCCACGAAGTAATGCTGAAGTATTCCGAGGCACAATCCTGCGCAGTGCACGCTGGTATTCTGTAGAATTTCCTTCAGTATTCCTTGACGTCGACGTGGAATCTGATAGACACAAATAATATTTTATTTTTTCCGAGTGAACATTCTTATTTATGCGAGAATTTCGTGGGTTAATATTCTTTGAAGATCGTACGTATCATTCAAAGGCTATCCAACGTAATCTCTTTTAATTTTTATTTCACGTATAAATAGAGATGCCTAAAAGTGCGGCTTCAATATTCCAATGTGATAATTTGCCTAGTCAAAATTCACAGGAAACTTGCATTCGAATTTCAGAAATGCCGTACCAGGCATAAATGTTACGACGCAAACTCCACATCATTCAAGTAAGTTTCAACACTCCACAATGCAAAGTACTGTCACTGTTTCATAAGAGTGCCCATTTTTATAAAAACATTTTTTTGAATGCTATTACAGTTTGGCACCCTAGAATAAATAATCTGCTTTATTTTCACTCCTTCTTCCGTCCTCACGCTGTTGCTGCGTCGTTCTGTGGTGCTTTCCACTTCGAAGCATGAGTGCTAATTAGTCGAGAACTCCTTCCTGCTCTAGCTTGTTAGTGGCCAGTTGGCTCAGCTACAGCTCAACCACAAGCGGCTCCGAGGTAATTACTTGTGCGTCCGGCGTCCTTCTTAAGCATGATGTGAAATTTCCAGCTATACATTCGTCTTTGTCGCCTCTCACTGCAACGCTTGAATTTGGGCAATCCTTTTAAACATCTCCAATGCAGGTGCAATGTGTCCCCCATGTCGTGTTGTTGTTCTATCTTCTTCGTTCTTGTAAAATAATTGCTTGTGTTCCACTTGAGTTTCCTTGGTTTTGCTGCTTATATGAGCCGCATTCGTGTTATGCAATGTTCTGGCCTGGTTATGCTGAAGTACTTACTACGCTATTCTACCGAGAAAATCAATTACTTAAGTCTGAAGAAAGGAACACACTTTTGTCTACAGCAAGAAAGAATACGCTACTTTTAATATAATGCCAAGCATATTTTCCCCGTTACGAAAATGAACGGTCTAAAGGTATAGATAAAATCAGCAAGTCTGAGATGACCTCAGCTTAAGAACTTCTGATGAAACTTAATTAATTCGCTAGAGCTATTTCGTATGAAGCGCGTACGCTTCACGAGAAGCTGGCGAGAAATACAAGCATCCTACAAATGAAACAAAGTACTCCTCTTGAGAAACACACGAAGTTAACCTAATAAACGCTCAATTTTCTTTACTTAGCAAGAGAGAAAAATGAGAATTAAGCATAGTATAAGATTGGATCACTCAACAAGATTTTCGTCCAGACGAAATTTCTTGTGAGCAAAGAAAGTTGGAGTTACATAACCTAGAGCATATTCCTATTGAACGAAGCATCACACTCTAGTGAGTGAGATTAGATTTAATTCAAAGCTAGAATAACACAATTTTACTAAAGAACACATTCAGATTAGAACAATACAGCGCAAAAAACTCACTCCTACGCACGAGTTTTTCTGAAATTAAGCACACAAGAGCACATCCCGCAAAGTTAAGGTGACGCATGATCTCAGTCCACTGCAGTTCGTCTCTAAGTTGTGATTCACCTACACCTAGAACGTAGATTGTAGCTTCGCCGCTCTTTGAACGCAGCTCTCTCGTTTGCGTGGTTTTCTGTCCTCAGGTCTTCATCTACACTATCGACCGTTTCATATCCGTTTCCATTCCCTGGTTCAGCTGCGACGTCCGACGTGCCGGGAAAGGCCTCGCCCCGTAGGTAAGCAACTTTCAATCTATCCAAGTGAACCCTTTCTTGTCGATTACTATATAGTGCTTTAATGGTCGCATTTGTGGCATTCCTTTTAAGGACACGAAACGGGCCTATCCAGTCGGTAGGCCACTCGTTTGCAGCTTCGGCTTTTCCTGTCGGATTGTGTAATAAAACAATATTTCCGCTCTCCACCTGGTCGTTTTTCACACCTCTTTCCTTCATTTGCACCGACTTGTCGTGTGACGCCTTGGACTTGGCCTTCACCACTTTGAACGCATTGTGAAGTCGGGCGCTCACCTCTGCACTGTAGTTGTCCCCAAGAGAATAATCCATGCGAGGTGGTTTAGCCAGTCGACAACAGGAATTTCAGCCTCCCTACCAAAAAATAAGTAATACGGAATTTCTTCAATTACACTTTGGTAGCTGGTGTTCAGTGCCAGGCACGTCCAAGGAAGTGCATCAGGCCACGAATATTGATCGTTGGCGGCAAGGTGTGATAAAACAGTCTTGATATTCTGATTTTGCCGTTCGGTCATTCCGTTTGATTGGGGATGATATGCTGAAGTGTTGTAGTATTTTATTTTCAATTTTTCACACACATTTCTGAATAAAGCTGACGTGAACTCGGTGCCCCTGTCTGAGATGAGCGTCTTCGCTGGGCCGTACGTAGTAACGAACTTAGTCAACGCTTTCGTTACTTCCTCAGTCGTTTTGCTTCTGAGCGGAAACGCTGCAACATATCTACTAAAGTGATCGACCACTGTTAGGATGTATTTGTGGCCCTCATTCGACACTGGCATTTCGATTAAATCAACGCCTATTCTGTCCAGAGGCTTGTCAATTTCAGGGAATGAACCCATGCTAACACAAATGCGATTGTTAATCTTACGTTTCTGGCATTGCATGCACGAATCGACGTACTTGTTAACGTCACGCGCCATGTTAATCCAGTACCCGAATTCCATGAGCTTTTTCCACGTTTTAGCACGACCTTGGTGTGCACCAATTGTGCTATCATGCGCTAACGTTATTGCTGCTTCTCTCAGAGCGTCTGGCACCACGATCAAGTGCCTTGTTCTGTTAGGCTTTCGTTGCGTCTTCCTGAAATGCAAGATGCCTCCGTCAGTGTAGATTTCGGATTTCAGAGCGAGACTTGGTGCGTCCCCTGATTTGTCACCTTCAAGATACCTCAGCACTGGCCCCCAAACGGGATCTTTCAATTGCTCTGCTCTCACGTTTTCTTTCTGCAAACTACTTTCCGCCTCTTGTACATTGGGCGCTTCATTTATCATCGTCGTGACGAACACTGTTTTAGGTGCTTCGTCGTCTGGATTTTCTTCTTCGTTGTCGTTCGCAATATTTCTCGACAATGCGTCGGGCACCACGTTCTGAGATCCTGGCCGATAAATCACCTCAAAATCATATTGAGAGAGTGTTAGGGCCCATCTCATAATTCTGTTGTTCTTGGTGTTTTTTCCTTTGAACAAATACTTGAGAGCCGTGTGATCAGTAATTACAACAAATTTATTACCGTACAGGTAAGGTGCAAAGTGATTTACAGCGGCGACCACTGCTAATCCTTCCCGCTCTGTAATTGAATAACGTTTTTCAGCATCATTGAATCTTTTGCTGAAGTATCCAATCGGTTGTTCCATACCATTACATTTCTGTGCAAGGACCGCGCCAGAGCCCTCATTTGAGGCATCACAGCTCAAGTAATACGTCTCATTTAGAGAAGGCTTCTTCAGAACTGGAGCTTCTATCATGAGCTGCTTAAGTTTGCAGAAGGCTTGTTCGTGTTCTTCCTCCCACTTGAACCTTGCCCCTTTTTTAGTCAGCGCATTAAGGGGTGCAGCTGTTGTAGCGAAATGCGGAATGAACCGCCGGTAGAAGTTCAGCGCTGCCACGAAGGAGCGGACTTTGCGTGCGGTCGTCGGCCTAGGGTAATTCTGCATCGCATCCACGTTCTTGGGATCTGGAATGAGTCCCTCACGACTGATGTAACATCCTAGGTACTTCACTTGTTTTTGCGCAAATTTGCACTTGTCTAAGCCTATTTCTACTCCGGCACATTGAAATTCGTGCAACACTTCCCTTAAATTTTCTAGGTGACTCTCAAAAGTCATAGAGCTAACGCACACATCGTCCAAGTAAATGGCGGCGAATTTTCCCAGTTGCCTTTTCAGAACATGACAAATTACTCTCTGGTACACTGATGTTGAGCACTTAAGTCCCATAAGTAGCCTAGAGAATTCGAAGTTGCCTTGTCGAGTCTGAAATGCCGTGTACTGCTTACTTTCTTCATCTAGCTCAATTTGATGGAAGGCTGATTTTGCATCGACAATGGAATAGTATTCTTTGCCAGCCACCTCTTCCAATGTCCCTACAATGTGGGGAATCGGATAATGTTCATTTATTACCCGCATGTTTACAGCTCGCAAATCAAGGCAAACTCTGTGGCCTCCTCCAGGTTTCTTCACGAGTACGAGGGGGTTCTTCCAAGCACTTGTACTCTCTTGCACAACTCCACTTTCGATCATCTCCGAGACCTTTTTATCAATAGTTTCTTGGCTGGAGTACGGAATACGCCATCCTTTCATTTGAATTGGCCTGTAATCACTCAGCAAAATTTTGTATTTCACTCCTTTCACGTGGCCAATATCCATCTCGTCTGCACTAATCGTCTTGTGATATTCCTTCAACAGGTTCCTGACTTGTCCTTGTTTTCCAGCATCCAAGTGACTGAGGTCAAGCTCATCAATTTGCTGAAAACGCTTCTCTGTGCGGCGATTTTCTGCTTCGCTATTTTCCGCATTGTTTTCTTCTGCAGTTGCATCTTCTTTCGAGATTTCGTGGCATGTTGCAATTATTGCTCCTTCAGTCAGAGCGATTTCTTCGGCAAAAGGGTTAAGTACAGGCATCAAAACATACCCGTTTTGTACCTTTGCAGCGGTGGCTCCGACGTAAGGCGCCCACTTAATTCTAGGCTCTAAAATTACTTCCTTCCCATCAAACTTGCCATCTGTTCGGCACTTAACCATGGTTTGCGCGCGAGGCTTTACTGTAATGTCCTCAGCCAGAGTGACTGATGTTTCTTCCCGCGTTACGCACAGAATTTTTGGAGAAGCGTGTCCTGGTGCTGAAAACATGTTCACGTGAGTGCCAAAGAATGATGCCCTACGTTTTCCGAAGTCTAGCTTGGCGTTGACTTTGTTCATTACTTCCACTCCTATTAGCAGGTCTCCTGGGAATGCATTTTCCCGCACAACAAAACATCTCTGAACAATTTTCTGACCGTTAACTTTGATTGGCACATTAATCTTTCCCAGCACCGGTACGGGTTCCTCTCCAATTGTTTTTAATGCAGTCGATGTTCCTTTCACACTAGCATTTTTAATCCCCGCAACCACACGCTCTTTTACCAAGCATATATTTGCTCCGGTATCAAGAAGTGCGGTAACAGGTGTACCATTCACTTGGAGTACAACGCTGGGATTTATTAGTGGAGCTAACGGTCTCCTATTCCGTTTTTTGGCTGTCCTGCAAACTGTTGCACTCTGCAATTAGCTCTTAGGTGCCCAAATTTTCCACAGTTGACGCACGGCGGTGGCACCGCTTTATACTGTGCCAAGTCCATTGCAGGTGCAGGTGTTACTTCCGGTTGCGGCTGTGGTTCTCTTGCGTGGTAAATTTGGTGCTGATGACTCCTAAGTCTGCCTTTTTCGCTCCAGTGGGGTGCTTCATAATTTCCCCTTCGATGATAAGGAGAGTGTCGTATCTGTCTGTTCCTTTCTCTCCAGGATGGCACTTCATGGCGGTAGCCTCTTGGCCGTTGTGGTGAATACCGCATCGTGTGGCCGACACGTGCAGTCTCATGCTGTGGCCTCCTCTCGTTTCGCTGCGCTCTTTCTCTCTCCGGTTCCCTCTTCTCTGCCGTTTCCCTTGGTACTGGTACTATCCGTCGATTTTCCACTTCAATTGCCATGTCCCTCAGTTCTTGCACTGTCGTAGGTCGCGCATCACTTCGAAAGGGTCTTGTGATGTTCTCCCTTAATCCGAGCCACATCAAATCTACAAGGACTCGTTCCGGATGTTCTAGATAATTCTCGTTGTACAGCCTTTCCAGGCGCGTCAGGTACTCTGAAACTCCTTCTAGGCTTGTTTGCTTCTTGGTCACTATTTCAAACAGCGCTTGAGTCGGATGTTCTACTTGGTCTGCGTAGGAGCGCAGCCATCTTTCTGCTTCTCGTAGGTTCGTTAGTGTACCAATTATTTTATTGCATTCCTTTGCCTCTTGTGGACCTAGGCATAGGAAGAAGGCATTCACTTGCTCGCTGTTATTCAGATTGCCAGTTAAAAACTTCAACCTTGCCATATGTTCCCCTACATCGTCGCCCCTCCGGAATTTGGCCCCTATGGCTCCCACGCAGCTGGTTACCACAGGCATGTTAACTACTTCCTCTTCGGACTGTGGTGGCGTTGCTGGCGCATTTCTGCGGTCGTTGTTCCTTCTCCCGCGCGCAGGCATAGTGTCTATCTTCTCCAATTCACTTTCTCCAAAAACTCAAAATTTTGCGATCACTCAAATGTTTTCCACACCTACTCACTGTAAAACTTTTACTGAAACTTTGAAATTAATCGAGTGAACACACCAGAATTTTCTCACTCAAATTTATCACTTTTATAACCACTTTCACTTTCTTGATCTATATGGCTGTGTGCTTGCTGGCTTCTCACACCGGAACACAGAAACTCATCACCACGAGTCATGTACCTCTACTGAATTTCTGTACGTTTTGCACATGAAATAACAAACGCAAAAAAATACAATGCAACTGTTATACTACACTCACCAAATTCACACAAATTACAAAGCAATCGTGTTGATCTCACCAAATTGTGATGTCGCGAGAAATGTACCCTCCTCCTTGTTAACATTTCATTAACAAGAAGATCAGGTTCTCGGAATTGAGGGAATGGCACACCTCCAAACATTACCTAAACAACACAACAAATAATGAATCATAATCGACCTCATACAGTACATATACTAAAAACAGAGTGGTACTCACCGACGAAAGCTGACCCACTTACTCAGCGCATTTTTCTGATCGCTAATTATCCTCGGTGAGATGTTGTAATCGAGCGCACGTGATGTCATAATCTGGCTCTTCTAATAGAGTGGGCATGATACACAGGTGAATTCACTCCACATTTATGATTTCCAGCTGAACGTCATACAAACATCAATGGGCATACGCGCAATGAATGGTATTTAAGAATAATGCAACTAGTTGATGGCATCTAAACAAACTGGCGTACGCTAAAAATGACTTACATCACACAATTATACCGAATATTGGCTGGCCAGCCTTTAACCGCAGATTGCTTATGCATCCAAACATAACACAAATAATGCCTACAATATCTCAGCGCTCCCAGCAGCCCAGTAGGCGAAGGTCACTTCAACCACAAAATTCATCCGCGACTCGCTTCAGTTCAAAGGCCTATCTTATGCACTGTTCAGAAAATGTCTAGTGATGACGTCATCTTGCTCATCCCGTTTCGGCATGTTCACACGTCGATTCCCTTCATTCGAGCTGATCAATCCTCAGACATATGACTGAATAACCGTCCCGCCTGTCAAAGATAAAAATTTAACATGTTACCTTTTGGGCGCATAAATGACTGAATGACAATGAATTATCGCAATATTCATCTCAGCACTATCTTTACTCTTTCTTTTGAAGAAATGCATGTCTTACCCTCCCTTCTAGTGTGGCATCTCCATGATCCATCAAATGACTCCCACGGTTTGTTATGTTTGATAAATTTCCCCTTAGTGAACGTGGTACCGGGAACACGTAAAATTTCCACTCTGCAAGTGAAACGAGAAATGCATTAATTTCTGGATTACATTATAGCGTCAACTTTAGTGTAATTTTCAATATATCCAATAATCACTTTTCATTATATCTTTGAGCACGTTTGTTAGAGCGAACACACCCGAGTTTTATCTTTATACTTCGCGTCGCGGCGTCGACTGTCGAACTGCCCTCCTGTTCATCACAATGTCTATCGTATATTTTGAGGGTTGTGCCCTTCCTCCTGTCCGACCAATCTGGTCCTTCTAATCGTGGACAGTGCCCGCCTACTGCTTCCCTGGTTATATGTTGGTTTCACTCTTTCCCACGCCCAGGCTCCTTCGAAACCGTTACTCCGTTCACCCTCGCAGCTCAAGGGTCGCGATTTATGTGCGTTGAGAAAGCGACTTTGTTTGCGAATGGGTAGGCATTTTTCGATCGTCTCAAGTTTCCCAAGGGCTCGCCCGACTGAAAAGTTGCTAACACAACAAAATAGTCCCCTCCAGAAACAACACACAATGTAAACAGCCGTCGTTCGAGCCATTAACTCTTATCGCTCCCCCTTAAACACACAGGCATAAAAGAAAACATACATGTTTAAGCGACATAAAAACATTCATGTTGAAGCGACCCCTCTGTGCTGCTGGGATTTACTGAGATATTTCAAAACACAACTTTTTTACGTAAGCACAAAATTTGTTACATTACACACAATTACAAGAATTTTCATTTTTAATTCGCAAAAATTTGATCATTCTGAACAGATTCTCGACACGAGTACGAAGTACAATTTTCATTTTCATGCAGGAATGATAATGCAAATTTTACAGTTAAAAAGCAGGAATTAGTCATTGTAAGTATCGCGAATTCATTTTGTTCATTTCTGTCTCGTTTTGTTTTTGTCAACAAAAATATAGGACGTTGATACTAATAATAAATGCGTTGCTAGTAACTGACAGGGCAGCTCAGCCGATGCAATACATTGTACTCACACACAGAGTGGCAATTCTGTACGCTCTAAATTAGGCCGCGGCCAGACAAACAGCAGTGGAGCAGGGCAGAGCAGAGCAGTTTCGACCCTCTGGTAGCTGCTAGCTGACGCTAGTAAGTTAGGCTGCCAAACACACAGCAGTGGCTAGTCTTGAGTCCGCAGCAGTTGCAATTTTGGCGCCAAGAAGAGCAGTGCTTTGTGACTGTAGTTACATCAAATTTCGGTTATCAAATAGCCGTAGAACTGGCAATATTTTATTTAATTATGCTTATTTATATACAGGGTGTTGGTGGAACTCTTGGTACAAACTTCAGCTACTAGTAGAAAATAAAAATGTAAACACTTTTTCATCAGTGAAAAAATATCAAAAAACGCTTAGTGATTTAATTATTGGGCTTATAAGTTTTTAATGCTACGCTACAAGAACACAACAGCGATTTCGCAACAGACAGGAATAAGGGCAATATGGGGAATTAGAATGAACAAGTGTTCGCAGAATCGAACATGTTTTATTTACAGTTTAAAACATTAATTCACAGATTCAGGAAATTTCTGGAAATTCCTAGTCAACGTTAGCGACCCTTGGTGAGAAGCGTATGTGTATCTTTTGTCAGTTAGCACCGTGGCACTGAAGTGGTAAGATGTATCGCCTCACAAATGCACAAATGGCAGACATGCATTTCACTTATGGTGCTGCTAATGGTAATGCAAGACGTGCCGCGAGAATCTATCACGAACGTTACCCTAATCGAGAAGTCCCTGATCATCGATTATTCATTGCATTGCACCGAAGATTGACGGAAACCGGCAGTTTTAGTGTAAACAGAGTAGACGTTGGTCGCCCAATAAATTATCATCGAGAGCAAGAAGTGTTGGAACATTTCCGTAGAAACCCGCGTACGAGCACCCGTGCCGCAGCAGCATCTTTACGTATTCGTGACCATAGTACAGTGTGGCATGTATTGAACCGGAATAATTATCATCCGTATCACTTCCAGAGAGTCCAGGGTCTCCTTTCCGTTGATTATGGTCCTCGTGAGCGATTCGCGCAGTGGTTTTTAGATCGGGGGGTAGAAGATGCCAATTTTGCAGAGTGTGTGTTGTTTACGGATGAAGCAACCTTCAGCCGAGATGGAATTTTTGATTATCATAACTTTTACTCATGGCAGGAGAACAACCCTCATGTCATCCATGAACGTCATCACCAACATCGCTACACTGTCAATGTTTGGGCAGGTATCGTGCACAATCAACTCATTGGTCCATACATTCTGCCAGAGCGTCTTACTGGAGATGTGTACAAAATCTTTCTTGAAGAGGTCCTTCTTGATTTATTGGAAAATGTGCCATTAGGTATTCGTAGACGACTTTGATTTCAACACGATGGAGCTCCGGCACATTATGCTCTAAGTGTGCGACGGTATCTTGACCAACCATTTCCAAATCGATGGATTGATCGTGGTGGTGCTGTGTCCTGGCCACCGAGATCACCTGATTTGAGTCCGTTAGATTTTTTCTTATGGGGGCACTTGAAATCTTTGATTTATGCAACACCTGTGGAGTCGGAAGAAGACCTTGTCGCTCGAATTGCAGTCGCTGCTGGAGATATCGCTGACAACCCAGGAATGTTTGGCAACGTACGCAACTCGCTTCGACGAAGGTGTCGTGCGTGTATCGATGTTAAAGGTCGAAATTTTGAACACCTACTTTGATGCGTGACTTTCTATTATTTATTAAAGTACCTCATGTTATTTAACGTTTTTCATTACCCTCGTGTGTTATTATTGAACATTAGTGCATGTGTTTAACTAGCATCGCCGTGAGTTCTTGAGGCGCAGCATTAAAAACTGCTAAGCTCAATAATTAAAAAACTAAGCGTTTTTCGAAATTTTTTCACTGATGAAAAATTGTTTAAATTTCTATTTTCTACTAGTAGCCAAAGTTTGTACCAAGAGTTCCACCAACACCCTGCATATTGTTATGCTACACATCATGTTGTTAGCATTACAAGTACATCCGTACACTTTCGTATTTTACTTTTGATTTCCCAACAATATTGTTACACACAATGAATTAAATGGTTTTAATACTGTTTTACAATTGCTCCAGGAAATTCCACAAGAAATTAGTTGCATGACATGCCGGTTACAATTGCTGATAAAATATTCATGCAAACAATTCACTTACGAATGACTTGAAACCTTATAGATACTTGAATCAGAGTTATTTTGCAGAGCTTTACGTGTAGATACATTACAAAACAAGAAACTTATTCGTTCAAGCGTATAAAGGCATCATTCATGGATATAACAACCCGAATTTGGAATTAAAAAATTAATAAATAATTTCAAAGTGTATAAGTTTCAATTTAATTGTTATTTTCCCATAGAACTCGAACATCACAACCGTTTTTTGGAGAAACTAATAGTTTTTAGTTGGATGCCTCTAAAGATATTTTTACTAATGTATTTGTTGAAACGCAAACTTAAATATTTCTGTACCGGCCATGCCCAGCGCTTCGCGCTGGTCCAGAAAAAGTTGATACATAAAAAAGGTATGTTCGAAGTCAGTTTTACTGCCGTGCGTCTAACACGAAAGACTTAATATAGAAATGTTCCGCAGTGGTACGTTTTAAAGTGTAGGTACTGACAAAGAAAATGCTTGGATAGGCTTAAATTTTCAATTAATGAGCTGTAAAATACCTATATACGCATAAATAACTATATAAGCCTACTTAATACTAACTTCCATTGCGTCTGCCATAAATGACATTGTTCATTAACATAGTTATGATCGAAATATTGTGAGAAGCACCCCCGACCGCATGAATAGCTTGCATTGAGGAGATCAGAAGTTCACCATCCTCCCATACGAACACTAGGGTGCAACTGAATGCTAGCTCCCGCGCGGTGTTTAACCCGTGTTTTATCAGCCAAGGTAAAACGCCGCTGGCGCTTGATTCAGACAGCGCTGCCTTGCCCTGCTCTGTGCTACTGGTCTGGCCACCCTAATAGGAGTATCACTAAAATAAAACACCGCGCCGGGTCTGCTCTGCTCTGCCACTGCTGTTGGTCTGGCGGCGGCCAAATGTGCCTAATGTGCCTGTACTCTTTACCAGTGGTTCCTTAAAACCGTCTTTTCTTGTCTTTAGGTTATGCTCTATCAGGAATTCCTAAAATAAACATTCCGTATTACTGACACTAGAATTATACTTTTTTCAACTCTTGCCACGTAACTTCCGAGTATCTTTTCCTATTATTACTCTCTCGTTTGTGTCTTCTGACCCAGGTAACTATAAAGTTCTCAGTGCAACGATAATTTTTGTTAAATACTAGGAAATACGATTTAGCTCCCGTTCAGTTTCATTGTCTTTATTAGATTCTTCTTTTTAGGCGGCACTGTGGCCGACACCTCAAGGAGCCTTTTCGGTAGCTGCATGATGCCTGATAGCTGTTTATCAGACTTGGTTCTGCTTCAGGCTTCGGTCGCGCACCAGTGTCCATTATTCAAATTCTTATTGTTCTTTGGGACAGTTTCCAAATTTAATCGATTGTGGATGTGACCTTTAATTAATAAACTCGATGTAGCCTATTGTTTGTCTGTCTCTATCGTTATTCGATGAATGTGATATCTTTTGTTTTATTAAAAATACGTGT
The DNA here is from genome assembly GCA_030386875.1 of Morinoia aosen. Taxonomy (NCBI): domain Eukaryota; kingdom Metazoa; phylum Arthropoda; class Malacostraca; order Amphipoda; family Talitridae; genus Morinoia; species Morinoia aosen. Next base: position 69,411,032 of record CM059557.1, read on the forward strand.
AAAATCTGAATGGTTTGGAAGTGTAAAGGGTGGTAGAAGCGGAGGGAGGTTTAGAAAGGCTAGATATATAACTTTTATAACCTTCTTACTGAACAAGCGACCTAAGCCCCAACAATGATGTATTGATTAATAATGACTAGCCTTTACAGAAACCTATAGTTATCTTCTGATCGTTAAGATTTCTAGTCCTTAGGATATGATAAATTGATAATAACAAGTCTTCCACAACCTGAAGCTATGTTCTGACACCTTAAGATTTTTAGTTTTCAGGTTATGCTATCACTATTGATGATGGAAATTTTATTAGCTTATCCTAATGCTGATAACTAGAATATTAATTTATTTTTTCAACAATACAGAGTACTTATGTACTTCATATTAATCGCTTTGTTTTGTTAACTTCCGAGTCTTTAGGTCAAGTTAATACATATTAATAATATAAATTTGTCCACATTTCTTATGCTATACCTTAAATGTTTCAGAATTTTATTGTCTCTCACTATATCATTATCTTTTTTATTGCTATCTTCTGACCAGTCCCCAGTTTTTAAGTAAGCAAACGCTAAACAGCGGGTTTTATAGATATGTTTTTAAGATTTTAAAAACTGAAACAGCAACTCAGCATTATATAATTAATGACTTTTTCATAAGTAAGATTGGGAAACGTTATAAGATTACCAAAATCGATTTTAAGATACAAGAAAAAATTAAAATACAATGTATACGAGCTGCAGTGAAAATAATAACACAACACTACCAAAAACTTCACTTAGTCACACAAATGTTATAACTGAGAGCAATGCACTACCTCAGCTGCAATGGTTGTTGCATTTATGCGATAGCAGATTTAGTGTATACGCTGTCATAGGAAGAAATTGAGGAAGCTGGTCTATACTTCTCAGGGTAGGCATTATCTACTTTGCCCATTTAGGGGCACGTGGATGAAATATATGAACCTTGATTTTGGGCATTATGTTACCTATTTAAAAGTCATTTGCAAATAAAGGATATAGAAACCTTATATACAGGTTGCAACACCTGTGACCACTAAGAAATGAAATGTTCATCGTAAAAATTGTGAATAGGTGGAGTTAGAGTCGCAAAATAGTGAAAAGGTGGAGTCAGTGTTAGAGTCGTTAAATTGTGAAAAGGTGGAATCGGAGTTGGAGTCATCAAATTCAAAAAAGGTGGAGTCGGAGTCGTAAATTTATTTTTCCGACTCCGCCACCCTGAGGCAAAGAAAATGATTATCTCAAGTTTTGCTTGTGCGCATAGAAGTTGTGACTATTTTGAGCTCCTGCGCCGTGAAAAATTCAATATTTAGTGTTCAGTGATAAAAAAAATTAAGCAACGGTTTTCAAAGCGTAACTTATGAAAAAGGAGCATCAATATTTCTAGCACGTAAGCTGCATAGCCGTTTTTGAAAAAACCTATCAGTCATTTTTGTCCATGGTGATGCTTAATAACAGATTCGACTGCTGAATTTCAATTTTTATCTGTCAGTTTACTTACAAAACTTACCATTAAGCTGAACGAAAATTCAGCGCTGGCAAGTTCTAATTATTTCTCAAATAGAGCCAAAATGTGTAGCTGAAAGTTTAATTTGGAGCAAGTTACGGGATATCAAACTGTGAACCAGGGTTGTGGTGTAGGAGGAATAAATTTTGGACTCGTCTCCTACTCCACCTCTTCAGAATTTGGTAACTCCGACTTCACTCACTCACAATTTTTTACCTTGCATATTTTATTTCTCAATGTTTACAGGTGTTACAGCTTGTATATATTTTATATTCTTTATTTACGAATGACATTTAAATTAGAAACAGTATGTTAAAAATCAAGGTTTATTATTATTATTATTATTATATGTATATATAAAAAATCGAAATCACCATCAACATTTTTTTTGTGACTAAAGATAGCCAATGAAATTATAATAGCAGATCTAATTACTATGTACGACGCACCAAAAATTTGCATATATTTGTAGATAACGTAGAAATAATTTGCACTGCCTATTATTCTCAACATCTACACCTCGCAAAGTAACAACACAGGACAGGCGCCACATCATTGCTCAGCACTATGTTATATTACAGCATATAGGCAAAAGTCTTCCTGTTTTCGTCTCAGCGGGCCTGGCGTTTCTGGTACGTTTTGTATACGAATAAAGGCCGCTTTTAGCTTCTCTGTATGTAATATATATTTTTCATTTTCTTCTCCTTTTTTTTATGTATTTGACACTACTGTATTTTAATACATGCTCGTTTTCTATTCATTTCGTCATTTTGGTGCAATTTGTAGTGTTTTCTGCAAGATATTTTCTGTCACGTAAAATGCGACAACCATTGTAGTGCTGAGGCAGTGCATTGCTCTCAGCTACAGAATGTGTGTGGCTTAGTGAGGTTTTTGCTTGTGCTGTGTTATTATTTCAAATGCCGCTCGTTTACAATGTATTTTAATTTTTCATCCATACCAATATCGGTATTGATTATCTTAAAACGTTTTCACATCTCTTTAATGAAGAAGAAATTATTTATATTATGCTGAAAAGCAAATGCTATTTCAGTTGTGGAAATTATAAAAATATAATTATGAAAAACATGCATATTAGCGTACGCTTACTTTTAAACAGGGGAGTGAGCAGAAGTCAAAATTAAAACATGATAATGAAATGATGAAGTGCAATAAAACTCTGAAAGAACCAAACAACATTCAAGGTATGACACTGGAAATGTCCAGAAATTTGCATTTTTAATAGAGGTTAACTTGACCCGAAAACCGGGAAGTAAACAAAATAAAGAGATCAATATGAAATACATAAGTTCTAATTAAGTATTGTGAAAAACTCAAATGCTAATCCACTAATTACCATTATATTAGGCGACTTAAGTTTCCATTATCAATAGTGAGAACATAACCTAAAAGCCAGAAGTCTTTAGGTATAAGACAATAGCATTAGGGTTTGGCGAAGATTGCTCGGTATCAATATATCATGACATGAAGACTAGAAATCTTTATGACCACAACGTAACTTTAGGGTTTGCAAAGACGAGTCATTATCAATCAATGCGTCACAGCATAACCTAAGACTAGAAAATATCGTTATAGGGTACCACAGGTGTAGAGTATAGACACATTAAAAGCGTACAGAGTTGCCACTCCGTGAGTAAAAATGTATTGCATCAGCTGAGCTGCCCTGCAAGAAACTTGCAATGCATTCATTACTAGTTTCTACTTCCTGTATATATATATTGAAGGGGAAATAAACGAGACAGAAATAAACAGAATGGATTTGCGTCAGGAATGACTAATTCTTGATTTTCAGCTGTAAAATGTGCACCATCAGTCCTGTTTGAAAATGATATTTTGCTCTCGAATGTGTCATATGTACGTATACGAACCCATAATGACTAGATATCAATGAATGTATTAGGTAATATACGGTGTTTCATTGTTTGAATAAAAAATCAACAAAAACAATGAATAATTTTTAGCTTTGTAGAAAAGTATTTTAACTCTTTTTTTGTTTGCCTTCGGTTTTGAACTATTAAGAATAGATTTTAGCTAGAGTTAGCGTCTAAGGCCCCAAAAAATAGCAACACCGACCTCGACTCCACCACATTCGAATGAACGACTCAGACTCCACCACAACCGGAAAAACGACTCCGACTACCCTAAAACCTTCGAATCCGACTCCGCAACCCTGCTGTGAAAACCAATTTTTCGGATTGTCCCATTTGGATTGTACTTTGTGACCCACGTCAAAGCTAGGCAGAACATGTAGGTATAGAACGAGGATGGAGCAAACCTGAGGCACGAAAGAAATGAACTTTTTAAGCTAAAACAGCACTAGACATCCTTGAATTTTTTGAGTAATACATTTATCATTAACTCAGAAACACGAGTTTTAACTTTTAAAAGTAATTTATATTTTCTCAAAGCTTACTTACTGATCCGCAACTTTTTCGAAATTTCATTCCTTCCAAGTTTCCAATTGCTATAAATGAGTGATGGCTTATTTAAATGTTAGGTTATTACCATATTATTTGCCTGCACATGTGGACGATTTTCTACATAGTTAACTCACGTGCTTCTATTCTGCGTCATGTTTTTTGCCCGAACAAATATCAATTAGAAAGGATAATGAGCAGCGAGACTTCCATTTGTTGGAAAAAATTCATGTTAAAGATTATAAATTTGTGGATATTCAGTTCAAAGCATCATCCCAGTCCCTAAATTACTAACTCAAATAACCACTACTTTGATTTAAGTGTCATATTACTCTTAATATTCCCGTATGTATAGAAAAAGTATAACTTTAGAATGATCTGATAACTTTGATAAAATGTTCAACTCTAAATATTGAAAGGTAATATTATCGGGTCCACACATTATTTCAAGAAATACTGTCAACTTTTTTTCCTTGTTAAATAAGCAGAAACTTCAGAATGATTACAAATCGAGTCAGAAAAAGAATTGAGACTTGTACTTCAGAATCGCACTAGATTTGTTCAAGCATCGATTATTGGACTGCAGAATTGTTCACAGAAAAGTAGGCTTGAAAATGAGAGGTTGCAAATTTCGGTTCTTTAAAGACAGAAAATCTCCTATGGAGCTCAGTATAAGTTTGCTAAAAAAATTGTGTAAAAATGATGACAATTGCATAGTTACAGCAGACTGGCTGTTAATCCCTGCGAGGGAGGAAGCAGAGTGGGGGGGGGGGGGGGTCAGGGCAGGGTGGGAGGGTGGTAGGAGGTCATTGAGAATGTCATTATAATCTTTAAGGCATATAGCGCTGGCGAGTGAAATCGAAACAATTACAATTCATTATTTTTGAATTAAGCGTTCTACCTCAAGATCATGCATACATACATACATACATACATACATATGCCAGGCTTCTCCTCCCTATGGGAGGGTAGCCGACAGCAGGCCACAATCATCACTCCTAGCAATCATCACAGATCGTAAGCCGCTTGAAGTACCAGTTGAAAGTCAGAGAGTTAATAAGGTGTCAATTTAGTTCTTTACTCAACAGTCAAGCCATCATTGAGGATATTATGTTTCCGGTAAAAGATATTGTATAGGAAAACTGCATTAATGTAGAAGTACACGGTGGACATAAAATTTTAGCTGAAACAAAACACTTTAAAAATCGAATGAGTAGAGGAAGCTAACGTAAGCCTGCGAAGGCTATCGAGCATTTTTTTCCCAATAACTTTACGAATTGGAACTGGTCAGAGGCCATCGTAGTTGGCACCGCGTTGCCGGCGTCGTTCCGTGAAGTTCCCCATAAATTTCCGTCTAGATTCCTCTCCTTCACATCCTATAATGACCTCGGTGAAAATTCGAGCGCTTCAATTTTTCTCATTCAGTCAATCACGAGCAAGCCTTTTCTGATTCACCGCCTCCATTTGGAATGTCCTCTCTCAGGATCTCTTTTCCTCTATTTCAAATGGTTCATGTTTAAGAAAAAAATACGCTCACCTGACACTTTTTCATGTCTTGGCAGCCTGTGTTCCGTCCAATGGCTATTGTGGTACGCTTGCAGATTTACATAATGAAAATAATTGTATTTGAAATTCTATTTTGAATCAATAATCACTTATTTTGCTCACTATTTGAGTCACGTAGAGCTAGAGGGGCAAACTCGTGATTTTCAAGGTTTCCGAGTAGCTGGTGGTGTGACACAAGCGTAATTGTATTTTCTGTGTATTCGTTCCTCGGGAAAAAATTCTGCCTCCATAATTTTATATAGCTTTTTTAAAATAATATTTATAAATTCACAGTGCAATTTTCGTGCACGTAGGATTAATGTAAAATTGCAAAACTTCACCGGCCCTTATCTAGAAACTAGTTCTTGGCAAGTTTGCCTCTTCAGTTCCGAAGACATTTTTTGCATTTAGTTCGCGTACATATATATTCCTTGACTTACGACATGGGCTTTAACTGCCTGTGACGGTGGCCTGGTGGTGTCATCGAATGCGCTCCGGAGCACCGAAGACTAATTTACGACCTGCAACTTATTTTTTTGCCCTTTTGATTATTAGTAAGCTAACATATCATTCATTTGCTGCTGAAACGAGAAGTTGAAATTGGAAATAACACAAATTTAATAGGCTACGTATGCAACAGATTTATTATTTTCACTAACCGAATAGAAAGATATTCGAAATAAATGCGTTGAATTTGACAAGTGTCTGTCCTAGAATTAAATGAAGTGAAATCACTGCATCACGAACTAAAAACAGAACGAAGGTCACTTGCAGCAAAATTTAGCCAAGGCGCACAGCGGCTTCACACCGAAACACAAGAAGGCGCAGAGCGGCCTCACACTGAAACTTATCTTATTGCAGGACAATCTCAAAAAATGACTTCAAACCCGTTATAAAGTAAAGAAGTGATTACCTCTTGAGAAAATCGAATCCACTCTACCGAGCAAGTAGTAAAACTTCGCCCATTATGCCTCCCTTGGTTCCAATGCAGCAACAAACAATGGCGAGTGGCCAAACCTCTCGGCTTAAAAGAGGCTCCAGGCCAACTGTAAGCATCGGAGCCCGAAAAAAGAAATTTCCCGCACAAAGTTACTAGCTACTTAAGGGAGCGGAACTATATTTGGTAAAAATAGAATGTCATGAAGTTCTTACTAATGCAGTTAATATGAGCTAGATACCAAATAAAGGATAAATATTATGAAATATTTTTCCAAGACCCACTGAAAATTTCATCTTTACATTTTCCCTTATGATCTAATGTAATAGTCCAACAGGACGTCTTCTAATGTACATATCTACGTTTTGGAATAAAACAAAGTGTTACGACAAGCCTGCGTGATAACTTCAGACGGGAAGATCTGCGTCGTATATACATGAAAATATAGTAGTCACAATCGTTCTGGAATCATACGTCCGATCATACTTTGAATATTTAGAAATTCCCATTCATAATTCTTAGTCGTTCCGAGTAAACTTCATCACTCACAGGTTTCGTCGTCCAAATCTCCTGCTCACCATCTACACTCAACTTTTTCCGACCTCCTCGTCTCTCTTTCCAGCACTGGGACTTCAGCAATTTCCATTCTAGATATTTCTCAAATTTCTTTCCTTCTTTTACAATAACTATGAAACTGTATGTTTTAAATTGACTTCTCTCTCAGAATTCGTACGAAGGTTATTGATTCATTCTGGTATCACTTCTTGCATGTTAACATTTTGACTACGATGTGAGCCACCGGTGTTCGCTGGAGGAGTCTCCATAATGCGAACAACTGACCAGTAGTAGCCCAGTAGTCAAAAACTCAATTTTCACGAATACTCAATGAAAACTAACTAGAGATGCGATTTAGTTAAGGTTTCATGTTTTCAACATTTCTTACTTCAATTGAGTTGAATATTAAACTTCAATTTTACCTGCCGCAGTCAAAGTGTTAGAATGATTGGAAATTTTTCTTATAGATAGTCCAAACGAATTCTTCCGATCTACACTGCTGTCTGGCATTGCTCTCAGCGAGCCACTCGCGGATCCGAGATCCAGTAGGTCTGAATGTCTGTCATAACTGGACAAGTGAATACAAGCACCTCGCGCTCGTGCGGAAGGAGGATTGACGTTCTCAGCCCCTTTGTTAATCTTCGACGCTCAATTATTGAAGCCTAGAACTCCACATTGTATCTTGAGGAAGCACTTATATTACCCGGGCAAGACAATCCTATGTAGAGCAAACCTCTCCCTAGTTCTCATCATTAATTCTGCGTTATATTTGCTTAGCACAGGATATCAATGTCCAGAATGAGGATATGACCCACTCTCTCGCATGCAGTTTTTTTCAAGGCGAAAGCTAAGTTCTCTGATTTTACTAAGACCACTTCCTTTCCCTCAGTTGCATTTTGCAGGTTATAGCGTATTCCTGAACCAATAGCAAAACGGAAATTTTAGTGATGATGGGGTACAGTTTGCAAATTTTTATAATTAAATCTCAATTGCCTGGTATTAGCGTATTATTTCCCGTTGGCTGGGGAACGGAGGGGCATTTCAGTTCATAGTTAATTATGAAGCCACTGAAAGCACGATGTATCAAAACCACTTAATCGGAATTAATCTATTCTTGATCTACACGTCATTTGCTATCAGTAGTAAATATTAATTAATTATTTAGGTACATCCACGTCCATCATTGTGGCAGCAAATTAATTCGAACTGAGAGACAGGCCAGTGTTGTAAATTACATAAAAACAATTGCCGTGGAGTTCGAGAAATACGACAATAATGATGCAGATGCTAAAAATAAAAGTAATATGTTCGAGATAGAGAAACACAACACCAATTCCGATTCCAGATGCAGCTTTCGAGAATGATTAATCTTAAAAATCGAACAAAAATAAATAACATTAATTTTAATAGTGTTACACAATATGAATAACAAAATAAGGGAATAATATTTTCTAAAATATGAAAAAAAAATTATCTTGAAATAAAGTTCATACGTTCGCTGTCATCAAAAATACGATTATTTACACGTTTTATTTAGATTTTAGTGGTAGAGCCATCAGCAGATTTCGACGCAACTGCATTTTCTTTTCGTCTATGGATAGAACTTTTCTGAGGATCTGACAGCTACCCCGGTGCTGCGGCTGCGACTTTTACTATGCCATTTACAAGTTGATTTGATCCAAATGAATTTTAATTTGCTCCTCGTGAAAATAGAATTTCTCCAAGTGAAATTTGATTTGATCATACTGAAAATAGAATTGCTCCAAGTGAAATTTGATTTGCTCCTTTTCAATTTTAAATCATTACATGATAATTTTATTGGCTTTATAATGTTATTTGAAAGAATCTTAGTGAAATTTTATTCTTTGTGAAATGATTTCATTCCAATAATGAAATTTATTTTTTCTTTATGAAGGGATTTTATTCTAAAGATACAGTTTTTGCAGGGTATAATTTACAAAAAATAGAGAATATAATTTTTGTTGTATGAACCATTACTCATTATCAAACCAATAGACAAAGGAGTCGTATCTCAGACACTTAGATCAAAGAAACATCACAGAGATACCGCCACGTTGCACATTGCCGCACATCACGTCGCACTTTGTGTAGACATGCTAAGGTCATCAGCAATAAGTGTCCACCTCAACCCCAAACATCTTCATCTTTCAGAAACCAAAACCTACACGATGAAGTATAACGAAACAAGTGCGCGAGACAGATAGAGCATAATAGAAGCTTTCAATAATTAAGTGGACTGGATGAAAGTTGCAAACGCACTTGGAATAAATGTTAAGACTGCATAAAGGTGATTGAAAAATAAGGAAGTCATATCTAAGAAGAAAGGAAGAAATGATATAACAAATGTCTCGAAATATTGAGGACACTGACAACAGCCATAGAAGAAAAAGCTTCGATTACTCTCTCACAACTTCGCAGAAAAGTACAAGATCATGACGTTGATCAAAAAGATCCTATAGAATTACGTTAATGAGGAAATAATTGTCAAAACTTGTGCAAACGTTGTAATATATGCTTACATTTCATTTTGTGATGTTTAGTTATGACGTTTCAGCAGTATTATTCTTTCGATCACATTACTGTACTTCTTCATCAAAATGCACTTGTATACGAGTTTTCAGAAAAATATATATATATATAATTTTTTTAATTTAAAACGCTTTCTATCGATTTATTGTCAAATCCCGCTAAGGAATGCGACCTAAACATGTTTAATGATGATAATAATAATGGTTTATTTGATAGGGTGTCATCTACCGGATGATCGTCGGTAGGAAATAACCCTTGGGCAATGCAGCCACTGGATGATCGTCAGTTGGTTACCGGTTGAACATATGATCCCAATACCCTGCACACTATTGAAAGTCCCTTTGCTCATATGCCTTTTACTGATAGATTAATTAATTAAGGAAGTAATCAATTAATTAGTATTTCTGCAAAATTGATTAAAAGGTAATTAATTATTATTTAACATTAAATAAAATATAAATATTAACTAATAAATATTAATTAACCATGAGAGCACAGATTTGTCAATCAAGAAAGGTTCAAACCAAGGTTCAACCCTGTAGTTAGGGCAGTATATACTATTTTATATATTTTAAATGCACAAGCTGAAAAAATTACATAATTTTGGTATTATAACGATAACAAACTAAAAATTATTTGGATCGATTGCAAATTAACAAAGAGCAAATCAAATTTCACTTGGAGCAATTCTATTTTCACGAGGATCAAATCAAAATTCACTTTGAGCAATTCTAATTTTGCGAGGATCAAATCAAAATTCATTTGGAGCAAATCAACTTGTAAATGGTATAGTTACTGGATACTGGCACACAGTCAACGCAGGCGCTTTCAAGAACGCTTTCACTAGGAGTTCCACGATACTTTATCACTTGCTCTCCAATTTTTGTTGTTTCGCGTTACAAATCTTTCATTTTACCTTTCTCGAACTGATGCGTCCGATTTGACGTACAGTGGCGCCAGAAAGTAACTCCGCACTGACTTATTTTTTATTATATTTTGAATAACAGCAAATATAACTAATCATTTGAAGCAAACTTTACACCATAAAATTCTATGCCTTTTAATCTATAGATATGAATTCTGAAATTTATTTTTCTGCTACCCATGAACTGTGTAGGCGTCATTTCATATGAAATGGACAAAGCCTGCAGGACAAAAAGAAACTCCGCATGTTAGGATTTTGATGTCCGCTTTTAAGCTGCGATCACAGAGTGTAAACATTGACCTCGTTTCACTTGTTTGTTACCCTGGAAGGTCATTTGTGACAGTTGCTCCATCGGTCGTGAAGTGTAACCCAGTTAAAAATTCATGCCGTTTTTAGGTCGACAGGTAGCAGAACACAGTGAAAGATGGCCGTAGAAGGTCAGAACGTTCCTCTGTCGGCCGCTCTCGACCAAAACATGCCGTTCGACGGCTATCCGCTAGTCTCATTTAGACGGAAACAAGCCGGAAAAATCGAGCCCTTGCCCATGGCCGAATTCAAGAAGAGAATGTCGGCTTGCGTTCGACCTATTTGATTAACGGTCGCGCAACATACCTGCTGACTCATTTCTCTCAAGTGTTTATTCATAAATGTCACCGGCGTTGAGCAAATCTATTTCGCTGGCATGTTCAAGTAATTATATGGAATTAACATATATAAGTAATTTTCATACTAAGCAACTAAAATTAAAATATGTTAAATAACCCCTTAATTTTGAAATGAAATGAAATGAATAAAGTAACAATGAAATGAATAAAAAAAGCTGTACAGAAATTTTATATTTATGCTTTACTAATTATAGAACATTTCACACTGAGATAACAATTAAAAAATTCAGGCCTCTATGAATGGGATGTTTTTATTCCAGATTAGGTAGATAGTAATATATTTTAGGTGACCAAAAAAATTGGCTGTTTTTTTAAAACATATTTTTTTACCAAAAATTCTGACTAATAAAAATGAATATTAAAATATTTTCTGGTACCAAATATAACCATGCTGTTTTTTTACAAGATTAGATTATAAGTTAGTTTAAGCCTCCCTAACCACTACAAAAAAAGAGCGTATCAAAGAGAGGAAGGAGGAAGGCACCATTTAGTATGGAGATGAGAGAATGGGCAATCTATGGAGAAAGGTCATAGAAACAGTAAGATGCGAAAGAAGTTTGTGAAACAAGATCAAAGTTGAAGAAGAAACTAGTAGGTGCTGAAAAAACAGGACAGCAGTGAACCGAAAAAAGATGGTCCGTAACAAAACAAAAACCTATTCCATTTTAACAAAAAAGAAAGCCTACCTAACTTTCAGCTCGGGCCCTCACATTGTCCCCCTGGGAGCGCTAATTTCCATAGATACAATAATTGTATCCCCTGAGGGGTGTTTTTTTATTTTTTTACAAAGAATCATGATTAAAAACAATTTATTTTATGTGACCTAAAAAGCCCAATGCAGTTTTTAAAAAAAAAAACATATTTTTTACTAAAAAAATCATGACTGAAAAAACATGAATAATATATTTATGAGACCAAAAAAATGTTTTTGTACTAAAAAAATCGTGACTAAAAAACCCCATGCTGTTTTTTTAAAAATATGTTTATTTTACAAACAATGATGTATAAGAAAACCTGGATATGAATATATTTTATGTGACCAAAAAACCATGCTGTTTTATTTTATGTATTTTTCATAAAAAATCGTGTCTTAAAATCATGGATATTAACATATTTATCTTACCAAAACAATCATTGTTTTTTTAAACATGTTTTTTTATTAAAAAGTTATTATTATTCATTTTTTGGTCATGACTTTTTTGTAAAAAAAACACCCCCTCAGGGGGATACAATTATTGTATCTATCCATGGGAACTAGCACTCCCAGGGAGACAATGTGAGGGCCCAAGCTGAGAGTTGGGTGGGCCTCCTTTTTGTTGAAATAAAAGGTTTTTGTTATGTTGAGGACCACCTTTTTTCGGTTCACTGCTATCCTGTTTTTCAGCACCTACTACTGTCTTCTTCAACTTTGATCTTGTTTCATAATCTTCCTTCCTCTCTTTGGATTGCATTTGTTGCTGGGTAGGGAGGCTAAAACTAATGACTAATCTAATCTGTAAAAAAAACATGGATATTAATTTATTTTATGTGACCAAAAAACCATGCTTTTTGAAAAAAAGATTTTTTACAAAAAACATGAGTGTTATTAAATTTAATCTGACCAAAAAAACATGACATTTTAAAAACCATGTTTTTCACCAAAAGTCATTAATTTCCATGTTTTTTAGTCATGATTTTTTTTTGGTTAAGAAAACATGATTTAAAAAAAACAGCATGTTTTTTTTGGCACATAAAATATATTAATATCCACATTTTTTAAATCATGATTTTTCTGTAAAAAATATGTTTTTCAAAAAAACAGCATGGTTGTTTATGGTAAAATAAAGTATATTAATATCCGTGTTTTTTAGTCATGACATTTTTGTAACAAAAACATTCAAAAAACAGCATGGATTTTTTGGTCACATAAGATATATTAATATCCATTAGAACCGTACCAGGTCTTAGAATAAAATATCCACAAAGAATCTATTCACTCTATAAAACCTTTCGGAGACTAGCTCCATCCTCAGTAAGTCATTCAGTCAAATGTTTTTCAAAGGAACAGTGAAAATTCATTGTGCATTTCTCCAACTTTTACTGAATGACTGAGGATGGAGCTGGTCTCCGAAAGGTTTTATGGAGTGAATAGATTATTTGTAGATATTTTATTCTTAGACCTAGTACATTTTTAATAAACATGATTTCAATATTAAAAGCATTCTTTGTTTATAAGTTTCTAAAGACAATTCGATTAAAAAAAATAACTTTCCTGATATTTATATCCGTGTTTTTTAGTCATGATTTTTTTTAAATGTTTTTTTTTAAAACAATCTTTTGGTCCCATAAAATTTAATAGCCATGTTTTTTTAGTCAAGATTTTTCTGTTAAAAAACAATGTTTAAAAAAAACAGCATTGGATTTTTAAGGTCACATATATATATATATCATTATCCATGGTTTTTATTTATAACTTTGTATAAATAACATTTAAAAAAAAACAGCATGGTGTTTTAGTCACATCTCTATCAATGACCATAAGTAAAGATATGTTATAACACACCATTTCGGGAGTTGGAGGTCATTCACATGTATTGTAAAATAAATGAAATATCAAAGCATGAAGCTGCAGAAAATGAAAAATTTCATAAAACCATGGAAAACCATAAATTAAGAAGTATGCTGTTTTATTTTGTAATTTGACATGAAAACAAATAATGTAATGTGGTTCTTTTTCTTGCTGAGTTATTTTCAGACAAAATATTAAAAAAAAACCAAAATATCCACGTTTTTTTTGGCCACGGTTTTTTTTGTAAAAAAACGTGTTTTTTTTTAAAAAAACGTGTTTTTTCTAAAAAAAAACGGCATGGTTTTTTTTAGTCACATCTCTATCTGTAAGTGAAAGCTTTGTAGTAAAAATAGTTAAACACAGTGGGGACATACAATTATTATACTTTTACAACTAAAACCTATATAGTTTGACCAAATTTCCAATTCGTAAAGTATGTGACAGGCTAACAAAAATCAAAGCAATTAAATATCGTTGAAGGTGCATGCTAAAGTTTTTATGAATTTAACATAGAAATAACTGAAATTCTATTTTAAATAGGCTCGTAGATCGTAAAATATTACAAAGCTAATTATTTTATTTCAATTTAGCATGTAAATCACCGTTCATTACGAATCTTGCCTTTTTCGTCTATTTTAAGATGTTTGAAAAATCACGAACAATCTTATAGTTGGTTGCGTGTTTGCGCATCTTTCCGGTTTCCGATCCTATCGATTTTTAATGTTTTCTTTTCGTCAAAGTATGTAATTTGGTGTGAAAAATATGAAAATGATAACCATATTGTGGAGAAACTATTGTTTCGGTCCACTTTTGAAAACAGTTGCTATTACAGCTAGTCTACATTACGTTGCAATACGGTTAGAAACACTTATCTATTATTGCATGGATTTCATTTCGTTATTTTTTTGCAACAATATAGTTAACATAGCAAGAGCAGTTCTATTATTCCTAATCAAAAACTTTATTGTCAATATTGTTATATTATTAGATATATTAGTTAATAATTTTATTACATTACTCATGTTGGGCTTATAATGATTTTATTTTAATGTATTTGTAAAAGCATCTGTATCGGATGTAGTATCGATCAAAGTATCGGTATTTCCAAGTATCGGAGTATCGGTATCTGCAAAAAATGGGTATCGGTATCAGTGTGGGCCAAAAAAATGGTATCGGTACGTCACTAATCATAGGCAGACGTCACGTGTTCCTGCGTGTGCTTGTGAACACGCGAACGGACACTCAAGCACCTTTTTTCTATGTAAATGAAATAGGTTGTGACAATAATTATTTCTATTCAATTATTTCTTGTGTGAGATTAAATCAAACTTTTATTATTGTATCTAATAAACAAATTTATGCAGTTAGTGTGTGATATTAAGATTTTCTTCTGAAAATTTGCATTGCCGGTCTCCTGAAGGTAGTATAGAAGTTAGAGAGTATCGGCTAAGATCCTTTTTTTTTGGACGCCGGTACCGATACTCGAGAAAAAGGCTGATACTGCCAATTCCGAAACCGATACTATCGGTAGATACCTATTTTTCAGCATGAATATCCAAGTACGTCTTCCGATTTAATAAGAGTTAATAATAAAACATTCGTTTCTTTAATTAGTGTGTAATGATTTTATGTAGTGATGTACCGATATAATTTTTTTGGCCGATACCGATACCCACTTTTTGATCGATACTCCGATACTTGGAAATACCGATATTTTGACCGATACTACAACTGATACCGATACTTTTACAATTATAGTAAAATAAAACCATTATAAGGCCTACATAGGTGTTACAATAAATTATTAACTAATATATCTTATAATATAACAATGTTGACAATAAATTTTTCGATTAGGAATAAGATTAAGAAAAACAAAAAAACACTATATTTCCAATAGAGATGGTGCAAAAGTACCATCATCGGTTTTTAAAATATCTTAAAGCTAATACACTTAGATGGTAATAATAGAACTGCTCGTGCTATGTTTAACTATATTGTTGCAAAAAACATCAAAATCAAGTCCATTCAATAGATAAGTGTTTCTGATCGTATTGCAACGTAATGTAGACTAGTTTTAATAGCAACTATTTCCAAAAGTGGACCAAAACAATAATTTCTCCACAAAATGGTCATCATTTTTGTGTATTTCACACCAAAATACATACTTTGGCGAAAAGAAAACATCAATATTCGATAGACCCCGAAACCAAAAAGATCCAAACAAGCGCAACCGGAATAAGAATAAGATGAATAAGATTGTTCGTGAATTTTTCAAAAACCGTACATTAAAGAAAAATGCAATATTCCTAGTCTGCGGTGGTTCATTTGCTAAATTAGAATAAAATTATAAGCTCTGTGGTAATTGACGATTTACAAGATAAATTAAAATAGAATTTTCAGCTTTTTCTGTATTAAAATTTTAAAAACTTTAAAATGCACCTTTAAATTTATTTACATAATTGGTTTGAGTTGTGTTAGCCTGTTAAGTTGTAGGAGTATAATAATTTTATGTCGCTTCTGTTTTCAACTATTCATGCTACATATCTTTCACGTACTGACAGTTTGTGCCTCATCGGGCAGTCAAAGTATTAAATTCAGTTAGCGGACTTGATTAACCCGCGCACGGTCGCGCATCCCTCAGAAAAGTAGTCAATTTACCCGCGTTACTCTGCCGTTCCCTGTTCACTTACCGTAATAGGCAGAGATGTAAAAATATGAAGTAATGAGTAAAAAATGTTGCTTTACACTTTGATGTTGTCAGATTTTTGATAACTTGAACCGTTTCTTTGTAATATGGAGTCAAACTCCGTAGATTTTTGCACAACATTGCTTCAAAGAGATCAATGGCCATTTTTGTGTTTTGGGAACAATGTAATGTTTTTCACTGCTATTTTCTGCAGAAAATCCTTCCAAACCTGCTGATGTTTTTATTTTTCCTCTACAACAATTAGAAAAAAAGTTATGACCATTTATGTCTACTAGGTGTTATCCATTCTTCGTTTTAGTTCCTACATAAATGCATGTTTGCATGTCTGGTTATATTACTGTAAGTATAGTGTTTCGAAACTTGTAATTTTCACACAATATGAATAAAATACTGCTCTACACGCTACTGACTTCAGATTTGTCTTATTTGCCATTTTTACGAAATAAGGCGAAATAAGGCCCTGAGTAGTTTCGCTGGTAACTGAGGCTGCCACTGACTGTTCGCACGCACACCCTCTCACGGTCGCCTCATTTACCACACTGACTGTGCTTACCCCTCCCAACTTCCAAGTGGTTGGAGCTCTGCCTTAACCCCCACAATGTGGGGGTTTCTGGCTCCAGCTGTGTAGCACTCGCTGAGACGATCATTTTGGTGTATAACAACTTGGGGTTATGCCTTACGTCTGGCAACCAGTGAGCCTGGTAAATGAGGCGACCAGTTACAGTGCGCGGGTTAAACACTGTAATTCAACAGTTAGCTAACTAATTTAATAGGTATGAATAGACTCTTTATTTGATCATACTTTTACTTTCATGATTTATGACTTTCATTTTTATGATAAAATACGTATTATTGGAAAGTAATGGCCGGATTTTACCAATACCAGTAAAAATGACCGATAGCGATACATCGCTACATCAATAATTTTACGACAGGATTTTATAAATACTCGTATTTTTTAACGTTTCTAACTGAATTTCAGATAAAAAAAGAAAGCAATTTACATTTTGTGCAACGACAAAAAAAGACGGTTGGCTGCTCTGGCTAAAGCTTCATAAGAAAATGACGCTGAAACGCGCAATGAGTCGCTTACTTCTAAAATTTCGCATGTAATTGAGTTCGGACCCGTGACTTCTGGCGAAGATGGCGATTCTTCTGAAGAAACAAGAGATGGAGAGATGTAGAATGCTGGTCTGCAGAGGCACAACTTCCAGAGCATAAACGAAAGCATAGGCTCAACTATTAGCTTCACCACCTCGGTTAATTGATATTTATGACGATTCATCGTTGTGGTGGGGCTGGTTGTGCAGGCTACTATATACTTCTCAATCCTCAATGTGAGCAATGTAAAAACAACAAAATGTGGAAACCTAACCTGAATTTTCCCTCGTCAGTCTTCTGCAACCTCTGAATTGAAGGACGTTTTTGAAGGTAATCAACTATGTGTTCAGATACATATTTGTGTGTGTGTATGTGGTAGGAGGGGGGGGGGGGGGGGTGGGGGGGTTATGGGTGAGTGGGTAGGTGTGTGTGTGGGTGGGGGGGAGAAGGGGTGTGTGTGGGGGTGGGGGGTGTATATGAATAGCCAGTGTAATTAAGTTCGGGCAAGGTCGATTTGCTGCCGCGGGAGGCCAGTACAAGTTCGCGTAAGGTCGGCAGCGAGCCGATATATAGAATGGAAAAGCCGCGGAAGGTCGAATTCGGGCCGCGGAAAGTCGATATGTAGTCGATAAAGGTGGGAATTTCCGAACAGCTGCAAAGGGAATTCAATGGTTTTGTAGCCGTTTTTTCCTGCCATAAAAAGAGGACATGGCGACTAAAAAACGGCTGCTTTTCCGAATAAAACACGGCTAGAAGTCTTGCCTTCCGCGGCACAGAAACGACTTGAAAACGTCTTAATTTTTTAACTGGGAAACACGTCGCGGTGTTGTTATACGATCCAACTGTATTGCCCAAAAGTGCGTTTGCGCAGTGTGTTATTTGTGAGTGATCTGTTATAAAAACCGGTCAAGTTAAGCACCAGTGCTTTCGTACCTGGAACAGAAGCCAGGGATATTATGGGCCCTGGCCCAGGTGGTGACCGCAAAGGCGGTACTAGTGCAAGAGTACAAGAGAAACCAAAAAACAGAACGAAACCTTACCTCGCAAAAGATACAACGAAAACTGAGAGTCATTCTCGCAAGCGACAATCTACTTCTCCTCCTCCAACATCAGTGTCTTCAAAAAAAAAAACTGTTACTGAAGATAGTGACCGCTCAGTTATGAGTGGTATACTATCCGACTAGTGCGAAAGCCTCACTTCGGGGCAACCTAACCCAGCCCCGGTATCAGTCAAGATTACCGCCCAAAACCCCAAAAGTGCTCGACTGAACCTAAACGCCGAAGAAAATTCAGATAAAATTCCAAACTCAACTCGAAATGTGTTAATAACAAGCATTGATCCCAAAATTTGCCTTGCCAAGATAAATCCTTTTCATCTAGCTAAATCCATCGATAAACTATGTGGCCCAGTATAAAAAGTGACTCATCAAAAAACGGGAGCGCTACTTATTACAATCGAAACCCTAACCCAAGTCCACACGCTCCTAGAAGCCACCACCATCACGATAAACGGCTCTACAACTCCAATCTCCACCACTATAGCTTGGTCAACGCACTTCTCATACGGTAAACTCTTTGCCCCAGAACTGCAACAAGAATCCCTTTCATTCCTCCTGACTATACTTAAAGAAAACAAAGTTGTCGGAATCCGAAAGCTCTTCGCAGATCCCAAGAGGGCCGCAGTTCCCCTGTACGTACTAACGTTCCTAAGCCCAACTCCTCCGGACAAACTCCGAATAGGATAAGTAGAATACGCAATCGACAAGTACTACCCCAGCCCCCTCCGCTGTGGACAATGCTGCCGTTATGGGCACTCCAAAGCGAGATGCTCACAAAAGGATCCAAGCTGCAGCCATTGCAGTCAACGAGGTCATACCTATGAAGAATGCCCATCATCAAATGACCGCGAACTGCAAAGGCAAAGGTATGCGCGAACTGCCAAGGCAACCACTCAGCCATCTCTCGATCATGTCCATCATATGAAACTGAAAGCAGAGCATGCAAACTCAATACCAGGGTGCGTACAGGCATGGAGAAGCATGGAAAGTAGTTGAATTTCGAAAATAAAATTCAAGGCCTCGAAAGTAGTGGAATTTTGAAAGTGGTCATTGAAAGTCATGAAATTTTAGGATTTTCGCGAAAAGAAAATTTTACTGTTGAAAATTTTCGTTCCGTTTGGTCCGCGTTGAGCGAGGCGTTGTCAGTAACCTTCGAGTGTTACTTGGGCTCTGATTGGTTGATACAGCTACGTCTTTAGTGTCCGCGATTTTGATTGGTTCTCAGGCGTCACGTGAAA
Source organism: Morinoia aosen (assembly GCA_030386875.1). Classification (NCBI taxonomy): domain Eukaryota; kingdom Metazoa; phylum Arthropoda; class Malacostraca; order Amphipoda; family Talitridae; genus Morinoia; species Morinoia aosen. The sequence continues at coordinate 69,430,817 of CM059557.1, forward strand.
CCAAACGCGCTCAGTGTGACTGAAGACACGCGCTCGCTCGGACCATTGTTGACCTGTCGCCACTGTTGAACATTTTCGAGCTGAGTTTTTATCATCGGTCTTGACCATCCCGTGTGTGTGTGACTAGAGTTACGGTGCCGAGACTGAGCTGAGGAATTATCGTCATGCCAGGCAGTTGTTCTTTCAACAACTTGTGGTTGCGAGACAAAGACTTTCAACAATGGATAGCACCGCATCCCAAACTGAAAACAATGGCGGTTTGCACCGCGTGCGAGTCGGAGTTCGACATCGCCAACAATGGAATAGCGGCGGTGAGGAGTCATGCAAAAGGAACAAAGCATGCCAAGAACGTGAAAGCTCAGACGACGAGACTTGCCAACCCGAAGATCGGGGATTTTTTCGTGACTTCCCAACCATCGACCGATCCTCCGACGCCTGCTGAGGGCAGTTCGGAGGCTCAGACTGAGAGCAGTGAGACCGTGCCAGCAGTACCAGAGTCTGCTAGTACCTCTACTTCATCGCCATCAGTCAAAATCAGTCAAATCAGTCAAAGATCAGATGGCTGCAAAGAAAGTGAATGAGAGGCTTGCTTTCTCCTTCAGGGATGATGTGAAGAATTTCCTTGTTGCTGTCATCAAGAAGATTGTTGAGAAGTCACCTTTGAAGTTCGGGTTGGCCCGAAACATGGGCTGGCTGGTGCCAAGTGTCTTTGTGGATCGCACAAAGAGAGAGAAGACCAAGTCCATGCTGAAAAACTGTCTGCAGCTGCTCAGCGATGCTAAGAGGCTACCACAGGGTGACATCGATGAGGTGATGAGCCAGTTTTCAGAGTTTTTTGATGAGGCACAGAGGAAAATCAGCACTTTCAACAGTTTTCAGCAAGACACTGATTGGCTAGATGTCTTCTGGAGCAGCCAGCTGGCCACATCCTCCCTCAAGAAACTGTGGCTGGTTGTGAAGATGCTACTGGTCCTGTCACATGGCCAGGCTTCAGTGGAAAGGGGCTTTTCTGTGAGCAAGCAGCTCATGGAAGTCAACATGGGTGAGAACACCATCGTGGCGCAGAGAGTGGTCATGGACCACATCAAACATGTAGGAGGTATCTCCAAGGTTGACATTTCCAAGAAACTCCTCTTTTCAGCTTCACAGGGCAGACAGCGCTATCAACACTACCTGGATCAAAAGAAGGAAGAGGCAGAGAAGCAGAAGAAGGGAGAGAAGAGGAAGAGAGAACTGGATGAAGTGGAGAACCTGAAGACAAAACGGAAGAGGATGGAGGAGAGTCTGCAAGCGCTGGTGGAGGATGCTGACAGCTTTGCACGGAAGGCAGAGGACAAGAATGATTTGCGCCTACTGGCAAAGTCAAATGCATTGAGGAAATCAGCCAAAGACAAGCAAGAACAACTCAAGGGGCTGAATGCGGAAATTAATGACAAACTTAATGCACTGGCAAATGCATAGCAGATGCTATTGAACTGTCCAGCTTGACTGTTTGGTGTTGTGATGATCATTTACACATTTATGAAAACAAGACCTGCAAGTAATGATGAATGTTCTGTGAAGTTTATGACTGAAATACATTTATTGTGCTGCAATTTAACTTTGTGTAACATTATTTTGGGCAGAGAGAGGTAGTGAAAATGTGATTTGGTTGGCATAAAAAGTCATGAAAAAGTAGTGGAATTTTGAACCTCAGAGCCTGTACGCACCCTGCAATACTGATGAAGGCCTAAGCTTTGCAGATGCCAGAGCGAAGGCCAGAGACGAAGGAAACGCAAATATCACAAGCACAATTCGTTCAAAAAATGCTTTAAATCAACCAACCTCCCCTCCAGATATAACTTCCACCCAAACATTTCCCACACTCACTCAGCTCATGCAATGTAATGATGATCTTCCCCCTACCCCTGGAAACTGCTTCAACACCACAGCGGCCCCCTCGTACAACAGTGGAGAATCGACCAACTCTCCTTGGATAACTCAAGAGCAACAAAGCCGCCCAAACACCCGCTCTCTTCGCACTTCCGAGGTAAACCTCACTTGAGCCAGCCTCTACTTTTACCTAACCCCCATGCCACTAATCTCTCAGCCCATGCCCAGTCACTTGTTTCTCAATCCAACGCAAACACTCAGTATCCCTCATCCCAGCTTCACTCATCCCAACCCCATCCAAACCAAATTCACTCATCCCCACCTGACTCATCTAAGCCTTTCTCATCCCATTCTCACCCTCCCCAATCGCACTCATCCCAGCCCCAATCATCCCAACCACGCTTATCTCAGCCACTCTCATCCCGGCTTCACCCATCCCAGCTTCACCCATCCCAGCTTCACACGTCTCAGCCTCACTCGTCTCAGCCTCACTCATCTCAGCCTCACTCGTCTCAGCCTCACTCGTCTCAGCCTCACTCGTCTCAGTCTCACTCGTCTCAGTCTCACTCGTCTCAGTCTCACTCGTCTCAGCCTCACTCGTCTCAGCCTCACTCGTCTCAGCCTCACTCGTCTCAGCCTCACTCGCCACAGCCTCACTCGCCCTCACTCAACACGCACCACTCTCAGTCTCATCAAAGCTACATGCCTCCAATTAACCAACTCATCATCCAACTTCTGCCAATAATCATACGTCTCTTCCTCTCCACACAAATTAGCGAAAAAGTAGAATGCTCACGCAGATAGGTCAACTCCTGAAAGCGGACTCAATCGTAAGCGAATCCATAGCTCAACTAGGCCATTCATCTCTATTTCAAAGATGCTAAACCTAACCCTTATGCAATGGAACGTCAGGTCATTCTTTACAAGAGCGCCACATCTCGAAAAACTAACCTCAGAACAGTATCCAGACATTATATGCCTTCAAGAAACCCACCTCGCTCCTGGCGTCCGCTTCTCTCTTAAATGGTTACACTCAGCCCGCTGCTCGTTGTGAGCGGGTGTGCGGGGGAGGCGGTGGTGTGATGGTGCTCGTCAAAAACAAGCAACCGCACATTATCCTCACCATAACCACATCCCTGGAGGCATGTGCCGCACGAGTTTTTCTTCCTAACTTCACTATCACTGTCTGTTCACTCTACCTCCCTCCCTCACTTCCTCTCACTGTTCTGCAAGCTGAACTTCCCCTACTCCTGCAACTATTGCCACGCCCATTTCTTATATGTGTTGACGCAAACGCCCATCATCCATCATGGGGATCCCCACAGGCTGACTCCAGAGGGGACTTCATCAATCAATGGCTAACCGACAACAACCTATGTCTCTTGAACAACAGCGAACCAACATATCTAAGCTCGTCTGGTATATATACCCACATTGACCTGTCTATTGCCACACTGGGCAGCGTACCGATCGAATCTCACTCTCCCCCCCCCCCCCCCCCCCCCCCCCCCGAATTTCTCTCACCAACACAGGCTTGCGGTGCTATTACGACAGCCATAATGAAGTCTGCCCTGGAACATGTCCCGACAACCACCAGAACCAAACACTCTTCAGCCAATTGGTAGACTCCGGAATGCGCTGCTGCACGCCGAGCCAAAAACAGAGCACTGACAAGATACAAAAACCACTTAGGAAACATGCCACTCTGGATCGCATTCAAACGCGCCAGAGCTGTCTTCCGATCCACAGTCCTCGAGGCACGTAAAATTAGCTGGAGCACTTTTTTGTCCACAATGAACAAGAGCGCAAACAGCACCAATGTATGGCGGAAGATTCGTGCCTTGTCCAACAAAGCTCCGGTGAAATCAATCGTACTGCAAATAAATAACTCAACCACAGCTGACCCAAACGCAGTCTCAAAAGAGCTAGCTACTCACTTCGCCAGGCAAAGCAACGGCAGAACTCAAAATGCAGCATTCGAAGCACACCAGAACACAGTTGCAGCCTCGCTCCCACTTTCACGCGCAGACCTATTCCCTGGTACAACTCAGGCTTTGAAACGCACGAACTAAAACGTGCAATTTCCACCTCCACATCCTAGGCTCCCGGCGCAGACAGAATCCCTTTCTCGTTTCTACAACACCTCAGCGACCACCAAACACAGGGTCTGCTCAACTTCTACAACTACCTCTACGATACCGGTTTCCCTCACCAATGGAGAGAGTCAATAATCATTCCGATTCTCAAACCTGGCAAAGTAGCAACCTTGGCCACATCTTACCGGCCAATCGCCCTCACAAACTGCCTGTGCAAGGTGATGGAAAAAATGGTCAACTGGCGGCTGCAAACACTCCTAGAACGAACATCTTTCTACGACCCGTGTTAGAGTGGCTTCAGACTTCAGAGCCGGGCACAGCACTGCAGATGCACTAGTAAGGCTCGAGACTTCAATTCGCGAGTCCTTCTTCCGTGGGAACTTTTGTGTGGCGGTCTTCCTCGATATATCCAAAGCCTTTGACTCTGTGTGGCATCATGGCATCCTTCTGAAGCCTCATACAACGGGCATCGATGGCAACATAGCTTGTTTTATAGCCGACTTCCTGAAACTGAGAACTTTGAGAGTCCGCATAGGAGATGGGCTACCCTCGTCCCATCCGCTGTACGCTGGTGTCCCGCAGGGATCTGTGATAAGCCCAACACTTTTTCTAAAGCTCATCAATGACCTCTTCTCAAATATTCCCCGAGGCATGGAGCACTCGCTGTTTGCAGATGATGGCGCTATGTGGGTGACCAGTCATTCTCTACCAAACGCAGTTGCCCAAATGCAGCAGGCTCTGCACAAGATCGAAGAGTGGAGCAACAAGTGGGGACTTTCTATATCCCCTACCAAAACGACAGCCATCGTCTCCACTCTGAACCGTCCTAACTCTATACCCCTACTTTTGCTGAATAATACTCCTCTCTCGTATGTGAAAACAGTAAAATTTCTCGGAATGACCCTCGACTCCCACCTCACATGGGGCGTGCACATTTCTAGTCTTGTCTCTCGAACCCAAAGCGACCTCCGCCTTCTCTCCATCATTGCAGCCCGGAGGTGGGGCGCTGATTTTTTGACTCTCCGCCAACTTTACAACACACTGATCCGCTCCAAACTTGATTATGGCTCTTTTCTTTTCTCCACTGCTGCGCCATCACACTTGGCACGCCTCGATCGAGTGCAATACGCCGCGGCTAGGGTGATGTTGGGGGCTCTGCACTGTACTCCGACAATAAAAATCGAAGCTGAGGCAGATCTAAAGCATGCCGCACACTGTCTCAGAACCGACGCGTCAGATCAGAAACGAAATGTCTGAAAGAAATCGAAAACGAACATTTGTACCTGGCAACGCTCACTGCCTCAGATCAGAACCGAAGCGAAGCTTCAGATCGGAACCGAACTGCCTCAGAATTCTTTGAAAGATATTTTTTCCGAAGGTTCTGAAGCGTCTGACGGGCTGCGCATGCGCAGAACGGCTACAGCGGGTGTGAATTCAGTGTTTCCACGAGCAGGGTAATTACCCCAGTTTAGGGTAATCAGGGGTACCCTAGGGTAATGTTTAGGGTAATGAAAAATATGGGCAAATCTAGGGTAATCAGAGCTCCTTGAAGGAAGTGACCGCCTAATCTACGAAAAACAAAAAATTGAAAGCCAAAATGCAAGCACCTTACTGGTTACCACTTGAACGAAATGTAATGAAACGGGTCAGAATTTAGTGTTCACAAAACTGCACTGCTGCTGTGGTTAGTGTCGCACATTTGAATGTCATCAGGTATCGCTCACGAAAGACGGCGTCAAGATACGAAGCCATAATATCTCTTGTCCACTCCGTTTTGACAAATGATTCTGAGTTGCATTTTACTAATAAAAACTCGACCGGTGTCAGCAACAGCCAGTCGACGAAAGTCACTGTCTTATTCTGATTGCGCTAGTGGTTATAAGCTTCAAACGAATATTGACAGGTATGTTTGTTGTATTGTTAAATTCCACAGCTAATATATTCCATCGTAGAAATAATTAATAGTTTCATTCTTGTGATAGTCATTGAATTAACAGCAGAGTTGCCCCACAGCGCCGGTATTTTGCCAGCCAATTAGATGGAAGGCATCCTATTTCTTAGCCATGTTGCACGCCAACGAAGCATGTTATTGTAGCGATGCAAACAAAAAAAATTAGACAGGGTTCTTTGACACTTCGAGTTACAAAAGGTGCCAAAGGTGAAAGGAAGAAGCTATAAAATTAGTTACAAAAAATCATATAAAAAAAGAGTACAGTTATCGAATTAAAACTTGCAATATATGTTTGTATTCTCACTGTCTTTCTTGGTCGCAGTAGCACGGACGTGGAATTTGATATAGCTGCGATCATGCCTAGAATTCCTTCAACCAAAATTGAAGCACTAGGGGTTCTACAACTGAGAGTTGAGGAAAATTTATGCATATTAATAAAGGCAAGGTAGTTTTTTCCAAAACCTCTGAATTTCCTCACCCGCCCTTCAGGAAATGAAGAAATTTGATAACTTTACAAACAACTTTATGAGTTGATAAGTGAATGTGATTGCAACGAAGTCTCTGAGAAGCATATGTGGTGTAAATCGCAGAGAGTGGATCAAAGTGTTAAGTTAGATTGAGCATGTGGAAAGAATGGCTGAAGTGCGTGAATGGATGGAAAATTAAATAAAAAATAAATAATTGTAATAGGGATAAGTACACATATTATTGCATTTCTTGCAGCATAGCAGATGAGCGTCACACATGCTCTCAGAGACACAAACAACGATCCACGGTGGCAAAGAAAACCCCATCAATTGCCAGCTACGTGCTATCCAATGATCCTCTCGAAAATCGTGCTCTTAAAGTGGAACTGCAAGTTTGTGCATTTTTAGCTAAGCACCACCTATCTCATTGTGTGAGCCTCTTTTAGTTTGATGAAAACAATGTTCCCAGATCAGGAATCGCAGAAAAAAAGGGCGCCTTGGAAAACAGCGGGCATCAAATTAATTCGACAGGTCTTTGGCAAAAATCTTGTACGTGATATCGTCTGGATATCAAACCAGCATTCTAACGTCGTTCGACTGGATTTCCCTCCTGACGCTCATGCAGTATGTAACGCAGGACCTATTCATACTGACAGAGCTCTGGAAACCAGTCCATTTACCTTTTAGTTAATAAATAGGTCATAGGTCAGGATTAGCTGTTTTAGGGTAATCTGGGGTAATCACCACCCTTCACCTAGGGTAATTAGAGTCGCCTCACGTGGAAACCCTGGGTGTGATTGAGGGGGTTGCTGAGGAGGTGGGAGGTTAGTGTGTCACTCGCCATTGGATTAGGGGGTCGGCGTGCAAGCCAACCACCTAATTTGGCAAGCTGAAAGAATTTTCAATGGATGTGAACCGATATTAATTGATTCATAAAGTTAATTGCAATGGCATGATCTAAGATAATTTTGCACACCAATTATGTTTCTGCAATCAAAAATTCAACATTCCTTGGTACACATTCACCAGAAGCATAGGACATAGCAAGTTGGAATGAGTGGCATACACATCTTATCAATATTAAATATAAATTTTGTTCTTTGAACTTGGCATAAACTCCATTATTGATGCCGACAACGACACTTTTATTGTCAGTCTCTATTGCACTGCAATTATCAATGCCCAGATTCCTACTTATCAACAATTCTTTTAAGGCTGTCACAACGCTATCTGTATCACAATTAATAATTTTGCAATTACTAAGTAAGCTGATTCCATTTTATTAGATGCATGACTCTAATATATAACTGAAACCCCAAGTAGTTTCATGATTGAAATATTACTTTCATTCAATAATAAACTGAACTCATTGTTGCCAATATCATTGGTCAGTCTTTCGTCGAAATGTCACAATACATTTTTGATAATGTATGTGCATTTTATTCCATGGTCTTTGACATAATCACTAGTTTTGCAATTGGAGATTGTGTGCTTTATAGCTTATGAACCGTATGATCACTATAAGAAATTAAACTATGGCAGCACAAAAACGTTGAAATCGCCGTCTTGGTGTGGTTCATGATCTGAACAAAGCATGATCAGAATGTGGATGGTTCACTATTCAGACAATTTGGTTGAGCATATTAACAAATATAATTAGAATGACGTATTAACCATTATAGTGAATTCCTAATACGAACTTACAGAAATATATTTTCTACATAGCTTAATTTTAATTCTCGCTAGAAAATATCTAGCACGCTGAAAAAAATCTATATTTTGTAGCTAATATCTAAATTCCAAATTTTACATCTAGGCGTAAGCAAAAACATATAGATCGAGCTATAAAATATATAGAGTGGCAGCCCTGACACTCGGTTCCGTTCTGATGGCTTCTGCGCCAGTGTGCGAGCTGAACGTCGTTTCTGTTCTGTTCTGAGGCTTCGGAAGCTTCGGCGGCGGTTCCGTTCTGAAGCAGTGTGCGACAAGCTTTTTTTAACTCCTCTCCATGTACGACGGCGGCAATTACTCTCTGGATACTGCTCGCGTATTCTTTCCATCCCCAGGCACCCAACTCGCCTACTCCTTCTAAACTATTACCCGTTCCTGTTTTATAACGTCATTCCACGCCCACTACCGTTCCCTGGCAGAGCCCTAAAATAACTCAAGTCACTAAGCATGGAATTTTCTGACATACAGGTCATACCCATGTCTTGCAGATATATCCGCCCAACTATCCCAGTGCATAAATCATTAGCGTTCCAAAATAAGAACTCTCTATCCAATGAACAGTGGAACCAGGCATTCAGCGATCTGACAGAGCGCAACTACCCAAACCGCATCCTTATCTTCACTGATGGCTCCGTACAAAACAACTCTGCAGGCTGCGGTATCTACTCTGAAACATTCAACCTCAAAGCGAAACTTCCCGATCACTCCTCTATCTTTACCGCCGAACTTTATGCCATCTACTCTGCAATTAAGTTTATCTCCAAGTCAGAAAAAAGATACGTTATTTTTTCCGACTCTCTCAGTTCAATCTACGCTCTCCTATCCCATTCGCCACCAAATCACTACCTTATCCCATGGATTCTCGAAGAGATGGCCTCGATGCAACCAGACCAGGTCTACATTGAGTGGATTCCTGGTCACGTGGGTATCCGGGGCAATGAGCTCGCCGATCAACTAGCAAGGGATTCCTTGACTCTGCCTATAGTCGCCAAGTTGCCTCCCAGTGGAACAGAGATTCGCAATAAACTTAAAACACACTACCGCCAGGTGTGGAAGGTGGATTGGCGCGGATTTTTTCAGACTGTTACCTGCATGAACCACTCCCTAAATAATCCAGTTCCATCCTGCCTGCCCAGACATTTACAAGCCTCATGTACTCGACTGAAGGGGTGTTTACACTAGGGGACATTTCGGCCGTGAGGCGCGACTCGTGTAGACGAGGCTCACCACAGAGGCTCATATTTGTGTGTTTGAGTTCGAAGTTCCCTATTCGCTCTGATCGAGTTCGTGAGGCGCGACGCACGTGAGCCTCACAGCTCAGTCCCCGGTCAGTGTGTAGTTCCGACGAATTCTTTAGTAGTATTAGATTTATTCATAAATTGTCAGCCATCTCTTGGAATATAAAATATCCAAGAGATGATATTTTTCATTTTTATTCAACTATCCCTTGACAGAGTTAGACTATTAGCACGCTACGTATGGTTTGTCTATTAGTACGCTTCGTATAGTCTGTTTATTAGTACGCATCGTATGGTTTATCTATTTGTACAACTCGGATAGTTTGTCGATAAGTACTCCTCGTATGGAACGTTTGTCTTAGGACGTCCTTTATTAAGAAATTTTTAAAAGCCAATATGTTGGCATGTATCTCATATGGCAAAGTCATTGGAAATAAACGGTTTTTTCTTTTTTTCTTTCTTATGGCTGACATAACGTCGCCAGGAGAAACTGCGTTGTTTTTAATTGAAATCTACTAAGCCCATCGATGCATTTGGCAGACCAAAAGCTGCGAATATAAGGAGGCTGCTTTTCATTATATTTGAATGAAAATAAACGAATATAGTATCATTTCACTCATGCAAATAAAAAAGAGATTACGTAGCTTATGATGCAGCAGCAACATTCAGACAACCTCGCCGACTGCACGCATCTTTCATAGCAGCTGGCGAGACACTGACTGATTTTGAGCACCGCGCGCTCCGTGGCACGCTCCATCTTGTCTAAACGCACATGGCTCTTGTGAAGCTCCACACGAGGCGTCTACACGTGAGCCTGCACCAAAATGGATACCAGTGTAAACAGGGCTTTAGGCTGAACACTTGCCTCATCACTCATGGTCATTTCTTTACCAAATCCTCTCCTCGCTCGTGCCTTATCTGCCACGAGAATATCACTCTGAAGCACATATTCATCGAATGCCCTGCATACGATCATCACCGCGGTCACAACGTCAAGCATGCCTTGAGAATAATCTGCCCTTCTCATTGACCTCAGTGCTGACCAAGCCAATTTCACCAAAGCTGGTGGTCGACTATTTGAAGAAGACTAGTCTTCTTGGCTCTATATGAAGCAGTCCGCAAAGTGGCATCAAGCGCATTGTGGGCGCCAATACCAGCATCGGGTGACGCGCCGTACCCTAAAAAAGTAAAAAAGTAAGTAAGCTGCGATCGGGCTGTAATTGTTATCAGTGCTAGTCAAGACCATAAAGTGCTAAAATCTTAAATAAATTTTAGTCATGCATCGTCTTTCCATTGATAACTGCAAGGAGATAATTAAACTACACAACAATGGAATATCCAACCGTGAAATTGGTCGTCGATTGAATTGTGACGAAAAAACCGTCCGGCTAACATTGCAAAAGCATCAAAAGACTGGCAGCGTTCATGACATCTCAAAATGTGGACGTCCATGGGTAACATCGGCCATAGAAGTTCATGCCAACAAGATCCGGAGTCTTCGCAACAGATTTGAAAGTGCCCCAGAGCTGCGTAAAGAGTGTGGTCTTATTGGAAAGTGCTCTGTGTCAACTGTCAAGAATCGGCTAAAAGAGTTTAAGCTAAGGGGATGCATTGCCAGATGCAAACCAATGATATCCGCAAAGAACAGAAAGCGTCGCTTGAATTTCACTAAGAGCCATGAAGAAACAGACGCTTTCTTCTGGAGCAAAGTTCTGTTTAGTGATGAATGCAAATTAAATTTGAATGCCTATTGAATTTGCATTCATCACTAAACAGAACTTTGCTCCAGAAGAAAGCGTCTGTTTTTTCATGGCTCTTAGTGAAATTCAAGCGACGCTTTCGGATCTTTGCGGATATCATTGGTTTGCATCTGGCAATGCATCCCCTTAGCTTAAACTCTTTCAGCCGATTCTTGACAGTTGACACAGAGCACTTTCCAATAAGACCACACTCTTTACTCAGCTCTGGGGCACTTTCAAATCTGTTGCGAAGACTCCGGATCTTGATGGCATGACCTTCTATGGCCGATGTCACCCTTGGACGTCCACATTTTGGGATGTCATGAACGCTGCCAGTCTTTTGATGCTTTTGCAATGTTAGCCGGACGGTTTTTCGTCACAATTCAATCGACGACCAATTTCACGGTTGGATATTCCGTTGTTGTGTAGTTTAATTATCTCCTTGCAGTTATCAATGGAAAGACGATGCATGACTAAAATTTATTTAAGATTTTAACACTTTATGGTCTTCACTAGCACTGATAACAATTACAGCCCGATCGCAGTTTAAAAGCGGACATTGCATGTAGCATATTTACATCAAAATCCTAGCATGCGGAGTTTCTTTTTGTCCTGCAGGCTTTGTCCATTTAATATGAAATGACACCTACACAGTTCCTGGGTAGCAGAAAAATAAATTTCAGAATTCATATCTATAGATTAAAAGGCATAGAATTATATGGTGTAAAGTTTGCTTCAAATGATTAGTTATATTTGCTGCTATTCTAAATATAATAAAAAATAAGTCAGTGCGGAGTTACTTTCTGGCGCCACTGTATATCTTTCAAATGCCTTTTGGACTGTCCTACCATGGTAACCTAACGTTTTGCTTATGGAAGACGCGGTAGTACATTTACCAGTTTCTCTGGTAACAGACGATTCCCGACAGCTGTAAGATGTCTAGCACGCCCCACTTTAAACTTATAGAAAACTGACCTATTCCATGGTTCCCTTTAAAGTGTAAAAGGGGAAAAAATATTATTGTCCCTACTTGGAATTGGAAGTGGAAACAAATGCTGTATAGTTTCAGCTCATCGTCCAAAATATATTTTCACTGGAAAATGATTTTATCTTTAAAAGTAATTAGTTGAACAATTATATCATGTGTCATGTCACACTGTACTCGGACATTGTTAATGCTAAAAAACAGCGATTCTGAGGCAAGAAAGTGGTGATTGACGCTCTGATCCATCATACTACTAAGTCTTATTTGTGCATCAAATTGATTCTGGAGGAGCAGTCTCATGAGGTGAATAAATAAGCTAATAGCAGAGGAAAATTTTCATTTATTAAGGGGCAAAACGTTAAATAAAACAAACTGTCTATCGTCACCGCTAGAATGTGATTTGGACTGGCAAGAATTGAATATAGTGTCAAAATAAATCGTCAAATGCTACAGTAGTTCTAGAGCAAATAATTAACTGATTTCGAATGAACCACAATAGTTACATAAAAGTCTCGACGAACACGTCAATCTAACGGAACAAACCACCTCCTAGATTGATGAACTACTGATGCGTTTGCACGTCCGCGAAGCGCAGTGGGCGACGTATGATGACCCTTTGTATGAAGATGCTGTCTCCTTTAAAGGCCATGCTGTGGAAAAGTTGATAAGTCTGATTTTGTGTCAGTAGCTTAACCCTCGACCCAACTTCGCCGGCAGTCAAAGCAATTCAGATGGCGAACATGCTTAAAATTAAAGGAGATGCGGATCAGTCACAGACTGCGTTACAAATCCTAGCAAAAGTTTTTAGCATGAGCCTGCTACCTGCCATGACGTACGAGTTTGGAACGAAGCGTTAGTCAGAGACAGTTAAAGAATTTCGTAGTGACACAAACACTTATAGAAAGAATTTTTGAATCGAAATGTCAAGTTTCAGATGCTGAGCTAAGCAAAGAATAAGGTGGGGATGCAATAGAAAAAGGACATACGGTTCAGGTTAGGTGTTCTCTCGAGTCCAGACAACTGAAGTGCGTTTTGAGACCTCTGCTGAAACTGCTAGTGTGACCACTTCTCTTCACACAGTTCTCATTTTCAACTTAGTGCATCTAAAACTTTCAAATTCATTTTGATTTAATGTTCAACTAATTCTTTGTGTGCACACATGGCACGCAATTTTTTTTGGTTAAACAGAGGCGGAAACATCTAAATTTTTCTTACCCTTTCCCATATTCATTTGATTTTTCGCACAGCATTCCTCCACAAACCCAGCTCTCATTTCTATGTTATTTCACCCAACAACTTCTCTCTAGTTCCAATTTTAGAGACAAAGAAAAATTGTGTGCGTTCTTCATAAGTCGTGGGAAGAGGTGAGAGAAGTTTTGCTCCCTCCCAGTGGGATAAACAAATAAACTTTGTTACTGTAGGTGCGCAAAAAGCGTCGTGTGGGTCTAAAATTGAGACTGATTTGAAGTTCTAGGTGCACTAGGATGGAAATAAGAGCTGGGAAGGGATGAGTGGTTCCACGAGTGGTGCCGGCAGTTGTCTCGCGACGGCACCCAAGTGTTCAGCAAGTCTTTTGGCACGCGAGTCTTTCCTGAGTGATGACAGAAGGCGGACCACCAGGACCAGAAATTGGAGTATTGTGCAACGACGTACCTACTTGAGTTATTCTATCAACTCATGTGTTTCACAGTCGAGTCGATGTACATTTCCATGAAAAGTAGGAACAACACAAAATACGCGAATTACACCAGTTACGTTGATTACTGTTGCTCTGGTCTCTCGAACCGTCAAGTCGGGGCTAACTGCCAAAGTTAAGATAACCGAGTTAAGTGTGGACACTATCTGAAAACATGAACAGTCTTAAAAAATATTGGAAAACTTATCAAAAATCAGTGACACAACGAATAGAGCGAAGGCATAAGACAGAGAGAGTCAAGACATGCACATTGTCACCAAGCTGAACCCTTGTGAGATAAAGTAAACAAAATGGAACAAATTACTCGTACCTAATGATTAGGTAGTGACTAGTTCTCACATGGATGCGGCATCAACCGGCGTCCCATTAAGTGATGAAATATTTCGTGAATACTTTGCATCATTCAAAAATTTTTCTATGATGAGTTCAGAACGTCATAAGCAGATCAGTGTAGAAAAGGATCGGAAAAATTTGCATTTTTCGAATCCTCATAAAATCAGGCAGCAGAGCTTTATCGAAGAATTCATTACTGTATTTCATATTTAGAGCAAATATTTTCAATGAAGCGGTGACGTCAATAACTTTATCCTCGAGAATCATGAATGAAATGAATATCTTCAATTTTCATTCAACTCTTTTGCTCTTGAATATATCTTCAGAGCTACAATGATTTGAGTTCCATTACCAGTGAGAAATGGCATTTCAAAGTATTTTGAGAATTATAGATTCTGTCCTGAATTATTTCAATTGATATTACCTGCCCTTTGACCAATCTTTCAAACAATTTACACCGTGGTAACGGTACAGCTGACTGCGAAAGTTCCTCTGTCAATTTGGCAATGTTATGAGTGTTTTTCGGTGTCACAATCAGCACCAGGCTGAAAGTATGGAGGAATTATTGTAGCCACAGTAGTACAGACATAAAACTAATACTTGAGCTAGACCAGAAGCAGTACAAATTTTTGCACAGCCCAGTATTATTTGAAAAAATAAAATTGTACAGCAGCTATTTATAACATTGTACAGCAGCGATATGAAATTACAGCACAAGATGACAAAGTAAAATAAGATAACATAGTCCATTGCGCTCCTTTCTTTCTGGCACGATTGGCAGAAGCTGTTGCAGTGTTTTCTTGTCGAATTGTCTAGCGCTACGATTCTGGTAAATATCTCCTACGTGGTTTTGAGGAGTCCATTTAACTATAGACCAAATCGTACAATAATTTGACTGAAAGTTTGGTTCACGGTTGTTTTTATGCAGCTTTGGGGCTAGTGGGAGGTGTGTTGGACTATATTTCGCATTTTTGGTCTAGAAGAAGTTAGACAGCTGTCTTTTGTACGTTTGAAGGTTTTGCATTTTAGCCATTCTTCACCGTGAACTTGAATAAAAGCCTATGGGAAGCTTTTCTTTGATTCATGCTTCAACGATATTTCCTACTTTGATAAATTTTGTGCACCGGTGTTCCACGTTTTCATCCATTTTTTTTGACGAAATCATTACTTCCTAACACATTGACTGCGATATGACCTACCTGGGGCTCGTGCTTAAGTTTTTCCTGCTGCGAAACGACCCATCGATGGGTTGTTTGAAAAATTTGCAACAATCTGGTAAAATTAGTGGTACTTGATGAAATCGGTTAATGTCTGGTCTTTATAAATTGTCTAATAACTTGTGAGTATAAATTTGAGTTGAATACTAAACTTCAGTTTAAGGAATCGCAGTCAATGTGGTAAAGGTGCAAAGGATTGTAGTAAATTAAATTTATTGTGATTTAAGCAGTTTCTGATACTAGTGAATGGTGAAAGAACGCTTTTCATTCACTTCTCTAATTTTAAAGTGACTTAGAAGTTTAGATCAAGGAAGCTGGAGAGGGGTTGATACTCGTTCCTTGAGCTTCTTTCGAATCTTTATATTTTTTCTGGGCTTAGAATTTTTGGCACAGAATATTTCCTTGAACTAACATTTATGTCATCCGAGCACCTGCACTGGGCGGTTTACCTCTTAATTAAACTCCTTATTTCTCCTGTGAGTGGTATTTGACCCCCGAAGTGTGGCAATAAATTTGGGCGAGTGATCAGCATTGTCATACTGGTAATTTTTAAATGAGATAAAGGTTTTATTTTCGTCTCGGCATGGATGATTGCTTACCATACCTTCAATTGACCGTGCGGTGTGGTCCGCAGCGGCTCCACTCTGCTCTGAACGGAGCCGAGAGAGGCCACCCTCGTGTTACTGGCGACCCTGATCTGGCCTGGCCGTCGTCGCTCTCATCCTACTCTCGAAAATTTTTTTACTCTATCGGTGTGTACATTTGTTCAAAAATCAAGTGTTTAAATCTGATTGTACTGCAGCTGTGAACCCAGTTTGAAAAACTCAAATTGTTGGAGTACTTATACCTGCATCTGTCAACCTAACCCAACTCGCGCTCACTCAACCGTAACCTAATTAGCTCAGCCTTCGTCGCCAGGACGCCTTTCTGATCGTCTGTCTTTCCTTGTGGAGTTTCAAATTGACATTTTAATTTGAAACAACCGTTTGCTCGCAAGTAGATATTGAAAACATCTAGCGTCGTGTATATACGAGTGTTTCAACTAACTTTCAATCAAAAGGTACTAGCTTTACTTCTACGGCTTCACAAAATTAATTCATACGAAAGTTACCGGTATCAAGAAATATTTCTTCCAAAAATCAGAATTGTTTGAAAATCCTTTCACGATTTCACTTACATAACTGCGGTACAATGTTGTATTATTTGGAAATCTTGTGCTATGATGGCTAAAAAACTTTAGCTACAGTGCGGCTGACGTAGCTTATATATTTGATTTACACCCATATCAATGTGAGTGTGAAATTCATTTTTTCTGCATATTTTTGGCCTGATGATGTTCGTAACACCATAACGTATTTTATACAATAAGTTTTTTAGAAGTTTAAAAGCTGACAGAGTAAAATGAAGGCAATGCACGGCAAATCCTGTTTTACATCGTAAGTCATTAAATTGTTATTTACGTTTTGTTTCAACCAACTATGTGGCGCGCACATAGTTCGTGATAAGTACTTTATAGTTGGATTCTAACTCAAACGAGGTTTTCTAATGTTTGTCTTTCATTTGCTCATAAGTCAACTGTAAAACTCTCTTTTCAAATCTATATTGTAAGCATTGTTTTTAGCATCGTGTTTTCTATCACAGCAACATGTTCCATAACTGAAAATGAAAAATGATCAACACCAGGAGTTAATAATCCTATTCAGGCAATTTCACATACATTTCAATGCGGGTGCTGATAACATCATTGACTTCTTTTCGCTACTGTACGAAAGTGTCAGAACTGAAAGTTTTAGGACCCCTCTTCACGTGTATTTTTACGATAGGTAAGAGGGCGAGTGAGATAAATAACCCTTTAGTGGCAACTTCGCCAGTCGATACAGCAACAAAAACTTTTGTCATCGGTCAATAGAGCCTTGGACCGTTTTGTCTTTCGGGAAAGCTTCGAGCTCGATGAAATGAGAGTACCATAACTAAGTTGAATTTATCAACTTGAACGAATGGCTTATTTTTCATACCTAAACTCACATGTGTAGTTGTGGTTGAATAAATCAATTATACGACGGTGGAAGGTATACGATCTTGCGACACAAATGCGTTCTTACCGTGCTATTTATTCTATTGTCTATGTAACAGGAGACATGAACTTTTCAAAGGCAGATTCTTTGGAGCCCCAACGAGATACCATTTTTCCAAATTCTTTGTGTAATTTTTATAGTGCGAGAAAGTTTTAAAAATTTCGAATTATAATCAAATATTACAGATGATACTACCACGCTTTGAGGTACCTTGGCGCGTTGATCTCTCACCTCGATGATTATCTGATGCCGTTAATGGATCCGAACGAGAGTGTTTTGCTGATATTCAAATCTAAATCAACCTTTTTTGACATTTAACTTGAGCTCCGAGTACCTTTACGAAATTTGCTTCTTCTCGAGAGCTTATTTACGCATTAAAACGAGTGCGACCACTACACTGATCATAGATGGTTTGTGGTGAGCTATGGCCGTGAAAGAGAAATTCCAATACGGAGGCTAAAGGCCCTATAACACGAGGCAACACTTTGCCTCGGTTACGGCAACTGTAATGACTCAACTTGTGGATGCGCTATCAGACGAGGCAACCAAGACGAGTGACTGCGGCATGTGACTTCTTCATTTCATCATTAAATGAAAAGCATTAAGAACGTATACAAAACTTAGATCCTGTTTTGCGCTTTTAAATGTCCTTGCATTATTAATTGACTTTATTCTCTAACAATGGATGAGATTGAAGGGTCATACGACTATTGATTCAATGTAATTTTGTTGATGTGTTATAATCGTATAATAATATTTAATTTGTGAGAATCAATATTAAATGCAGTAATATAAACGTCATAATATTGTAATAAATTTTTAGCATCTTTTTTACAGCTCATATTCGCATATCAATATAATAATTGGTTTTTATACCGCACAGAAACAAACAAAAGAAACAATAAATTACTTAATTAGGCAGATTCATTTCCTATATAGATATAGTAAGGTTCAAGTCTAAAAAACACATTAAATGGATTGATCATTAGAAGCTGAATAAAGTATTGCCTATTTTCTACCCGCTACCTAAAATAGAAAATTAAAATGAATGCACATTAAGTTACCTGTCTTCATATCGTCAATCTTCTTTTCCCTGTCCTTTTTGTGGCAGTTAGTAATGTTTTTTTTTATTTGGTTTGATGGCTTCGATAGTTTCATCATATTCAGCTAAACTGTTTAAACTCATAAACCTATGGTTTATTATTTTTAAATTTCTGACCACTTTATATATCATAAAATACTACCTGATAAACATTCAAATATATGGAAAAGTTACAGCATTTGAAGATGAAACGTCACAAATGTATGGTAAATGGTAGTATTTCACTTTATTTTGTACAGAAATTACGACTTATTATGTGCCTAAAATGATGCATAATTGCATATATATGAACACCTAATAGCATACCATATTGTAGGGCATTTATTAACATTTTCCCTGTGACGTGCACCACCGGTGGTACATGGAGGTAATTTTCATAATGCTGCCGCAGTCTCAATTTTCATAAATATTCAATCAAAGCTGAATACAGGCACGATCCAGTTCATGTTTGGTATTTTCGAAATAGTTTACTACGATTGACTTAAAATTTGAGTTTGGTGTTGAACTTAATACCTAGTTGCAGCAGTCAAAGTGTTAAATCCTTCGACTTCCTATTGAATGGCCGACCGAGTTTATGTTGTCTTAGCGGGAGGCTGTGTCCCATAGCATAGGATATTGATGGGAGCCTTCTATTATCAATTGAATGGCGGATGGAGACCATAGTGAACCAGACAGAGACGGTGTTGCAGACATCCTCACACTACGACGCTCAGACAAGCACCATGGAGCTAGGATATACTGGAGGGAGCATAGCCGATTCCAATCGGGTTCAAATTAGCTGCGAAAGTTGGGAGACTCGGGCATTGGCAAGGCCCCACACGTGAGCCAACCACAGACGCTTGGCTGAAGTTGGCTCCTCCTCGCCTCCTCACCTCCTCTACGACTCGCCCTTCCATTTTCCAAAGCAAGATTAGTACCGCTCCACAAATCGAAGGATAAGGTGCGCGTGCAAGTCGCTCTCTAATTTATTATATTCAAGGGCCTGTAATCTTTATAGTTTTCAACTATAAGTGTATCTTTGCTAGTAATTTTGATATTATTAAGTGTCCTCAGGTGAGGAAACACAATTTATTATCTTTCGGAGTCTTAGAATCCCAAATTAATGATTGACGATTATATCAACAGCTGGAAGAGCATTCAGCGAGCGTGTGCACATCCCAGCGTAGTCAGGAGGTAACTGGCTTCCGTGCTGACGTCACACTTGCGAGACGGCTATTAGTTAGTGGTTACCCCAGGCATAGGAGAAATCTCAAAAACTGGTTCTCTTCACAGACGGCTATGCTCCCTCCATATATCCTAGCTCCATGACGAGCACTCATGGAGCTAGGATATATGGAGGGAGCATAGCACACTCGGATCGGGCTCAATTTGGCTGCAAAAGCTGAAAGACTCGGGCACTCTCAATGCCCGACACGTCACAATTCTGAGCCAACCACAGACGCTTGGCTGAAGTTGCTCCACCCACCTTCCCTACAACCCATCCTCTTATTTTCCAAAGCAAGATTAGTCGTGGAGGGAGTATATATGGAGGGAGCATAGCCGTCTGTGAAGAGAACCAGTTTTTGAGATTTCTCCTCTGTTTGTGGTAACCAATAGCCGTCTCGCGAGAGTGACGTCAGCACGGAAGCCAGTTACCTACCAACTACGCTAGAGTTCGCACACGTTTGCTGAATGCTCTTCCAGTTGTTTAGTTAATCACTCAATCGTTAATGATTACTTTGGGATTCCAATACTCCGAAAGACAATGAATTGTGTTTCCTATCTTGAGGACACTTATTAATATCAAAATTACTAGCAAAGATACATTAAGAGTTGAAAACTATAACGATTACAGGCCCTTGATTATAACAAATTAGAGCGACTTGCACGCACACCTCACCCTTTGACTTGTGGTGAGGTACTAATCTTGCTTTGGAAAATGAGGTGGGGTTGTAAGGAAGGTGGGTGGAGCCAACTTCAGCCAAGCGTCTGTGGTTGGCCCAGAATTGTGACGTGTCGGGCATTGAGAGTGCCCGAGTCTTTAAACTTTTGCAGCCAAATTGAGCCCGATCGGAGTGCGCTCCATATATCCTAGCTCCATGAGATTAGTACCTCACCACATGTCAACGGGTGAGGTGTGCGTGCAAGTCGCTCTAATTTGTTATAATCAAGGGCCTGTAATCTTTATAGTTTTCTACTCTTAATGTATCTTTGCTAGTAATTTTGATATTATTAAGTGTCCTCATGTGAGGAAACAATTTATTATCTTTCGGAGTCTTAGAATCCCAAATTAATGATTAACAATGATTAGATTAACTCAACAGCTGGAAGAGCATTCAGCGAGCGCGTGCGCACTCTAGCGTAGTCAGTAGGTAACTGGCTTCCGTGCTGACGTCACACTTGCGAGACGCAGGGCTGCCACTGAGGTTTTTCTCTTTCCCCCAGATTTGCGGTAGAAATTCCCCCATATTCGGCAAAAATCCCCCAAAATTGAAAAAAACACGTATTATGGTATATATATTAAATAGAAACTGATATTACTCAATGTATTATAAATCTAAATGTAATTTCGTCCTTTTCATTGACAGCTTGTGAGCTATTTTGCTGCATGAGTGAATTGTTTTACCTGCAGGTAAGAAATTATACACACTTGAGGAAAGGTCGTGTTGGTCAAAATTTTCTACAAGAGTAAGCTCACTTATGGTAATTCCACTGGATTTCATGGACGGCTCTCTTACGATATCAGCGCTGATACTTGCAACATTTTTGTTTTTCTAATGTTGCACTGAGCATAGTTTTGTTTTAATTTTTTATAAACATATAGCTGCACTTACAATACCTACAGTTGGGATTACTATTTCATTACAGACGAGATTTTAATTCGGGTGCACCGAGCCAATTACTACTAAATGACTGCGTACAGAACTTTTGTTTCTTAGATGATGATTCGGTTCGGTATGCCAGTGGGAAAAAATAATCAGCATTCTAAAACAAAATAAAAACTATAAAATAATGAAATCCTTATATAAAAAACATCAATAATTAAAATGAACCTATTTGTCATCTGTGTAAAGTTTTGCTTGTTAAAACGTTAAGTTGACATTCTAAGTTGAACTAATTGCTGAAGAGCATGTAACAGAGTTAGCCTCTGTAACGCATATAAGATATGACAAGACAGACAAATAAAAACATTAATATTGAAAGTTACTGATTGGAAACTAGGCCTGCAGCACATTTGTAATATCAGTTAATTTTGAACCACACAAGTATTTAATCTTCAAGAACTTCTGCGTTCCGCCTCCTTTGCCGAAGAAAATACGATAAAAATATCTGAATTCAAAAATGAATCTACAAGAATAGTTATCACATAATTCAAGTTAATGAGGGGAATATTGATCAAAAAGTATTCGCTCAGAGGAAGGAAGCTAGCAACGGTAACGTTCACTATCTGCCTTTTTATTCCTTTTACAAAGCGAACTATTGAGAATTAGCTCAGTGAGCTGTGAGAATAAGACTGTTCGCTGTTCCGATGTGATCATGTGAATCTCGTTGCCAGTCTAAGTTCCATCCGCGTTCAAACTTCGTTATATTGCCTTTTATTCATCGTTAAAAGAGGCATTTCCTGTACTGCATCATAATATCTTCATCCGAATGAGCTCACATACACTTGTAATTTAAAATTATTCAAAGTATACATTTTTTGCATAAGAAATAATTCCTGGTCAAATTCCCCCAAATTTAGTAGTTTTTGCGTAAGTTTCCCCCATTCCCCTAGACTACAAGCGTTTTCCAAAGACCTAGGGGAAATCCCCCATCAGTGGCAGCCCTGGCGAGACGGCTATTGGTTACCACAGACGTAGGAGAAATCTCAAAAACTGGTTCTCTTCACAGACGGCTATGCTCTCTCCATATATACTCCCTCCACGCGAGCACTGCTCCGTCGCTCTGAGGTGCACGAGGTTTCTGAACCAGCACGGAAACCAAAACTCGCTCAGCAACTGCAGTCCGTTGCTCTCAGAAGCATCCGTCGCTGCTTTTTGGAGCAATTGTTACCCCGTGTAATAGGGCCTTTACGATCGTGTTCGGAGTGTACGTCAAGCTACGCTTTGCTTGTTGGACGCTCTGCAGGGATAGGCGTGGAGGCTGTGGTCCCATTGCACTACTTGCTTACGAGGTTGTTGATCGGGGCCATACTACCATCTGGGTAGTTGGTGTTGTCAAAATTTCCGCTCTTTGAAACTCGAGCCCATTACTACATCACTGGACTATGTAAATAGTGTTTCGTGAAATAGCGAATCCTCTAGGGAGAGTGGAAATTTTCTTTAAAATTTACAGTTTTTCTCTTCCTTTCGATCGTTTTTTTTTTCTCTCAACGTGCTGATGTTGCGGAATTCTAGTTTAAAAATGAACAATTCTAATTTTACAAAAACCCTTAATTTACGATGATCAATTTTAGTTTCACAATAACCAAATTATAATGACCATCTGTAAATTTGCATTGTCGAAATCAACTTGTGAAATGATAACGTCGAGTATTTATTAGAAGCAGAGTTCGTTGTATTTTACCCATCTAATGCATTTCAGTCAGCGAGGTAGAAATTTCTTTTCTCTATAGTTGCGGGAGAAATTTTACTCTAGGTTATGCAGGCTAATGAAAGATGAAATTGAAAATTTCGTCGGTAAATAAAATTTAAGGAATACATTTCTCACTACGAATTAACTTCCGAACTTCTACGGAAAAGAGGAGTTAATTATTATTTTATCGCGTTGCGGAAATAAACCAGCAATAAACTAGAGGTGCAGAAGACAGAGCCTGGTGAAGTTCGAGCCGAAGCCTTTTAACGCTGTGCGTCATATCTGCTCTTGACCATCCTCTTCCTTTAATTGTGTTTACTGACATTCATGACGCATTTTCATAGCAATGTTTATATACGAGATTTTTTTTACTTATGCAATTTTTTTAACTATTACTCCTTTTATGTTACTAATGTTGTGGGAAATTCTTATCACATGTCCCTAATTTCGCATTTGGCGCAGGAGCTGTGCGCTGATCAGTTGTTTTGCCTAAGTGAGTTGTTCGCGGCGGGTTTGATTCATTTTAGTGAGGAGTTATTGTTGCAGCGTGTAATAGATGCCGCTTTGTGCATTTACTGTCGCAGGATGGTTTATTGCCTTGCGGAACGCACTAGTAGACACAAAATACCGTATTTTCATCACCTTGCTGCCTTGCTTTTCCTACTGTTTTTCATTTTGAGTGCTTGAGTTTATTAACTTTTAAATTTTGATTTCGAGGTAAAGATGTATTCCTAGAAGGTCTTCAGGATTCTAAAAACTTGTATATTAAGAAAATGGCTGATGACCAAATTTATAACTATATAAAAGATATAGCCTGTCCGAAATAAAAGCGCTTTTTACAAAGTTTTTGAAGCGAAATCAGCGTTAACGGCAAAACTCTTAACAATTCAAATTGACTGCCATCGTCTCTCATTGAATTACTTTAAAAATGACCTATTTTCTTCGTCTAGTAAATTTTCCTGCTTTCCTTTCGGTCCTTACCTGGACTCATTCGTACTAGTAATTTCATCTTTTTTTCCTTATTTCCCCTTAACCCTTTCTGTATGACAATTCAAATGGCTTGGGTAAAAACTTCAAGGGGAAAAAGTTGTCATTACCCTGAATTGTCAGTGAAATTGTTCTAGTGTGGGTGCTTTCAGTTTAAGCAAGTGCCTACTTTTTCATTTTAATTCAATTTTTTTTTAATTTTTAAAGCTCTATGCTTGGCGATAGAAATTATCGACGTTGATGATAATTTTTTTTTACTTACAAAGAAGGTAATCATAAGTTTTTGCCCGAATATATCAACAATAAACGAATTTCAGAAAAAACTTGCTCAAGCCAATGGAAAGGGTACGTATTGAATGTGTTGCACGGACCCTGTGGCATGAACTTAAAGGTAACCTAAGGTAATTTACGCGTGCAGGCTTCTGGAAATGTTTAAAAACTATTGTGATGAATGCTTGTAATTTCCATAATTTTGTTGTTTACTCCAAAATATTCCCTCACTAGTCAAATTACTGCAAAATTAAGTTAGATGCTCTAAACTGAAAGTACTAGCCAACTTGGCACTGGAGTAGCCGTCAGTACCGAAAGGGTAAATGGCACGATTGGGGGTAAATAAAAGTCTGTAAGTTGTCGGTGGATTTTTCTGAGATATCTACCGTAGGTGTAAATTGTTAGGAATATTTTTTTATTTGTGCGTTTTTTTCGTAACCATACATATGTATGTTTATTTTTAAAAAACATGAAAAAGCATGTTTTGCGGAAAATCTTACTTCTCCTACAATTTTAAACTCACAAAACTGGAAAAAATATTTTATAGATAGCTAATTGTATTGTCGAGAGATTCTGTGCAAAATTTTTTCGATCATTTGATTTTTTGAGTTTTGAGACCTTTTTTCCCCCAAAAAAACTCTTTTTTCACTTTTTTGAATAATTTTAAATTTAGTTTTCAACGTGAATTGAAATTACAAAAACTTTTGCACCGGATCTATAGATCTCTTCAATCGCTATCGGTTTGTATGCTTGCCATCCCTGTACCTTCAAAACTTTGTGAGAAGAAGGTTTTCAAACATCAAAAAGGTGAGTTTTCAGGTGAGTCATTTATCTAAAAAAAATTTTACTTTCTTTCCTAATTTTAGAACTGAGTCTTATCAGCAATTCTGGACTTTCTTCTGTACCTTCAAAACAGTGGGGAAGGATCCATATCAAAAGTCAATAAATACAAGTTTCAGAACAGGGTTATTTTAGAACAATTTTTTCTTAAATGATGAATAATTTTATTTATTCACTTCTATTGGTTTGTAGTCGTTTTTGAGCCCTTTCGATTGGTACATTTGACATTCCTGAAGCTTCAAAAACCCGGGAGGCGATTATATTTACACAGCAAGCTAATTAGCTGATGACTCAGCAGCCGGACTAAAAAAACACTCAATTACACCATCTTAATTTATCACTGAGTAGTAGAATGTTTCGTTTGAGTACGAAAGCATTTCAAGCAAGGCCATGAACGAACTCTCTTTCAATTCCCGTAGAGGAACACTCAAAACTGACTCGTAATAAGGGGGAAGAGGGAGGTCACCCATCCATTGGCGCGCCTCAAGGTCACTCTAGTGCGCGTCTTTTACCCTGTCTATAAGACGAACCAATTGACGTACATGAAAGCCAATTATATCTTTGGATGCGCACGAAAACTCTATATAAGATGAGTTTATAAACCAAAAAATAACCATTATCCGGAAGTAGACCCGAACCGTGTCCTCAAAGTGGTCCAATGACACACTGGATGTGAAATCTAACTTGGGTGAGTGGGTTTCACAATTTGTTTATATGAGTTTGGTGTTTTAATTTTTTTATTGTTACAATCCCTTTGTGTCATGAACACTAGTAACTCGCCCGGTTTCCTTTGTCGTTGAGTATCACTTTCGACCTTTAAGCCTGCCACTGCTGTCGTAACTGCAATCGTGTACCCAATGAGACTGTCATCATTTTTCACGTATAACACTCCAGGGAA
Source organism: Morinoia aosen (assembly GCA_030386875.1). Lineage (NCBI taxonomy): Eukaryota > Metazoa > Arthropoda > Malacostraca > Amphipoda > Talitridae > Morinoia > Morinoia aosen. The sequence goes on from CM059557.1 coordinate 69,456,868, forward strand.
GAAAGGTTCTGTTCGGACGCTGTCGCGGCTTTGGGAGTTGCTGATACTATTGCAGGGTGCGTTTTAGTTGTTTATTGTTTGGCTATAATTATGTTTGATCTATATTATTGTACTTTCTCGTAGATGACTGTTTGTTTTACATAGTGGTTCAATTATTACAGCTGCAGGGTGCTGATCGGGGTATCCGAGCAAAGCGAGTTCTTGTTTTTGCGCAATCCCAGAAAATTTCGGCTGCTTCTGTGTTAAGCTGCTCTTTTACTGGTCTCAACTAACTACCATGATTTACAGTTTTGTAGGAAAAATCCCCCAAAAGTATTTCTGTGGTAACATTTTTTCTGTCGACCTGTCGGTTTTTGAGTGTCGCTTGAAGATCTTCTATTGTTTCTTTGGAGATTGTAAGTGAAGTGGGTGGGGGCTGTTTTCCATTGAATTAGAATTAATTTTGAGCTTATACCATTAAAACATTACCCTTGTTGTCCGAGTGATGAACATGTTACTTGGGCTTACCGGTTCTTGAACATGCTGGAAACGTGGCGTCGGTCCCGCGGGCTGAATGGTGACTCTGGACGAGGAGGGTTGTGCTGCTGTTCGAGCGAGCTATCGGGCCTGCAGTGCTTTAGTGACGTGCAAAGTTTTTCTAATTTCTACCTTAACTGCTTTTTCTCCTATCGTTACGTTTGAGTGAATGTGGTTCTTTTTTTTTCCTTACGTGTTTAGTTGGCTCTACTAGGGAGCTTACGATTAACCTCTAAATACTCCATGCAAATTGAATTACATTACCTGCTTTGGTTATGAAGCAAAATTGATGTTATTGTTGATAGGGTGTGGCTCACTTATTGATGGGTTTCACTTGACCTGGATGAGGGCTGCTCCCGATTACTTTTCCTTGCATTTCTGAGCATTTGAACCTTTGACTTTCCTTCCTGTCTTTCCGCGTGGAGTATTTGCCTTTTCCTGATTTCCGCTTGATTTCTGAAATTATTTCCTTCTGCCTAAACGTGTTTCACACTGGGTGCACTGTAAATTCAGGTTTGTAAATTTTTAGGGTAAGATGAGATAACTGGTAAATGATTCATATTGATGATGTTCCGTTGGTTGTTAGTAGGTGCTTGAACTTTGATTCGGTCTAATGGTTGTACATTTTTTTTGTCTATTAGTATCGTGGAGCCGCGGCTGAGGTCACGAGCCGGCCTTCCTGTCTCATGTCTCGTCTTCTACGATCGACTCTAGCGTGAAAATTAGCTCCGAACAGTTAGGTACGCAGCCTGCTGCGGTTAGTGTTTTCAATTTGGTCTGGAAAGCCAGGTTAGCCGCATAGATTGCAATGCTTGTTGCTGCTCCTTCATGTAATACGACTTGAATCCAAAATCGGTTTTAGTGACGATAGCGCCATTGGCGGCTGTTTATGGTTATATTGAGTTTTTCCTAAATTAACCGTCAAGTTTGATCACTTTGTTTTTCCTCGTCGGTCTTGTTGCTTTGCCACCTCGATTAACGCCGCTCTGCCCACAGCTCGAGAAGTGGTGTTGGCCAGCGCCCGCCAGAGTCCGGGGCAAGCTCGGTCCACCTTGGGGCGAGCCTGTTTATGCAGCCTTGCCTGTTCTCCATCTGAAACTTACTTTTCGGGCGTCTTGCGACTCTGAGGGACTGGAGGCACTGCTATATCAGCGGAGCCCGCTCGCAGTTCTGTCCGGGTCTTTCGGACCTTGTCGAGCCGTTCGCCCGTGTTTCCCATTTTAACGTTTTTAATTCACTTCTACGGAAGTTTAATGAAAGTTTAATAAATTAAATGCCTTAAAATATTTAAAGTTTAAACGAGTTGTTTGGTTGGTTGGAAGCTCAGTTGTGCTGACAACTATCTTGTTGAAAAGTTCTTTTCGATTAAATAATAAGCTTGCCGTTGACTTGTTTCCTTATCGAACGATTGTGTGGAAGAAATTTCCATAGTTTAGGCTTTTTTTAAATTTTCCTTTAAGCTTTTTAGCAGAAATGAAATACTAAACCGAAAACCAATGTATATTCAGCCTCTGCAGCAATTTCAATAACATTTTATTAAACATTGAATCTAAATATAATTAGTGCCTTGTAGTAGGAAAAATCTTGAAATATGGATTTTATTGCATCATGTTGACAAATGTTGAGTTTATCACGAAGTCAAATTCTAAGATAATTATTTCTCGTTTTATAAAACTCAATCAACCTGTCAAATGCTAGACCACTGCTAGTTAAAAAATTGCGAAGGCTCGATGTTAAAACATTGTCAGCATACTGAAAATATTGCAAAACCAAATTTTCACTCAAGTAAAAATGTAAAAATAAAGCGTAAGCCACAAGAGAATCAACACGAAGATATGAAAGCAAACAATGTCCTGCATTTGTAAGAAACAGAAGCAGGAGATGACTAGGCGAAACAACGTTGGATAAGAGCATGTAAGCTCCTGGCAACAAGAGGGGATAAAGGAGGAACGCGCAAATGAGCTTGAGGTTCCGATCATCTGAGTTGTAGTTCAATTGAATCATCCTAGAACGAAAAACATTAGTCTAAAACTGAATCCGCATTGACGCGTCTCATTCTTAAAATGAAAAGCAAGGCGAAAATCGCTGTACGAATAGCCATTTTATTATTACAAACAGTAAAGTCTAAATGAATAAAATTGAACGAACTGTTTACTTCGAAACGTTCAATTTTTTTCATTTAAACTTTACTGTTTGTAATAATAAAATGGCTATTCGTACAACGATTTTCGCCATACTTTTCATTTCAAGAATAAGACGCATCAATGCCGATTTAGTTTTAGATTACTTTAGAGAACGATACGATAAAAATGGCTTTCGAATTTTGCGGAGTTACCAAAATACAACCAAGAAATTAACGAAAGCTAGATTAGACGTAAAGTTCCTGACATCCTGCAAAATTTACAAAATATTTCCGAAATTTTTCCGCTTCCGGCTGTTTCGAAGATCCCTGCAGACTGCAACGTTTTACCGTTCCTGGCAGTCCAAACTACTACTCCGTGAAATGAAGAACAAGAAGAAGACTGTCTGCAACCTTACGACGAAGCTAGACGAATGCACAGCGTCATTATCTTCTTTAAGTACTACATTACCCAGAAGACAACAAATAATCCTTACAAGACTTCGGTTACTCACCACTCAGTTGACGCATAAGCATCTTTTCTTGAAACTTCCACATCCCCAGTGCCAATGGTGCAGATGTCAGACCAGCATAAGCCATGTCCTAATAGATTGTCCTATGTATGATGACCAAAGAATGTCGCTTAAAAAATGGGCTAATAAAAATGACGTACCTTTCAACTTGAAAACACTCCTTAGTGACAAGTTTGATTCAAAGCTGCTGCTCGACTTCCTCAATGATAGCCAGCTTGCCAATGAAATTTGAAATGCCCCATATCCTAGAAGCTCAAATATCAGGCACTAATACCTTTAATTGGTGAGGAGTCTGAAGACCAACTAAGTAACTAAGTAACTTATCTTCTTTCTCGCCGCTTGATCGTGTCCTTGTCAAGCGCTACGTGGATTCAATCAATAAGAACATTGAGTGTGCAATAATCGCTACCCACAATAGGAAACTTCAGGATTTGGGTACTGAGAACAGGCTGGAACCAGTTGATCCTAAAAATGTTATTTTCAACTATAGTTCTTTACATGTCCCTGATTGAGTATGCCGGTTACTAGCTTTCGGTCTCGAATTTTGCTTGCCTGTGCATAAGTTAAACTTCTTTTCCTATTACCTGAGTTTTGAGAAGTTGTTGCTTCAGTTAAAGTCCGTCCAGTGTTTAAATTTTGTACAATTTTCTAGTCAGCTCCGGAATGTGGCCCATAAATATTTTTATTATTTAAATCTTTCAAAATATTTTCTGCAATTTTTTCTAAAAACGATATATTACTTTTAAAGGTAAATCTGAAGGAGATGACAGTTGTCCATTTTGTAAATTTCGATGCCTTAGCATAGTTAATGAGATCGAAATAAACAAGTTTTCTTCTATGCACTTTTTGTCTCAAATGAGTATTTTATTGCTTATAGCGGTAAAAGACTTACCGCAACTCCAGTCTTTGAAGCGGAAAGAAATTCTTTGATCGAGTTGTATGGCAATACTGCAATGGCGTCTCGCTTCCAGCGCTCTGTCTTGAAAGACGAAACCAAACCTACCGCTATACCTCGTTAAATACTCATTTGACGAAAAAATTGTATAGAATAAAAGTTGTTTATTTCGATGTTATTACCATGTTTCAATCAACAAAAATTCGAAAATCGATGAGTAGCTGTTTATTCCAGCGCATTCGTTATCAATGACGAAACTAAACTTACCGCTATAAATCGTAAAATACTCATTTGAGACGAAAAGTGCATAGAAGAAAACTTGTTTATTTTGATTCAATTAATTAGGTTCAGGCACCACAAAGTGGAAAATCGACAACTGTCATCTCCTTCAGATTTACCCTTTTAAAGAATCTGGCTTCCAATAAGGATTTTAGTGTTTCTAGGCCTGATCAGGGTAAAAGTGTGGTCTTGGTTGATAGGGTCAGGTACATTGAGAGCATGAATAATATTTTGTCAGGGGATCGAAAATTTTAAGAAATAACAGAGCCAATACAGAAATTTTCTATGCGCATCGAGGATAAAATAAATAATTTTTACTACATTTAAAGAATGAGGGTTCTCTTTCTTAAGAGGAACACCAGACTTCGTGCGACGGGCTCAGGACCCGGTACTTTGTACGGTCTCCCCAAAATACATGAACCAGATTTCTCCACTAAATTTCTAGGCCAATTTTTGCAGCGTTTAACAACCCGAGTTTTAACCTAGCTAAATTTTTTTGTTCCAATCTTAAAACCCCCTTACTACGAATTCTTATACCGTTGAGAACTCAAGATCTTTTGTAGAAAGCTTATCAGACTTTGATAACACTGATGATCTGTTCATGGCTTCGTTTTACGTAGATAATTTGTTTACAAATGTTCCGTTGATTGAGATCATTGAAATCTGTTTAGCCAAATTATTCTCATTATTCGGCATTCATGGGGTTTTCACGTAAGATTATGCAGAAACTGTTAGAACTGGCCGTTTGTAATTCCTTTTTCATTTCAACGACAAATATTACCAGCAGGTAAACGGATTGGGCATGGGTTTACCCCTTGGCCCAACTTTCGCCAATGTTTCTAAGTGCCATCATGAGCAAAGCTGGCTAAAAGACTGTCCTAATCATTTTAAACCGTTTTTTTTACAAAAGATATGTGGACGATACATTTGTTCTATTCAAAGAGAGATCTCACGCGGACCTTTTTCTCAACTATTTGAATTCTCGTCATAAGAATATTAATTTTTACCAGGGAAGATGAAACGAATAGCCGTTTACCGTTTCTGGATGTCAATGTTAGCATAATTGATAATACTTTCCGATGTTCTGTTTATAGGAAAGGCACTTTCTCGGGTTTAGGTACTAGTTATTTTAGTTTCTGTGCAACCCGTTTCAAACTCTGCGGCATTCGAACTCTCATCCATAGAGCGTTTAAAGTTTGTTCTAACTTCAGAGTTTTACATCAAGAATTTGTCCTTTTACGACAATTTTTTCTTAAAAATGGTTTTCCTTTGTTTACTATCGATAAACACATTGGTAAATTTTTGTCTAAAATTTATGATCAAACGCCTGCACTCCAATCATGTGATCAACAGAAGTTTTTCTTAAAGCTTTCCTTCTTTAGCCATCAATCTATTAAAGTTGAATCAGGAGGTTCAACTCCTAATCAGCAAGTTTTTTCCATAACTTAAAATTCATTCTATTCTAGTCAACAATTTCACAATCGGTTCCCTTTTCCGCTTTAAGGATAAGCTGCCCACTGTTATGTGCTCCTCTGTGGTTTACCAGTTTAGTTGTTCACGTTGTGAATAACAGTACATTGGTTCCACCCGTACTCTTATGTCCAGAGTAGCCGAGCACGCTGGGCGCAGCTGTAGAACCGGTCGTCCACTTGGTTCTCCTCCTCTGTCCTCTGTTCGATCCCATGCGGAAAACTGTAACGTCCCTGTTTCCGTAAATCATTTTAAAATCCTTGCAGGTGCCCCTCATATGATCGATTTACGCATCCTCGAGTCGCTAGACATTTATAAGCTCAGACCCCCTCTAAATGATACTCAGTGTTTTTCCTCTTCTCGTGGCAAATACATGATCATTAGTTCGGTTTTTTTAATTTTTGTTGTTTCATATTTTAGTTTTAGATCTACGACTATTTTTCTGTATATGTTGTAGTATTCTTTTGCATAATGTAGTTTCAATTTACTCATTTTCGTTTTGTTTTTGTTTTGTCACAGAATTCTTTTCTTTGCTGAAGATCAACTGTTTAGCTCGAAACGTTCAATTTTATTCATTTAGACTTTACTGTTTGTAATAATAAATTGCTATTCGTACAGCGATTTTCGCCTTGCTTTTCATTTTAAGAAGAACATTAGTATTTATGCTCACAGCGGGTTTGAGTTCATGAATTGGCAATGCTTATTTTATTTGAATATGCCTTTTTGGCCTACATCACGCAAAATTTCTAGATTTGAACATAGGTCTATATTCGAGAGCTTTCACCAATGATCGCTACGAAAATAGTATTAGAGAGCTTTGATATTCGTGCTCGGTTAACATTTCTTTCAAGTTCATCCTACTCGAGTCAGAGTAACATTTTTCTCAGACATGCATTATTATTTTCGCCGAAGAACAGAAATATCCCTTTAGCAATATCTAGATAATTGTCCCACGATCTGGGAAAATTATTTCTCATTTCGAGGTTACTGATCTTGTAATTTTTATTATACAAGCATATTTTGATTGTTCCATCCAAATCTGCCTGTTTACCACATGTTTTAACTATACTTTTGAATATTCGTTCATTTATTCCATATTCATATGATTATGATATTCATAAAGTATGTTGATGTTATGAGTATTAAGAATGGAAGTATTGTCGCATCTCAAAACTCGGTCTTGAAATTTGGTAATTTTCTAGCAATGAAAGTGCAACGAAAATTGTCATTGACTAATAACTTCTGAACTCTGAGCATTTCATAATGGATATAAATAATACCCTTTATAGTGACATTTGTGACATCGCAATTACAATTTATAGTTTTACCAGGATAGTAAGGCTTAACATTTACGGATCCAACTAACTCGTTAATAAATGGTACTGTCCCAAGCAAACTTATCTCATACAAATTTAACGCTTAGTAAATATGTTGTGCAATTTTCTTCGAATTTTGTAGCTAGAACTAGACGCGTAGAGTAAGGTTGGCAAGCTGAAAAAGAAACATTAGAAGAACGCGTCCGTCGTTGTATTCAATGATGTGTAACTATGATCGGGAAAATGGATCCCGACCTATCCCTATTGAAAATCGAGGACGGTGCACCGGTGGAATATGGTTGACAGGGCTTATTATCCGCGATTTACTGGTCATTCGGCCATCCGACCGATAAAACAACGGTACACCGCCCAATTTACGAGCTTGGTATGATTGGCACTGCCATCCGTGGCGTCCTGTCCATACACCGTCTTTAATTCGCGGCATCTAGTAGCGATTCGAGGTTGACTTGGCCAAGGACGGCCATCTGGCTCAGAATCGCTGATACCGTGTTTGTCTGACACTTGTTTCTCATGCCCTCTCCCATTCAATAATTACTGCTCTGCATTTGTGGTTAATTCTCAATTGCATAAATTAATCCCTATCGCAGATCGTCAGTAGCTGCAGCAACTGGTTCTAAATGTGCACCCAAACCAAATACGGTAAATATGACTCATGCTAATAGTTTACTTCCCGTTTTAAAATATGATCAACTCTATGGTCGAGTGAAAGTGCATCAAATTGCCGAGGTGTATTGTGGAACGTTTCAATTATATTTAACTTGTTGGGATATAAATGCACAGGCGTAGCCAAATACATTTCAACAATATCATAAAATTATTATTTATGTAACGGAGGTGAATACTGTATTTCATGCTGTGATTATACATGATGGGGTTCAACAATACATGGAGAAATATTAATTCTAAACACTTACACTGTTTGTCGTTTCATTTAAAATGATAAACATACCCAGGTAGCAAGAAATTATTAGGTCAATATTGGGTTGATAATTATTTATTGACCTGATATTGGAATCTTGGATTACAATAATAGGCTAATAATAAGGCAATATCAAAAAAAGATATATTTATTTATTATATCAACTTGTTATTGGGACAATGTAGTAAATAGTTTTATTTCTAATAATGAACAGTGTAAATATCTATGTACGATATTCACATAAGTGGAAACTATCTCATATGAATTAAAAATATCGTAATTTGATAAAATTTGTAAAAATATAAATTATCATTGCCCAAACATTGGGTTGATATCGTACGCCAAGAAAACGGAGTAATTTGTATAAAATGTACCAATTTAGTTAATGAATAGTTATTTCAGTCATTAATGAGTGCAGATATATGACAGATTTGAAGAAATATGAATACGTTACAATAATGTGTATATTCAGAATTACTGTATTCGCAGGTTCACAGTTCTAGTTTTCTCAGTCGTTCAATGAGTTTCGAAGGTCTAGTTTTTACAAAAAAAAAATGCTAACATCGTTTGTCATATGTTACTATAGCAATAAATGTCTATATGTATATTGAATTAAGAGGAAATAAAGTCATTTATATGGATGATATAAATGACTTAATTTCGTAATGATGGTATGGAGTAGGCCTATTCCTACCAAATAACCCATTTGGCATGCATCATTCTTTGAGTAAAGCGCATTCGTGCAATTTTTCAAGCACGCATACACCTGCTGCTCAGATGAACGTAGTGTGTGTGGTTGTTAAGTCTGATTTCACAATCCGGTATTGACATCAATCAACTGAAAAAAATCACAAATTATAGTTTTATTCACCAAAAATAATTCAGTTGTGTAAAAAAAACAATTTAAAATGTCAAAAACACATATATAACTATTTTTGAGGGGTAATTTTAACGACAAATCGATCTATTGCTCTGGCAGCCCTTAAGTCGGACGTCTTGTGTGCGATACGTTAAGCTCGTGAGCATGACTCAGGCCTGCATCGCGGTAGTTTGAATTTTGTGACTGTCTGAAGAGAAGTAGTTGCTGTGCTCTTCATGTTCAGGACATTCATTGCTTAGCTATCAACAGCAAGAGGGCAGTTAATGTGAAGTTGAATTTTAAGTAACTGAAGCAAACGTGTTACCATTTTTTTGTTTCATTAGGTTTTCAACAACTATATTTTTGAAACGAAAACGTTCCCTGCGTTTCAAATTTAACCGAACTACGCGTAGATAAACAGCCTCCATACTCCGAACACATAGAGTAGTCATAATTTGTGGTACAACTCATTGTAATTCAGTTGTTCGTGAATTAATGGTCCATAGAAATCTATATTAAGCCTTCGTCATATTCGAGTTACTGAGCAGTGAAGGGCATTAATAATAGACGTGACAAACCTTGTTCTAAACGTATTGATGACAATGGTGACCTGACACGATTGGTACAATTGCAAGTGTGGGAAGCATTGAAAAATGTATTTTTTCCAATTATTGATGTAAATGAAGTTATAAATATCGTTTATCGAGACATGGAAAATATTTCTGAAACGATTTTTTTTAACATGACAAAATTTTTACAAGGGTGACAAAAAAAGTAGTATTTGCTTGGAAGGCTTCTCATTTAAAGTTTATTTTATTGAAAGTTTTCAATTTTACAATGTGTGTAAATAACTGAAATAGTGATAGCTTTTTGAGTGATGCAGTGTGATCTCAGCGGACATATGTGAGTTCTGACTATTACATTATTTGAGAAAACGTCAATATTATTTCTTTAATTTTCTTATTTCACTAGCTAATTGATACAAGTTTTTTCAATTCTTACAAATTTTTTGATATAATAGCTTTATGTATTATACATATGTATTCTTAATTGTTAATGATAAGTGCTATTAATGTTTTTTTACCTATTATTCTTCATATTTTTAATAGTACTTCTATTTTCTTTTTTATAGTCCAGAACAGCTGATTAACGGTTTATTCATTAAAATACTGCCCAAATACTACAGAAATGAAAAAGAATTAATATGTCTTTCACAAAATTGTGAAGGAAAGATATACATCCAGGCTAGCAGAAAGGCTATTCAATGACTCACAACATTGTCATCATTCTTCCCTTTGGAACGTTTTTGCTGTGTGGTTAGGGCTGCCTAAGCTAACATATAATCTAATTTTTCCTTTCGGCATTTTGGTAAGCATCAATGTTAGTGCCTGTTGGTGAATGGCATGTATGGTACCATATTAAATTTTGAACCATAAGTTATTCATTAAGGAAGTCAGCCACAATGAGTGGGCCATGGCACCCATGATACCCTTCCGTAATACTCATTTGCAAGCGACAAAACTTTATTTGCTTACGTTCAACAAATTATATTTGCATGAACATATTGCTCTTTACAGCACTTTTCAATGTTAAAAATAAAATTAAATTCTTGCAAATGGGGGGGACTGGCATTCAGAAATCTACCCAAGAGATCCCAATGAGAGTCAGAAAACATATTCTGATATACAAGGAGTTAAACTTCTGCTCCTTCTATGAGGTTACCCAGTCTAACCTTTTTGCCAGGGCATGCATAATTTACGCTGTCCAAGCAATTCAATTACTTGGGCGGCGAAAAACATGCATGCAGGTTTCAAAAATGTTAGACTGGGGGTATACATGTACGAGTTCAAACAGTGATGTGGATTGGCGCAAAAGACAAGGATGGTAACTTAGACGTTTTTAAATTTACTTATTTTATCATACCAAGTGAATGAATACTGCTTGCATTATGTTATTCCAATGCTGTGCTTGCTTACATTTAATGACTAATAAGTTTTGTGAGGGATTATCTGAGTTAGTTGGCCTATCTTGTCAATGGGACCAGAATAGGTCAAAATATTTAGTCTCTAGAGATTTATGTTGTCGTTTTGTATAGATAGATTGATTCGTATACCAAATATCTGATCGTAGCTACCAAATATCCACGTGAATGTATTGGTTAAGGTTGCGCAATTGATTCATATATCCTAAATAAGGTATAAGATATTTAATGTTGGTGTACGGTTAGCATGGTATGTTAATATTGTTGCTTCTTCACCCTAGCAAAATCAGAATCACAGGTGATCTCTGTACGATGGATAAGAAACGCTCCCAGCTGCCAGTGTATGACGTCACAACCATATGTATATATGCTCGTGACGTCATACACTGGCAGCTGGGAGCGTTTTATAAGCGATTGCGTAGAGGTGGCCACCCGTGATTTGGAGTTGATTAAGGTTGCGAAGCGAGCGATTCATTGGATGTAGAGGTGATTTGAGGTTGATTTGAAGCTGTTCACCGACCAAAGTTGGTCGCAGTATGGGCGTATTGAGGGCGCAGTATGGTCGCGGAGACTGGACATTTGACCCTCAAATAGACGGTAAACCAACCTCAAATCGTCCATGTTTCCACTCATATGCCACCGGTGCACCGTCCTCGATTTTCAATAGGGATACAGATCTACGCTTTTATGATGATGCAAGACACTCAACGTTGATCAACGACTTACGATAAAATTGTTACTGCGGTAATTACTACAGTAAAGAACTTAAAAATTGACTGATTAATTAGGGGAGCTACTACCCTGGACTTCACTTAATTTACCTAATTTTACAAATTTCACTGATTACGTTCCTATTGCATCTAGAGGCACTAAAATGCGTACAGAAACGTACAATTGAATTTTGATTTGCTCCTATAAAAATTTATTTTCGATTTTCACAATAGAAAAAAAATTATTGTGCAAACATAAAAAAATATTCATATTTAAGCCACACATTTCTCACTATACAATTGTCAACGTAGAAGCATGATTTTGTTTCCATACGACGCGGAAATACTGTGGAAATAGGGTAACGTAGGATCGTTTCGAATTTCGAATTAGAAAAAAAATTATAGAAGCAAATGTCCAAGAACATTTTTCCCCAAAAAGAATTCTAGTTTTTACAATAAAAATATAAGTTGGAATAGATATAGAATTCCGCTTCGTTCTGCCGTTCCCACCGTTGTACCGCATCGAATGAGACCAAAATCACGCTGCTACACTGAAAATTGTACATGGGTAGGGTTTTGCCCAAATTTATGTAAATATATATGTTGGCACAATAATTTTTTTCTATTGCGAGAATAAAATTTTTTTATAGAAACAAATGTGTTCAAAATTTTATTTTCTATATTGGTATACACTTTCGTTAACGTAGTTGCGATAGAAATGCAAAAACTGAAACTTCTAGGATTTTTCTGGGAACACATTTTTTAAAATAAATGTAACCATAAAATGTTTTCTAATTCCAAATTTGAAACAATCCTACGTTACGCTGTTTCCAAAGTCTTTCCGCGTAGAATGAGACCAAAATCACGCTTCTACGTTGACAATTGTAGAGTGAGAAATATTTGGCGGAAATGTATATATATTTTTATGTTCGCGTAATATTTTTTTTCTTTTGCGAGAATCAAAATATTTTATTACAAACAAATGCGTTTAATATTCAATTTTAGATATCTGTACGCATACTCTAGATGCATTAGAAACGTGAAAAGGGAAAATTTGCAAAATTAGGTAAATTAAGTCCAGGGTTGTAGCTCCCCTTGAGAGCATCGATATTTTCAAACGGCAGGGTGCCATGGGGTTCAACCTGAATTCGAAAGCGTTCAAAGATTCACAAGAAATCAACTTAAAGAAGAGCTTAATCAGCTTTTCAGAATAATTTTTTTCAATTTTAGAAATATGATGAATTGTCAAATTCAACTGACGTGGCACTCGGCGAGCATGGTATTGAAGTCATGCCTCTTGCACAGACTTAGTGGATGAAGATTCAATTTAATCCAAACTTCTCAAAAAATAACTGAATTAGTGGATCAAAATATTTATAACTGAAACATGATCGAGGGACTCGTTTCTTTTGAACCTAACATAGAACCAGCATTTTAGCAGAAAGAACCCGTTATGGAAGAGCTTAGATGAGTAACGATGCACCTGCATTGCAACGATAGGCTATCTGTAATTCACGTTCGAATAAAAGCGTGAGAGGTAAAGCGGAGGAATATTATAAGTATGTATTTTTAAAACATGGTTATACGGAGAAGTTCGATTTTATGCATTGCAGTTGACAATACATTTGAGCGTTTGCATCGGGATCTTACGCAAGTTGTGAAGAAAATGTATAACGTACATTTACCTAGCGTTGAAAACCGTTTCAAGTTTTTATCATTTGTAAAATTGGAAGGGCACTCACAACTTAGCCATTTTCACGGAAATGCCAAAATTCACATGAATAAGTGATAATGGAGCCAATATAGTCTCAATTTCCTGCCGTCAATAATTCCGTTGCATAAGACCTTTAAAATGAAAACGCCTTATCTTTATATAGAAGTAAATACGAAGACCGAGAGATAAATTTGTTGCTTTATCACGTGGTAAGACCCCAAGCGGTATCGGAGCATCACTAGCTGAAGAATCCATGTTTACCAATGACCCCATTTCTGCTAAGATTTGAATAATTGAAAATTGCAGGTATAATAGAGATGATTTTTATCCGCGTAATCTGTTTCCACGTCATTTTTTAAGTGACTCCTTACAGAGTGAACTCTTGGAGCTCCTTTTTACTAAATTGATAGTTTATTCTGCCATGAAGCTTGTGTGGCTATTGGCTCTCCTCTAGGTCCTATGTTTACTAACTTTTACATGTCCTACAAAGAAAACTTTGTGTTGAGCAATAAGCCGGCAAAGCCGATTTGATAAACAGATACGAAAACATTTAGGTAGAAGCAGGGAGTCTACAGTAGTATCAGTGATGGCGAGGAATTTGACAACAAATATCCGGAGTTCGTTTTTTGTTTGAGCGAGGTGCGGAAAGGAAGCGGCTATTTCTGTATGTTTTGCTGAAGCCTTACTAGGTGATTTTTAGAGATCCGTGAATGTTAAGCCTAACCTCGCTAGAAAAACTTGAATTATGATCGCGATGCTGTACGGCTATGTGAGCATCGTGTAATTTATATCTTATTAAGCAGTTAAATAAAGTGTTGGTGATAGGAAGAATTTCAATTCACAAATTTCAGGACCAAAAGGTCGGTATTTATAACACGTTCTCCAATATTCTGATTGACTGAATAATAAGTGATTAATTCAACCGGCTTCTGAGCCATGACAATACTCCTAGTCTCAATGCGCATAAATGAGTACATTCTATGAACGTCAAATGCATCAAAATAACAAATAAATAATCGAGGCTACAAGAATATTGACAAGACTTTTGTTAAACAAACAGACCCGGAGGCAGCAATCAAAGTCTGTTTTCATTAAGAAATGATTAGATCTCTGACCTCTCAATGAAAATTAATAATTTTAGGTCTATGGTCGTTGGTGTCACTCTAGAGTCTAGACTTTGAGCACAGCTAGAACGGCACAACTGCTCAAATGTACAGTAAAGGCCTGTTGACACGGTCAGTGGGTGAGCGCTTCATCACGAGTACTTGGTGGAGTCAGTGTGTGTATACGGACCATGTCAGAGGTGCAGCACTGCCAGTGTTTCCACGAGCAGGGTAATTACCCCAGTTTAGGGTAGTCAGGGGTACCCTAGGGTAATGTTTAGGGTAATGAAAAATATGGGCAAATCTAGGGTAATCAGAGCTCCGTGAAGGAAGCGGCCGCCTAATCAACGAAAAATAGGAAATTGAAAGCCAATATGCAAGCACCCTACTGGTTACCACTTTAACGAAATGTAATGAAACGGGTCAGAATTTAGTGTTCACAAAACTGCATTGCTGCTGTGGTTAGTGTCACTTATTTGAATATCATCAGGTATCGCTCACGAAAGACGGCGTCAAGATACGAAGCCATAATATCTCTTGTCCACTTCGTTTTGACAAATGATTCTGAGTTGCATTTTGCTAATAAAAAATCGACCGGTCTCAGCAACAGCCAGTCGACGAAAGTCACTGTCCTATTCTGATTGCGCTAGTGGTTATAAGCTTCAAAAGAATATTGACAGGTATGTTTGTTGTATTGTTAAATTCCACAGCTCTCCTCAGGGGGATACAACTATTGTATCTATGGGAATTAGCGCTCTCAGGGGGAAAATGTGAGGGCCCGAGCTGAAAGTTAGGCAGGCCTTCTTTTTGTTGAAATGAAATGTTCTTTGTTATGTCAAGGACCACCTTTTTCGGTTCACTTCTGTCCTGTTTTTCAGTACCTCTGACTTTCTTCTTCAACTTTTATCTTATTTCTTGAACTTCTTTCTCAACTTTACTGTTTCTATGCCCCTTCTGCATAGATTCATCATTCTCTTATCTCCATACTAAATGGTGCCTTCCTCCTTTCCTCTCTTCGATACGCTCTTTTTTTGTAGCGGTTAGGGAGGCTTAAACTAACTTATAATCTAATCTAATCTAATTCCACAGCTAACATATTTCATCGTAGAAATAATTAAAAAATTCATTCTCGTGATAGTCATTGAATTAACAGCAGAGTTACCTCACAGTGCCGGTATTTTGCCAGCTAATTAGATGGAAGGCGTCCTATTTCTTAGCCATGTTGCACGCCAAAGAAGCATGTTATTGTAGCGATGCAAACAAAAAAATTTAGACAGGGTTCTTTGACACTTCGAGTTACAAAAGGTGCTAAAAGCGAAAGGAAGAAGCTATAAAATTAGTTACAAAAGTTCATATAATCAAAAGAGTACAGTTATCGACTTAAAACTTGCAATATAAGTTTGTATTCTCACTGTCTTTCTTAGGCGCAGTAGCACGGACGTAGAATTTGATATAGCTGCGATCATGCCTAGTATTCCGTCAACCAAAATTGAAGCACCAAGGGTTCTACAACTCAGTGTTGAGGAAAGTTTATGCATATTAATAAAGGCAAGGTAGTTTTTTCCAAAAACCTCTGAATTTCCTCACCCGCTCTTCAGGAATTGAAGAAATTTGATAACTTTACGATCAACTTTATGAGTTTATAAGTGAATGTGATTGGAACGAAGTCTCTGAGAAGCATATGGATTGTAACAAGGTTGGATAAAATCCGTAATGAAAAGATATGACGAAGGTCATGTGTGAGGGAAGCTAGAAAGTCATCGCAGAGAGTGGATCAAAGTGTTAGGTTAGATTGAGCATGTGGAAAGAATAACTGAAGTGCGTGAATGGGTTGAAAATTAAATAAAAAATAAATATTTGTACTAGGACTAGGGATAGGTACACATATTATTGCATTTCTTGCAGCATAGCAGATGATCGCGCACCGAGTGAGGAAGAGCCAACGACACCACCTCGAAAAAAGGAAAGCTCCACTTGAAAGCTGGAAACAACCAACAGAAATTTATAGATTCGTTGACATCGGAACCTGGGTTCAAGGGATGGTTAGCCAAGTTCTCAAAATCAACAGAGCAAAAGGATGTGGAATATTGTTAGGTTTGTCGAACCTATATTACTTGTGGGAAATCGAAGATCAGGGTCACATGCTCTCAGAGACACAAACAACGATCCATGGTGACAAAAAAGCATCAATTGCCAGCTACGTGCTATCCAATGATCCTCTCGAAAATCGTGCTCGTAAAGTGGAACTGTAAGTTTGTGCATTTTTAGCTAAGCACCACCTATCTCATTGTGGGAGCCTCTTTTAGCTTGATGAAAACAATGTTCCCAGATCAGGAGTCGCATAAAAAAAGGGCGCTTTGGAAAACAGCGGGCATCAAAATTAATTCGACAGGTTTTTGGCAAACATCTTGTACGTGATATCGTCTGGATATCAAACCAGCATTCTAACGTCGTTCGAATGGTTTTCCCTCCTGACGCTCATGCAGTGTGTAACACAGGATTTATTCATACTGACAGAGCTCTGGAAACCAGTCCATTTACCTTTTAGTTCATTAATAGATCATAGGTCAGGATTAGCTGTTTTAGGGTAATCTGGGGTAATCAACACCCTTCAGCTAGGGTAATTAGAGTCGCCTTGCGTGGAAACCCTGAGCACTGCTCCAAGTGAAATCCTCAGTCTGCTCCTAGCAGCGGTAGAGAAAGAACGTACGAAGGTGGCTCTGCGACAGGCAATGGCGCTTTCAATCTCTACCAGTTGTCGCGGCTATAAAGAAGAAACAAAAACGAATGAGGAAAATGTGGGCGAAGCGTTGGCTTAAAAAAGTCCTTTTTTGGCAGCTAATCGCCACTTTTCCAAGAGAACGTGTAGGCAGGGAGCAGAGACGACACACCCTACACGTTCAGCATCTCAAATGGCATTGGCAAGCATTGGATAGCTCGACGAAGACCAAACCTGGACACACTGTTGTCTAGTGTTCCATTCAGTCTGAAACGAGAGAAAAAGGGCGGGGTTTGAGCCGCTCTTCAGTGCTGAAGCGCTGGCCCACTGACCGTGTCAACAGGCCTTAATGTAGGAGCGAGTTCAGATATCAGTGTTCAAGTTTTATAATATCCGACTTAGTCATGGTTACAATCTCAAGAGAAAAGACCTGTATTGCAATAAAAAAAATTTACACAACGTAGTCTAAAAAAAACAATAAAAATAAAAAAGCTTTGGCCTCTCGTATACCCTAACCAGCTCACTACGATAATGCTAACGATTTTTTGCTCTGGATTTATTGGAAAAAACAGCAGTTTTGGTAATTGAAACCATCGATTCGATTGTATATTTAGCCCCTGTCTCTTGTGCTAGGAATTTATCACTTTCGCAGAATTTTTTTCGTCTAGTCATCTTGCGCTGTAATTTCACAGAAATGCTCCCATCAGGGGGATACAGCTATTGTTTTTATGAGAAATAGGACGCCTAAGAGGAAATCATCATTTGAGATCCCAAGCTGAGGGTTACGCAGTTCTTTTTTCGTTGATATATGATGGGTATTTTGTTTCGCTACGGGCAATATTTTTTTTGTTCTATACAGTCCTGCTTTTCATCACCTATTACTTTCATTTTAACTTTTATTTTGTTTCATAAACTTCATCAACTCACTGTTTATTAAGAGCAGGAAATCTTGTGAGGAAGCCCACGTTGTGCTTAGATTCCGCGTTCCTTTAACTCGCTGAATGGTGTCTTCATCCTTCCACTCTTTAGACTATACTTTTTTTGTAGTTACCATTGTGGTTACGAAGGCTTAACATAACTTAGGGTCTTTAGAAACTTGTAAACGAAGAAAACTGTTAATATCAAAATCATATTCATTAGAACTTTACAAGGTCTTTCAATAAAATATCTACGAAGGATCTATTCTTTATGTAAAACGTTTCGGAGACCAGCTCATCCTCAGTAAGTCAATCTGCAAAAAAATTGCAAAAGAAACATCCAGTCAAATCTAAAAACCCAAGTTTTCATTCAAAATCTACTCATAAATTTTCAGGGGAAATAAGCTATTTGTTGAGAGTACGTTCATATGTGTTGAGTCCATTAAACCAAAAATGAGTATACGCTGGAAATTTCATCTTGCTTCTTTTAAGGAGCTTACAATTTTACAATATGCGAATGATATGACTATGGCTTCATTTGACGTTGAAAGCTTATTTACTAACATTCCTCTGACAGAAACCATCACTATAATTTTAAATGTTTTCTTTGCTTCATCAACAGATGTGGTTTTGGGGCTTGGTAAAACTCAATTTAAAATTCTACTTGAATTTTTAGTTTAAAAGTCATTATTTATTTTTGCTGGCAAATGATACGAACAAATTGCAGGCGTTGACATGGGTTTCCTTTCGGGCCCAACGTTCACAAGTATTTTTATGTGCCACTGGGAGCAAAAATGGCTTGCGGATTGCCCCACAAGTTCTAAACCCGCATTTTACCGAAGATACATCGACGAATTTTTTTATTATTTCAAGATCCTAGTCAGAGAGTATTTGAATTCTAAGCATCCCAACTTCATATTCAAATTGAAAAACTCCTGACTGAAAAATATTCAAATACCAGTACTCTTCCAGAGCCAATGCAACGTCTTTATTGCGTTTTCCAGTCTATTGGAGATTTTAAAGATAAGATGTCAGGAGATTTGGAGACTCTTTTCAAACACCATTTTCCGGCGTTGAAACTATCTATTGTTTCTGTCAATTCTCAGAAACTCGGCTCATTTTTCCGCTACAAGGACGTGATTCTGAAACGAATGTGGGAATTCCTTACCTATAAATTTAGCTGTGTACAGTGTATATCTGGCTATGTCAACATGACCACTTCACCTCTCTACATTAGGATTGCCCAGCACTGTGGAAGCAGCTACCGTAGTGGAAGAATTTTAACCCAACCGCCTCACTCGTCTATTCTCCTTCACAGCCAACAGTGCTGCCACCGTAAAGCAGAAAATGAATTTAAAATGTTACGTAGTGCCCCGAATGAAATATACCTGCGCATTTTAGAGTCCCTATACATAGCCAAAGAAAAGCCTTCATATAATAGAACAAGGTCATCACGAGTTTTTCAACTTTTCTTTTTCAATTGACTTACTGAGGATGGAGCTGGTCTCCGAAACGTTTTAAATAAAAAATGAATTATTTCTAGACATTTTACTGTCAGGCCTTGTAAAGTTCTAATGAATATGTTTTCGATATTAACAGTTTTCTTCGTTTGAAAGTTTTAAATAATAATTCGACTGAAGAAAAATGACTTGCCTGAAATTATGGTCTAATCTAATCTTCATACAATATTTTCTGTACAATATTTCCTTATCTAGTCATCTTGTGGCTTGATTTCAAATGTTTGCATTCGTTTCAGTAAGCCCAGTAAGCTTTACATCTTTCAAGGTGAAATAAATATATTTTGTTTTTGAGCCTGTCGACGATGTTTGTAACGTTGAATTGTCGGATTTTATTTCCTTTAATGGGTATTAAACAAAAAATTAATGGTCACTGTTTTATTTATACAGTCACCGTGATCAATATGTAACGGCTTGTGGTCACCTCGGCCTAGTGGTTGAGAACGCACACCTTTTGAGGGAAGTCACCGGTTTGATTCGCGGCAAAGTCAGCCCTGTGATTCTCCCCGTTAAGAAAGAAAAGAACTCAGTCCAAATTTGACACACGTGTTTGTACTAGGTACTGGCTCGGCTTGATGTTGCCCATCATTGCGTTCTGGTGTTAGTTACAAGGCATTTGAATATTCAATATACGAGATAACACACATCTGGCTTGATTAGAGTAAAACATTCTTTTTATTAGGTATTTCATAGATTGACGTAAGTTTAAATGATTAGTAATTTATTTTCGAATTTGTTCTCGCAAAGATCTAGAACAGTTTCGTAAGGATGAAAATTATGAAATAAATTCGGAGAAACAATAAATTAATTCTATGATTGTTTAAAAGATCAAAAATAATGCAGTAAAAAATGCATCGGCAACAGCGACCGTTCAAAAATTTAGATTGTATTTCAGAAACTATTTTACGAACGAAATAAAACCAGCTTCTATTGTGTAACGTGATTAGATAAATCCGTTGTCACCTTCAAATGTCGTCAATTTTCATTGTATAGAAGTAAATAACGAGGTAGGGTTCAGAAGAGGGACACTTCAACTATCCGAACTGATGGCCTGCACGGCGCAAGAACACGTGGTGCATCTTTTACCTAGGCGAATTACTGCACATTCTAAATCGCTTCTCATGAATATACATCAGTTTACGCCTTCTTTCCTTCCTAGCCAGTTTTTATTTTATTTCCTTCACTTTTCGCTTAGAAGATTCATTGGCGAGTGCGAGCAGCTGAGCCACTGCACCCGGTGCACCGAGCGCACGGCACGAGGCGCACCAGGGCTGCATGAGGTGCGGCTGCGTATGAAAACCGCTCGTTACGGGGCTTTTGTTCCTCACCGTCCATTTGAATTGTTAATGATGCCAGCACTGAGAGTACCAAAGAAACTGAAAAGTGATACTGAATATTTAAAAAAGGAACCTTTTACCTGCCCAACGGAACTGTGAGGTAAACAAAGCTTTCTTAGACGCAATTATTTTCACTGCGCTAATTTATGGACTGCTGCGAGAAGTGGATATTAAATGTGAAATTATTCATTGATATACAAAATTATTATATTATTGTTCAAAAACTAGTTTTTGGTAGATGATTGATCAAGTATAACTGACAGAAGTAATCCCTCAACTAAAGAACGACGGTATTTGCAGCTAAACATAATTCAGCAAAATTTATACTGGTACCAAGGGTTAGCGGCTAATATAAAAATGTAATCTAAAAATGAACAAAAATTGTCCGTAAGATATTATTAATCAGCAATTGGGAATGCAAATGGTCAATACTGTTGTATGCAATTTGCTTTCAAAGAAAGTGAATTGATCAAACAGTGCGTGTGTAGCTTCAAGTTATTTAGCTTCGCAAGTCATCACGGTTTTCACTTTACTTCTGCAATAGCTTTGAGCTTACTGATGAATAGGAGCTAAGGGTTCTACTACAGCCCTAGTTCACGTTTGGATTAACTCAAGAAAGAGCATGACGGAAAACTGAACCGCTCTTCCGAGCTTCAACGCTAGCATCGCGGCCTGAGTGGTACGTGACCTTGCTATCACAGCGCACAGACGTGAGCTTCTGGTGGAGCTGCGGCAGCGTAATGCGCGAGTCGAACTTCGCTAAGGAACTCTGAGGCACGCGTTTCGAAAAAACTCTAATGAGAGAAATTCGAAAAAAAAGAGAATATAGCAGTGGTTAATTGACATAGAGGAAAGCTTTATGAGCTGTCCGATGCATTACAACAGACTCCAAGGAACGAATCCTGCTGCTCGCATCGGCTACGCCCCTACAGCAAACTTAGCAAACGCTACCGGTAAGAAAGGGAAAAGAACAAGGTAAAGTTTTGAAAGATTTATTCATCGCAAGCTTGTACAATGCTATAAGTGAAAAAAGAATATATTTAGTATCTTGCAGATAAACATATCTAGCATTGTGGGCAAAATAAGCTACGCGGCATCTCTGGCAACCTATCATGAGATGAACAAATTCTGGAGTAAACTGCGTTAAGTAACTTAAATACTTATGTTTCTAAGGTTACGATACTTTAGCTCACAAAACGAAACGCTAATATGAAGCTAAGGGAAAGTAGTTCGATATTCTGGTCAACATTTCCTTAATTTGGAGTCTCGTTGATTTCAACAGCGGTTTTATTATCCGAAATTTATCCTTCCCATTTTTCATGGGGAAGGATAATGCTCAGGAACTGTAGTTTGACATTTTTATTTGTCGAATAATTTGATAGTATGTAAGTTTCAAGGCTACTTTTGAAGCCCGATTAGATGGAAATATCGTTATTATCAAGAAGTAGGGAATTCCAGAATTTGATACCAGCGAAAAGGAAGCTATTTTGAAACGTGGCTTTTTGGCTATGAGGGAGGGTGAGCTTGTTTTTATTTCTCATCAAGTATTCATGGTCTACTGTTCGAGCGAAAATTTGTTATCAATATTTCATTAGTATAAAGTATTTTGTACGTTTAGCTTCAGAGAGAAATTTGTTAATATCAAGCAGCTTTTGAATTTTCAGGTTCTTGACTCGTCTTGAATATACGAATGGATCAGGGCAGTCAAGGATCTATATAGTGCTGCTATTGATTGGGTATGATTGACTTAGAGCGAATTCCGATTGATTCAGGCGGCTTTATATGTATACGGGCTGAAATTTCGTATAGTAATATTCCCAGAAATGTGCAGTTGTCATATTCTTGAATATTTTCATTAGTTATTAAAATAATGAAGAAGGAGGTTTTCTCTCCCAGGAGAACAGCATACACTCTCGTCGACGTTTTCACCGATTTTATTTGCTACGAGCCAGACCAAAATGATATTGATTCTCGATTTTTTTTTCTTTACTATATTCACGGAGCTTTTGAGGTTGAAATTTGATGATGTGCTCCCATATGTAAACAGTATGAATTTAAAGAAAGATAATTTCACAATGTCGATCACAAATTTGATAAATAGAAGAGTTTCGAGAAAATAACTGAGAGGGACTCCACGGGTTTTGTTTGACTCTTAAGTTGAATTGTAAAATTAGTAGATATTGTATACGATTTGAGAGGTAGGATTTGAAGCATTTGAGGAGGAGACATTTTATGTTGTAGTGGTATACCTTCGACAATAAAGAGTATGCTGAGATATTCACACTCAAATACTTTTCGGACTGAAAGAAAATGGAAAGTATTAGCTTTCTTCATCAACATTTGAATGGAAAACTTTTGAATGATTCAAAATGGCTTGAGTCGCTGATTTTTGGGATCGAATGCCAAATCGTTTGTCATAAGTGAAAAATACGCCCAAGATAAGAGTCGACTTTATTATACATAGTTCGTTCAAGACCTTAGAGAAGATGGGCAGTACAGAAATTCACCTATTTTTACTTATGAAAGTTGTGCTTTCGCTCATGAAGATCGGAGGTACTCCAGCAACTTTTCATGAATTTATAAAGTTTCCAAAAGAAAAGGATTTGTTCATAACGTCTGAAGGAATAGGTGAAACTAGAAAAGTTATGTATATTTAAGAACAATAATTGAAAATGCATTTTTCCCACATGATAAAGTTCTTTTGTGCTTCAATGCTATTGAAAACCTCTGAGGCGTTTACTGAAGCAAGGTAGAAAAAGTGGTTTGTAGAATCTTGGTTTTAAGTTTTGAAAATTTTTCCATTAAGGAAGTAATTATTAAATTATATCTATGATGGCTTTTTCATTGTGATTTTGTACATTTTACTGCACAATGGTTTTTAGCATATTTTCGGAATTATTTTCGTTTTGTTAGTAGAATTTCATGATTCCGAATTTTTCAGTCAGTATTTTTTTCAGAGATTTAGTTTAGCTAGTAGTATAATATATGATTTCTTTGTATATTTCAAGTGGAATTTTTCCTTCACGGGTATAATCAAGCAAGCTTGCCGTGTCTCCATGTTGTAAATAATTTATCTGGTTATCCAGGGCTTTTGTGTGTCTTTGGGCATACTGTACTGGTTTTGATAGGACAATGTTTGCTGTACACATTATTTATAAAAACTATTAGGTGCCATATTTGTCAGGATAGTTTTGTCAATGTATTCACTCAAAATGTGGTTGATGTCTGTTTTCTAATGAATTTCAAACATGTCATTGAAGGTTAGGGCATCAACGCGTCGGTTCCAGTTCTGGATTGAGTTCAAAATGTTTTCATGGTTGACGTAAGTTTTCATTAGAAATACGAGGAAATTATTTGATGTATCTGAAGTCAGGATTCCAGTAATTATTTCAATTGGATATATTACGAATACATAATTCATTCACGACGCAGAGTTCGAAGAAGTTCTTGTTGGTGTTCTCATTAGGGGAGGAAGAACTTGAATTGCATTTAAACTAAAAAATTCACGTTTTCTCTAATTTACCATAGTTAACAAGTCTAGGTTGAAGTTTCGACAGATTATCACTTCGTCATTATGGGGTTTGTTTAAAAACTGGGTGAAGTTAGTTCATTATTGAAGGCCTCCAGATCTCCAGAAAGTGGTTTACAGGTCGTTATAATGAGATAAGTGGTGGAACGCAGCAAACTGCGCGGTGAGAAAATGCATAGAATTTGTGGAAGGTAGGGAATGAGAATTGGTTCTTCAAAAATGAGAGGAATCCATCAAGAAAGCTTAATCAATGGAAGCCTCAACTATAAGAAGACGCGTGATCGCTCGTCATTTACCCACTACTGTAGTGTGAGGTGAGTTAAAAGATTAATGAAATGTTTGAAGAAAGTTATAGACACTCCTATAACTCAAATTAAGTTAGATTTGATAAAATATGGACATTGGGTGTACAGGGTGAGGCGTCAATTGGGCTGAAAATAAAACCACATTTAAGTCGAACAAAAAAATTACTGGAACTCTTTTCAGATTTGTACTGATACACAAAAATTCACAGAAGAGCAAAAAATATCGTTTATTCGAAATGATCTGGATGTGAATCCATTATAGGTCTTAATCTTCTTCGGACGCCGTTCACTGAGACACCCACGTGCTCGTGGCATAAAATTAGCAATGTGTGACGAGAAACGATCATGGTAATGCAAAAAGATTAAAAAAGTTATTACAACAAATAAGCGATAATTGTTGATGAACATCCCAATGATTAAACCTTGTCAGGCGAAAAATCCACAAAATTCACAATACTTGTGCAGGAAAACGTTAAATATAATATACTTCTTATATTAATTAAATTCTACATAAACAATGAAAAGAGACACGACAACGTTCCATGAATGTTGGAACTATTTCCGGTGCCTACAAACAATTTTGAGGTCAACGTGAGCCGGTGTTTTCAAAACTTCTCTGCACAGCAGCCAATTATATAGGGCGCTGCAACTTATTACAACTTAGTTTGATGTCTCTATCAATTATTTATATTCAATCCTGCATTTCATCATCTTTAAAATTTAGTCAAAATTCATGACGTCACTATGCAGTTACGAAACGTGCTGCTGATGATAGGCTTGCGATTATGGCAATTGTTGAATGTGATATCATAATACAATCTCTCAGTTGCGAAGAATGTTCTTGCCTCGAACAGTCGGCGAGTAGAAGGAATTTATAAGAGTTTAGCATCGTTTAGTAACAGCCCCACACACAGTACATTCTATTTGTGATTATGCAACAAAGTCACTGGATCCTTTTTGATAGAACTCAATTTGAAAGAAACTACGGACTATTTGCAATAAAAACTCGTTTTGGTACCCAATATGCACGCTCATGCCACATATCTTACTGTTTTATGATGTTCTTCCCTACAAACCACCTCATCCAAACTGCTGCTGCAGTTGAAATGAACGTGTGTTCATGAAGAATACTGCGAATTTAAGGGCGTTCAGTTTTTGTGGTATTGTTGACGTTGAACTATGAAATGTTTACCATCAAAAGCATTCACTCATGAAGTTTGTGTGTTATTAATCTTTTTAATTACTTTTAGGCCAGTACATATTGCCTGAAGATTAGATGTTACTTTGTCTCCCTACCCGCAACAAAGTCGCTTCAAAGACAGAAAGGCCCTGTTAGGCTATTGCCAAAAGATGTCGACTAGTGCCTATGTAATTTAACAGGAGGGAAAATAATTCTCCTCGCAAATAACTGAGCTCGCGAATCACAGATACTTGCGAAACATACTTCCGTCACGGATTTCAAAACCTCATTAGCTTGATTTAGTTCGGCTCAAAGTTCGAAAGCTTGAAAAACAGCTCAAAAATCTCCAAAACTTGTTACCAGATCGAAAACTCTAAAGAATCCCGGAAATGTTCGCAACACTTGAAAACTGTTGACGAACCAACTTAATAAAAATATGTATGCAAAATCTGACTTCTCTCTTATCCTTGAAGTGTCAGGAAGATTCCTCAAGAATAACAAGCCTCAGAAATACGGCCCTCAGAGATCCCTAAGATAGGGACAATACCAAAGGGTGGCATCCAAGAAGGACCAACCCAAAAATAACTTAACAATTGGACCGAACAGGAGTCGCTCACGAAAATAACCTTTTGCTGGCGCCCAAGAAGGATACGCCGCACTAACAAATTAACAATTTGGCGCCCGAACAGGGACTCGCCTATATAGCTATTTAACAGGCACTATTCAGTATGAACTTAAGGAAACGCGGAATCTATGCACAAGATCCATAAAAGCAGTAAGTTGAGAAAGAAGTTCATGAAATAAGATAAGCGTTAAAGAAGAAAGTAAGTGCTGAAAAACAGGACAGTACGGAGCAGAAAAAAGATCGTCAGTAACAAAAGAAAAACCTTTTCTATTTCAACAAAAAGAAGGCCTACCCGACTTTTCGCTCGGGACTTCACATTTTTCCTGGGAAACATATTACCTGAAGCCACATGTAAGTGCCGTCCGCCTTTTGGTTTTTGTGTTCTGTACTTTGTATCGTTGGGTTAGGCTTCGGTTGGCGCTCTGCGTCTGGCTGAGTTCATTCTGGTGACGGACAGTGTGGGGACGAGTTCAACATTAGTTGTATTCTGTATAGTTTTGGCGTTTTGTTGATTGGGACCTTGTTCGTGCCATGCATGTCAGACTTGAATTGGGTTTGCTTTGTAAATTTAATATCTAATTATTTTTTGTTTCAGCTCTTTATATTATATACACTATTTGAAACCGTTTATTAAATAAAATAACAAAACAATGACGCGTCTCGAATAAGCTCCAAATAAAATTTCTATTCATAATTGCTACAGCAGTTATACCATATATAGGGTGTTTTTTTTCTTTTTGCGGACAAATTTCAACCATAATTAGAAAAACGCAAAATAAATCAATTTTCCCAAATGATAAAATGCCAAAAACTCCTTAGTTTTCGAGTTATAAAGACTTAAAGAGACTTTAAAACTTAACGTAGGATACCACGTGCGCGTCAATGTTAGCGCTAGTCTTGATAGTTCCGACCCCACTAAAACAGGTTTTTTTTATTTTCACAATATAAACTGCAAGCATTTTACGGTTAGGAAAAATATCTGCAGTTTAAAGCTATTAAGCTTTTAATGATGTTGTAATAATGGCGCTCATTCAATGATAGATGTTTTAAGTGCGTCGAGGTTAATGAAGTCCATTTCCTACACCTGTAATAAGACTAGTTTGTTACATGAAACTTGAGCATTATTTTATGGTTTGTTCACGTTAGTTGCGATGGGTTAAACTGAAGTTCAATATTCAACTTAAATTTAAAGTCAAAAGTGATAATCAAATTTGTAAATATCAAACATTAACTGGGCCTGTTAAGTACCATTAATTTAGAAAGGTTGTTAGAATTTTTCAAAACGACCCATCGATGGGTCGTTTCGCAGCAGGAAAAACCTAACTACGACCCACCGGTGGGTCATACCGCAATGAATGTGTTAATATCCGACAATACCTCTGACGAAGAGTTTCTCACAAATTGTAAAAATGAGGCTTTTATTAATTTAATGAAATAACTACTAAAGTTTATCACTGATGGCTTGGTTTTAATTTCTTAACGAACATTCGAATTGCAAATATTCTTCGTAACTGTAAAATCCTTGCCGGTTTCATTGAAAAAATAACAAAAATCTGCTTTAGTGGGATCGGAACTATAACACGCATTGGCGCGCACGTAGTATCGTACTTTGAGTTTTAAAGTTTTTTCAAGTCTTTATAACTCGAAAACTAAGGAGTTTTGGGCACTTTATCATTCGTGAAAATCGATTTATTTTGAGCTTTTCTACCTATGGCTGAAATTCGACCGCACAAAAACAACACCCTGTAGATTCAGTGCAGGACATTTTTGTATCGATGAGTTTTTTTTGACAAGACAATTGATGTTTAGAGTAGCAAGGTCGGAGGGTTAGGTCCCTCGTAGATAACTGATAGCCTTCAGCTGACATTTACATTTCTAGATAAGAGACCTTCAAGCCTTTGGGAAAGACAATTTACATGCTTTAGAGAAAAATTTCCAAGGGAAAAATTTCTCATTGCCCTACATTTTCAGTGAAATTGTCCTTGTGTGGGTGCTTTAGCAAGTGCCTACTTTTTCATTTTAATTTAAAAGAATTTGAAATCTTTAAAGCTATATGCTTGGCGACAGAAATTTTCAACGTCGATGAAAAAGTTTTTGAATTTACGAAGAAATTATTCATAAGTTTTTGCCCGAATTTATCACGAACAAATAAAGTTTAGAAAAAACTTGCTCATGAAATAGAAAGGTTATTGAATATGTTGCACAGACCCTGTAGCATGAACTTAGAGGTAACCAATAGTGATAAACGCGTGCAGGCTTCTGGAATGTCAAAAAACTAGTTTCATAAATGCTTTGAATTTCCATTATTTTGTTATTTACTTTACAATGCTCCCTCACTAGTTAAATTACTTTGAAATTAGGTTAGATACCCTAAACTGGAAGCACTAGCCATCTTGGCACTTGAGTAGCCGTCAGTACCCAAAGGGTTAAACTTAAGCCCCCTCCAGACCTTGCATTACCATGTTGCTTGATGCCGCTTAGACGAGCTGTAGATAGCTCTCCGACCGCTTGAGAAGCTGATTTTTCAAGCTAACCAAAGAGTTGCGCGTTCCTGGTTGCTGTCGTAGGGCGACGCGAGTCAGTGTCGTGGAGGGAGTATATATGGAGGGAGCATAGCCGTCTGTGAAGAGAACCAGTTTTTGAGATTTCTCCCATGTTTGTGGTAACCAATAGCCGTCTCGCAAGTGTGACGTCGGCACAGAAGCCAGTTACCTACCAACTACGCTAGGGTGCGCACATGCTCGCTGATTGCTCTTCCAGCTGTTGAGTTTATCGTAATCATTAATTTGGGATTCTAAGACTCCGAAAGATAATAAATTGTGTTTCCTCACTCGAGGACACTTAATAATATCAAAATTACTAGCAAAGATACATTAAGAGTTAAAAACTGTAAAGATTACAGGCCCTTGAATATAACAAATTAGAGAGCGACTTGCACGCGCACCTCATCCTTCGATTTGTGGAGCGGTACTAATCTTGCTTTGGCAAATGAACGAGTAGTAGAGGAGGCGAGGAGGAGCCAACTTCAGCCAAGCGTCTGTGGTTGGCTCACGTGTGGGGCCTTGCCAAGGTCCCAGTCTCCCAACTTTTGCAGCTAATTTGAACCCGATTGGAATCGGCTATGCTCCCTCCAAGCGGCCCTCCATATATCCTAGCTCCATGGTCAGTGTGTTAATACAAGGCATTGCGGAAGGTCGAGTCGGTGGCGCGCTCCGCGTTGACTGACGAGCTATGGCTGCTATACGCGGGAGTGAGTAGCTTTCGCGTATAGCTCGCAAGCATCCTTCCCCTCTCAGAGCTCTTGAGCAACTGAATGCCATTGCAGTGCAGGGCTGCCACTTTTGTTTGACCAAAATAATCTAGTTTGACCTCAAAAAATATCTAGAAACATCTAGATTTGAAAATAAAACATCCAAAAATATATCTAGAACTAAATTAATTATAAATAATAACAAGTTAGATTAAAAATAGCACATGAGAATATTTATTCCATAAATTTTTTTATAATAGGCCATTTATCCTTGTTTAAATTATCAAGTAACCTGATAGTTATCCGAATAGAGCTTAGTATCTAAATATTCTTCAATTTCACAAGTGCTGCGAGTAGGAAAGACTAATAAGTAGTCCTTCCAAATAGTAGCAAGTAGTTATCAGCGTTGCAAGTAGGAAGGAGTAATTTAGTAAAAATTGATTTAAGGAACATTAGCATTTCATTCAATAAATATGTCTTATCTACATTTTTATATTCAAATAACTTATTAGTTATTTGCACCTCTGTTAAGATCAGTTGCAAAAAACAATGATAGTGCAAGATTTTTCTCATCAGAATATATTTTGAATAATACATCAGCAGGATAGCAAGTTTCCCTTTGCCTTGAAATTTCAAAATGTGTTCATAAATCCAGCCATTGAGCAACAATTTTTTTATACTGCAGGCTGGATGGACAACCATCAAGTTTTGCAAGCTGAAGGAATTTTCAATGGATGTGAACCAATATTAAGTGATTCATTAAATAAATTGCATTGGCATCGTCGGAAAAAATTTTGCCAACCAATTATGAGTTTCTGCAATAAAAAATTCCACGTTCCTTGGTAAACATTTACCAGAAGCATAGGACATTGCATGCTGGAATGAGAGGCATACACATCTCATCAATGTTAAATATAAATTTCCTTCTTTAAACTTGGCATAAACTCCATTATTGATGCCAACAATTAATGACACTTGCATTGTCAGTGTCTATTGCATTGCTATTATCAATGCTCAGATTCCTACTTACCAACAATTGTTTTAAGGCTGTCACAACGCTATCTGCATCACTTTTAATAAGTTTGCAATTACTAAGCAAGTTGATTAGACTTTATTAGATGCATGACTCTAGTATATAATTGACACACCAAATAGTTTCATGATTGAAATATCATTGCTTCCATCCAACAATAAACTGAACTCATTGTTGCCAATATCATTGGTCAGTCTTTTGTCAAAATGAGGCCACAATAAGTTTTTGATAATGTATGTGGATTTTATTCCATGATTCTTGACATCATCACTAGTTTTGCAATTGGAGATAGTGTGCTTTAGCTTATGAACCTGATGATCACAATTAGAAATTACACCATGGCAGCACAAAAACATTGAAATAGCCGTCGAGGTGTGGTTCATAATCTATACATAACATGATCAGAATGTGGTTGGTTCACTATTCAAACAATTTAGTGAAGCAAATTGACAAATATAATTAGACTGAAGTAGAAACCTACCCTTATAGTGAATTCCTAATTCAAATTTACAGAAATCTATAACGTATATAGCTCAATTGTATTCTAGCTAGAAAATATCTAGCACGCTGAAAAAACTATCTAGATTTTATAGCTAATATCTAGGCTCCAAATTTTACATCTAGGCTTAAGCAAAAACATCTAGATCTAGATATAAAACATCTAGAGTGGCAGCCCTGTTGCAGTGCGGGCTTTCCCACAAACCAGTCTGGTCATCAGCGATTCTTTTGCAGCGCCACTCCGACGTCGAGAGGCAACATGGTAATGCAAGGTCTGGAGGAGGCTTTAGACGTTGAGCGGTCGCCAACTCCCTCAGGGCTGAATGGATTCGAACAGTTTATGGCTCCACTCTGCAGACCCATATGAACAAACGCAGAAATGATTGATAAAACCCTTACACTTACATCCAATAACTCCGACTTGTATACTAGACCCAAATGGCTGACGCTATCGAGCGCCTCACTCAAGTTAAGTGAACAAGCGCGCGCCTCGAAGTAATTATAAGTCAGCTGCAGGAAATGCGAAACGGTCAACAGAGCGTAAATGCATATAACGATGATCATAAGCGTATTAAAAGGAAACTTCCCATTTTTAGTGAGGCTCCGGGTAACATCTACTAGACGACGATAACGCAAACCTGGTCTGCTGTCAAAATGAACTGAAAGAAGTTTAGCCTTAGCCAGTGAGTCAACAGTAATACCTTTACCAGGACCGGCAAGGGGGGGGCGACAAGATTGGCATTGAAAACTGGATTCTTCAGCTCAATCCACCAAGGATTCAAGTTCTTCCCAATTCTCCGCAAAAATTTCTTCAGACACAGCCTTTGAACAAGCTGAGGCCTCTCATGAAAAGGCTTGGCCGCACCTTCACGCACCCCAAACGTACGTTCGCCACAGATCAAGGCTCCGTAACCGTCGCTAAGCCTTGGTAGCCGTTTGTTTAACCTCAAAAGCCAATCGAAATTTATCATCAATGTTATGTCTATCTTGTTATAGAACATGAATGTATTTTCTTGCAAAAAGCTTTAAAACTTGAAAAATCGTACCATTCAGTTCAGAGATAGGGCCAACAAAGTATACGAGTATAATGAATGCTCAGTCAAGAATATTGTTTCACAGCTACAGCAATAACACCCCAGTTAGCCCACACTGTTCACATATACCACCCTTTTGATGTCGGTGTAGCTGATACGCTTTCACCAGAAACCAAGTCTTCTTGTAAATATTTCTGTTCTAGGGAACAAGCTTTGCGAAAGGTCTGCGTAATTACATCGATCATCCAAGAAGAGGAGATGAATGTTCAGCAATATGAAAGATTGTGTGTAGGCAAGAATTTAGAGACCCATAATATTCCGGATTGCCAATTTACGTTGTTGCTTCAGAAGTTTGTTATCATTGGAACGAACAGTTCATGTAAGAATATTGGCGGTGAGTTTTCTATTGATCTGATGATTAAAATGGTCAAGTATTGCAATGAAAGGAATTTAACGCATTACTAATACGAGGGAATACTTCATGGTTAATTTTACGAAAAGAACAGAAAATAAACTTCCGTTCGACCTTGAAAAATGAATGAAGGAATGATGCCGCAACGATATAATGAAATATTATTGTCTACGCGGAAAACAGATAACCAAAGAACCATCACACCGCTTCCAATGACACTGTGAGGAATTGGGTGTACGAAGGACTTGCTGAAGAACCGAATGATATCACCAAATCGGAGACGTCGGTAGACGAAATGAAGGAAACAAAAAACGTTCCAGTCTATGCATGAGCTGCGTACAATTGGATTCATAAAATACATCCAAAGCATCTTCACATTGACCATCAGTTGGAAAGACGGACTCCATCCACTGACAGTGATGAACATTCGAGTTTCGAGCTAAAAACAAAAAACAATTTTGGGTCAGCACTCTGGGTAGAGGGAATTGCTGCCAATTGAGTCATAAAGGAAGAACTTTCAGCAGAATGACTTCCACGTGAACATAACAAATAAAAATTATTCCTGCATCCACA
This sequence comes from Morinoia aosen, assembly GCA_030386875.1. Taxonomy (NCBI): domain Eukaryota; kingdom Metazoa; phylum Arthropoda; class Malacostraca; order Amphipoda; family Talitridae; genus Morinoia; species Morinoia aosen. Next base: position 69,490,232 of record CM059557.1, read on the forward strand.
AATTCTCACAACCATAGTCTCATCGCATGTGTATTCATATCTAACTTTCACTGTTAGGGTCACGCCACAGCACAGCAACACAACCGGTAATTAGCTAAGCTCTGTGAACTTCGGACCCTATCCTCGAAAATTACAAAAACAAGACGACACCTCGGAATATGGGGGTATTCCGGGGTACCTTAAACAACCTTAAAATAAAGCATAAGAAAGATGCAGAAAGATTAACAGCGGAACACTTCCGAGCACGAACTGGTTCCGGATCTTTTTCAACAACTCCACAAAAAAGAGAAAAAGAAAACATGCAATGGAATAGATAAAACGACAAATAGAGCAAAAGCCGTATGTACGTTAGAAGCCTAGACAAAAGTGATGGTTCACTCAAAGAGCAGCTCTGGTGAGCAAAGCTCATTCTTCCCAGAGGCCCCTGACTGTGGGGATCGACACTCGACAGCCGAGGTGGACTCGAGGGTGCCTCCACCAACTCCCATTGCCCTACCGCTTACAGAATTTGATTGTAACAAAAAAATTAGATTAAGAGGATCTTGTCTTGCCACCAAAAAACGGGAAAGAAGCCTGCCTGTGTAGTGTCTGGCACAGAGCTATGGTGGGAGCCAAGCCAGCACCTCACTGTATACTGTTACCTCCGTAGAGCTTATTCACGCATGCGTATTTCCTCACATTTGGGCTCTCACTACTGAACCTTCAAGTGGCTCATACGCCCCAAACTTGTGGTAGGTGGCAAAGAGAGGGGCAAAGTTTTAATCGCCCAAACTCGAGCGTGCGTTAGTCAATAATTAATCAATTGCAAGAGGCGTTAGACTTGAAACGAACCCCCCTCTACAAACAAGACAGGCTTCTCATTGCTTGTCATGAGCAACAGCTTTACTACGAAAATTTGTCGGCAGAAACAACGTTGTCTCACATACCTCCTAGGCTTGTTCAGAGAAGTTACGTCAATGTACGATGGTAACAATCCGTTGACCTCATAAATTATTCACTTTCAAAAAGCCTTCCATAAAATTTTCTACAAAAAACCGGTGGTTTTGTAGAAAATTGAAGGTCACAATGAAAATACTAGCCAACCTAGTTCTTCAATAGGTCGGAACCAAACATGTGTATGAATTTCAACCTTGAAAAATGCTCGGAATGCCCATTTAAAGTGATATTCACTTGCTACACACCATGAATGATACTCCAATTGAAGCAGTAGACCAACCAAGATTTCCCAATAAGAAATCACTGACGACAACAACACCGATTCGAAACGAACTAGGCCGAGGATTCTACAAACATCGCTCCATCGGCGCATTGAATGCCCATCATAACATCCGAATCGGCAATGATTCCTTGATCGATTCACTATCATTCACCACCAACGAACGAAAGTAAACCAGGCTTTACTGACGAATAGTGACAACAGCCGGTAGAAATCGATGTTGGTCATGTGAAATCTTAACTGATCAGTGAAAAAATTAATACCGGCTTTTAGAGTAATGACGCCTATTCTATATGCTGTTAGGCACCGAATTTTGTGGGAAATTGTGACCAAAAACTGAATGCACATCCGCACAAATCGTTTTCGAGAATATCGTATTGAAAGGAATACAATACTGTCGAAAACGTTTTGTGATGAAATGCACCCATTTTTCAATCACAATTACAATATCTGGAGCTGTGCTACCAGGAACTTGATAGCATTCCGCAGAAAACTTTTCGAAGGGTAAAGTTAAAGTTCGGGCGAGTTAGCTTAAGCTCGTGAAATGCTACGACATCAGGTTTTCAATTTGATTGAAACTTCGAGTGGACTTTGTGTCGAGCCCTATATGTGCTGTCGGAAATAGCAGTGCGATATCGGAAACCACTCCATTTCTCAAGTACATTTGTAATACTTTTTCCCAATAACCTTGGAATTGATTACCAACCGAAGTTATTTCTTTCAAGTTAATTTAAACAAAATGTAGAACATACAGAACTAATGAATTCTCTTCAATGAGTTGAAAGAACATTGAATTTATACTGTTGCAATCAACGAATGAAATTTATATTACTTGACGCATATCGTCAAAACAAAATAGAGGAGTTTGACAATGTAGTACACACTACTTTATAGGCGACCCTTAGCGAAATCTAGTTTGTATAAAATTTTACACATCTATGCAACAACAAAGTTATAAATTCTACACTAAGAGTAATGCTAACACTGAGATACGTTTCGTACAGTGCAAAAAGTTTTATTAGAAATAGATTAAGAACATCACCACGGGCAGATTAGAGTAAGCTGGTCGACAAATGAGCTGTTGGATTGAAGCAGCGTTATAAATGGAACTGAAAGTTCATCCAGCCTACAATACGTGATGGGTTTTCTGACCAAAACTCTCAAGTCCGATCTTTTATAAAATAAAATTAAGGCATACAGTATCACGAAAACGCAAAATTGGTGTGTGTAAAAATTTTGTTTAAATTTGAAGATTTTGGTTAGGAAAACACGACACATAGGAGTCAATCCAGAGTTGAATTTAGACCGACGAATTAACTGCTACCACCATATAAAATGTTTCAGAATCCGACCCGAGAACTATACGCACTAACGATCGTTTACCCCAAATATATGGCGCAACTTCGTAAACTTGAACATTACTCTAGAAGATACAGTCGATTCTTGAGTTTTACATCATTTTCTTCGAACCTCACTCAGGCGGCAAAAAATTAGTCGCATTCGTTTTATTAATGCGATGCATGATTCGTGTTATTATTTAATTGGACTACATTTTATCCGTTCAAGTCGAAGATTGATAAACAAATTGAACTCAACAACGTCTATAATTCGTTCCACTCAACCTGGTTACAATTGCACCACACTTTTTTTGCGATGATGCTACAAGTTTAGGCAAAAAATTCAACAGAATTTTGAGATATCAGTGTAAATTGAATCGACGTTCACTCTGTCCGTTTTATAACTTGCCCAGAAACTAATGCAGGCATTTAAATAACTTGAAGCGCTTGCACATCCATCTTGAGTGAAGCCCTAACGAAAAAAGTTTCATTTCCCAAATAAAATTAAGCACAACAATTGAGCGTCGCCGTACGAGTCCAACGACTATTTCCACTATAAGAGCGTCTGATCAGATGCAGTTAACACCCGACGAAAAGCAAAAATCAAAGAAAGAAGGAGAATTCGTAACGTTTTGTCGATATTTTGGTAGAAATGATCCTACGTTTCAATTTAGCTTTACCGACAGGAATGAATGTTTTAAAAAATACTATGACATGAGGAAGAAATTTCTTCTTAGAATTATTTGGAAAAGAAACTTCAAGTCATATATTTCAAGTACACTGGATAGGCAAGATATATAGGGCGTGCAGATTCCTTGATAATATGGTATTATAAAACCATGGACAAAAATATAAAAAATGTAATTGTTGTACGACAGACTACCATCTACATACATGAGTGAAATGGTTCCTTTTTTTGCCATCATAGATCATGAATTTAATGTAGTTAAAAAATAAAAAAAATGAGCGAACTTACCGACAGCATTTATTGAATACCTTAAAGGGAGATGAGTGTCAGAGTTAACATATTACGCGTGTTTGGAGTGGAAGGGAAAAAATCCTTCGAAAAAGAGAATAATCTTGAACGAGAATCATTAGCAACACTTTTATTTGGCAGAAGTCAATTCAATAGTTCTGAATAAACTGGTACATCACATGTTTTATTGTAATTTGTCTATTTATTCTAATTACTTTCAAAGGCCTCCAGCTAAACTTAAAGTAATTCACTGGTAGCCAATCACGCACAGAATTATCACAAGTGAGGAATTTTGTTGATGTACTTCAATTGGGTTTAAAATAATTTGATGAGGAAAATTGCCCATGGAGAGGAAAATTGCACATGGAGCTCATTTAAGCTTTTGCGTATAGTGTGAAATACCCCGGAAGTTTTGGAAACTTCAATGTCTCCTCAGCTAGTAAATTTTGAGACACTTGTTTTTTCTGGCCTTTTTCCTTAAAATCCAAGAAGTTTTGCGGCTGTCTCATGGATGGTAACTGAAATAATTTTAATTTACGTCAAGGAGTTTTAAACGTAAATTAATAACTTTGTAACTTGAAAAATGGCAAAAAATCCTTTTAGTACTTGGCATTTACGTTGATATTTCAATTTTTGATGAACATTTTATTGACTACTATAATACCCAAATTTGCTCACAGTTGCTTAAAAGTTTAAGAGACAAGTTAAAATGGTCACTTTATCTAGCCAATTCTTACAGAATGTTGATACTTGTATTGGTCCATTTCAATATTTTGTTTTAGATATGGAAGAATGTTTTGGGAGGAAAACTTTGTACTAGAAAAGTGAAAATATAGAGAGTAATATGTAGATGAAATGATGATACTTATCAACTTACCTCAATTCCAGTTTGAACATGATCAGCATTACCCCCTAATTGATGTACACATAATTTTGTTTTCACCACTAGAATGAAAGGAGTAAAACTGTTAACAGATTTACAAAGCAACATCCAGGGTTAGCAATTTTTATGGGTGCATGTCATATAGTGACCAGCAAATTATCTCATCTGATAAGAGAAGCAGAATAAAAAAAAAATTAAAGTAACTAGCTGAAAAAAGCCAACCTGGTAAAAACCGTGAACAAATAAGACGATAATATAAAAAAAAGTGTCAATAGATTACCACCCACTCAGACAACGAAGCTTTTGAACAAACTTACACGGCATTGATAATTTCAAGTCTTTTAAAATAGATAGGGTACTCATGTCAAACGTTACTGACAAAGAAGAAATAATCAGCTCACTCTTTAGTAAATTTTGCTTTCAAAATATCAACCAAAAGAAGGCGTAAAGTTACCGTCATTAAATTTTTTGGTTATTCAAGATACTCCGCACGACTGCTATATTCCTCAAGTCTTTTAAATTCTCATTTTAAACTTTTATTTGGATTTGTAGCATATTTTTCCCCGTGTTACTACTGATGCTGAAAGAGAAACTAAAACCTGTTTAATTGAAGGGGTACAAAAGGGTTCAATTTTGCTAGTAACGTTAAAAAAGCGAGTGAATCACCTAAAGGGAAATATTTTCAAAAATTAGAGCAGTAGAGAAACTACATTAACTACTCATGAGCATGTGGCAGCTGCTAAATAGAAAGAGAAAGGGGGAAAAATAAGAACCAAGTCCACTAAATTGCATAGCAGGTTAGCCAAAGCCTCCAGCAAAAAGCATTTTGAACCGCTATATATGCAGCTGGAATAACTCTGGATGTGCATTGATTTTAATTTGTAAGACCATAGACAATCCATAAATTGTGAGGAATCATGGCCTCAAGCCCTCACACAATCGAGTTAAGGAAAGAACGAGAAGTTTCGCAAAGGTTTAATTTAGAACTTTAAATAAACTGCAACGGCAGAGTAACAGATAATTAAATTGCGGTCAGCGCCTTAGCAGCGAGACCTACTTAGATCGCAGGCAGAGTACACTGTAAAAAATGCCCGTGAAATTCACGGGTAAACACCGTATAAATCACAGTATTTTACTGTGAGGCACATTTTACAGTAAAACACTGGGTCTCAATCCAAAAACAGTAGAACTCCGTTATTGGCTTTTACAAGTGGATTTCAAATCAATGGATTAAATGAAAGTAATTTTGTTCAATTTGAGCTTAAAATGACTTGAACGAATGTTGCCTAGTTTCTATAAACTCTATTGGGTATGTATTGTTCGTGCAATAAAAATCATATGAGAAATGAATAAATCATCAATATCTAGGAACTTTCCTTCCCCTAACGGAAATGTGAATGATCATTCTAAGTATCGATTGATTAAATTTATTGTATTTTCCTCTTACATCAGTTTTATAAGTGGTATTTTAGGCTTTAAAAGGTTGAAGATTGAACTATCCTTTCGAAAATATTGGTTCTCTGTTTTATTTTATCACTGCGCTGTTTCTCAATTTATGAAGCTTTAATAAAACTCATAAGGCAAGAAATACCAATTTTCTTCAAATGTTTTGTTACAATAAATGTATTGATAAATTAATAACTGAGAAGCTGACACCGTGTCAATAGTATTTGAACTACTTTCCCAAACGGGATTGGTTTATGCGGCAAGTAGAAAGCCGTTGGAATTGTGCGAGAGTGGAGTCAATGTTAAAGTCTCAGTTATTGCTTTCCAGTAAATGTGTTTTGTTCTCACTACCAGAGTATAATAATTTGACAGTGCTTCTCTCACATTGATAGCTATCATATAGAGTTCATGAGTGGGGGGTTTTACTTAAGCGGACGTTTACCATTGATTATAGTAAAGTACAGGCAGTGATCGTGCTAATCTACTCACACATATAGTATAACTATTGGAACTAAGACTTGTTGGAATGATGTTGAGCGATTTTATCGTCCCTAAATTCTCCCCACTTATTTTGCGAGTTTCCAATTTGGACAAATTAAGTTGTAAAAAGACTTGTGGTCGTGTACTTTAACCATACTTTTTTTATCCTGGTGCGTTTTTTAGTTCAAATGTAGATTGTCAACTCAAATCGGCAAAGAGAAGTAAACATACTGCCAATGCCATTTATTGTTAACATATAGATTTTATTGAGTGTATAAATTGCGAGTTCATCAGAACGTTCTCAAATTATTATTAAAATATATCTTGAAAATGCACAACCCTAATGTGTTGGAAGAGGGTAGTCTGAGTCCCCATCATAACCCAATTGAAAATCAAGGACGTATCGCCGGTGTATTAAGGACGTGAGGGTCGATTATGCACGATTTATAGGCTAGTCGGCCTGCTCTGCTTTAACACTGCCTCTACGCGCCCCAAACCCAGCGCGGTCAAGCTCGGACGTGAAATTCATAGTTGGCCTTGGACGAATCGAAGGCGCAAAATTTTCAGTTGATTAACGGCCGTAACATTTGAAAGCGGCATGACTCGATCTGTCAGTTAATGACAGCGTGTCATCGTGAGCGTACTGGCGGTTACTGCCTCTGCAAAGGTTGCGTTTGGTGTTTCGACTGTGTTCTTCACAATCATTGCGTTAGGCAAATTGTGACGTAGTATTGCATCAGATGCCCAAAACATGTTTATTGATATTATATTGATTGTTTTCTGGGATGTTGTGGCGATCAACCGTTATGCTCATCCTCAGATTTTTCTCGTCACTTCTCGAGCTCAAGCTGAGTTCAATTTTTTAAACATAGTTATGTGAAGTGTTGTTCGTCCAACTGTTTTGAAACTAGAACAGTGGTATTCATATCAAAGTACTCTGGATAGTTTACTGAGCAAGTTTGCAGAACAGTTCACATTCACTTGATTCATTTGCAAGTTTTTCACAGAGTGGCTATAAAGATTTTTTTTCAAATGTGTATTGATGTCACAATAAGTTACTTATTTTCCCGATATCAATAAGTGCAAATGCTGACATTGAACAATAAATTAAACCAATATGCTTTTCACAGTGCTTTGTATCAGTGCCCACAAGAATAGAGGAAAACGCTGGTGATAAACCAAAACTGTGAGTTTATAATGAAAAATCGATTGCTCTAAATATGTATCATGGCCAAAAAATAGCACAACGTTGTGTGACTCTTGCACTTTTGGGACTTAGCACTCCTACAGGGTCCGAGAGATGTGAATTTGGGTCATTTTATATTGTAATTATCGTTTTGCCTTTTCATGATAGACATTCTTTATTCATTTTCTTACTGTCCATGCTATGTCGTATTCAACTATTCTCTTGTTTAATTTGTTTTTCAAGATTTGTAATTCTGTGCATTGAGTCCTGCGCAACAGTGCATCCTATCTATCATTTGTGGTTATGGTTTATAGCAAATACTTTTTTGGTAGATAATTGCGCTAGCTAATTGTGCTCTAATTTTTTCTCTAAAACCGCATTAGTAACGCAAGGAAATTCTTTTGTGCTATTCTTTGCCTTTGCTTGCCATTTGGTGCTCTAATGAAATATTTTCCAGTCTTTGAACTTGTTATTTGAAATGCTGTTCAGCATCCAGCCAATAAACAAGCACATTCAGTTAACTTTAAGTGCCTACGTATGTAATTTATGAATGATGCATTTCTTTTGCAAAATTTTTTTTTGCTGGTTCATTGGTCACTCAGCTGATGCAGGGTATTGAAAATTTACGTTGTAACTCTAATTTCATCCGTTATGTTCTTTAATGATATTCAAAATGTTCCCCTCCCTCAGGGGGATACAACTATTGTCTCTATGGGAAGTAGCGCTCCCAGGGGGACAATGTGAGGGCCCGAGCTAAAGGTTAGGTAAGCCTTTTTGTTAAAATAGCACAGGTTTTTGCTTTGTTACGGACCATATTTTTTCGGTTCACTGCTGTTCTGTTTTTCTGCACCTACTACTTTCTTCTTCAACTTTGATCTTGCTTCATGAACTTCTTTCCCATCTTACTGTTTCTATGACCCTTCAGCATAGATTCCTCATTTTCTAATCTCCATACTAAATGGTGCCTTCCTCTCTTTGATACGTTCTATTTTCGTAGCGGATGAGGAGGCCTAAACTAACTTATAATCTAATCTAATCTTCAAAATGTTCCCTCCAGGCAAATCATTTCCATAATGAACAAAAATGTGAGAGATCTATCGAGAATACTATGCATATATAATGTACATGAGCGTTGAAATGGCTCTCTGTACACTTGAGTTGATATATCTTTATATTAGGAAAAAAGAAAATATGATATATTTTATTGGTTTATTTCTTGATGTATAGATTATCAAGAATATATATATATATTTATATATATTCAATGTATTTTGGTAGTAACCCTTCCCTGATACAGGTTTCATTAAAAATAATGCCATATTGATTATTAATAATAGTTTTGTTCAATTTTTCTAGTTTTCGGAAGAGTTTACTTTGATCGAAATTTATTGAATTTACACGCGCCCCTAACGTTTTGTGATTAAAATTTTGCGACGCGTTTCGTCCTGTGTCCACGGACATCATCAGGCTAAACATAAGTTGAGTTGTGCAGCTAATAGAATGGAGAAGTGGGCAGAGTCGCTGCGGTTACCCGAATGTAGAAATGTGCATTTGATGCAAGTTAGAAGGTGTACAGTTGGTCTGCGAAGTGAGGAGGGCAAGGCGACCTAGGTTCCGTAGTGGAAGGTACATTCTCCATTCTATTAGCTGCACAACTCGAACTATTTTCAGCCTTATGATGTCCGTGGACACAGGACGAAACGCGTCGCAAAATTTTAATCACATAACATTAGGGGAGCTTTTAAATTCAATAAATTCCGATCAAAGTAAACTCTTCCGAAAACTAGAAAAATTGAACAAAACCATTATTAATAATCAATGTGGCATTATTTTTAATGAAACATATATATATATAAAGGGTGTTATGTAATTCAATGCACAGATTTTAACCAAATGCAGAAAAACGCAAAATAAAACGATTTTCATGAGTGACAAAACCTCGAAACTGCTTTGTTTTCGAGAAATGACCTGAAATAATTTCAGATTCCCGTAAGAATAGGCTAGACATGCAGCCAACGAGTAAAAACGAAACTTCTTTGGCACGCGCTTCAGGCTATTCTTACAGGAATCTATAATTATTTCAGGTCATCATTTCTCGAAAACAAAGAAGTTGTGAGGTTTTGTCACTCCTGAAAATCGTTATATTTTGCGTTTTTCTGCCTATGGTTAAAATCCACATCGCATCACACAACACCCTGTAAATACCGGGTGTCCCACAAAAATGTCCCCGACTTTTTAATTGATTGTATATCCGCTTTAAATTAACGTATTTGAAAGGTCTTTTTTCAAAATGCAATGAATTTTGTTCCCTTTTCGGATAATTTAAGTTTTTGAAAATCGTTTACTAACCACTTTACAGTGTTCGATTTGCTGAAACAGGTAGAACAACTAATTGCTCATAGGAAAAGTTTTCAAAACAACACTGGTGTTCTTCATTTCTCAATACATTACTTACTTCCTTATTTCATCATTTGAAGACACCTAAAATGCAGCTCACTCACGATCAAAGAATTTTCCTCGTATTAGAATATGAAGCAACGGTAAACTGTGAACAAGTAAGAGGAGCATTTAATTTTCTTTCTAATTTTCTAACTGGACGATACACAGTTTTCTTATCGGACGTGTATCTTTCCGGAAATTTTTCATTAATTGCTCTTCGAACTTTTTCACACTTTTTCGTTGCCTCATATTGCAATACGATGAAAATTATTTGTTCGTTAGTGAACTGCATTTTAGGTGTCTTCAAATAATAAAATAAGCGAGTAAAAAACTTCTCAGAGCGTTTAAATACTTGGTGGTATGTAGGATACATCATTGTGAAATTATTATAAATAGTAAGTATTAAGAAATGAAGAACACCAGTGTTGTTGTTTTTAAAATATTTCCTTAGAACAATTATATTTTATACCTCTTTCAGTAAATCGAACTCTGTAAAGTGGTTATTAAACGATTTTCAAAAAATTAGACTATTCGAAACTGAAACAAAATTTAATTCATTGTGAAAAAATACATTTTAAATATGTTAATTTAAAGCGGAGATATAATCATTTAAAAACTCCGAGACATTTTTGTGGGACACGCGATATAATGTAGACACTCCTCAGAGGGATACAACTATTGTATCTATGGGAGCTAGCGCTCCCAGGGAGGAAAATGTGAAGGCCCGAGCTATGAGTTGGGTAGGCCTTCTTTTTGCTGAAATAAAATTTTTTGTTATGTTAAAAGACCACATATTTTCGGTTCACTGCTGTCCTGTTTTTAGCACCTACTACTTTCTTCTTCAACTTTGATTTGATTTCATGAACTTTTTTCTCAACTTACTGTTTTTATACCCTTTTTGCACAGATTCCGCGTTCCCTTAAAACGTTGACTACGTTTGTGCGATTGCTACGGTTGGTTCGGTTAAGTTGTGAGTAGCAGAATTTAGAAACTCACTGAACTGCTCAAGTCCATTCTTGTCCTTTATAAAAGGTGTGAGAAATAAAAGTGTACTAAAATTTTTACCAGGTAGGTTCAAATCAATTCTAAAAAAGGTAGTGAAATTATGGAAATGCTATTCATTTATGCCGGTATTTAATGTACCTAATGGTACACACATATGTCCCAAAATGTAGTGCACGTGTTGATATTTGTTTGTTACATGCAGCATTTTAAATGGATTGTGATTTCATTTTCAATTCCTATATTATTTTGGTGTTTCATTGGTGAGAAGGCTGTGATTAACGGAAGTAAGATATTCATGTCAATTTTAATGTAGAGAATGTTTCATTTTTGTAATAAAAGTTCAAGAAAGAGCGGGATTCTATGTGCTTTCTAATGTATTGTCTTATGTACCTGAGCTCCCAGTTGCACGTGCCTCGATCTCATTGGATGTACAATATTGTTCTGAGCTAGCTTAATGAGTCAATACATTCACAATGCATTAAGTGTGAATGTATTGTAAGATCCAAAGCTTCCAGTGCAATATTGTACACCCCGTGAGGCGAGGCACGTGCAACCGGGAGCGATTTTTTAACCTATAATCCATGGATGGCCAGCCGCGATTCGAATCTGGTCCTGAGGCGGTAAACGGCCGTTAGGTAGGGCGGAACAACGGCGATTCGCGTGCAGTTTTTGTCCGAAAAAGTGGACATTTGACCCTTAAACCGCGCGTAATACAACTAAAAAATGCATAGGAACCGGCGCGTTCCCACCGGCGAAACGTCCTTGATTTTCAATTGGGAATTGTCCATTCTGTGGTAAGGTATTTAAATCATTGGCAGGGTATGTAAGCCATTTTACATTCCATAAAAACTTATGTAATGTTGCATTTCCATGTTCATTTGAAAAATGTCCTAGGAAATTTAAATCATATCCTGGATTCCGAGCGCATGTTTTGCGGGAACATGGGAAAAGTTGTCAAATAGCATCCAAAAGGAGCATCAAAAATCTCCAGATACTCTTCTACAGTGTAATCTACAATATTGCCATCAAATTTGTCCCCATTCAGATGCTTTGCTCCAACATCTAAATAATCATATAAAAGATGGTGAAAACATTAGGTGTCATATCAAAAATTGTGATAAAAAATTATTTTCAAAAACTTCTAGTTTAATAAGCCGTTGTATTAGAAATCATCGTAGATGTTCTCATAATCAGGTTGCCTTGAAACATATAATATCACCCAGTATACATGAAGGCAGTGTTGATATTCATTCAGTGGCACTTTTAGCTCATGAAATTTGCTCTGGTGTATCTGATGCTAGTGACAAACCTGATACTAGAGAAACAGATGAGAGAATGGAAAATAGTGATGAAAATTTAGGTAACAATGATGTAGAAGCATTTTATTTGAAAAATCTTGCCTTGTTTTATCTCAAATTGCAGGCATAATTATTACTTCCATCATCTACCATCCAGCATACCATTGGAGAATTTCATGAAATTCGACAACAAGGACAGACATTTTTGTGCTCTAAAGTAATCACAAAATTGAAAAATTAAACTGACATTCCTGATGACAAGTTAAAAGAAATTGAAAAATTATTCACTAATGCAGATCTGTTTCAATGTACATCAAAAAGTTTTAGAACTGACTTCAAATGTAAAATAACTTTCAAAGAATTATTTAATTAAGGTCCCTGAAGGTCTCTTGGTTTATTTTCTTGTGAGGAAGCATCTGTGAGTTTTTAATTTCAGCCTTCATGTCCATCAAATTTTCACTTCCCATGGTCAGGTTCCAAAATCTTATGATTGTGTGAGTTATTCAGACCTTCATGATTATTACCCTCTTCAAGAGTATGAGAAGAGCTTTGGAACATTATTGATTCCTCTCAAGTACAAGAGTTTTTTGTAGTGATAATGTCAATCTCAATAGAAGAGAGCATATTTCAAGAGTTGCCAAACCTGGCAAGTGGTACCGTTGATGGCATACTTCAGGTGCTCACTGAAGCTGGTGTGGAAAGTAGGGATGAACTGAGTCTTGAAGAGGATGACCTTCGCCCAATCCTGAGGCCGATCCAAATTCGCAAGCTAAGAAATTTCGGGAGATGTGCTTCGGGTAAATAAATTTAGTTGTGTGGGGACACCAACTATGTATCGATGATTATTTATGGATATTTTATCAGATAATTAATTGCATTTCCTAAGAAATTCTTCCTAAAAGCCAAATGCTAGGGTAAAAAAAGGGTTTTGGAATGTTGATATTTTCCTAACTTCATTTTTTGTGTTTTCAAACAATAAAAATGCTAAATTAAAAGTAAAAATGTTTTCTTCATTTCTTTAGCTATTAAATTTCATCAGAAATAAAGTTGCATGTGGGTGAACCAGCTAATTACAGAGTGCTTAGTATTGTTTAATTTTTGGTTTGACAAATTTTGAAAAATTCAAGTAATTACTTTCGTCACATACCTGTAAACTTTTCTGAAGCCTTGTCCTATTTACTCGACAATGTACACAGGTTTTCTTGAAATCAATGTGAAATGAGCAAACCATTGACGAATTTAAAAAAGCAACACTGTAGGTAGAAACTTCTTAACATTTGATTTTTTCAGGAGATGAATTGAATTTATTAATTTTTAGTAGTGTGTTGGGATGAATATAAGTCAGTCTTTTAATGCTTGATGTTTGAATTATGAGATTCATTCAACGCTTGACTTATCGGCTAAATACAATGAAAAAATATGTTACTGGCTAATTTGTGCAATATGGGATGTAATCTTTTACTTGTGTTGGAATCACTTACGTTTTTCTAGAGGTGTGAAATTTTATGTGAATTACTAAACATAAGCAAGAAAAATTGTCTTCTGTTATCTTCCAGTTTATATTACATTTAAACAATGTAATGTATTAAAGTTTGTGTGAGAAGGATTATTCTGCATTACTATGCAGTTTAGGGCTAGTTGCTTAGTGAAGTTGTTAAGAATCTGTTAAGAATGATCAATTTTTGCGAATTGAAGATGAGAATTTAGGAAAAATTTTATTCATGTGTAATAAATCTTTTAATTGAGTGTAACAAATTTTGTGCTTACTTGAAAAATTTGTCCGTTGAAAAATCTTAGTAAATTCCAGCAGTACGGACTGGTCGCTTCAACATAATGTTACATGCCACATGCCTGTATGTTTGGCTAAACAAATGTTAGGTGTAGTGAGAAAGGCTTTGTGTACATTTGGGCCATAAGCTGTAATGGCTCGAACGATGTCTGTTTATATCAGCAAGGAATTTTTTTGGGGTGTAAGCAATCCTTGAGAGGCCCCAGTCGAATCCGTGGGACGTGAAACTCAATCTGCTAACCACTTGAGACGGGCGCAAAATGCCGATGCCGTGAGAAACAACACCGAAGGCTTGACAGAAACATGGCGCTACACTTGAGATGCGAGGATGAGCGTAGCAACGGTTTTCGAATAGTTCAAGACGTGGATAGGGCGGGACTATAGCTTTCTCGGCAAAAGAAGCTTTGGCCAGTGGGGTACAGTGGTGCCAAGAGAGGGAAAATTCAAAGGGTGAAGCCACGAATAGCACAGCAAAAGGGAACACACAGGCGGAGTTTCGAACGGTACGTACGGACTTCGAGGCAGTTAATTAATTGGCTCTATGAGAAGTAGGAAGGTCGCTCTCTCACAGACACTTTGGTAGAAGCTAATGAAATGAGTTCAGTTTAGCGCTGAGGATCGTCGGAGAGAGTATGTGTTATAAATAAGAGGTGGTGAAAATAAAGAAAATACCAATCTGAAATAATGTTACAGTGCCTTTCAGATAAAGAAAGTTTAAAACTATCAAAATTTCTCTTCTGTTGCAATAGAGTAAATATTCTACGTTTTTTTGTGCAGAGAGGAAATTTCACGTGTTCCCTTTACCACGTTCACTGAGGGGAGATTACCAAATCGACCAAATTGTATGAATCATTTGATGGAACGGAGATACCACACTAGAGGGGAGGGTAAGAGAGATGTAGTTTCCTTTGGGAAATATGTTTTGAAATTAATATTGCGAAAATTCAATGTCATTCAGTGAAGTATAAATTGAAATATTTTGAGGGGACGTTGTAGGCGCAATTAAAAGTAACAAGTTAAATTTTTTTTGCAACAGGCGGGACGGATTTATTGAACTGAAGGATTGATCTGCTCGGATGTAAAGGAGATCGACGTGTGACTATACTGAAGCGGAATGAGCCGTATAACGTCATCAATAGACATTTTCTGAACAGTGGATAAAACAGGCATTTGAACTGAAGCGAGTAGCGGACGAATGATTTGTGGGTTGAAGTGACCATCGCCTATGGTACTGCTGGAATAACTGAGATAGAATAGACCAGAATTGACCATGTCTCATGTGTAGCTCTTGTAACTTAGGTAAGGCTGGCCAGCCAAATCGAATCAATCCGTCAGTAAAGTACTGTAATGTAAGCTATTTGGCGTAGACAGTTTCTATATGTCATTATTTGATTTGAATCAATCCTGATCACACACATTGTACGTAGTCTTGTTGGTGTTTGTATGATGAATGGCCGTAAATCATAAATATCAATCGTATTTGACCCTGTGTATCATGCCCCACAATATTAGAAGCGACCGCTCGTAACATCAAGGAGGGCGCTCAGAAAATGCGCTGCGTAAGTTGGGTCATCTTCCATTGGTGAGTACCGCTCTAAGTTGCGTATACAATAATTGTTTGTCTTTTTCTTAGTGACTGTGTTCATTATATATCCTAGCATTTCTTGTGTGTTTAGGTATGTACCTGGAGGTGTGCCAATTCCTCTATTCCTAGAACCTGATCTTTTGTTAATGCAATGTTAACAAGGAGGCGGGACCTTTTCTCGTGACATCGCAATTTGGCAAGATCAAAGTGATCACAAATTTTATTTATATCTATGAGCTAACAGCAGTATTGTATGTTTTATTTTTTTTTGTTGTGTATTACATGCGTGTATTGAAGTGAAATATAGTGGGGACCCAAACTTATGAAGTGCTACGACGATCGGAGAGAGAACTATTTCTGAAAGCAGTAAATTGTCAGTATTGCAGAGCGAGAGGCCAATAAGTGTAACGATATACAGCTGAAGAATTTTTTTAAAGAGGTTAAAGGGTGATGAAAATCAAGCTAAATAAAATTCTTATGTGCTTGAATAATTAAGGTGATGGGATGTTGGAAATTCACAAGTGTGTAAATTTTTTTTCTTGTTAATGAACTGCGTGAGCGCGTGTGATTATTTGTGAAGTCGTAAAGCCCGAATTTAAAGAAGATTAGCATCATGCCTGAAAGAGGACGAAGGAACAACGCCCGTGGAAACCAACCAGCGACGCCTCCACCGCCTGAGGAGGAAGTCAACATGCCGGTGGTAGCCAGCTGCGTGGGAGCTGTGGGGCCCAAATTCCGGAAGGGTGATGATGTGGGAGCCCATATAGCAAGGTTGAAGTTTCTGACCGGTCACCTGAATAACAGCGAGCAGGTGCGAGCCTTGTTCTTATGCCTAGATCGACGAGAGGCAAAGGAGTGCAGTCAAATAATTGGTACACTAACGAATCTACGAGAAGCAGAAACATGGCTACGTTCATTTGCCGATCAAGTAGAACATCCTACTCAGGCGATGTTTGAAAGTCACCAAGAAGCAGACAAGCCGAGAGGGAGTTTCTGAGTACCTAACGCGCCTGGAAACACTATACAACGAGAATTACCTAGAACATCCGGAACGAGTCATTGTAGATTTGATGTGGCTGGGATTGAGGGTAGACATTACGAGACCCTTCCGAAGTGATGCGCGACCTACCACAGTTCAAGAATTGAGGGACATGGCAGTTGAAGTGGAAAATCGACGGATAGTGCCAGTACCAGGACAAACGACAGAAAGGAGGGAACCGGAGAGAGAGAAACCGCAGCGAAGCGATAGGAGGCCACAGCATGAGACTGCGCGTGTTGGCCACACAATGCGACACTCACCACAGCGGCAAAGAGGCCACAACGAAGCGCCACACTGGAGTGAAAGGGGCAGACAGATACGTCACTCTCCTTATCATCGAAGAGGCAATTATGAAGCGCCACACTGGAGTGAAAGAGGCAGACTAAGGAGTCATCAGCACCAAATTTACCACGTAAGAGAACCAGAGCCGCATCAGGAAGGGCCACCTGCACCTGAGGCGAACTTAGCGCAGTATAGAACAGTGCCACCGCCGAGCTTCAACTGCGGAAAATTTGGGCACCTAAAAGCTGGTTGCTGGGCGCAACATTTTCCAGGACCGCCAAAAAACGGAACAGGAGACCGTTAGCTCCACTAATAAATCCAAGCGTCATACTCCATGTGAATGGTACACCCGTGATCGCACTTCTTGACACAGGAGCAAATATATGCTTGGTAAAAGAGCGTGTGGTTGTAGGGATCAAAAATGCCAGTGTGAAGGGAACGTCTACTGCATTAAAAACGATTGGAGAGGAACCCGTACCGGTGCTTGGGAAGATTAATGTGCCAATTAAAGTTAACGGTCAGAAAATTTTACAAAAATGCTTTGTTGTGCGGGAGAATGCATTTCCAGGAGACCTGCTAATAGGAGTGAAAGTAATGAACAAAGTCAATGCGAAGCTAGACTTCGGAAAACGTAGGGCATCATTGTTCGGGACTTACGTGAACATGTTTTCAGCGCCGGGACCCGCTTCTCCGAAAATTTTGTGGGTAACGCGGGTGGAAGCATCGGTCACTCTCGCTGAGGATATCACAGTGAAGCCTCGCACGCAAACTATGGTGAAGTGCCGAGCAAATGTCAAGTTTGATGGAAAGGAGGTAATTTTAGAGCCTAGAATTAAGTGGACGCCTTACGTGGGAGCCACCGCAGCAAAAGTGCAAAATGGGTATGTTCTGATGCCTGTACTTAACCCTTTTGACGAAGAAATTGCTCTAACTGAAGGAGCAATAATTGCAACATGCCATGAAATCTCGAATGAAAATGCAACTGCAGAAGAAAACAATGATGAAAACAGCGAAGCAGAAAATCTCCGTAGAGAGAAGCGCTTTCAGCAAATTGATGAGCTCGATCTCAGTTACTTGGATCAGAAAAAGCAGGAGCAAGTCAGAGCTCTGCTGAAGGAGTATCATGAAACAATCAGCGCAGATGAAATGGACATTGGACATGTAAAGAGTGTGAAATACAAAATTTTGTTGAGTGATTACAGGCCCATTCAAACAAAAGGATGGCGTATTCCGTACACCAGTCAAGAAATTATTGATAAAAAGGTGTCGGAGATGATCAAGAGTAGAATTATGCAAGAGAGTACAAGTGCTTGGAAAAACCCCCTCGTACTCGTGAAAAAGCCTGGGCCACAGAGTTTGCCTTGATTTGCGAGCTGTAAACATGCGTGTGGTGAATGAACATTATCCTATTCCCAATATCGTAGAAACGTTGGAGGAAGTGGCTGGCAGAGAGTATTACTCGATTGTCGATGCAAAATCAGCCTTCCATCAAATTGAGCTAGATGAAGAATGTAAGCAGTACACGGCGTTCCAAACTCGACTAGGAAACTTCGAGTTTGCTAGGCTCCCTGAGGGACTCAAGTGTTCAACATCAGTGTACCAGAAAGTAATTTGTCATGTTCTGAAAAGGCAGCTTGGAAAATTCGTCGCCATTGATTTGGACGATGTGTGCATCAGCTCCATGACTTTTGAGAGTCATCTAGAAAATTTAAGGGAAGTGTTACACGAATTTCAATGTGCCGGAATAAAAATGGGCTTAGACAAGAGCAAATTTGCGCAAAAGCAAGTGAAATATCTAGGGTGCTACATCAGTCGTGAGGGATTAATCCCAAACCCCAAAAATGTCGAGACAATGCAAAATTATCCGTGGCCTACAACAGCAAGATAGGTGCGCTCATTTGTGGCTGCTCTCAATTTCTACCGGAGATTTGAACCGAACTTTGCAACCACAGCTACCCCTC
The DNA here is from genome assembly GCA_030386875.1 of Morinoia aosen. Lineage (NCBI taxonomy): Eukaryota > Metazoa > Arthropoda > Malacostraca > Amphipoda > Talitridae > Morinoia > Morinoia aosen. Next base: position 69,509,154 of record CM059557.1, read on the forward strand.
TTAATGCGCTGACCAAGAAGGGACAAAAATTCAAATGGTGTGAAGAACATGAGCAAGCCTTCTGCAAACTTAAACAGTTGATGATTGAAGCGCCAGTTCTGAAAAAACCGTCCCCTAACGAGACGTACTACTTAAGTTGCGACGCGTCTAATGACGGCTGCGGGGCAGTCCTAAACCAAAAAAGGGACGGAAAGGAACAACCTATTGGATATTTCAGCAAAAGATTCAATGATGCTGAGAAACGTTATTCAATTACTGAACGTGAAGGGTTAGCAGTAGTCGCTGCTGTAAATCACTTCTCACCTTATTTGTACGGTAATAAATTTGTTGTAATTACTGATCACACGGCCCTTAAATATTTGTTCAAAGGCAAAAATACCAAGAACAACAGAATTATGAGGTGGGCACTAACACTCTCCCAGTACGATTTTTAAGTGATTTATCGGCCTGGAGCTCAGAACGTCGTGCCCGACGCGTTCTCGAGAAACATCACGAACAGCAACGAAGAAGAAAATCAAGACGACGAAGCCCCTAAAACAGTGTTCGTCACGTCGATGTTAGATGAAGCACCCAGTGTACAAGAAGCGGAAAGCAGCTTGCAGACGGAAAATGTGCGAGCAGAACAATTGAAGGATCCGGTGTGGGGGCCTGTGCTAAGCTACCTTGAAAGCGACAAAACGGGAAATGTGCCAAGTCTAGCCATGAGTCCCGAAATTTTTGCCGATGATGGAATACTGTATTACAGAAAAATGCAACGAAAGCTAATAGAACGAGGCACTTGATCGTTGTGCCAGACGCTCTGAGAGAAGCAGCGATAACGTTAGCACATGACAGCACAATCGGTGCCCACCAAGGTCGTGCTAAAACGTGGAAAAAGCTCATGGAATACGGGTACTGGATTAACATGGCGCGCGACGTTAACAAATACGTCGATTCGTGCATGCAGTGTCAGAAGCGAAAGATCAACAATCGCGTTTGTGTTAGCATGGGTTCATTCCCTGAAATTGACAAGCCTCTGGACAGAGTAGGTGTTGACTTAATTGAAATGCCAGTTTCGAATGAGGGCCACAAGTACATCCTGACCGTGGTCGATCACTTCAGTAGAAATATTGCAGCCTTCCCACTCAGAAGCAAGACAACTGATGAAGTAACGAAAGCGTTGACTAAATTCGTGACTACGTACGACCCTGCCAAAACGCTAATCTCAGACAGGGGCACCGAGTTCACGTCAACTTTATTCAGAAGTATATGCGAAAAATTGAAAATAAAATACTACAACACCTCAGCATATCATCCCCAATCAAACGGGATGACAGAAAGGCAAAACAAGAACATCAAAACGGTTTTGTCACATCTTGCCGCCAACGATCAATCATCATGGCCAGATGCACTTTCGTGGACATGCTTGGCGCTGAACACAAGTTATCAAAGTGTTATTGAAGAAATTCCTTACTATTTATTCTATGGCCGGGACGCCGAAATTCCTGTTGTTGACTGGCTGAAAACCCCACGCATGGATTATTCTTTAGGGGAGAATTACAGTGCAGAGGTTAGCGCCCGACTCCACAATGCGTTCAAAATTGTAAAGACTAAATCAAAAGCGTCACACGACAAGTCTGTGCAAATGAAGGAGAGAGGAGTGAAAAAAAACCAGGTGCAACCAGGCGATATCGTCTTATTACACAATCCGACAGGAAAAGCTGAAACTGCAAACGCGTGGCCGACCGACTGGGTTGGACCGTATCGTATTATTGAAAAGAGTGCCACAAATCCGACCTTCAAGGCATTGTATGGTGACCGTCAAGAAAGGGTTCACCTGGATAGATTAAAGGTTGCTCACCTGCGTGATGAGGCTTACTCCGGTACGTCGGACGCCACAGCTGAGCCAGGGACCGGAAACGAATATGAAACAATTGATAGCGAAGATGAAGACCTGAGGACAGAAAACAACGTGAACGAGCGAGCTGCGTTCAAAGAGCGGCGGAAATACAATTTGCGTTCAAGGTGTAGGTGAATCGTCGGCAAAAACAATGATAAGCTGCAATGAATTAAGTTCATGAATTTTTTTAATTTTACGGGATGTTTCGTTAGTGAGTAATTTTAGATGTAGTCTTCAATAGGAAGGCGTGTTCTAGCTTCGTGTTATCGTAATTTGCACTCGCAAGAGTGAAATGTATCCTTGAGTAGTTGTATGTTTTCCTAGCTGTGTGTAACTTTGAATTCCCGCTCACAAGAGATCTTGTTGGGAAACGAGATGCTTGCCTGAGTGTTCTAATCTTACGCTATGCTTAGAATTTCATTTCTATTATTGCTAAGTAAAGGGAAACTGTGCTTTTCATTAGGTTAATTTCGTGTGTTTCTCAAGAGGAGTGCTGTGTTACCTTTCGTAGTATGCTCTTATTTCCTCAACAGCATCTCGAAAAGCGTACGCGATTAATACGAAATAACTCAAACGAATGAGTTAAGTTTCATCAGAAGTTCTTAGGCTGATGTTATCTCAGGCTTGCTAATTTTATCAATACCTTTAAACCGTTCATCTCTTCGCAACGGGGAGAATATGTTTAGCATTAGATTAAAAGTAGCGTGTTCATTCTTGCTGTAGTGGTGAATTTTTCTGTGTTTGTGTCTTTCTCTTGCTCCGAAAGAACATCGTAAACCACGGTATTCTGGAAGGAACAAGTCTTGCCTTATTCTGCAGACAGTAGTGCGTTTCTTTTCTTCAGACTTAAGGAATTAATTTTCTTGGTAGATTAGAGTAGGAAGTAATTGCTTCAGCACAAAAAAATAGGCCGGCACATTGTATAACAAGAATGCGTCTCGTATAAGGAGCAAACGAAAGCGCGGACAATTAAGGAAGAATTACGTGACACCACAAACTGAATTAAATTATTTACTGTTCTGCTTACCACCCGGTACTTCGGTTTACATGGGAAATTTTTTTTGTGTCGTAATTCTTTCTGTTTGATAAAAATTTAATAATAATTCAAAGTGATTCTTCAAAGAAAGTGATTCTTATTCAAAGTAATGCTTCAAGGCCAGTCGAGCACTCTAAAGTTGCGGTAAATGCTGAGGCTAGAGTACAGTAAAGCAACGGCCAAAGCTTGCGGTTGGGGTCTTCCTGTTAAAATGGGCTGTACGGTCTGTGAGCGCATTCCATAGCTGGTTCCATAAAATTCAAGTTTGAAGTGTAGAGGCATCTACAGCGCGCACATAACATAGGTTTGAAGTGGCATAAGTTTGCAATGGCTCAGTGAATAATGCTAAGTGAGAGCATGTGTAAAGTAGCGTGTTTCAGTGTGATCCGTGCTTTGCAATTTCAGTGAAATTTTTGATCTTCTCTAAATGTTGAAAAACAGAAATTGAATTTTGCTCTCTCTAAATGTTGAAAAACAGAAATTGAATTTTGCTCTCTCTAAATGTTGAAAAACAGAAATTGAATTTTGCTCAAGTGATATCAGGAGTCTGGCGGTCGGTAGATAACATATGCACGTCATACAATTTTTCTGTGAAAATAATGCAGTTTTTGAGCAGTTAATACCGAGTCTCAGTCAATGCATTGCAAAGTGTAATTATTGTTTATGTGCATTCTAAACTGTGTTTTTTTGTGAACTCTCATGCCGGTGAAGTCAATCATTTCTCTCTTTTATATTGTCAACTTCTTGTTGCAAGTTCCCAAGCCAGGAGCGGTAATAACATTTATCCACTTAACACAAATCATGTTGATTAAAAAGAAAACTAATTAACGTACAGTGACCATGATTTCGAAATATTTTCAGTGTAATGCATTTGCAAATGTGTGTTAACGTAACTTTTCTGAATTGCACAAGAATCTGTTTCAAATATATTCCGTTGTATTCTATTGTGAGATGACTGTGCGAGCATGAGAGTCAAAGAAATTCCTGAGCAATAAAACAAACCGCAGACGACGGGTCTCAGAGATCAGGAGCGCGGGTCGAGCAGTCATAGCCAGTGGAAGCCTTGCACAAGTAGAGAAATTATGTTGAACATTTTAATAGCTGCTAAAATCGTATTGCACATCATGTCTAAAGTGAACATCCTTCTCTGCTTTGTTCAGTGATATTTGAAGATTTTTTTTGATGTGCTTGATGAAATGAGTGTCTTTTGAATAAAATGATGGGATTGCTTAGTACTTGGGCGCTGAAATGGAAAGAGATCGTCTATTGACCATTCGTTTCATGAGCTGCTTGCTCCATATCAATTTTATCTTAGACAGTAATATTTCATGATCTACTATTAGGAGTAGGTGGCATTTGGCTGCAGAAGTATTAAAATGTACACGGAAAATTCATCTAAGTAGGAGCGTGCGAATCAGTGACATAGGAATGTAAATTTTCCCAAGTCATGTGACCGCATTTTAGAATGTTGCTCGTGCCGCTCAAAGCTTAATTTTAGTGCCTTAGTGTAGGGTAACGGCTATTGCACGGTTGACAACTTGTGAGATTGTCATTTGTATACATGAAACTTACAAAATTTTCTTTTAAGCCTTATAATTCCAAAGCATTAGTATAGAGAACGAGATGTTGATTATTCATTTTGTGAAGAGTAACAAGTGAAACAAGTCATTAAAATTATCAAAAGTTATTTCAGCTGCAGACATTGAGTGCTAAACTTATTTAATTTTGTAAATATAAAGATTAGAGAGCTATCTGGAATGTGGATGGAGACTTGATACTTCTTGCTAAGAATAAATTAACAGAGTGAATTGCAGTATATCTAACACGCCTCTACTGGAAATGATAAATAAAAATTACGTTATAAGAAAATAAAACTTTAACAAGAATGTCTACCGTGCATTGGCGAGTAAATATAGGATTTTTCTTGTCTCATTGATCTACCTCGAGATGAGGAAGGAGTCTTAATTACATTTAGTGCTTATTTTAATGAAGAACACGTGAGAGGTATGTTGCAATTTTTATCTACATTGAACAATTTAGAGGAATCTAAAATTGACGGGAATGCTATTGGGAAGATGAATTTATGCCCTGTATTTGTGTTATACTGTTTTCAAAGTGACCATTCCTATACATGTAGTGTAATGTGTCCATGTAGTGTTTCATATCAGCTTGAGCAGGCAAAAATATTTTACAGCGATATCTTTGTTTCTGTGAGGCTGATAGTAGGATGTAACTGAGTGTGTGTAACCGCGAATGAAGCTGAGGGTGTGTTCGTATTTTACAACTAGTTCTAGGCAAGGGTCATAAAAGTGATCTCGGGCACTAGGGTACTCGTTTTCTGTGTCAGTAGGTGAAGAGTGAGGCAGCGTCCGAGCTGTAGAGAATGTGATAGCGCAATAGATTATAATAAAAGTAACATTGATGATCAGTAAAATTTGAAAATATATAAGTAAATTTTAAATGGCCGGGAATTTACTTGAAATAATTGTGACTCGTTTTTTTTTAACTTTGCCCTTTACGGGTTTTAAATTTGAAAGGTGTTCCGCGTGCCATACCCTGTGTATCAGTTTTATTAAAAAAATGAGCAGAGTAAGTAAAAAAATTGTGTTGCTAGGATTGTGTTGGTCGATAGGTCAGACGTCGAGTGATACAACTAGGCAGCATATAGAAAATATAAATTCTCGGGTCAACGCATGAATATTTGTAAATAATTCAAAAACATATTGAGTAGTGATTTCTCAATAAAAAAGAGAGAACCAGGAAAATGGTATAAAACATTTTTCATTAAAATGTATTCTTGAGACTGTGAAAAGACTCGTAAAAAATAGGACGTTTCGAGCCTTCGCTCATCATCAGCAATAGGTACAAATTCGAACAAAAGTCATCTGTAAAATACAAAAAGAAAACAACTCAAAAAATGCATGACATTACTTATTGACTAGGGATAAAGGAAATGAGCTAAGATGATTATTTAAAACAGGTTTCGTTTTAAAAATGAACAGAGACTCTAAAATCCGCAATTCTGAACACAACTTTGCCCTGGCTATGACTTTGAAGCTATTTTTATTGACTGCTGTGTCGCATTCAAAAGCGTAATTACGGATGGCTGAGTTAGATGGGCTTGCTAAAATGTTTCCCTTCCGGTAGCTCCTACCTTGATGCTCGGCAATCCTACATCCCAGAGTACGGGTAGTCATGCCCACATACTCAGATGCACAAAGTGCACAACTATATTTGTATATTAGGGATGCCTGCATCTCAGTAGGAAGTCTATCCTTGAATCTAAAAAATGATTCAATTATGTGATTATTGATCAATATTATTCTAAATTTTACATTACTGAAATATTTTTCTAGAAGCTCCAGTATTTGTTTTTTTCATTAATTCTGATTGAGGACCAAAGTAAGGGAAACCCAGAGAGAGCGTTCGTACAGAGTCTGCTGCTTGTTGAAAGTCCGGAACATTTGCATATTTCTTATCTAAAAATTTCTTAATTTGAGAATCAACAAAACCACTAGAAAAGCCATTATTCCTAAAAAATATTTTCAAAAAGGAAAGTTCCTCGTGTAGAAACCGATAAGAGCTGCACACATTAAAAGCACGGCATAATAAAACTTTGACGAAATTCAGTTTAAAAATGAAGGAGGAAAAACTGTAAAAACTAGTACCTAGACTTGTGAAACCATTTTTTCTAAAGACGGAACACTCAAATTTATCCCCCCTCTTTATGCACAAGACAATCCAGAAATGAAAGATTGCCACCCACTTCACGATCAATCGTAAATTTTATGTTTCTATGCTTGCTGTTGAGGTAGTTTAAGAAGTGCGAAGCATGAGCCTGGTCCCGAAAAAGTAAAAAGGTGTCATCAACGTATCTCTTATAAAAAACAGGTTTAAATGATTCAGGACATTCTTCCAACCATTTCTTTTCCCCAAAACACATAAAAATATTAGCAAAGGTTGGAGAAAGCGGCAGACCCATACCTAGACCCTCTAATTGTTAGAGCCAAGCCCATCCGTTAGCAAGCCCATCTAACTCAGCCATCCGTATACACGCTTTTGAATGCGACACAGCAGTCAATAAAAATAGCTTCAAAGTCATAGCCAGGGCAAAGTTGTGTTCAGAATTGCGGATTTTAGAGTCTCTGTTAATTTTTAAAACGAAACCTGTTTTAAATAATCATCTTAGCTCATTTCCTTTATCCCTAGTCAATAAGTAATGTCATGCATTTTTTGAGTTGTTTTCTTTTTGTATTTTACAGATGACTTTTGTTCGAATTTGTACCTATTGCTGATGATGAGCGAAGGCTCGAAACGTCCTATTTTTTACGAGTCTTTTTACAGTCTCATGAATACATTTTAATGAAAAATGTTTTATACCATTTTCCTGGTTCTCTCTTTTTTATTGAAAATTCGAAAACACCGAAATAGCTGCTTCGAACATATAAGATCACGATATGGAGAACAGGTTTATGGTTCAATGCGAAAGTACCAGAACCTTCATAGAAAATTTACGAAATCCAACTTGGACACAGAGTTTTTAGTCACTTGCAAAGCACATGATGTGATTCCGAAGTTCATTAGATTTAAATTATACAAGAAGTGCTTGCAATCTTCAAATTTCTACAAGTCATGGCTGTCGAAACTCCTAATCAATGAAATTCGCTTCAAGAGGTCCACCACCACCACTGCCAGGTTGTCGAGGGAGCTGGAAGTGCAGGCCGGAGAGCTGCGTCGCCGCGTCAGTTTTTTCGGCTCCACCTTTAACAGTGAGACACATTCACTCGCTGAGTAAGGATTTCGAGGCATCTACGCTCCTAACCCATGCTAAGAAGTTGGATGCCCTTGGTATTGGTGCTCGTGTTCAACCGTGTAACCCTAATGAAGTAGTGTTCAATTTTAGTTCTATTGTAATACCAAACAGGGTTAAATACCTTCTTGCATTTGGCTTAGATTTCAATCTCCCTATTTTTAAGATTGACTTTTACAGGCACTATTTATCATTTGAAAGTGTGATGGCCAGGGTTAAAGATCTAGATTGTTCCAGTTTTTCTGATTTCACGAATCAATTTCACTCACTGGCCTATAGGTATTTTTATGGTTTCAAACCGTACAAGATATTCTCAGACGTGTTTTCGAAGAAAAATATAGAATTAGTTAAATCATTCGCAACTAATAAAGATATCGTTGTGTCGCGCCCTGACAAGGGAAGGGGCGTAGTTGTTGTAGACAGGACCAGATACGTTAAAAGTATGTTAACCTTAATCTCTGATCAGGAAAAATTTGTTGAAATAACGGACCCTATTGCAAAGTTTACTTTGAAGATCGAAGACAGGATCAACAATTTCCTGCGCAAGTTAAGCTATGAAATGCCAAAAGAAAAGCATGGAAGAAAAAGCAAATACAGTCAGCGAAACCAAAGGAGTCAAGATCGAATCATCAATTGCAGCGTCAAGAAGTTGTGCAACAGAACATGCAAACGTAAATTGAGATCTACGAGACCAAATTATCAATACTTCAGGATGTTTGAGGGTGTAGGAAATGTGCCCGTAAGATTTTGTGAATGTGTTTAGGGTGAGCACTCAAGCATTTATGATGTATTTCTCTTCGGCGGAGACAGATACATCGGTTAAATGAAGACAATACAATATATAACAATGTTGCTGATTGTAATGAATAGGATTCTTAATTGTAATGTACCCTGTTTGCAGCGGAATTAATGTTAGAATATAGTGTGCTTAAGTAGAAGTTACCATGTGTGTTTTAAGTTGGCTCCAGACTGCAGTAATCATTATTCAATAAATAGCTGAAAGCGAATTCAAAAAAATTATCAGGCCAATTTTTTTAACTGTAGGAGGGCGGTCTGTTGAGAATCTGTTAAGAATGATCAATTTTTGCGAATTGCAGATGAGAATTTAGGAAAAATTTTAATCATGTGTAATAAATCTTTTAATTGAGTATAACAAATTTTGTGCTTACTTAAAAAATTTGTCCGTTGAAATATCTTAGTAAATTCCAGCAGTACGGACGGGTCGCTTCAACATAATGTTACATGCCACATGCCTTTATGTTTGGCTAAACAAATGTTAGGTGTAGTGAGAAAGGCTTTGTGTACATTTGGGCCATAAGCTGTAATGGCTCGAACGATGTCTGTTTATATTAGCAAGGAATTCTTTTGGGGTGTAAGCAATCCTTGAGAGGCCCCGGTCGAATCCGTGGGACGTGAAACTCAATCAGCTAACAACTTGAGACGGGCGCAAAATGCCTATGCCGTGAGAAACAACACCGAAGGGTTGACAGAAACATGGCGCTACACTTAAGATGCGAGGATGAGCGTAGCAACGGTTTTCGCATAGTTCAAGACGTGGATAGGGCGGGACTACAGCTTTCCCGGCAAAAGAAGCATTGGCCAGTAGGGTACAGTGGTGCCAAGAGAGGGAAAATTCAAAGGGTGAAGCCACGAATAGCACAGCAAAAGGGAACACACAGGCGGAGTTTCGAACGGTACGTACGGACTTCGAGACAGTTGATTGGCTGTATGAGAAGTAGGAAGGTCGCTCTCTCACAGACACTTTGGTAGAAGCTAATGAAATGAGTTCAGTTTAGCGCTGAGGATCGTCGGAGAGAGTATGTGTTATAAATAGGAGGTGGTGAAAATGAAGAAAATACCAATCTGAAATAATGTTACAGTGCCTTTCAAATAGAGGAAGTTTAAAATTATCAAAATTTCTCTTCTGTTGCAATAGAGTAAATATTCTACGTTTTTTTGTGCAGAGAGAAAATTTTACGTGTTCCCTTTACCACGTTCACTGAGAGGAGATTACCAAATCGACCAAATTGTATGAATCATTTGATGGAACGGAGATACCACACTAGAGGGAAGGGTAAGAGAGATGCAGTTTCCTTTGGGAAATATGTTTTGAAATAAATATTGCGAAAATTCAATGTCATTCAGTGAAGTATAAATTGAAATATTTTGAGGGGACGTTATAGGCGCAATTAAAAGTAACAAGTTAAATTTTTTTTAACAGGCGTGACGGATTTATTGAACTGAAGGATTGATCTGCTCGGATGTAAAGGAGATCGACGTGTGACTATACTGAAGCGGAATGAGCCGTATAACGTCATCAATAGACATTTTCTGAACAGTGGATAAAACAGGCATTTGAACTGAAGCGAGTAGCGGACGAATCATTTGTGGGTTGAAGTGACCATCGCCTATGGTACTGCTGGAATAACTGAGATAGAATAGACTAGAATTGACCATATGTCTCATGTGTAGCTCTTGTAACTTAGGTGAGGCTGGCCAGCTGAATCGAATCAATCCGTCAGTAAAGTACTGTAATGTAAGCTATTTGGCGTAGGCAGTTTCCATATGTCATTATTTGATTTGAATCAGTCCTGATCACACACATTGTACGTAGTCTTGTTGGTGTTTGTATGATGAATGGCCGTAAATCATAAATATCAATCGTATTTGACCCTGTGTATCATGCCCCACAATATTAGAAGCGACCGCTCGTAACATCACGGAGGGCGCTCAGAAAATGCGCTGCGTAAGTTGGGTCATCTTCCATTGGTGAGTACCGCTCTAAATTGAGTATACAATAATTGTTTGTTTTTTTCTTAGTGACTGTGTTCTTTATATATCCTCGCATTTCTTGTGTGTTTAGGTATGTACCTGGACGTGTGCCAATTCCTCTATTCCGAGAACCTGATCTTTTTGTTAATGCAATGTTAACAAGGAGGTGGAACCTTTTCTCGTGACAAAGTTGTGAGAAAAAATTTTCAAGGAAAATTTGAAACTCAGTCTAGTTCAAGTGGGTATTTCTTCAATGCCGTTTTACCAGTGCTGATCAATTTACATCTGGTCTTTTTTATCACTGTTGCATTGATTATTGAAGATTTCCCCCTTTTTCTTTTACTTCTGTAGTGCCAATAGATAGAGTGAGTTCTTTAATACCAATTCACTCCAGAGGAGAAGCTCAGTTTTCTCTGTGCTGAGTGCATATGTCATTATTTGAAAAAAAAAATTAATAATCAAACCTCACTTTTATTCAGTGTTTTGAACTAAATGATCTAAAAATTTCTTACTTCTGTGTTCAGAACAAATTTTTGAATGCAAGCAAAGGAGGGGAAGTGATGCATCAGAGTGAACAAAACTGTCCGGAATATTGTTGACTTGCCAAGTTGAAGTAGCCCAAGATGCCTTCAGCTAATTCAATTTGTGGGCAAAGTGGCAAATAGAGACTGTTTTCAGATATTTCTCATACGTTCAGTTACTCATCTAGCACAACTCCTGAAGAATGGTGGCGGTGAAATAAAAAGAACTGACCAACATCAAATATAGTTACCAAGAGGTTTATACATTTTTTGTGTACCTCCAGGAGTGCCGTTTGTGTTTGAAATATTCGAGCATTTAAGTCATACAATTATGCATAATTTTATGACACTTGAAAAAAAAAATTTTTGTATGTGGTACTTAATGTTCTATTGTTTCTATTGATATCAGTGTTTCAGGGGAGGATAAGTTCTTTCTTTGGCTATTTACTTTTTTACTTTTAGTTCAATTTTGGTTCACTGTTGCTTTTCTCTGCTTCCAACCATTTATTCTTCACCTCTCATCTGGTTTTGTGAATTGCTTCCAAATTAATTTTTATGTGCTAGATGTGGGAGCATATCTTGTGCATAGATTTTCATGTCCCCTGATTCTATATTATATGATGCCTGCCTCTCTTTGAAACACCCTTCTTGTGTGGTTAGGGAGAGTCAGAATTGACTAGAATTATACTTTGAGTTACTCAGTAGTTGACTTTCTTATGTGCAATATAATTTTAAATAAATTTTGTTGCTCAAAAAATAAACAGATCTCCTATTTCTCCAAAAATTCACAAAGCAATTGATAAAAGAAATTGTTCTGTATATATTGAAAATCAATATTAGGAAATTCAAGTATTTTTAAAAATATTGAATTGTATTAGAATTGAAGTGAGGAAAATAAATGTACGAGGAGCTCACGAGATTCGAACTCAGGACTTAAATTCACCGTGCCAGAACGCTATCGATCGCGCTACCGACCACCCTAAAAGGTGATCGAAGCACAACGAAAGCAATGCTTGGCACAGTGAACGCAGGCACGCACTTGGCCCGACAGATATATTTTTTACTTATGTATCGAGAGTTCAAAGTCAAGTCACCCCCAGAAACAGTTACGAATCTGGTACGGAAAGCTACTGCTTCCACAAGGTTTTTCAAACAAATAAATGTACGAGGAGCTCACGAGATTCGAACTAAGGACTTAAATTCACCGCGCCAGAACGCTATCGATCGCGCTACCGACCACCCTAAAAACCACCATGCTCGTTGTGCTTCGATCACCTTTTAGGGTGGTCGGTAGCGCGATCGATAGCGTTCTGGCGCGGTGAATTTAAGTCCTGAGTTCGAATCTCGTGAGCTCCTCGTACATTTATTTATTTGAAAATGTTTGTGGAAGCAGTAGCTTTCCGTACCAGATTCGTAACTGTTTCTGGGGGTGACTTGACTTTGAACTCTCGATACATAAGTAAAAAATATATCTTTTGGTCCAAGTGCGTGCCTGCGTTCACTGTGCCAAGCATTGCTTTCGTTGTGCTTCGATCACCTTTTAGGGTGGTCGGTAGCGCGATCGATAGCGTTCTGGCGCGGTGAATTTAAGTCCTGAGTTCGAATCTCGTGAGCTCCTCGTACATTTATTTATTTGAAAAACCTTGTGGAAGCAGTAGCTTTCCGTACCAGATTCGTAACTGTTTCTGGGGTGACTTGACTTTGAACTCTCGATATTGAAGTGAGGATTTCCAACGTGAACCACCAAAAACTCCTTACATTTCCCTTTTCCATTATAGCTAATAGAACATTTCTCTTTTTAGAGAGCTAGTGAATAAATGAGTTCCTCATGCAGTTTTGAAAACAAAAATATTAGGGGCAGTTGCAGTATTTAATTTCAAATTTTTGACGTTTATTGTACTTGTATTCTTGTTTAATTCTAGGGACTTAATTAATCATACTGAGACAGTGTTAATTTCATTTTACCATGTGTTGTTTTTTCACAGATTTCCAACCTGCTGCAAGTGCATCAGACCTCAACACTGTAGCTCAACCGCCTACAAGTGGGATTGGTTCAATGTTTGTTCATCCATTTTGAAGAATTAACAGGAGTTAACATAAGAGATCAAGTGCAGGTGACGCACCACAGCAGAGCACAAAGAATTTTATTGTGGATGGATAGGTAAGTGAAATCTCGTGACGTAATCCAAATCAGTATGGATTATAAAAATGCAAAACTGAACTCTTGCAACACGTTTTCTGAATTGCCAGCAGCTTTTTTTTGGGTGTCGTGGCCTATTTTAATGAAAATAAGATGTTATGTTCAAAGTGTTCTAGGTGAGTACTGCGCATGTTCTAATGTTCAAATTTTATAAATTTTATCCATTCAAACTCCCCTCAGGGAGATAAACTATTGTATCTATGGAAATTACCACTCCCAGGGGGAAAATGTGAGGGCCCAAGCTGAGAGTTAGGTAGGCCTTTTTTTGTTGAAGTAGAATGTTTCTGCTTTGTTAAGGACCATCTTTTTTGGTTCACTGCTGTCCTGTTTTTCAGCACCTACTACTTTCTTCAACGTTTATCTTGTTTCATGAACTTCTTACTCAACTTACTGTTTCCCATTTGCATAGATTCCGCATTCCCTAATCTCCATGCTAAATGATGCCTTTCTCTCTGTGATACGTTTTTTTTGTAGCGGTTAGGAAGGCTTAAACTAACATACGAGTATAGCTAATCTAATCTATCCGTTCAATCTTCATTCAAATCCATAGAAGCTTATAATATCAGAACTCTCCTATATCTTTTCATGCATATATTTCTTGCATTGTTTCCAGTGCTTTCATTATTTTCTAATTTTTTCCCTAAACATAAGTGCCAAAATTCAACATAGTAGTGCTGTGTCTGCTTAAAATTATACTGGAGTGTTATGACATTTGAAGTCCTGGCTATGATGGAAAATTTTGCGTTCAAAGAAAATTTTTTCTAGGCGGGATTCCTTCAAGTTGAGTTTCTTCTACTCTTAGTTATAAGCTTAACAATATTAAAACAACCCTTGTGGAGACCTTCTACAAAATCATCTACGCCATTGTGAAAAATGTGCTGATCATTATTTTTTATTGCAGGATGAGAAGTCCGTGCAGGAGATCGAGGATTCTAGACTTCACCTGCACCCTCACATTGTAATAGATGGTAAGTAACACAACATACCTGCCTCAATGTAAGAGAGTACATTTTACTTCAGATAACCTCCAAAAGCTGGTATGAAGTATTTGAAAAAATAATTTGAGGCCGACCTGGACGGTGTCTCATCAATACAGCCAATCGTGAATGAATTCCGTTCCACGCTTCTATTGATATTTTTCGTCTGGTGGCATTTTATGGAAATATATTATAACAATTTTTATTAATCTTGAAAACTTTTTCGAAAACCTTCAACAGAATGATCATCTTGTCGAAATTGTCATTTCAATATATATGCTATAGAATGGAAATACAACGAACATATTTCCGAGTCACAAGTCTTCATAGAAGGTAAAAAAGTATAAAGAGCTGATATTTCTTGATTTGTGGCCAAGCATTTTGAACCAACTAGCAGGAAAAATTACATTTTCTTCCATGGTTAGCTTAATTAATGATTTTGAGAATAAGAATGGATTCAAGATCCAAAATGCCAGCTTTGTATGAGTTTTATTCACGAATATAGGAATGTATTGTAATCGAAATTTTTTGTAATAGATTTTCTTTATCTTTAGTAGGAGTGAAACCGAGTATTTTCGCACCAACTTAGGACCACATCAGGTTTGTTGATGAGCGTTTGTGTTGCAGGAGCAGAGTCTACTCTGACCGCCAGTTCGTTTATGCTTGCATTGGATGGGACTGTCGTGCTCGAAAACTTGATGACATTCACAACTGCTGGGCTCTCTGCACTGTTTGCAACACATTACTGTTTCAACTACAAGTACCCTCCCGAAGCAGCTGCAACGCTGGAATTCATTCAGAGGTATTTGCAAATGGTCTGAATTTTACGAATAGCTCAAAAAATTCTTAGTAAAGCTTTTAATTTCCATCCAGTCGTGTAAAATTAGTCCATAATTCATTAACTTCTTCGCTGCTCGAAGTTTTTTCCTCTTTTTGATGGCCAACGAACAATTACAGTAGAAATTTTAAGGCCACCTCTCCGGTATGATATAAATTTAATTTTAATGTAGTGTTGATGTTAAGAACTTGAATGCCACAAACTGTTCATATAGATATTTATATATATATATATATATATATATATATATATATAGTATATATATAAAATATATATATATATATATATATATATATGTATATATATATATATATATATATATATATATATATATACATATATAGAAAAGCTTACAGATTTTAAAAGCTACAAGCCCTAAAGGTATACTTGCCTCACTCGACGTTGAATCTTTATTCACGAACGTCCCAGTAGTTCCCACAATTGATATAATTTGCAACGCCGTATACAAAAACAAGTCACAAGCACCCCCATTGACAAAAATCTATTGAATAAATTACTAATAGCATGCACTACCGAGTGTCCGTTCGTACATATCGACGGCACAATGTATTTACAAACAGATGGTGTTAGTATTGGAAGTCAGCTCGGGGTAACAATCGCCAACTTTTATATGGTAGACCTTGAAAACATAATATTAGACAACAACCCAGATACAAAACCAGCTATATACTGTCGCTATGTAGACGACTGCGTTTTGGTTGTTGACAACATTACATGCTTGACCAAACTCAAAACAATATTCGAAGCAAATTCTATACTAAAATTCACACATGAAATTGGCACAGGAAACCATCTCCATTTCCTCGACGTCCAAATCAACCTGAACAACAACAACAACAACAACTTCACCACATCCGTTTACCAAAAACCTACCAACACTGGAATTTACCTACATGCTGAAAGTAAAACACCACAAAAATATAAAGACAGTGCGATAAAAGCGCTCATCCATCGCACATATATACAAGATATCTTCCACTTGGCAGCTGTTCCATGAAAGCATAACAAGGCTAAAGCAGGCATTCATTAATAACGGATACTCAAACACATCCTTTGATAACTTCTTGGAAGAATATATACAGAAAACAAACAAAAGCACCAACCCGGACCAGCAAATTATACATACAGTATATTATAAAAACCAATACTCTACAGCATACAAAGCAGATGAACGCATATTAAAGCAAATCATTAAAAACAACACCAAATGCAACGCTGATAACGAACGCCTACAACTTACCATATATTACAAAAGCCATACAGTCGCCAGCCTTATCTCTAAAAACAATATTGGCACAAAACTACCAGCCTTGAAACAGACCAATGTCATATACGAGTACAAATGCAACCATGAGGACTGTGAACCTCTAAACCGCTCGTATATAGGCATGACAACTACCACTCTATCAAGACGCCTAACCATGCACCTATCCACAGGAGGCCAAAAACAACACGCTTCGGAAACACATGGCCAAGCCCTAACAAGAAACCAATTAGTGAGCAACACAAAAATTCTACGTAAAGAAACAGACTTCAATAGATTACAGATTGTAGAAGCAATACTGATAGAACAGAAAAAACCAACAATTAACAACCAGAGCACCGGGACCCACCGCATTCTCAAACTTTTTTGACGCTGACCGCGTGAGTTGCACGTGGCCGCGTCGACCGACTGTACGCCCCACCGATTCGACATAAGCCGCCAACAAAGCCAATCCACATTGGCGACTCTGCCACCCTACGGTCCCTACCTTTCATTTGATCCCGAGCAGCCATTACAGTAGCACCTCAGAAATCATAGCTTTTATTCGCATAGCTTGAGAATGGCGCAAGAGCGCCGAAACGCGTCAACTATTAGCGACCTTTTTAACCTCCTTAGCAATGATGCTAGGAATATATTCATGAAAATAGAAAATCTTAATGAAAAACTAATGAATAATAAAAACGGCGTACTTTTTAATGAAATATGCTTGAAAGAAAGACTGTTTCCAATATATATATATATATATATATATATATATATATATATATATTTTGGAAACAGTCTTTCTTTCAAGCATATTTCATTAAAAAGTACGCCGTTTTTATTATTCATTAGTTTTTCATTAAGATTTTCTATTTTCATGAATATATTCCTAGCATCATTGCTAAGGAGGTTAAAAAGGTCGCTATATATATACTGATATCGTGTTACAGTAAAATGCCTTGGTTCCGACTTAGCATAGGTTGCTTGTAATTCTTTGGTAAATATCACTGTATTCTTGGAATTTATTTACGTGATGCAAATACTTATTAAACGTATTTTCTAACTTGACTCATAGCACTCATCAATCCACACGCGTTATCCTGAATACGTTCTGGGATTAGAATATTTTTGAATTTTGCATTCTTTGATACAACGCCCTGTTAAATGGTAATTTTTTATGAAGTGATGAAGTGAGTTCTAGAAATGAAACTGAATTTACTATGTGCTCTTAGGTTAAAACCTTACGCTACTGCAATGAGACACTCAATATACTTGATCAATAGCACTCAATATACTCCTGCCATCTTAAGGGTAAAAATCGTTTTCAGCGCGCAAACGACGATATGATCGACATGCATAAGAATTATTTGTACTCAAGATGCAGGAAGGCAATTATTTGTCGTGAAATCACTATCACACAATTTTTCTCATTGCGGTTCGATTGGAAAAAAATTTATTACCCCCTTTTCTCCAGAATGCGAATGATCCATGCTCATGTCTACGAGATCGTATGCCTTGCAAATTTTAAAACAAATTTTACTGAGGAAAATAAAACTCAGCGCTGAAAACGTTAGGTCTACCTATGAATTTAAAAATCTTTGTATCTAACACTTATTTCACAAGTTCTAATTATTGCATCAATAGGAATCAGCACTCCCAGGGGGAAATGTCTGGGGGTCCGAGCTGAGAGTTAGGTAGGTCTTTTTTGTTGAAATGAAACGTTTTTTGTTATGTCAAGGACCCCTCTTTTTCGGTTCACTGCTGTCCTGTCTTTCAGCATCTAATATTTTCTTCTTCAACTCTTATCTTATTTCTTCAATTTCTTTCGCAACTTACTGTTTCTATGCCCTATCTGTACAGATTCTGCATTCTCTTATCTCAATACTAAGTACTGCCTTCCTCTCATTAGAACGCTTTTTTCGGTTAAGGAGGCTTAAACTGTCATCTAATCTAATGTGCTTGCTTAGAGGGAGAAAGAAAGGAATGAATCTTAAAAAAAGTATTTATAATTTTTTATTGCAGATGCTTCGTGCGCATAAATCCTGGAAGAGGTACCAAGATGGCCGTGGAGAAAAATAGAATAAGGTATGCAATGAACCCGAAGGTGCTCTCGTTCATCAATGGCCTCGCAGATTTTGAATGGACCGAGATGTGAACGTTGTAAGTAAGCATCTGATGCCCTCCTAATCGACTCTCATGGTAGGCTAGTTGAGTTCTTTGCAAGAACCCCGTAAGATCTTCGAACTTTTTCACCTACCAACATTTACTGTTTAGCTTCTCTCATATTTTTTTTAGTAACATTTACAGTAGTTTCTCGCGTTTATGGCCAACAACTGTTACATAAATATATTTCCATTGATATGCAGTCTTTGCTGAAAACTCTTGTATTTCTCCACTTGCAACACTCGCTTCGTAAATTGACTTTCACTGTCTATCATTATTTTTTGCAGTTCAACGAATCGTGTTTGTTGTAATTGCGGCTTATTTATAGTGGATTAGATGGTTCCACTGTTTGGCCTGTTGAATTAGGTAATGAGATCGTTTTTCTTACTTAAACATTTTGAGCTATTAGCCCTCTCAAGGCAGGGATTTAAGATTTTCAATGTTCGTCACGAAATGCGGGATGCGGAAGCCTTGATGTAATTATTATAGTTTTAGAAACTTTATTTTGTTAGTGCCTCAATTTATATATTTTTATTATTTATATTGTTCTATTAGACATAACAGAACCCTTAACTGTTAGACATAACACTTGATTCCTTCATGATTTATATTCGTGTTTTGCCATAACCTATGCGGAAATGTATTCTGAGCATACGTACCTCATATATTGCATGTATATTATATAAAATGAAAAATGTTCTGAATAAATAGGGGAATGATTATTAGTAGGTAATTTCATAAAATTATGTACAAGGAACAAAATATTGAATAAAAAATTAGATTGTTATTCCCAATAATGTTTCTTGAAGTTGGTATGATTTCTTATTGATAAAGTGGATTATAGAATCTTAAAATTCGACTTTAAATGTGTAATCTATTTTAAGCCTTATTGTTCTGTGAAATGTACTTTGCAAGCTGGAACTTCCACTCGGTTTTTATGGGGAGGATCTTGGAGGACTGTGAATTTTAGCAAAGGAGAAAGTGTGAATGCTTTCAGCTCGTAATTCATGCTCGGTCTCCTGGTCTGATTATGATATCTAGTGAAACATTTGAGAATTTGATTATTTTAGTGGCAATGATACGTACTAAATTAAGCTAATTAGTTTAGTTGAAGAAAAATATCTAAACCTGAGAAATATTCAACTTGGAATTATTTAATTTCTGTAGCCTTGTATGATGCAGAAGAATTTCCACTTTGTTCTTGATATTAGTTCATGTCAATCCTACTAATTTTATTGTACTCTAATGACAAATAAACAGACATAACTGTAAGAGTTACGATGATGCTGATTCGAAATCCATTGACGTAAACGCTCGAGTTATGATTTGATTAATTTAAGAATGTATTTTTACCATGGAAGAGTTTTTGAAGTGTCAATTAAAGAAAAGAGGAACACGGGAAGTTTGCGATTTATTTTGTTATGACCAGTTTAAAATTCGTTTAATGAACTTGTCGCTACTTTGGGAATAGAATGACACGACTTCTTGTATAATAATAAACATTGAATCGATTTTAAATAGTTACCATTCGTTCGTACCTTTTTTCGTAGATGATATGGTTTTCTTTAGGAAGCCAATAATAAACGTTGCAATAATAAATCGTCATT
This sequence comes from Morinoia aosen, assembly GCA_030386875.1. Classification (NCBI taxonomy): domain Eukaryota; kingdom Metazoa; phylum Arthropoda; class Malacostraca; order Amphipoda; family Talitridae; genus Morinoia; species Morinoia aosen. Next base: position 69,529,224 of record CM059557.1, read on the forward strand.
GTTCCAGTCATTTACCTTTCGTTACGAGGTTTTCGAGTATTTATGTAAGTAACACCAATTGAACGTATTTACATATAGTAGACTTCACGCCAATGTAAGCTGCTGAGCATGATCAGCGGAAACAACTTACGTTTGCAGGTGACCCAAGTTCCATTTTAAAGTTTCATGAAGTAAGATGTTAGTTGAAGTACTAGGGTTGACCAATGGAAGCCGTTATAGCATTCTATTGCTTTAGGTAAACTATTCATTTACACAAATTTCAACAGTTTTCTACGATATATGGCTTGTACTATGCTCATCGTATTTCTAAGTTCCAAAGAGCGATTGTTTTTTCTTGGCAATTGAGCAATTGTAGAATTTCATCTTTTTGCTCACGATTACTTGCATTTTCCACGGTTATTCGGCCAATAATAAAAAAATACATTCATTTTACCACCGTTTTTTCACGGCAAATCAGAAGAGAATACTGGTTTCTACCGTTTTCAATGCCCAGGTTTTACTGTTATTTCACGGCAATTTCGTATAAATAACAGTTTTTTACCGGTTTTTATTTCCTGGTATTACCGTTTAAAGCACTGAAACTCCTTAGAAATTACGGTTTTTTACCGTTTTTTACTTCCAGGTTTTACCGTTTTTTTCACGGTTTTTTGTTGGCAGCGAAGTTGCCAGACATTTTGCCGAGAAATCACGGTGAAATTTTTTAGTGTATGCCGTTATAATTTTTATTAGAGAGTTACATTAAAAATTTTATGGATAAAAGTATATTTCGTTAAAATGGGTGAAATCACCCAATTAAAATTGACAGCCAGGGTAGATGAATATTATTCCGCTCGAGCCCTCAGGCAAGGTCGAAGGGAAAGCCAGCTCGGAAAGGCAGGTTCGGAGCTCGAGTTGAAGGATTAGGCGAAGACAGTAGCGTCAAAGTGGAAGGACACCGTCACGCAGGGAGCTAGGCCGCAGAAGGTAGACTGCCGCGACTTGAAAGAGATTCTCTGGAATCCTCTCAACACCAGGGAGTGGAACGGAAGGGCCGCCAACATTCAGCACGAACTGGAGGACAATTCAGAAAGATAATGAAACTCCAAAAACAAACAAAACGAACAAACGAACGAGATTAAGTAGAAATTTCAACAGTAGCCTAATCACAAATGTTTTAATTTTAATTACCGAAGTACAATCCCTCAATGGAGCAGACTGATGATAATGAAGGGAAAGGACCGGAGCTGCGATGACAAGAAGTACTGCAGGAAAGAATTAACTTAGTATTAGAACAATGACAAACGACCAATACCAAAAGCTGAAGGAACAAATCGACAAGTTCAAAGAATTTCACGATATACTATGAATAAGACTGATTTAACAATAAATAACCGGCAATACACACCTGAGCTTATAAATGGCACTCAGTGTAGGAACTTTTATGCGAAGAATTAATTATTGATAAATTAAGTAGGAATCAGTAATAGGAAAGTGTCCATGGCGGGAGAGATAGTAAGTATAGCAAGATGTTCAAATGCGTTAGAAATAAGGTAAATGAGTACTGGTCGATAACAGGTCGCTTGCGCAACCTAGAAACTAGCTGAACCGCGTGTGGTGATCCCAGCGGCAAGCCGCGGACCTCCACAAGACCTGAGAAAAGCTGCCTCCAGACTACAACCGCATCCGTTCCAGAGCACCTCCGGACCCGAAGCGCCTAGTCAACCAAACACGGGACCTGAGAGAAGCCGCCTCGCGACTATGAGAAAAGGTGCCCGTAAGCTACAACGGCTTCCTGCCTCCAGCACCACAGGCCCACAAACTCGCGACCAATCAGGACTCACGCCCGGACTCAAGGCTTGCACTCGAGGCCTACATAAGGCGACCCCAACAAGGCTCGCACTCACTCAAACCCTCGTCCTCGTTCAAGTCACATCTCCAGCACCAGCCTCGTGTTCCTGCATCTAGCTTCCGAGATCGACTTTGTCTCTCGCGTACCTGCACCAAGCTCCGGAGACCGGCCCTGCCTATCGACGCCCCAAGGTGTTGCAAGGTCTTAAACCTAGTAGCGTCTTGACGCTTCAAGGTGTTTCAAAGCCTTAAAAAGTCACGTTGCAACGTCCCGCGCCGGCGTCGTCGGCCAAGCCGCTCTACGACATCTCTCGCCCGCTCCGGCCGGCTAGCCTCGCCGTAGCTACTTACCAGCTACAACGGTGAACCGCGTGGCGGCTGGGCCCGACCCAGCTGACTAGCCTCGTCTCGGCGCCCCGCTAGCACCAGCTGACCTGTTCGTAACAGTCGCACGACGTAGCACCAATCATCACGTCTCGCCGCTGCGTTCGTAAGTAGCGTCCTCGCGGACGTTACCCGCTATTGGTGCTTGTTTCATTCATTACGTAATTCTCGCATAGTATTGTATTTCAATCATCACGTATTAGTGCTATTCTCGCATAGGATTGTGTTTCAATCATTACGTGATTTATGTCACTTTCGAATAGGATTGTATTTCAATCATCACGTATTAGTGCTATTCTCGCATAGGATTGTGTTTCAATCATTACGTGATTTATGTCACTTTCGAATAGGATTGTATTTCAATCGTCACGTATTAGTACTATTCTCGCATAGGATTGTGTTTCAATCATTACGTAATTTATGTCATTTTCGAATAGGATTGTATTTCAATCATCACGTATTAGTACTATTCTCGCATAGGATTGTGTTTCAATCATTACGTCATTCCCGAATAGGATTGTGCTTCAATCATCACGTATATGTGCTATTCTCGCATAGGATTGTGTTTCAATCATTACGTCATTCCCGAAGAGGGTTGTGCGTCAATCATCACGTATTTGTGCTATTCTCACATAGGATTGTGTTTCAATCATTACGTACTTCTCGAATAGTATTGTATTTCAACCATCACGTATTAGTGCTGTGTTCCAATCATTACGTAATTTACGAGTAACGAACAGGGCTCATAGTAGTCACCGAGGGCCCAGTGTAATGGTCCGTGTTCCGTGTACCTAACAGTCACCAATAAAATTACCGTGTTACCCCCGTGTTGTCCATATCCTGCCGAATACGGTTGTACTTCAGGCACTCGCTTCGGGCTATCCTATCACGAAAAAGATAGCTCAAAGTCTACCTGAAGCGTGTTGCAGCCTGGGGGAGAACACCACACTGGTTGACCCCAGAGGTATTCGGCAGGCAATAGGAGGCATGGCTGGGAAAGATATCCGGTTGCCCGCATTCAGCGGAGATGTGAAAGGATGGTTACTGCATTGCGACGTGTTCCTCGCACAAGTACCAAACCTGGACGATGGCGCAAAGTTCGGAGCGTTACTAGGAGGACTCCCAACACACATCGTATCCGAGGTCCAAGAAATACTCCTGAACCCACCGGCAAACGACAAATACGACGCATTAAAAGCCGCATTAACGCACCGTTTCGTGCGACACGACGAGGAAGCAAACTACGACACCATCGTCAAAACTACCATGGGAGACAATACGCCATCAGAATTGCTCCTCGAAATGAAACGACTGAACAGCTGCAGGCAAGCACCCCTACCACCGTCCGTCATCCGCTCCATGCACCTCGCAAAGCTACCAATCACAGCACAACCGCTGATCGAGGCACTAGGCAGGGGAAAAACGGACGAAGAATACAGAGTAATCGCAGATCAGATCATAGCAAGGCAAACCGCTTGTCAAACTGCCATGAGTGAACCCATCGCCGTAACTGCCATCAAACAACCACCATCTCTTACCGTCTCAAGAGCGGAATTTGACAAAGCCCTACAGGAAATAGCAGAACTCAAGAAAATGCTGGCAAACGCTTTACGCCCACAGGAAAACAAGAAGCAAGCAGAAGATTGGCGAAACCAAACCCCAGGACCTAGGTACGGAAACAGAAGCAATACAAGAATCAAGCAGGACCAAGCAATCTGCTATTACCACCAAACTTTCGGTAACCGAGCAAGAAACTGTACCCAACCTTGCAGTTTCGCGGGAAACGACGACCGCGGAGAATGGTAAACGCCCCAGTCTCCGCACAGACAAAAAAAGGCGAGCTAATGTACGTCACAGACACCGGCAACGTACGATACCTCATCGACACCGGTTCAGCCGTCAGCCTAGTACCAGCTAAAAAGAAACACACGCTCAAACCCCCGTCCTACGACTTACTCGCCGCCAACAACACCCCCATAGCTTCTTACGGGACGACTGAGCGCATCATCCTGCTCAACCCCCTATGGCCCGTAAGTTGGAACTTCATAGAAGCGGACGTGGGACAACCGATCATTGGCATGGATTTCCTCGCCGCACACCAGCTAAGCGTCGACACCGCAAACGCAAGCCTATACGCCCAAACTTCCGGAACCAAAGTACCCTGCAAACGTGTCGTTTCAAGAAGCCAACGAGTGCACAGGATCGAACACCAAACCGCCCTGGAATTCAACACATTGTACGAGGAATACCCCGGAATACTACCGACCTCCCAACACATCCGGCACACACAAAAGAAAATCGACGTAGAACACCACATCGAAACAACCGGACCCCCAGTATATGCACGACCAAGGAGACTGTCTCCGGAAAAATTGGAAGCGGCGCGACAAGAATTCAAGGAAATGCTGGAACATGGCATCATCAGGCCGTCGAAGAGCGCCTGGGCGTCACCCATGCACATGGTACCAAAGGCAGCCGAACCCGGGGCATGGAGAATCTGCGGAGACTACAGACGACTGAACGCAAGCACCAAACCTGACCGTTACCCAATACCACACTGTCAAGACTTCCATTACAAACTGCATAACAAAACAATCTTCCCCAAAATCGACCTCGTCAAAGCCTATCACCAAATACCCGTCAAAAACGAGGACATCCAGAAAACGGCCATCACCACACCATTTGGGCTGTACGAATACACCGTGATGTCATTCGGGCTGCGGAACGCAGCCCAAACGTTCCAACGATACATCGACGCGGTAACAAGAGACATGGACTTCGTAACGGCATACATCGACGACATACTGATAGCGTCCGCAAACGCAGAGGAGCACCAAAAACACCTCCGACAACTCTTCCAACGGCTACAAGGAGAAGGACTGCGCGTGCACCCCGCCAAGTGCATTTTCGGAGTGCCCGAGCTAGACTTTCTCGGACACAGAGTGTCAGCCGGCGGAATCTCACCACTCCCTCAGAAAATAGAGGAAATATGCAGTTTTCCCCAACCAGCAACAGTAAAAAAGCTACGACAATTCCTAGGAATAGTCAACTATTACCACCGATTCCTCCCAGCCGCAGCAGAAAAGATGCAAGCTCTGACCGGATTGAAAAAAGGATACTCCAAAAACTCAAAGAAAATTATCAACTGGACAACAGAACTAGACGCAGCGTTCACTAGCCTAAAACGCGAGATCTCGCAACTCACCTTGCTAGCGCACCCCGCCCCAGAAGGCAAAAGCACCTTAATCACAGACGCATCAGGAACCGCAGTCGGCGCCGTACTACAACAAAAAGTCGGGCAAGAACAGCGCCCCGTAGCATTTTTCTACAAAAAACTAGACGACACCCAACGTAAATACAGCACCTACGACCGCGAACTAATGGCGATATTCCTCGCAGTGAAACACTTCGAGCATTTTTTGGAAGGCCGAAGCTTCGAAATCAGGACAGACCATAAACCGCTCTGTTTTGCCCTGCAAAAAGCCACGGAAGGCAACAGCCCCCGGGTAGCAAGACAGCTCTCCTACCTCTCACAGTTCGACTGCGAAATCAAGCACATCAGCGGCGACAACAACACGGTCGCAGACGCGCTATCACGTCTGGTGTCAACAATAATACCTAAAGAACCCGCGATCAACTACGACAAAATAATGACCGAACAAAACAGAGACGCAGAATTAGAAGAACTGCTGCACCCAGCATCAAAGAACGCGCTCAAACTACGCCCCATAATCAGACAGACCGGTAAACCACCCCTCTGGTGCGACGTGTCAACAGGCCTACGGAGGCCATACATCCCGGAATGCTGCAGAAAGAACGTATTTCAGCATTTCCACGGGGCGAGTCATCCCGGCATACAAGCAACAAGGGACCTCTTGAGGCAGCGAGTAATCTGGCCCGGACTCAACAAAGACGTCGGCAAGTGGACACGCGAGTGCATTCCATGCCAGACAAGCAAAATAATAAGGCACACCAAATGCCCGCCCGGGAAGATGCCGGTACCCAAAGAACGGTTCCAGACGATACATATCGATATCGTCGGACCACTACCCGTGTCACAAAACAAACGGTACCTGCTGACGTGCATTGACCGCTTCACCAGATGGTGCACCGCTACCCCAATGGCCGATTGTACGGCAGAAACAACAGCACGGGCATTCCTAAAAGACTGGGTAGCATCATTCGGCGCTCCAACAACAATCATCACGGACCAAGGCGTCCAGTTCGAGTCTAACTTATGGAAAAACTTGCTGACGGCGCTGGGCGCTGAGAGACAGCGAACGACAGCGTACCACCCGCAGAGCAACGGACTGGTGGAGAGGATGCACAGAAGATTGAAGGAGGCGTTAAAAGCTACGGTCACTGACGCAGACTGGGCAGACGCACTACCCCTCATACTGCTTAACATCCGAGCCACGCCACACACGGACGCAAACATCTCCCCCGCCGAAATGGTATACGGACAAACATTGCGCCTCGCAGGAGAGCTACCCGAGAAAGAAAAAGGAGACCGGCCCGCCAGAGAATTTCTACAATGCCTAAAAAAACGAGTGACAAACCTGCAGCCAATACTGCCACGACAACAGGGACCCCAAAAAGCCAATGTCCCGAGCGCTCTATACAAGGCGACCAACGTCTTCGTGAAACACGGGGGGCACAGAAGACCCTTACAGAAACCCTACGCAGGTCCCTTTCCCGTGCTCCAAAGGACACCAAACTACATCACCGTAGATATACAAGGCAAAAAAAGCTAACATCGCGACGGAAAGGGTCAAAGCAGCGTACCTACCCACCATCGAGGATAAACCTCAACAACAGGCTAAGGCACCGAGAGCAACAAACTACGAAGTATACGAGGGAGTTCCGTTCCCTGGAACAGGCACAGCAATCCCTGAAACAGCAAAACAGGCAGTATTCACTAAATACGGCAGAGAAAGCAGACCACCAGTGAGGTACTAAGTGTTTAAAAAAAAAAAAAAAAAAAAACAGGAGAGGGACACCTGTGGTGATCCCAGCGGCAAGCCGCGGACCTCCACAAGACCTGAGAAAAGCTGCCTCCAGACTACAACCGCATCCGTTCCAGAGCACCTCCGGACCCGAAGCGCCTAGTCAACCAAACACGGGACCTGAGAGAAGCCGCCTCGCGACTATGAGAAAAGGTGCCCGTAAGCTAGAACGGCTTCCTGCCTCCAGCACCACAGGCCCACAAACTCGCGACCAATCAGGACTCACGCCCGGACTCAAGGCTTGCACTCGAGGCCTACATAAGGCGACCCCAACAAGGCTCGCACTCACTCAAACCCTCGTCCTCGTTCAAGTCACATCTCCAGCACCAGCCTCGTGTTCCTGCATCTAGCTTCCGAGATCGACTTTGTCTCTCGCGTACCTGCACCAAGCTCCGGAGACCGGCCCTGCCTATCGACGCCCCAAGGTGTTGCAAGGTCTTAAACCTAGTAGCGTCTTGACGCTTTAAGGTGTTTCAAAGCCTTAAAAAGTCACGTTGCAACGTCCCGCGCCGGCGTCGTCGGCCAAGCCGCTCTACGACATCTCTCGCCCGCTCCGGCCGGCTAGCCTCGCCGTAGCTACTTACCAGCTACAACGGTGAACCGCGTGGCGGCTGGGCCCGACCCAGCTGACTAGCCTCGTCTCGGCGCCCCGCTAGCACCAGCTGACCTGTTCGTAACAGTCGCACGACGTAGCACCAATCATCACGTCTCGCCGCTGCGTTCGTAAGTAGCGTCCTCGCGGACGTTACCCGCTTTTGCTGCTTGTTTCATTCATTACGTAATTCTCGCATAGTATTGTATTTCAATCATCACGTATTAGTGCTATTCTCGCATAGGATTGTGTTTCAATCATTACGTGATTTATGTCACTTTCGAATAGGATTGTATTTCAATCATCACGTATTAGTGCTATTCTCGCATAGGATTGTGTTTCAATCATTACGTGATTTATGTCACTTTCGAATAGGATTGTATTTCAATCGTCACGTATTAGTACTATTCTCGCATAGGATTGTGTTTCAATCATTACGTAATTTATGTCATTTTCGAATAGGATTGTATTTCAATCATCACGTATTAGTACTATTCTCGCATAGGACTGTGTTTCAATCATTACGTCATTCCCGAATATGATTGTGCTTCAATCATCACGTATTTGTGCTATTCTCGCATAGGATTGTGTTTCAATCATTACGACATTCCCGAATAGGATTGTGCTTCAATCATCACGTATTTGTGCTATTCTCGCATAGGATTGTGTTTCAATCATTACGTCATTCCCGAAGAGGGTTGTGCGTCAATCATCACGTATTTGTGCTATTCTCACATAGGATTGTGTTTCAATCATTACGTACTTCTCGAATAGTATTGTATTTCAACCATCACGTATTAGTGCTGTGTTCCAATCATGACGTAATTTACGAGTAACGAACAGGGCTCATAGTAGTCACCGAGGGCCCAGTGTAATGGTCCGTGTTCCGTGTACCTAACAGTCACCAATATAATTACCGTGTTATGTTAATTAAATGTTAATTACCGTGTTGTCCATATCCTGCCGAATACGGTTGTACCTCAGGCACTCGCTTCGGGCTATCCTATCACGAAAAAGATAGTTCAAAGTCTACCCGAAGCGTGTTGCAGCCTGGGGGAGAACACCACACGCGCTCTTTTAAGTTAAGATTTTAAGGTTAATATTCACGGTTACCGAAGTAACTAGTTAAAGGCCAACTGGCCAAGTTAATTGCCAAGGACACTTAGAAAATTTAAGCAAAAAGTAAGCAACATAAATTAAAGAAAGAAATCATTCACACAAACAAAAATCATTTAAGAGATTACAGACACAGGAAGAATTTTTAGAAAAATGAATTGCCCCAGTTCCAGCCATGTACAGCCTCCTCCATCCTCAAGGGTGCCTGCACACCAAAAGATTTGAGGCGAGAAAGCGAGCAAGCTTGAATCGATATACATGTATTCCTATGGGAGTGCGCACACCGCAGGCAAGCTAGCGAGCGAGTGAGAAAGATTGAAGATTGGCTGAAGCGAGAAAGCGACTCGAAGATGGTTTCACGCTTAAAAGCTGCATCGGGAAACGTCTGGCAGTGCGTGGTGAGATGTCGACGAGGAAGGTGCGCTGCTTAATTCTTCCAGCATAGACTGAACTCCTGATATCCAAAGTGTATGCTGTATTGTGCCTTTGGAAGTCAAAAGATCCAAAGCACAGTGACAGATTACATGTTTCAAAGCAATGGTACGAAGTAGGAATGATACTCAACGTTACAAACACTCGCTTGTTCAGCTTATTTTTGTTATAAACCTCTCTCCATGACATTCAGAAGCAAACTGGCTATCTTTTGGTGTGTGATAGATCTCGCCTAACATCTTTTTTTTTTTTTCGCGTTCGGACTCGGTCGCGGTCGGACGTGCGGGGAAATGGGGCGGTAGTTGTTGAAAATGCAAGGGGGAAATAACCTAGCCATGCGTAAAAATTATACTATCAGTGAATGTGTTTGCTACCTGTGGAACTGCGAAAGGGAAAAAATAACTTTTGTCTTATTTCTGCTTAAATCAGTGCACTTTAAATGAAAAGCCAACAAAGCAGTGCTGGCAAGGGTTGTGAAATGGTGTGCTCAGCCGGGTCTCGAACGATAGGCCTGAGTGAAGTGTGAAGTGGCCTTGTTCCCTCAGTCTCCCCTCGCCGAGCCCGCACCCCCCCCCTTTCCGAGCCCGCACCTCCCCCCCTTTCCCGTACACCTGCTTCCCGTCTTCTGACCGTTTCAGAGCATGGCAAAACCTGAACTTTTTCAGGTTCAAGCAACCAAAGAAATTACGTTTGTTTTGATCAATTTTTGGCAATGTCAAACCTCTCAGTTTCAGTTTTTGTTCACTTCCTACGTGGCCGAGACGGCAAATGTGCACGAAAGAATTATTGTGTTTCGTACCTATTTTTTTGTTACAATAGAACATGGATGTTGAAAAATTTCTAATGTACACAATCAATTAATGATTCACCAAATTAGCTTACATTATTATCATGTTCTTTTGATAGACAATTTTGGTTAACTAGTGACGTTAAATGTGAGAAGGGTAAAAAACTTCTTCTTTGAAGGAACTTTTAAATTTAAAAATTGAAAAAACTTGATCCAGCAACTTTCGGAAATAATTTGCCATGTTAAAAAAAATTGAAGAAAAAATAGAAAGAGTACTCTGGTAATTTCGCATCTTTTGGGAAAATAACAGTGACCATCATTCATGAACTATTTCTATGTTACAATAGAGCATGAATGTTGAACAATCTCTAACGCACACAATCAATTTCTGATTCACCAAATTGGCTTACATTATTATCTTGTTTTTTTTTTATGGAAAATGTTGGTTAACTAGTGACGTAAAACCTGAGAAGGACAAAAAACTTTTTCATCTTCGGTTTCTCTCATCTGTTATTGCAAAAAAAACATCATGTTGAGTGTATATGACGCTTAATTTAGCCATTTAATTCACAAAATTGTGTTTCAAATTGCTTTTCCTTTGAGTAACTGTCGTTTTATCGAGAAACTTTGATGAAATAGTGACGTGTAACGGGGAAGAGGGAAAACAATTATTGTAAATGTGAAATATTGTAAAACTGAGCGAGTAAAATGTGAAACCCTGTACATGTCTGAAACTATAGACCTTTACGAGGGCCCTGTCATACTCTCTGTCATACTACTGTAATACTAAAATTCTACTATCAGTGAATGTGTTTGCTACCTGTGGAACTGCGAAAAGAAAAAAAAATAACTTCTGTCTTATTTCTGCATAAAACAGTGCAATTTAAATACGAAGCTAACAAAGCAGTGCTACCAACACGAAGGAAATGATGTGCTCAGCCCAGTCTCGACCTATAGACCTGTCTGTCTGAAGTGTCCTTGTCCTCTCAATCACCCCTCACCGAACCCGTTCACTCCCCCCCCTCGTCCCGTACCCCTGCCTCCCGTCTCTCTGACTTTTCAGAGCATGGCAAATCCTGATGAACTTTTTCGCTCCAAGCAACCAGAGAAATTACGTTTGATTTGATAAATTTTTGGTAATGTCTAACATCTCAGTGAAGTTTTTGTTCACTTCCTACGTGGCCAAGACGAAAAATGTGCACGGAAGAATTATTGTGTGTCGTACCTCCGTTTCCCTACTGACACCGAATAGTTTAAAACATCATAGCTATACAATTACAACGCACGATGCATCACTACGAGACTCGCTTCGCAGGCCGGAAAGTGCCGTTCTCTGCACAAATGTTGCCCTACACAACATCCCGAAAAAATGGTTCTCTCAGGGGCAAAAATACGACCTTACCTAGCAAAGTGCCTGCAAGTAGGGGACCTACATCCTCTCACGCACAAGATTCTAATGCTCAAAAGACGGGAGACTTGTTAACAGCTGCCAGTAACCCCGTCAAAGAATGTGTGTCACCTTCCGAAGCAACGTCAGTGAAGACTATGCAACCAATATCGCCGGATGAGGGAAAACATATCTGCCAAACCTCCAGCCATCATTTGAAGGTTCGAAGCAGTGAAGTCTCAGCCGCAGCACCACAACCACCTGCTCCTCATCTGAACAAGCATAACAGCGTGCCAGCTCCCCAGCTCTGTGTCAAAAACAACGCTCCGAACTGTCCGCCAGCGGCGGGGACACAAACACCATCCTCATCAGTGGTACAAGAAAAAATAGTTTTTACTAATAAGGACATTTCAAGCGTGGTAGACTTTTCTCATTCTCCAGATAATATGTTCGATAATTTTCATGCACAAACCGATACTGGCAATAAATTACCCCAGAGCGCAAGCTGTGAAAACAAAATAAAATTTCCAGTACAGAGCGATAAAAATAACACTGTTGCTTCTTTTAATGGCTACTTGCACCCGCTTCAAATAACAAGCTATCAAAAAATTCATGAAATTATTCACAATTTGTCTCTAACAACAGCGTTTTTCAATAAATCCCTAAGACAACGTGAGCCTTCAAGCCCGTCGTCGATTTTCTCTACAGTATCAAACATTCAGAACCTAACCGAACAGCTTTTTGCTTTAAATTCACATATAAGTTCTCAAGACCTTGCACCTGTGGTACCTGCTAGTATCTCTTGTGAAATCGACTCCAATTGTCGAGAACCTTACGACACTTTGCTGCTAGGTGATAATATCCTAAGCACGATCAGAAGAAAGGACATCGATCGCTCGTGCTGGATCAAAACTGTTCCATCAGGGCGCTTCGATGACCTTCTCCATACTGTAAATTGCATGAATAGATTTAAAAATTATATACTAAGTTTTGATGGTCTCTGCCACTCGCCCTCAGACCTTGCTCGAATCAAACAACAAATTCTAAGAAAGTACGTACTTTCTCGCATTTATATTGCCAATGCTTGCAGTGCAAACGAATTCAACAAAGCGAGGCATTTTTGCAAAAACCTGGGTTTGAACTTGATTCAATTTCAAACTTACCCAGATAATGAAAATGGTGACGCACTCAATAACTTTCAATGGCCTCGGACCCAGGAAGAGAACTTCTGTTTTCTTCAACAACTTGCAATGAAATCAACATTGCGAATCACCGTGCCATATTGTCCTCGTTTCAAAAAATGTCAAGCAATAAATGGAATAGTAGATCATTCCAATGAATCGAAAAATTCACGGAATGAGACAAATAGTCTCACCTTAGACTTTCAAAAAGAATATAAGCCTATGCACATCACTGCACATGGTACACCAAATCCTCCAAAATTGATTGCGTCATCAAGCAGAGGTCTGAGTAACTCACTCACCCACAGCATGAGGAACGTAAATAACCCTGAGCCTTTCCCTGATTCGATCTCAGACAAATATAATGTCAGTACGAAAAATAAATTTGCGTTACTTGCAACAGACACAAATAGTGATTGCGACATGCCCTCCTTTTCAACCAATTCTCAACTTTCCAGTGAGTACGCAGGAACCAAGGAAAGTCAAGCGAATACCGATATTCAAAACTATTCCAAAGAAAATCAAATTATTCGAAAAAAATCTGATGCCTCTGCCGGGCCTCCGTCGAACGACCAAACTAATACTGCTACCGAAAAATCAACAGTGAATCAAATTTGCACACGCGTTGCATACACACTGGACGACTTGAAACGATCGCTCGAATTGGAGCCTGCTTACACTGTAGGTGACGGACACTGTCTCCTCCACGCCGTAACGACGCAGCTTGCTTCACAACAAAAATCGAAATGGAATTATATATCTCTGAAAAAAGCCATCAAAACTGAGAGCTCCAGAAACAAGGACCAGTATGCAAAATTCGTTGACAAGAACAGTGGCAGTTTCGAACAACTCATCGATAAATACATCGATAGAAAAGTCTTCGATCACGCAGTTGGAGACCTCATACCCCAAATACTTTCTAATGTAACGAGAACACCAATTCAAGTATTTGATGAAAGAGACAATGGGATTTGGAAGACGACAATCTCCCCTACATCAAATGCTCTGATAAACTGTCCTCCCGTAAACATACACCGGAAACAGGACCACTATAGCGCCCTCTTGAAAATGCGTGATGAAAATCGTGTTGCTCCCTCCCCCATTTTGTGACTAAATAACAGTGATCAAATTGAATATGAAGCTGAAATCACAAACAATGAACGCGGCAATAAAGACCTAGAGACGAATACTAAATGCCCTGCTAGACCTAAAAAATGCAATAACTCCACTAAAGATCTGCCTATTGAGGTAAATAATATCAAAATATTGCACATAAATGCTCGCAGCCTCAATGGTAAAATGGATGACGTACGAGTAATGTTGATCACTAACGATATCGATATTTTATGCGTATCTGAAACATGGTTCGATTCACGAGTCGAAAGCTCATATCTCAGCATTACCGGGTACAAATTGTACCGTTATGACGGAGTCAAGAGTAAGAGAGGTAGCGGTTCATGCATTTTCATCAAAGATGTCTACTCTACATCCTTAGTTCCGATAAAAGAAAAATGCGAAGACATAGGAATGGTTTGGCTCAATGTTCAAGTAAACAGACACAAGTCTTTCATTATCGGCAGTCTTTACAGACATCCGTCAGCATCTCTTCGTCCAACATTAGATTTCATTGAAAATACGCTTAGATCAATCTCTGCAGCCAAAAAGTCTTTCTATGTTTTCGGAGATTTTAACGTGGATCTGAAAAATAAAAACAATCAGCTAAGCAAGATGCTGCACAAACTTAATCTTTCTCAAATGGTCCAAGAACCAACGCGAATTACCAACACTTCTAAAACTCTTCTTGACCTAGCAATTACCAACAATCCCCAAGCAGTACTCAGCACAGAAATCTTACCGTCCTTTTCTGATCACCATTCGGTAGAATGCCAAATCAATATTGCAAAAGAGAAACAGAAATCTAGTTACATTACATATCGCATGACTAACCACTACTCCCCTGAAATATTTCAAGAAAAGCTATTAGACAGATGGAGTGAATTTAAAGGCATGGAAAACACCGATGATGTCAATCTACAAGTTTCGTTTTTCAACGAAAATTTCGTATCAGCTCTTAACGAATGCGCACCTTTCACTACGAAGAAAGTTAAGCCAAGAATTTCTAAATGGATAACAGATGAGATAAAACATTTGAGCAGAGCTAAAAGAAATTTGCAGCGTGAGTACAAACTGAATAAATCAGACAGTACGCGTCGAAAATTATGTAAAGATCATGAGAAAATCCTACGAAGAAAAGTTAAGGAAGTAAAACGGGACTACTTCCACAAAGAACTCTTGGCGGCAAAACAAAACCCTAAAAGAACTTGGGAAATCATTAGAGAAGCTGCTCAGTATAAAAATTCAGACTGCAAAAGCACTTTTGACAACCCCTCAGAAATGGCGAATGACTTTAACACTTTCTTCTCAAAAGTTGGCGAAGATGTTTTCAATGAAGTATCCAGGACAGTTTCAGACACATCTACAGAGGCAAATCTGAGCGATGTTTCATCCCCAAATAGTAGCAACAAGTGGAGACCAAAGCCAGTTAGCGTCATAGAGATACGAAAAATCTTATACTCACTAAAGAATACTAAAGCGACTGGACATGATGGCATAAGCCTCCAACATATAAAAGACAGCTTCCCTGTCACAGCACCCTTTATTCGCTTGATAATAAATACATCTATAGTCACAAACAAGTTTCCCGATCAATGGAAACTATCCATAATTAAGCCATACATAAATCTGGTGATATCGACATAGCGTCAAACTACAGACCAATCAGTCTCCTGCCTGTTATGTCCAAAATATTAGAAAAAGTAATAACAAACCAGCTCTCGTCTTACATAGACGAGTCACATCTACTGCATCGCAATCAATATGCTTACAGGAGGAATACCAGTACTCAGGACGCCCTGTTAAACATAACAGAAAAAATTTACAATGATATTGACCAAAAAAAATTAACTCTCTTACTATTGCTTGATCTCTCCAAAGCTTTCGACAGTGTTGAGCATAAGAAACTTCTACAAAAAATTTTAAACCTCAGAATAGACACTCAGTGGTTTGAAAGCTACCTACGAAACCGCTCTCATGCAGTGTGCTTGAATAACAAAATGTCATCATTCATACCGAATAATTTTGGCGTTCCTCAGGGTTCAATCGTCGGCCCACTCCTATTTTCAATTTTCATCAACGGTTTCCCCACCATGCCGGCAAACACAAAAATCTCAATGTATGCTGATGACGTTCAAATTGCCATGACAAGCTCAACAGCGGATTTAACAGAAACACAAGCCAACGCTGAAAACCTTCTGAGAAATCTGAAATTGTGGTATGACCATAATGGCCTCAAACTTAACGCAAGTAAAACGCAATGCATTATTTTTGGATCACAGAATGCGACTGAAAATTTACCACCATTCAAGCTAACATTTGGAGACGATACAATTAAACCAGTCGATAAGGTTAAAAATCTGGGTGTTTGGTTTGACAAAAATATGACTTTCAATTCACACGTCGAAACAATGTGCAACAAAATTAACGGAACCTTAAAGTTCTTTCATCGTATAAAGAACACACTTGACGAAAAATCTAGATTATTAGTGATTCAGTCTTTAGTTTTATCGCGTCTGGACTACTGCAGTCTTGTGTGGGGAGACTTACCTAAATGTCGTCAGGAAGAGTTGCAAAAATGTGTAAACTTCGCCGCCAAAGTGGTATGCAAAGGAAATTTCAATAAATACGATCATGTCACCCCTCTTTTAAGAAAACTCGACTGGATCCCAATACCGAACAGATTCATGATCTAGAAAGCTCGACGAGTATTCTCCTCTCTGTACCTCCCCCAAAGTAATGCAGAGGTGGTGAAATTTTTTCCATCTAATATCCCAAACGAAACACCAAACCGGAGGAACGATGTTTTAGTCAGTTACCGTTCATCTAACGTGGGACAAAAAGCTCTCTCAGTTTCTGGAGCTTTTTTGTGGAACAAGCTTCCCCAGCATATCAAAAACTCTAAAACTGGAAAAGAATTTAGAGTAATGTGTCACGTCATTTTGCATCTCTGTCATAGGGCCTGCAGCATCTCGGTGTGAACTTCCCATCTATCAGAAATTTTAATTTTTCCTGAAATTTCTGTTAGAAATTTAGAAACTATTTCATTTTACGTTTGCTAAGCGATTCGTATATTCATCTTACTTATTTCTGTCGACAACAATGAGCACCACAGCCGTCAGTTCAGTGCAGCAGAACGAACGTTCTTTCCATAATTAGGAGTATTTTCCCATCTTTATTTTGTTATTTCTTTCTCTTTTCTGTATTAATATTTAACGTCCGTATGACAAATATACCATGAAATACATTTTGTGTGTACACCAATAAACAGGTTTATAGATGTGAGGGTTGTGCAAAGTCTATAATGAATTAAATTTTTGGCTAACGTTGTCTCGCTATTTCAAAATCATTCTCGAAGATGTTTTCAATCGATTTTCGGCTGAGCTGGGGGGAAAGGGGTAATTTAAGCATTGCATTTAGTCTTTTTATTTTTTTTCCGTGCGTTCAGCGCACACTAGCACTGAACTTTCAAATCGGAAAAAGCTCTAAATTTCTGTAATTAAAATTATCATTTTGGATCAAGGCCTAATCTTCCTATATGTGCCAATTTTGTGAATATTCTCCACTCAGATGTGATATCCGGCCACAATGTTACTCCATTTTATCCCACGTACACATGTCCGTATAATGCTGAAGAGTTGTGTTGCTTCTTGACTATAACCTGATTTTTCTTAAAAATTTCTGTGAAGAAATTAAAAACCAGCTCATCAGCTCATTTTTAGGTTTTTCGAAGTCTTCTCTTCTTTTTAGTTTTTTTTTTGCGAAAAATTTCTTACGATTACAGTGAGCTCAGCTGTCATTTTCTGTGTAGTAGATGGTAGGTTGCTTCTATCTTTTATCTTATATACGTATTTTTTTCTAATATTTTATTTTCAATAAGTATATATTAATATGTGTGTGTACGCGTGTAGGTATATATATGTATCTACATAAATAGATATACATGTTTCTATTTCATTTCTTTACTCAAAAACCATTCGGTTAATAAATTTTATTGCAATAGCGAAATGATTCAAAAATAGATCTATCACTTCCCCAGAGGGCGTTTCTGTGAATCGGATTAATGTCATATATAATTAATGAAATAAAGTGCAATTTGAGCATATGAATCGTATTAAAATTATATTTCTGTCTGTATGTTGTACAAGCTATGAATTTTGATATTGAATATATGTTTGTTTACCCATTTCTACCAATATTTTGTAGATATTTGTCAATCATGAGTGGTAACCGGCTTACACTGTATCTCTATTTTATCCCATGTACCCATGTCCGCATGATGTGGTGAATATCGAGAAGATATGAAATGTGTTTTTGGTGGTGATAGGGCTTTGCATATATTTAGGGCATATTTTTCATTTCTCATTCAACTACCCTTGACAGAGATAGACTATTGGCAAGCCACGTGTGGTTTGTCTATTAGTACGCCTCGTATATTTTGTCTATTAATCTGCCTCGTATGGTCTATCTATTTTGTACACCTCTGATAGCTTGTCTATTAGTACACCTCGTACAGTTTGCCTATTATTATTATGCCTCGTATGGCTTATCAATTTGTACACCTCGGATGGTTTGTCAATTAGTACTCCTAGTATAGAACTTTTGTTAGACTACTAGCACACCACGAATGGTTTGTCTATTAGTACGCCTCGTATATTTTGTCAATTAATATGCCTCGTATGGTCTATCTACTTGTACACCTCTGACAGTTTGTCTATTAGTACACCTCGTATAGTTTGTCTATTATTATGCCTCGTATGGCTTATCTACTTGTACACCTCGGATGGTTTGTCAATTAGTACTCCTCGTATGGAACATTTGTTTTAGGATGCCCTATATTTAAGAAACTTTTAAAAGCCAACATGTTGGCATGTATCTCATGTGACAACTTGGAAATAAACATTTTTTTTTCTTTTTTTTCTTTCTCTCTCGCTTGCTTTGTCGCTTGCCGTCTTTTGGTGTGCAGCTACCCCAAAAGGTGGAGAACGCAGAGTATGCCACGACGCAGCCCGACGCTCCACAGAACTCCATCCAACGAAGGCCCCGAACAAGCCTCCTCCAAGCCAACACACGATCCTTACACTGGCTGCATTTTAAAAACAAGGTAACCTTCCACGGTAAGTACGTGAAGGAAGTTCAAAGTATTCTAAGGAATTGAACAGTAAATTATTCAAATGGAGTTCAAAAGGATTCTAAGGAGTTCAAAAACATTCTGCCAAAACCTCCTGCCACAACGACCCACCTCAGCTTCGACGACCCGACCGGAACAGCCAACCTCAGACTCGCAGAACAACGCTCCCGACAGACGCACACAAGACGTACAATTTTGAGGAATTATTTCCGATATGATTACACTGCTTAAAACATATTAAGTAACATGAACAAATAAATATTTGTTTAATTGTCTTAGTTTCAAATACTACTCTAATTTGTTTTTATGACCGATAACTTTTGACAGGAATTCTTATTGATGAATATTTCTCCCCGAAGGAATACTGGTAACAAGGCAACATTTGTGAATTATGATCCATATTAAAATATATTTTCAAAACAATTGACATGATACATCTTCAACAGTCACTTAATACAGACACCTATGCTGTAAGTAATGCTGCTTGTATACTTATACACTGCATATTAAGACTATCCCAAGCTGTTTAGTATTTAAGCAAAATTATGCACAACATTTTTAACATGAAAAGTTGTATGACTGTAAGGCATGCGTAAAATTGTTAATTTTATAATCACTTTAATATAGGGCTAGCTTTTGATTGTTCTTTACAAAAAGAAGTTCAACATAAATTAAATTTAACAGCTATATAAGAAGTTACACAAGTTGAATGCGTATTCAATACAGGTAAATATTATGCTATAAAAACAGTTTTGCATCTAATAAAATTATCTTCACTCTATAGGAGTATTCAGGGTTTTCTCATGGCTATTAACAATAGATACCAGGGTGCAGCATATTTTCAACTTTCAAAATGTTATTATCTCACCCTCTAAAAAAACTCAACTAGGCGTAAAAATAAAAATATAAAAATATAAAGCTCGAAGAGTATTTAGAGGTAGTCCATGCATCTTCTTTTTTAAGGGGATCGTCTACCCTGAAATCAAACAAATTTTCAAAATACACTTGTGTTAGTGATGGGTGTATGGTGGTACTGGCAACCCTGCATAGCCTGTGTGTCAGACTGTGTGAAACAAGAGAGCAATGCTGTGTGCTATGAGGCACGGCGTATACGGCGAGGGGTTCGGACCCAAGTTTCAGACAGGAAAGCCACCATGATAAGCACTGACGCGATCAGGAGCGTGGGCAGCGACCCGGCTGAGTTCAATATTAACAGGGATTCAACAAAAAGAGAGAGAGAATCAAAACCAGGGCAACTTTTGTAAGCAGTCAGCATAATTTATCGGCCAACATTCCTCTGGCTGTGCACTGGGATGGAAAGCTTATGGCAGACCTGACCTCGAGTTCGCGAGTGGATCGTCTGGCCCTTGGTCTCAGGACATGGGGTAAGTCAGCTTCTAAGAGTCCCCAAGATCCCTTCGGGGACCGGGGAGAGTCAGGCATAAACTGTTGTCGACGCTCTAGACGATTGGGGGCTCACAGACAGGATCCCCCATCTAAGTTTCGATACCACGGCAGCTAACACTTGAATAATAGGAGGTGCTTGTATATTCATTGAGCAGAAGCTAGGGCGGGACCTTTTTCACTTTGCATGTCGACATCATGCAATGGAGCTTGTTTTTGCCGCTGCATTCAAAGGTTGCATCGGTGTTTCATCTGGGCCCCCCAATATACTCCTAGTCAAGAGATTCCAGGCTGACTAGGAGATGATTAATAAAACTACATGTGATTCTGAATTGATGGATGATGTGGTTTGACCACGGATCTCAGCAGAAAGCGAGCGCATCCTCACATTTGTCACCAACCAGTAAACATTTCATCGACCACGAGACGACTATTGGGAGCTACCGGAGCTCACGATCTTGTTTATTGGAGTTGAACCCTCCCAAGGAGTTCACTTTCGTACCCCTAGCCCAACGCACGATGTCCGTTGAACCTCGAAAGCTAGCACTCCATCTGAGTCTGATTATTCAGGCGTCAGTTGAAGTAGACAGCAAAGGAAGAGAAAGGCTTTCGAGAGGTGTGCTGCTTTATTGTTCTCATCCTTTTGTAATGTTGGTTCACTGCTCGTAGTATTGTCTAAGCTCTTCGCCGCGACCAAAACCTGATGAAAGCTCTCCTTAATTATGGTGCCACAAATTTTGGCATTTCTGCCGCCACATCCGATAAACTGAATTGCCACTTGTGGTAGCTCTCGGATGAGAACGTCGGCGCTTATCGCTATTCGATAAAGAAATGAGTTTGTCAGTAAAAGGGCGATTACTGATAAGCATGAAGAGCGATGGAGTGAATGAAGATGAGAAGCCCGAAAAGCGCTGAAACTACGATCGCAAGACCATTGCTAAGAGCCATCTATATTCATTAGCTTCACTCGACACTATCCGCCTCTTTGAAAAGCTTCTCACGGATTTTTCGGATTCTGATCCATCCTCTTTCTTGGGAAGCGAACCAAAGTTTAAAGGCTTCCAAAGAGAGTTAACGATCATGCGGAACGGAGGATAGCTCTTATCCAACAATTCGATATAGTGCTCACAAAAAATGAAGAGCAGCAACAATTTCTCCTTCAAGGGGTAGCAGAACATCGGCGTACCGTCCCAGACGCTAGAAAGGCAGTGTTGGAACCCAGCCACAGTGAGCAGAGTAGTGCCTGTAAAACCCCTCTCTTTGAGCAGATAATACCCAGCTTTATAGTAAAGGTGAGTTTTAGCTTCGATATTGATATTTTACTATGGAGCTGGGTAGGACTGGGAGCAATACAAAAGAGATTACCTTATAGTAGGATTTTTATTTGAATTCATAATTTTAAAGGCCTCTGGACTAGCTCCAAGTATCATATTTACAATCTGTAATTTTGGCTGTGACATTTCTAAGCCGCGTGCTCGGTACTGGCAACCAGAGCATGAGAGCTTTGGAATTCTAACCTTTATTTTATGCCCCATATAAACTCCACCCTAATGGATACCTGAGACATTTATACACAGGCTGTTAAAATGGCTATAAACAATGCTTGTACAGTACCTATGAAATTAAAATCACTCATGAAATAATTTTATTCATGAAGATTGAGAGTATGAATGTCCATAACTTATTGTGTAGCACTTTAGCATAAAATCTTATTACAAATTTCAACATAGCAGTATCAATATTAATTTAAAATAATTCAGATTTTACCTATAAATGGGAAAATATTTTAGTTTATTTTAGCACATGAACAAAAGTTCTATTTATTTATTCGAGATATAATAACATATTGTCTTACAGAAGCAACTGCTTCCCGCAGAATTAATGGTATCATTTTGTTCTTGTTTTAACCATTTTCCGAATTTTCAACTTATCAATATTCACCTAACCTAAATCATAAGCAGCTTAAAGTAGGTACGAAGCTGAATTAATACACGAGTCAAGATGAAATGACAACGGTATGCATGAGACGAATCAACTTTTGATAATTTCTCTGTATGGATAAACCAAGACCTACCGGTAATAAAATGATAAAGGATAATGAATGTTTAGAATAGCAATGAAAAATCTGTTATCAGTGTTTTGAAATTCAATTTCGGGAGCAGAAAACGTCAAGAATAATTACTTCAATGTATTATTCAATTATTTCAACACAAAGAATACAGCAAACCTACATGTATATCAGAATCCGACCAAACACCGCAGAGCTTCTCGGTCTTGTAACAAACCAATAACGACTGGCTTTATTGATCTGAATGGATCTAAAGTGCGGAGATTGGAAACTTAGGAGCTCAATCAGTAGTTTGAAAATTTTTGCTTCTAAAGCTTTGTCAAAATTGAAACAGCGTTCCCAAATGACGAGTTACGTGTTTTGGACGACTCATGGCTTGTGAGAAAGGAGACATCATCAGCTCGCGCACCGAGCGAGTGCTGTAAGCGTAGACTGCTCGCTGCTGCCGCACATGTTCCCGATGCACACAAGGCGTGCGTAACATCACATCGGGAGTCATTCTTTCTTCGAAGCTCAATCAAATTTCTCCTTTATTTTTAGAATAGTTACATTGATTTACTTTGAAATTTTTTTTCAAAAATTTTTGTATTCTTTTTAGATCGTGTGAGCTCCCACGAACGTCCCATGATATGAACTTATAGCGTGAGCACTGTGAGTCTTTTTTTTTACAGTGAACTTATGGTTCCAACGTTTCCGACTTTTTTTGCTAAAAAAACTTTTCGAGTTATTATAATCTCATACTTTAATATTTTAAATAATTCAATCCTAAATAGAACAAATTATAATTTGTTCTATTTATTTAGATAATTTATTTTATGATAATTATCATAAGATAAATTTTCTCAAATAACACGACCGAATTATGGTTGCTGTTCCTGAAAATTCGTTGATCTTTACATTTACGTAGTAACATTCGTATGTATTCTAAGAATACAGCTATGAAAAAATTTTTAACAAATCTGAATATTTGTTATGGGCACACATAACATGGGTGTATGCAGGTTGTCTCAAAAAAAATTTTCATTGCTTAAATGGCCAGTACAGTACATGTGTAAAAACGTAGTTGCATCTGAAAACAAAAACAAATGAGTAATCGTCAGTCAAAGAATGAGTACATTTTTTGGGACATCCTACATGCGTATTTTTACTCAGACACGTATTGGTACTTATGTTTACCCTTAGGTATATTGCTCTTTTACGCACCGGTACAAATGTATAGTATTTCAATCACCTACTTCACTACCTTTTTCAAGATAAATTGCAGTGTCAAAGTAAAGTAACGTCATGCAATTATATTTTGCACTCTTCCACGGAAGGACGGCAATGTTTTTGAAAAGTGACTTTGATTTATCAGTTTTGCTATTAACAACGTAATCTAGCCAACCGTAGCAGCCCCTCTTACGGAATCAATTTAAACAATTTTAAACAATTTAAACAATTTATTTACCACAGGTGATACAGAGGTAGAATGTTTCTTAAGTCTAGTACGATGGCTAAATTTGAGTATAGCTACCGGTGGGCCCGAACAAGTTCAGCGACTTCTAGGGCATCCTATCATCACGTTATTCTAAGGTGTACAATAATGTTTAACCTAGTTTACTTAACCTAGTTTCGCATTAGACTGATCATTAAGATAATTTACTCGATATTTTATGCTGTATTTTACAACATAGGTCAAATCGGCTATATTTAACAGTATGTTCGATAAAACGATTCAAGAGCAGACTGAAGATCGGTTATGTTACCCAAAGCAAGTTACATTATTACATTATCATTAGTTACATGTAGGAGGCAAGATTTGACATGGTGATCTTACACGACTAGTATTCTGATAGGAAGTGAGACTCAAGATGTCTTTTGAATACTTTGTACGAATTACGTTCACGGATCTCTGCAGGTATAGAGTTCCAAGTTTTGGTTCCAACGAAGAGGATACTGTGTTGCGACCGGGCCTTCGAATAATAAGGAAGCATGAATTTACTTCTATTTCGGGTTGAATGGTCGTGATAACCAGTTTGCGCAGTCAATAATTGTCTTAGGCTATTGTCGCCATCATTTCTTAATGTTTTGTAAATGAAATTACAGATGGAGATTTTGTAGAGATCCGAAAGTTTACGTATTTGTAAATTTTTGAAAGAATCATTTGTGTGAGCATTATATTCTAGGTTCTTTACCGCTCTGACAGCTCTTTTCTGCAGAGTAAAAATTTTGTTGGTTTTATTTTTATCAGTTCCAAGTCACGCTTCTATTCCGTATTGCAAGTATGGAGAAATAAGCGTTCGGTAGAGCATTTGTAAAGCTGTTTCAGGCAGAAAATTTTTAACTTTATTCAGGATTCCGATGGATTTTGATAATTTAGAACTAATATGAGTGATGTGCTCTTTGAAGGTCAGATGTTTATCTATTATGATGTCCAGAAACTTACATGAGTTGGTTTCTTCGATTTCACCTTCGCCAATTTTAATGCATGGGAGAGATACATCTTTCTTGTATGAGAATGTATTATAATTTGTTTTATCAATATTAATTATTTTATTAGCTTTGAGCCACGATGAAACCTTATGAAGTTCATTATTTATACTCTCCACAATCATAGCGGGATTTTGGTTCGGAAGGACCGCAGAAAGCGTACTGTCATCGGCAAAAAGTATGAATTTGAAGAATGATGTAGATTTTACAATATCATTAATAAAAATCAGAAACAGGAGAGGCCCAAAAACAGATCCTTGTGGAACTCCATGGCTAATTGTCTGTGGGTCTGATTTTGCGTCGTCAATGACAACGTATTGCTTCCGATTTGTTAGGTATGATCTGAACCAATCATGGGCAATCCCTCGAATGCCATAACAGTGTAGTTTCGAGATTAGTATTTTATGGTCCACACAATCGAATGCTTTTCGAAAGTCAAGAAATACAGAGAAGACAGGCTTGCCTTCATCTATATTAGAATAGAGGAATTGTAAATAATTTAATATAGCCTGTGTTGTTGTTTTTTTAGAGCGAAAGCCGTATTGTTTATCGTAAAGAAATGATTTTTGTTCAAAATAAGAGTACACTTTTTTATACACAATCTTTTCGAATACTTTGCTAATAATTGGTAGTACGGAGATAGGTCGATAATTGTTTACACAGGTTTTTTCACCACTTTTAAAGATAGGGGTTACTCTAGCAACTTGGAGGGAGTTCGGGAAAGTGCCTAGTAAGAGAGACTGGTTAATAATATTTGATATCAGCGGGGCTACAATGTCAGCAATAACTTTAAGTACTTTAGTCGGAAACGTTTGTAGCCCACTCGATTTATTTTTCATGTTGTTTATGCACGTAATTACATCGGAGGAGTTTGTAGGCGTAAAGAAAAAGGAGTTGGGTTCTCGAATATGATTCATAAATTCCAGGTGATCAGTAGGTTCACTTGGAATACCATCAGCTATAGTTTTCCCTACGTTTACGAAGAAGTTGTTAAAGAGATTAGCAATTTCTTTCTTCTCATGGTATTTTACATTATCTTGAATGACATATTAAATTTTCTTTTTATCGGCATTATTCGGTTTACAGCAAGAGTTAAGGAGATGCCAAGTCTTTTTAACGTCAGTTTTGAATTGAGTAAACTTGAGCGTAAAGTAGTTCTTTTTTGATGTTCTTATCTGGTTTGTTACATAGTTTCTGAATCGGTTATATGTTTCTCTAGATATTCGCCCTTCGCAAAGGAGGGCTAGGTACGCTTGACGTTTCTTTATATTTATTACGATGTCTCTAGTAATCCAGGGCTTTTGTTTATTTTTCGGGGTAACTGTACGAGTTACAATTGGGCAACACTGATTGTATGCGGTCATTATAGTTTCAGTCAACTTTACTACTGCTTCATCAATGCTTGTAGCATTATTATTTTGTTGAGAGATGTGCAATGTAGGCATTGATTCTTCTAGGACGGTGCGCATTTTTTCAAGATTTGATTCGTTTATTTTACGATATGAGTAAGTTTCAGCCCGTGCCTTGGTGCAAGCAATATAGACATTTTTCTTAATGAGAAAAACTGGGAAGTGATCTGATAAGTCAGAAGTAATTATTCCAGCAAGAAAATCACTTGGGTCTGTCATAAAGATATTGTCAAGCAGCGTAGCACACTCTGAGGTTATTCGTGTAGGCTTTGTAATGATCGGAAGGAAGGATTGAGACTGAAAGGTTGTTAGGAAATTAGAGATTGGTTCATAGCTTTCATGTTTCAGTAGATCATAATTGAAGTCACCGCATATTATTATGTCATTGTATATGGGCCTGTTGAACTGAGAAATAATACGATTCAGCTCATTCAGGAAGGATATAGGACAGGCTGTAGGAGGCCTATACACCGTTCCAAGCACAATGCGTTTACCATCTCTAGAAAGCTCCACGAAGAGTGATTCTATATGATCCTGATTCATTGTTGCACTTGCTATGGTTCTCGAAACTATGTGGTTAGATATATATGTGCTGATGCCTCCGCCCCGCTGGTTTTTTCTTAGCGAATGGTAACTATGATAATTTTCAAATCGAATCATGTTTTTAGTCGAGTCATCTAGCCAGCTTTCGGTGAAGCTAATCACGTCTAGGTTATATTTAAGTTCAGTAATAGTACATTGTATCTCTTCCAATTTTGGATAGAGTGACCTACAGTTCCAACACAGGAGTGAGAAATCTCGGTCAGTTATTCGTATAGTTTCGTTGAATTTTGATATATTAGTATACCTACACTCTTGAGAGTCGTTTAGGTTTGGATATATTCTGTTCAAATGATTGAGATCTGGGTCGATTTCCTCGAATATCTCAGGGTGATCAGTCATTTAATTAGTAAACAGTAAGAAGTAGGTACTATAGAGCTTAAAAACGAAATACAGAGTCAAGCTTTAAGGGATATTCCTGTCTAAAAAACTAGCTTATGAAGTACGAGAGAATAGAGTAAACAAAAAACCTAGTGCGATTACGCGAGTACACATAAACTCAGTCCATGAGCGAATAATATAGGAGTTCAATATCACAACATTGGTGTAAACAGATTGCCGCATGAAGGCGTTTTTACAAGTTCACATACAACAGGTAATAAGTTTTAAAGATTATAACGACAATGATATAATCAGCTAATATGGTTTACGCGTAATAATAACTTTAGTGGTAAAAAAAAAAATTCACAGTAACATTGGGCGGTGAAAAATTGCTGATTGCGTTGTTTCAAAAGTTCACACATAGCTGTC
Organism: Morinoia aosen; assembly: GCA_030386875.1. Taxonomy (NCBI): domain Eukaryota; kingdom Metazoa; phylum Arthropoda; class Malacostraca; order Amphipoda; family Talitridae; genus Morinoia; species Morinoia aosen. The sequence goes on from CM059557.1 coordinate 69,556,880, forward strand.
ATAAATCTTTACAAACACATCTGTTATATATTTGTATAGATTCAGGTTAGACTAACATCAAGTTGAGCTTAAACTGACATGATACCTAATTGAGGTTAAATTAACACGAAACTGACATATCTAATTTAGGGGATCACCTAGTCTGGTCACCCATGACCTGCTTCGATGTCATATTAAGTTGTTGCATCAGGTATTGCTCGAGGTCATCTGGCTTGTTGATCTCGCGGCGTCTTGAATCTTGATTTCCGGGGTTAAATATGAAAATGTTTCCATCCTGTGTTCTTGGGATTCCAATTTTATCCGGGAATTTCCTTTTGGCCATCCTCAGAATGTACATGACGTTAGCTCGTGAAGGTATGAGGTATTCATTTATGAAGAAGAACTGTGGTTTCTTTTCTCGGCAGTCGTTGAGAATTTCACGTTTTTTGTTATAATGTTTTAGTTCAAATGCAACGTTTCTTTGATCTACGTTCCCAGTTATTGTTTTTTTCCCCATTCTTGTAGCTGACGTGATGTCAGTGTCGGAGAGGTCAATGTTGATCTTGTCGTTCAGGAGCTGGCAGACTGTATCCTTACAGATTTCGCCTGCGTGAGATTGCGGTTTTTCCCTTCCAGAAATGACGAGAGTACATTTTTTGTCATCAATGTCTCGGCGCTGATCATTTTTTTTCCAACTGGTCGAGGCGGGAGGTTAAGCTATCTATTTTCTCATTCTGTTCTTCGAGAATTTTTTTGTGTTCCGCTTCTTTTGTTTCAAATAGTGTTTTAAGGTGGCTCATTTCATTTTGCATTTGAACAATATCACTATTAAATTTTGTCGTCACTGAATCGAAGTATTTTATAAGGACAGAAACCACTTCTTTACCGTCTTTCGTTAGGCTAGACACATCAGGGTATTGACCAAACTTGGGTTGAAACTCGATGCTGTTGTTGCTGCTGTTGTTGGTACTGCGTCGTTTGTTAGCCATCTTGAAGATTGAGGGAGTTCGGTCGTTGTGTAAACGAGGGTTGAATACTCTCACACTTTTGAGGGAATATTATACTCTTAGTTTGATTATTTTTATATATGGGGTATTTAAATCACATTTGAATACTCAGGACGAGAGTGGGTACCCATTTAGGTTAGAGGTACATTCTTTCTAACAATAGGCACTTTGTTTCGGAGCGAGCGCCACACCCGTCCTCACACCACGGAGTCACTGAAGACACTGATCAACGTGTTAATACTGAATTACATAGTTTCGACTGTAAACGGGAGTGATACATGACGAATATTCACTGTTAATTATCACAGAAAAAAGGTTGTTAAGTTCGGCGCTTGATACTGCAGACTTTTCGCGCAGCCGATCACTACCGCCTGTTCACTGCCCATAGATGTCGATTACCACAGATGCAACGGGCGAAAAATTGAACCGGGAGTCCTTGTCAAAAATCAAGATCAATGCCTTCAGTAATTTCTGACTGGGATGTACCTATCAACATCACCAAAGATGTCGTGTATGAAAAAGAAGTAGAAAGAACACCAGGAACGCAATCCAAATTCACGGTATCATGGCACGAGACTTCGATTACAACTCAAACTATCCCTCGAATTTGACTACAACTTAAACTATCCCACTGTAAAGCCATACGCCGACCTCATCTAGTCCTTTATTAATGGCTGATATATCAACAAAATGGAGATGTTTCAGCGCAAAGCACCGGAAGTAATTTGAGAACTCCGTAACCCAAACTACGAACGAAGGGTTCAACGGACTGAACTCATTTCCATTGAACAAAGACGATTGCGAGGGTAATTAATTCGAGACCTACAAATATCTTAATGGCTTTTCTAGAAGGACTTTTTGACTCTTATGACAAAGTTCGATCCAGAAATAATGGATGGGAATTAATGCCAAAAATATCAGGAAAGGTCAAGCTCTTAATTTTGTTCCTTTTAAAATGGTGAAAATTGGGAACGAGCTGCCGCTGGCATAATGAAAGCGTTTAAAAACAGTCTCGACCAAAGATAAGTTAGAGATACCCAGTATTCTTGTATTCTATTGTACAATGGTGAACTGAAATGGCAAAAAGTCATGAAAAATTATGAAAAGGATTTTTTTCTCAGACATCATTGGGAACCGTCTTTTTAATGCGATATATTTGCGATTCTATTGGTAATGCCTCATTCATGACTAGCGTCAACATGGCGTTTGAAAGCATACCTTCTAACGTCCCTAACGTTGCAAAAAAATGCGAAAAAGTTGTTTATTTACAGTAATTTACTTTTGAATAGGTACCTCATATTGTGATATCACTCAAAAACTAATGTACTGCATGATACTTGTTTTTCACTGAGGAGAACTGTTAAGGGGATCGTTATCATTTCTCTGGCGTGATTGGTGTCAAAAGACGCGCGACTTGGGTAGGGAACCGAATATGTCCCACACGGCGCTCGTTATTATTGACTTATCTTCATTTTCACTTTTCTATTCTTCGTATCACACAATGTTCCTCAACGTTTACACCTTGGCAATAAATTTAACTGTAAAACAGTTATTATTATATCACCCTAATATAAGTAGACAATTGTCTCAAGCTAAAAAATTGAGTACTATTTTATAATATCAGTTAATTTTTTTTTAGATTTTGGTGTCAGAATATTCTTGAAGTTGTGTTCCTTTTTACATTAGCAAATTATTGGGTTACTAGAGTATTCAATAGAGTTTATCAAAATTATGTCTATAATGATAATCGAGGTTTCCTGAAGCTATTTCGGGACGCACCTCCAAGGATGCAGAGGCTTTGATTTACTCCTACAATGACGTGTGCTACGGAATCAACAGCAAGAGGTTGACGTCCGAGGCAACTGCACCAAAAGATTGTTTTCTGTCAATTAAGTCACGCATGGTAGTCCTTTTTTGTTGAAGCAACAATCTATCTAACTTGGCTGTCGCTAAAACGGACAAGAGCTTTTTAAAACATTGAATTGATTAAAACTAAATTTTACTCGAAAGAACTCTTATACGCTATTCGCCGTAATTCTATGATCTATTTATCTAACTTGCTAAGAACGTTGGTGACTCGTTGAATTTTTCGTAAACCTAAACCTTAATATTTCCGACAACACTTATATTCGCCAGTTTCAAATCGGAAATGAATGATTGCGATCAGGGTTGCGGAGTCGGAGGAATAAATTTGCGACTCCGACTCCGACTCCACCTTTCCAGAATTTGGTGACTCCAACTCCGACTTCGACTCCACCTTCCCAGAATTTTGCGACTCCGACTCCGACTCCACCTTTTAAGAATTTGGCGACTCCGACTACGACTCCACCTTTTCAGAATTTGGCGACTCCGACTCCGACTCTGACTCCACCTTCCCAGAATTTTGCAACTCCGACTCCACCTTTTAAGAATTTGGCGACTCCGACTCCGACTCCGACTCCACCTTTTCAGAATTTGGCGACTCCGACTCTGACTCCGACTCCACTTTTCCAGAATTTGGCGACTCCGACACCGACTCCGCCTATTCACAATTTTGTGAATCCAACTCCACCTATTCATAATTTATAAGATGAATATTTTATTTCTTAAATAGTGTACACGGACCGTAAAAAATGACGGGATTCAATACTTTCTTCAACAAATTTTCGTTTGAGTGGAGTTTCCATGCTTAAGCTTATTCTAAAGGTAGCTTAACTTTCTTATTAGAGTAATAAACAATCAGAACACAGTATTTTTGAGCCGCAAGAGAAGCAGTTATAGCCATTCGTGTCGTATCCTAGATACAGAAATTCGGCATTACTGAAAGCAACTGCGAGTTTTTGCTTGTATATTGTAGTATGCAATAAAGTGTATTGTAATACAGTATTAAAATGAAAAGCAAGGCGAAAATCGCTGTACGAATTGACATTTTATTATTACAAATAGCAAAGTCTAAATGAATAAAATTGAACGTTTCGAACTAAACAGTTCATCTTCAGCAAAGGAAAGAATTCTGAAACAAAACAAAACGGAAATGAGTAAATTGAAACTACACTTTGCAAAAGATACTACAACATATACAGAAAAATAGTCGTAGATCTAAAACTAAAATATAAAACAAAACAAAATTAAAAACCTAAACTAATGATCATGTGTTTGCAACGAGAAGAGGAAAAAATGTATAGCGACTCGAGGATGCGTAAATCAATCATATGAGGGGCACCTGCAAGGATTTTAAAATGATTTACGGAAACAGGGACGTAACAGTTTTCCACATGGGATCGAACAGAGGACAGTGGAGGAGAACCAAGTAGACGACCGGTTTTACAGCTGCACCCAGCATGCTCGGCTACTCTGGACATAAGAGTACGACAGGTGGAACCTATTTACTGTGATTCACTACGTGAACAACTAAACTGGTAAACCACAGAGGAGCACATAGCAGTGGGCAGCTTCCCCTTAAAGCGGAAAAGGGAACCGATTGTGAAATTGTTGACTAGAATAGAATGAATTTTAAGTTGTGGAAAAAACTTGCTGATTAGGAGTTGAACCTCCTGATTTAACTTGATTGATGGCCAAAGAAGGGAAGCTTTAAGAAGAACTTCTGCTGCGCTGGGCGCAGCTGTAGAACCGGTGTTCTTCTTGGTTCTCCTCCACTGTCCTCTGTTCGACCCCATGCGGAAAACTGTAACGTCCCTGCTTCCGTAAATCATTTTAAAATCCTTGCAGGTGCCCCTCATATGATTGATTCACGCATCCTCGAGTCCCTGTACATTTTTAAGCTAAATGATACTCAAAGTGTTTTTCCTCTTCTCGTTGCAAATACATGATCATTAGTTTAGGTTTTTTAATTTTATTTTGTTTTATATTTTAGTTTTAGATCTACGACTATTTTTCTGTATATGTTGTAGTATCTTTTGCAAAGTGTAGTTTCAATTTACTCATTTCCGTTTTGTTTTGTTTCAGAATTCTTTTCTTTGCTGAAGATGAACTGTTTAGTTCGAAACGTTCAATTTTATTCATTTAGACTTTACTATTTGTAATAATAAAATGGCAATTCGTACAGCGATTTTCGCCTTGCTTTTCATTTTAAGAATAAAACGCGTCAATGCGGATTCAGTTTTAGTAATACAGTATATTGTAATATACAATACAGCATATTATAATATGCAATACAGTACATTGTAATAAACAATACCCTGCCGAACTCGGTATCCACAATGCGAACTCGAGTATATAAGGCTCTGAATCTCTATAATTGTTTTGAAAGTGACTTATTATAGAGCACTTGTACAGCGAAAATGAGTGTATTAATTGACCGTGAACTGAAACCAAGACCGCCAGTGCTAATTTCTTCCTATCGATTCTTAAGAGCGTGACACGAAACGTATAAATAAACACACGACGGTCATTCTTTGTAGTAGACGGTTGCAGGTGCTGAAACCTGTGCATATGTTCATTATATTCTTTATTAACGAACGACTTTTAAATTGACTACAGAATGTTAATTATCAAGATACTAGTGTACATGATTGGTCAAAAATGACGGAATTCAATGGTATCGTTTTAAAAAATCTCAAGATAAAGATGACAAACAAATACACCCATCCAAATAGTGCCCGCGATTAAAATACAGTATTCTCGTACTTGTGCACTGGTAAAACTCGTATCACAGATACGGTCATTAAGCATCTTTCAGAACGTCACAGACGCACACACCAACCAAGCAAGCAACAGCTGTGAATTATAATTTAAATTATGGTCGGCCAAGAAGTTTTTAAAAAATTTGCCATACCTTTTTACTGCGATTAGCCGTATTTTCTTGAAAATGGATTCGATTTTCAATGCTTTATACAATGTTTTTTACTTATAAACAAAAGTGAGCAGAGGGCTGGTTTTTCATATTATTTCAATGGTATTTATGATACTGTCCAAGCAAGCAGATTCCCATTGTAATAACACAGGGGAAATTACGCACGAGAACATGTACTTATTTATAAATTGATGGACACCTGGGTTTTCATTATACCGGGTGCCCCACAAAAATGTCCCCGATTTCCAACTAATTATACGAGTATCTCCGCTTTAAATTAACATACTTGCATTATTTTTTTTCACAAATGTGGTAAATTTTTTTTCCTTTTCGAATAATTTAAGTTTTTGAAAATCGGTTGAATAACCACTTTACAATTATCAATTTTACTGGAAAAGGTAGAAAAACTAATTGTTCAAACGAAAAGTTTTCAAAACGATATTGATATTCTTCCTTATTGTGTACATTCCATGAAATCGAACAAACAAAAATAGAAAAGAGTAATAAATATTTATCGTAAATAACGTTTAAACAAATAAAGTAATTTAGTATTCTTCAACATACCCTCCATTTCTCTCAAGGCAAGCATTACTTCTAGCTACCATTGAACGAAGAGTTTTACGCATTATTTCACCGTTTTCTTTCGTTTCTTCAAACATTATTATTGAAAACACTTGAAACTTGAAACCTCTCAGAGGACTTAAATACTTGGTAGTATGTAGGATCCATCGTTATGAAATTAATCTTAACAGTAGGTATTGAGAAATGAAGAAGAACACCAGTGTTGTTTTCAAAACTTTCCCTTTGAGCAATTAGTTTTTCTACCCCTTTCAGTAAATCGATAATTGTTAAGTGGTTATTCAACTGATTTTCAAAAACCTAAATTACTCGAAATGGAAACAAAATTTACTTCATTGTTAATAAAAGACTATTAAAATACGTTCATTTAAAGCGTAGATATAATCAATTCAAAAGTTTGGGACATTTTTGTGGGAGACCCGGTGTAGTGTTGATTGTTCTTATACAATAAAAGGGCAAGTGTCTCCTTTAAACAAATAAATAAATAGGTTTAGGTATTTCGTGAGCGTAATCTCTCCTGTGTTATTACTATGGAATTTTAGGATTTAAAACGTAAGGGCAACTGTTCGAACATTTATTTCAAATACAGAAGAACATCAAGGGAACAGCAGCAATTCGTTTCCTGAGATGCGCAAAAAGAGAAACAGCACCCAAGTTAGGCGTATCCTGAGGATTCCATCAGTACGCACAGAAGCGTCCTCTGTAGTGTTTTTATTATTAAATTCCTTTAAAATTGAGACCGAAGATCTTCTTTAACGCAAGGTTAGTTTTTAAAAACGAAACTCCTTAAAAATCGAAGACGACCAATGGACGCGGCCGGTCATCAGCACGGTACTCCGGTAGGAAATTTTAGTGGCGTTCTGAGTAGAGAGATACAGAGTTTTAAGGTGTCTGGTCACCGACTAGCTGAATATCGTATCTTATTGCAAGATTGCATATAGCACTAAGATTTTAACAATTAATTAATAATTACATACATATACCGGGCTTATATGCATGTAATTATTAATTAATTGTTAAAATCTTAGTGCTATGTGCATTAATTTAATTTATTTATTAATAATTTTTTCAATTAATATTTTTTAATTCATTGTTAAAATGTTAGTGCTTAGTGCTAATTAATAATTAATAACCTTACATAATAAGTGCCTATTCAACCCTATTGAAAATCGAGGACGGTGCACCGGTGGAATATGGTTGACAGGGCTTATTATCCGCGATTTATTGGTCATTCGGCCATCCGACCGATAAAACAACGGTACACCGCCCAATTTACTAGCATGTTATGATTGGCACTGCCATCCGTGGCCTCCCGTCCATACACCGTCTTTAATTCGCGGCATCTAGTAGCGATTCGAGGTTGACTTGGCCAAGGACGGCCATCTGGCTCAGAATCGCTGATACCGTGTTTTTCTGACACTTGTTTCTCATGCCCTCTCGCATTCAATAATTACTGCTCTGCATTTGTGGTTAATTCTCAATTGCATAAATTAATCCTTACCGCAGATCGTCAGTAGCTGCAGCAACTGGTTCTAAATGTGCACCCAAACCAAATACGGTAAATATGACTCATGCTAATAGTTTACTTCCCGTTTTAAAATATGATCAACTCTATGGTCGAGTGAAACTGCATCAAAGTGCCGAGGTGTATTGTGGAACGTTTCAATTATATTTAACTTGTTGGGATATAAATGCACAGGCGTAGCCAAATACATTTCAGCAATATCATAAAATTATTATTTATGTAACGGAGGTGAATACTGTATTTCATGCTGTGATTACACATGATGGGGTTCAACAATACATGGAGAAATATTAATTCTAAACACTTCAAATGTTTGTCGTTTCATTTAAAATGATAAACATACCCAGGTAGCAAGAAATTATTAGGTCAATATTGGGTTGATAATTATTTATTGACCTGATATTGGAATCTTGGATTACAATAATAGACTAATAATAAGACAATATAAAAAAAAGATATATTTATTTATTATGTCAACTTGTTATTGGAACAATGTAGTGAATAGTTTTATTTCTAATAATGAACTAACAGTGTATATATCTATGTACGATATTCACATAAGTGGAAACTATCTCATATGAATTAAAAATATCGTAATGTAATAAAATTTGTAAAAATATAAATTATCATTGCCCAAACATTGGGTTGATATCGTACGCCAAGAAAACGGAGTAATTTGTATAAAATGTACCAATTAAGTTAATGAATAGTTATTTCAGTCATTAATGAGTGCAGATATATATGACAGATATCAAGAAATATGAATACATTACAATAATATGTATAATCAGAATTACTGTATTCGCAGGTTCACAGTTCTAGTTTTCTCAGTCGTTCAATGAGTTTCGAAGGCCTAGTTTTTACAAAAAAAATGCTAACATCGTTTGTCATTTGTAACTATAGCAATAAATGTCTATATGTATATTGAATTAAGAGGATATAAAGTCATTTATATAGATGGTATAAATGACTTAATTTCGTAATGATGGTATGGAGTAGGCCAATTCCTACCATATAACCCATTTGGCATGCATCATTCTTTGAGTAAAGCGCTTTCGTGCAATTTTTCAAGCACGCATATACTGTATCTGCTGCTCAGATGAACGTAGCGTGTGTGGTTGTTAAGTCTGATTTCACAATCCGGCATTGACATCAATCAACTGAAAAAATCACAAATTATAGTTTTATTCACAAAAAATAATTCAGTTGTGTGAAAAAAAAACAATTTAAAATGTCAAAAACACATATATAACTATTTTTGAGGGGTAATTTCAACGACAAATCGATCTATTGCTGTTGCAGCCCTTAAGTCGGACGTCTTGTGTGCGATACGTTAAGCTCGTGAGCATGACTCAGGCCTGCAACGCGGCAGGGTTGCCAACTGGCATATTTCACTGCCAAATTTGGTCATTTTTGGCAGTGAAAAGTCATTTTGGCAATGAAAAATTGCAGTTTGGCATTTGGCAATGAAAACAATGGAATTTGGCAGTGGAAGCTATTTTTGGCATTAAACTAGTATGAAAGAAGTTGTTTTGCCATTTTTACATATTGAGCGAACGAATTGGCGCCCTTTTTGGACGTAGTGGGCATGAAGAGCTGCAACGTAATACGTATTATCGAAGATCGAACGATTCTTGTTCAATCTTTGATCAAACGTTTTTGTAACTCAGCGGATGGCCGGTTGCCGCGCAGACGCCTTTAGCCCTTTAGCGGCCCTTGCCTGTCGGGCCACAGTTCAATTCGCAGGCGCGTGAGGGTCAGTAACCGTTTTGGTTTTTAGTTTGTGTCAGAACTATAATTTGTGTTCAGCTGTTGAAAGATTAACTCGTCATTATGTCGAAGTGGAACAAGTCCCATGACTCGGGACGTACCTACAGAGTGATATGGAAGAAAGAGTTTCCATGGCTGACAAAAGCCAAAGGTGGTTCACAGTCTGCTTTTGTAAGGTATATTCCAAGAATGTGCACCTCAGAAAAACTACGATTAAGCTACAAGCTGACAGGAAAGAACACAAAACAGGGGCTTCCGTAGTTAGCTCTGTGAGATCTAACATTTTTCAAAGAGCCGCGAAAACTCGAGGACGACCTAGAGATGAAGTGAAGAAAGCTGAGTTAGAACTTGCATTGGTTATCGGCTGTCACAGATCAGTTTCTGCTACAGATCATTTGTGCGAAGTAATTAAGAATAATTTCGCCGGAAGTAAATTAGAGAACATACAACTTACCGAACAAAGTGTTCGATGCTAGTTACGAATGTGATATCACCAGCGGTTGAAAAGGAACTCCGGGATAAAATTACAGAAGCTAAAAAATACTGCTTGGTGATCGACGAGCCGACTGATGTATCAAGTGACGAGAACATGTATGTTTGCGTTCCATACTATGATAGCAGTCCTCAAAATATCGTAACTTTGCTGTTGGGGCTTGTGTATGTGCTGGAAACAACATGTGAAGTTTTGTTTCACGCAACTACGTCACTACTTGAGAAGAATAACATGGCTTTGAAAGACTGTATTGGCTATTGCAGTGACGGTGCTAGCAACGTGACAGGGAAACACAATTTTCTCTGGTCTCGCATTAAACACCAATTTCCCCATTGCATAAAAATGGGGTGCACGTGTCAAAGTTTAACACTTTGTATTCAGAACCAATATCCAAAAGACATCTTTAGCTCTTTGTATTCAGAGAAAGATGTCTTCTGGATGTTGTTGTTGAAATTTGTGGTGAAACGTTTGCTATTTTTATTGTAGTATTTGTATCATGTGATAATTTTTGTTCATTTTAATTCTAAAATTTCAAAACACCATAGAAGGCTGGACATTGACCTTAATTTCACCCTACTTTAATATAATTATTCAAAACTTAAATGCACACGAGAGGTAAAAATTTGATAAGTTTTTCGCAAAAATATCTTAGGGTGACTTTTTGGCAGTAAAGCGCTAGATTTGGCAGTGAAGCTTTAGCAATTTGGCATGATGTCACTCACAGGATCTGGCAACCCTGCATCGCGGTAGTTTGAATTTTGTGACTGACTGAAGAGAAGTAGTTGCTGTGCTCTTCATGTTGAGGACATTCATTGCTTAGCTATCAACAGCAATAGGGCAGTTAATGTGAAGTTGAATTCTAAGTAACTGAAGCAAACGTGTTACCATTTTTTTGTTTCATTCATTAGGTTTTCAACAACTATATTTTTGAAACGAAAACGTTCCCTGCGTTTCAAATTTAACCGAACTACGCGTAGATAAACAGCCTCCATACTCCGAACACACAGAGTAGTCATAATTTGTGGTACAACTCATTGTAATTCAGTTGTTCGTGAGTTAATGGTCCATAGAAATCTATATTAAGCATTCGTCATATTCGAGTTACTGAGCAGTGAAGGGCATGAATAATAGACGTGACAAACCTTGTTCTAAACGTATTGATGACAATGGTGACCTGACACGATTGGTACAATTGCAAGTGTGGGAAGCATTGAAGAATTTATTTTTTCCAATTATTGATGTAAATGAAGTTATAAATATCGTTTATCAAGACATGGAAAATATTTGTGAAACGATTTTTTTTTCAACATGACAAAAGTTTTACAAGGGTGACAAAAAAAAAGTAGAAAGTAGTTTGCTTGGAAGGCTTCTCATTTAAAGTGTATATTATTGAAAGTTTTCAATTTTACAATGTGTGTAAATAACTGAAATAGTGATAGCTTTTTGGGTGATGCAGTGTGATCTCAGCGCACATATGTGAGTTCTGACTATTACATTATTTGAGAAAACGTCAATATTATTTCTTTAATTTTCTTATTTCATTAGCTAATTGATACAAGTTTTTCAATTCTTACAAATTTTTTGATATAATAGCTCTATGTATTATACATATGTATTCTTAATTGTTGATGATAAGTGATATTAATGTTTCTTAACTATTATTCTCTATATTTTTAATAGTACTTCTATTTTCTTTTTTATTGTCCAGAACAGCTGATTAACGGTTTATTCATTAAAATACTGCCCAAATACTACAGAAATGAAAAAGAATTAATATGTCTTTCACAAAATTGTGAAGGAAAGATATACATCCAAGCTAGCAGAAAGACTATTCAATGACTCACAACATTGTCATCATTCTTCCCTTTGGAACGTTTTTGCTGTGTGGTTAGGGCTGCCTAAGCTAACTTATAATCTAATTTTTCCTTTCGGCATTTTGGTAAGCATCAATGTTAGTGCCTGTTGGTGAATGGCATGTATGGTACCATATTAACTTTTGAACCATAAGTTATTCATGAAGGAAGTCAGCCACAATGAGTGGGCCATGGCACCCATGATACCCTTCCGTAATACTCATTTGCAAGTGACAAAACTTTATTTGCTTACGCTCAACAAATTATATTTGCATGAACATATTGCTCTTTACAGCACTTTTCAATGTAAAAAATAAAATTAAATTCTTGCAAATGGGGGGGACTGACATTCAGAAATCTACCCAAGAGATCCCAATGAGAGTCAGAAAACATATTCTGATCTACAAGGAGTTCAACTTCTGCTCTTTCTATGAGGTTACCCAGTCTAACCTTTTTGCCAGGGCATGCATTATTAACGCGGTCCAAGCAATTCAATTACTTGGACGGCGAAAAACATGCATGCAGGTTTCAAAAATGTTAGACTGGGTTTACATGTGCGAGTTCAAACAGTGATGTGGATTGGCGCAAAAGACAAGGATGGTAACTTAAACATTTTTAAATTTACTTATTTTATCATACCAAGTGAATGAATACTGCTTGCATTATGTTATTCCAATGCTGTGCTTGCTTACTTTTAATGACTAATAAGTTTTGTGAGGGATTATCTGAGTTAGTTGGCCTATCTTGTCAATGGGACCAGAATAGGTCAAAATATTTAGTCTCTAGAGATTTATGTTGTCTTAAATTAATGTAATGAAAAGAACCATATAGTATTTTCACTTCAATTCTTCCCAACTCTTAAAGATGCATGTGTATAGAGATGCTGGTAGATTGCAGCTAAACTTTTCCTGTGACCAACAATAAATCATGTTTTTATATTCCTCTTCACTATGCAAAGCACAAATGTACAGTAATACTACCATCTATCGTACATTGTGCAAAAAATGGGGAAAGGTATTACTATTTTTCAGTTATATCATATGCGCCCGTGTCAATCCCACATCTGTGTCTACTTGGGTATTGTTCGATTGCGCTGATAGTTTACACGCCTTGCTTTTATGGAATTTTTTAAGTTTTTTATATCCTGCTCATTTCACGAATCAAAACTGGATTGACCATTTTCACCTCCCTATTAGGTATGTATATCTAGGTAGTATTTATCTACAAGTAAGCTAGGCTAATATGTAAGTATCCACACATTAACAGTTATAATGGTGATATAAAAATAATGGTGACATAAAAGTACTGGACTTATATACATATATGTACCTAGAATATTATATAAACCTGAATGGTAAGTTGCCCTGGTGAAGAAGACCAATTCAAAATATTTTTTAGTTTGAACTTTATCTGAAGCTACACTGACAGTATTTTTATTTTGTTTGTTATACAAACTGTATGTGTAATTTTTTTTAGTTCAAATGATATAGTCTTAATTCAAATTGTAATTAAAATCATTATTTTCAAGTCAGTAATGAATGTATTTTCACGCACGTTGGATTTAGTATGTCCTTAAAATTTTGAAACAAGCCCGCTAATATTCTTGAAGCAGTCATAATTTTTATATATATATCAGCTCTATATACAGCCACCTTTAATCCAGTATGTGCCACAGTTTTTTATTACTTGAACTTAATGTAATTAATAACTAAATTGGCTGCTCTTGAACATTAGCATTCGTGCCACAATGAAGGATTTGGGCTGTCCTGAAACCCTCATTAATACCAAGATGTATCGTACTGACTATTAGTCGAGAGCAAAACCGGTCCCTCACTCTTTTATAATACAAGAACGCAGTTTTATTCAAGAACGAAATACTGGGAACTTGATTAGCTATATGTTTTCAATTTAATGTAACTATGTAATCGCGTTCTTTTTTTGCTTGCAATGAACCAAGGCTTCATACCAAGGCTTTTGGATTGTCTGAGATTTTTTATTTGCTCTGATATTTACAAGAAACTTTTTATCAAACACAAAACATTCCAAGTTACTTTTGTCATTGTAACTAATTTTTTGTCTAATTTTTAATTTATAATGGAAATATTTTTTCATTTTGAAAATAATTTATTTAGCTCAGGTACATACAAAAGTGTCTTAATTGTTCAACCAGTTTGGATGATTATGGCACAAACCTGCTTTAGATCCCTAATTGCCAACAGTTCATAGTTTTTAATGTTTTACATATCAGTACTTATTTTGAAAAAAAATCCCCCAAAAATTTCTTGAGCTATACCTAGGTATGAAAAAACGATCATCTTTCGTTTGAATATATTTATGCCTAACTTCCACGAGAAAGAAACATCAATTTGAATGCAGTATTTACAGAGTGATATAGAATTATATATGAACAACTTATTCCAAGATGTGCAATATCGCTAATTTTCAACATCTTAGAGAATATATTTTTATTATCTTTTGTTATTTACTGCACCATTCAAATGAATTTTTTTCATTATGCATAAAAATTCTGACCCACATCTGTTTATTTAAAGCTTTTGAATTCTATCAATTTACAGTGAAATTTTTGTTCGATATATCAAAAACAATTATTTTAATGTATGTGCTGCAATTCAAAGAAACTTTTGTATTGGATATAAATAGTTATTAATAAAATTAGTGTGAATGATAGTCACGTCGAAAAGTTCGGGGGCCCCCGCGCCACTCATGATGCGGCCGGGGTAAACCAGCGGTAGCTGTCGGGCCTGGCTGCTGAATTCAGATGCCTGGAATGCAAAGTATGTGCGATTGTGACTAGATGGAGATGTATGAACGTTGAAAAATTTTGTTCTTATCTATGTTTTTTGCAATTTTTTGGTTCTCTGCACTTTTAGCTACCCTTCCCTTGTGGAGGGAGAAAGCTCTCGGCTATACATACATCCATCGATATTATTCGCTTGTAGCTTATAAAAAATAGATATTTTACGAATTTTGTTTCATATCCTTCCAATTATTTTCATTCTAATACTCGTTTTTTTGACGGACGTAGAGGTTTGTTTTTGAGTAAAGCACCTGACCTATCATAGGGGCAATTGAATATTTTTTGATATCAGGCTTGAGGCTAGAGGTCATTCGACAGGGCTAAATTTTTGAGCTTGCCTAAGTGGCTTATTAATAGATTGATTAGTATACCAAATATCTGATCGTAGCTACTAAATATCCACGTGAATGTATTGGTTAAGGTTGCGCAATTGATTCATATATCCTAAATAAGGGTATAAGATATTTAATGTTGGTGTGCGGTTAGCATGGTATGTTAATATTGTTGCTTCTTCACCCTAGCAAAATCAGAATCACAGGTGATCTCTGTACGATGGATAAGAAACGCTCCCAGCTGCCAGTGTATGACGTCACAACCATATGTATATATGCTCGTGACGTCATACACTGGCAGCTGGGAGCGTTTTTAGGCGATTGCGTAGAGGTGGCCACCCGTGATTTGGAGTTGATTAAGGTTGCGAAGCGAGCGATTCATTGGATGTAGAGGTGATTTGAGGTTGATTTGAAGCTGTTCACCGACCAAAGTTGGTCGCAGTATGGGCGTATTGAGGGCGCAGTATGGTCGCGGAGACTGGACATTTGACCCTCAAATAGACGATAAACCAACCTCAAATCGTCCATGTTTCCACTCATATTCCACCGGTGCACCGTCTTCGATTTTCAATAGGGAAGAGGCTGCAAGAACCGGGTCGAAGAGTTTAAGTGGCAGAAAGAGACTGCTTTTTACGCAAAAGAAATAAGTTAGAGGTACCAGACCCACTTTTATAATATAAAAAGGGCGACATGCTGCCCAAGCAGAGTAGCTCAAAAATAATCTAATTAGTGAACGCCAAAGCGTCACGAGTAAAATTAATTTAGGCGATTTAAGGTTAATACAGGTCTGGTAAAAGCTCAAACATGCTTAATTATTGATAGTTTAAATTTAAACGCAAAAAATGAGAAGATAAGCAGTTGAAGACAAAAAAATGAAGAACAGAAAGAACTAATTTCAACAGTTTCAAATTCTTGTCTGTGCACTAAGTGAGGCCAACTGAAGAAAACTTTTTCTTCCACAAAACCGCCATCCGAAATACGAAAGATTTTCAACAGGAAATTTCATTTAACAAATAAAATTGGCTGTCCGTCTTTGTTGGTTGGTCTGTCTCCTTTTCACGCCCATAGAGATGCTTAATGACTGTATCTGTAATGCGAAATTCACCAGTGCACAAGTACTATAATATTTTAATCGCGGGTACTATTAGAATGGATATATTTCTTTATGATCCACATCTGGAAGATTTGTTTAAAGACAATATTGAATCCCGTCATTTATGACGGGTCGTGTACGCAATTATGTATACAGAGTGTTTCAGAACACGAGGTATAAAATTACACATCAAGTAGAAAATGGCCAAATAAACAATTTTTGTTCTATGAAACTTTCCCAAAAAAAATCGGGGTTGCGAGGTATTAGCTGTTTATTGTTTTAAACAATGCAGCCACTGCAATTCTCGCCATAAGATCTTCCTCAGACTCAATGGGTGTAGCATAAACAAGGCTCTTTACCTGTCCTAATAATGAAATCGAGTGGAGTCCTGTCAGGAGATCTAGGTCATGTAACTAGAACATTTCGCCCGATCAACGTAAATTCAAAATAAACATTGCGAGTAATTTAGTCATTAAATTTCATCCTTTAAAACAATAAACGGCAAATATCTCAACGTCTCTTTCTTCGGAAAATTTAACCTGAAAACTAGAAGTCATTATGTACCAGACCATAGCTTCAGGTTTTGGCAAAGACTACTCATTGGCAATGAATCATAACCTAAAGACTAGAAGTATTTATGATCAGAACATAACTTTAAGTTTCTGCAAAGACTAGTCATTATCAATCAATGCATCATTTAGAGCGTACGGAGTTACCACTCCTTATGTGAGTACAATGTATTACATCAGCTGAAATGTTCTACAAGTTACTTGCAACACATTTACTACTATTTTCTACTCCCTATGTATTAACTGAAGGGGAAATGAACGAAACAGAAGTATACAGAACGAATTTGCAATGCTTTCAATTACTAATTCGTAATTTTTAACTATAAAATATGCATCATTACTCCAGTACAATTACATTTCTTTCTCGTATGTATCATATATATATATATAGGTATGCAAAACCACAATGACTAGATAACATGACGGTATTAGGTGATAGGTATAAATACGCAGATTCAAACTTAAAACAAAATAATCAGCATAAACGTTGCGTATTTTTTAGATTTTCTGCAATATATTCTAACTCTGTATTGTTTACTTTCGGTTTTAAACAATTATAAATAATTTTTAGCCAAAATTAGAATCGAAGACACAAAAAAAACGACTCCAACCTCGACTCCACCACATCCGAATGAACGACTCCGACTCCGACTCCACCACATTCGAAAAATCGACTCCGACTCAGACTCCGACTCCACCCTAAAACATGCGACTCCGGCGACTCCGACTCCCGACTCCGACTCCGCAACCCTGATTGCGATAAATGTGGAACATTCGTCGTTAAGACTACAATGATGAACTTGTTTAGACAATTCCGGAGATGAAATCCCAATTCTTAAATTCAGTGAGTAATTTCGAGCTCAGTAGAAAATTTTCAGAAATTGTGCAAATAAATAATTGTTAATTGTTGGCTGCAAACTACTAACGCCTTCAAGTTTCCGTCGTAGCTTACCTTTTTAATAACTCGATCTCAATTTTTTACCCAGCGCGGTTCTTCGAAGGGTTCAACTCTTATACTTTTAAAAAACATTTCCGTCTACTTCCAGAATCTTGCTCCAATTCATTTTTGCAATTCGCATGTGGTTGGCGTTGTTCAAAAAATTTGTTGGCTTACCTTTAACGTCGCCGGTGGCCGACACCAACAGCAACCGCAAAACAGCTGTTTCACCTTCCGCGTTCTCCCAAAGACACGGAAGCAAGGCACTGCCTCCCTTACACAGGTACCGAGTGAAGCGAAGAGAAGACCAACGAAGAACGCAAGCACGCGCGTCTGCACTCCACCGTTTCCATAAGCACACTGCCGATGCGGGGCGGCAGCGAGCCGAGGCGGTTGCGACATAGTACAACTGCCGCAACGTACAACCCCACATCTCCCCCAGTTTCTCAGGAAACTAGCGTGGCGGGGTGCCTAGCACTCGTACTCGTTTAGGTACGAGGGACGCCGTCGCTCACGGCGTGACCGCCTCAATGGCGCCGGCTCCCCCTGGTGCTGCTCCACCTCTCTGTCGATAGCGGCAGGCTCCTCGCCCTCTTCTTCAGGGGAGTCTTCACCCGACGCGTTATCTGCCGCCGGCACCACTGGCGCCGCGTTTAGTGCGTCAACAACCACTATCTCGGGCAATGCAAGAGGAGCTGCACCGCCGCCGCCACCTCCACCGAAGCTAACTGCTTCGGGCTCCGCAGCGCCACCAACGCCCCTATGATTCTCGGGAACACGGCCCCGTTCACCACCAATCCGCCGTCTCCAGACGTCGCGCACATGCCTAGGCATGCCGTCTACGCAGACTACGTACTTTGACACGACGCTGGTGACCTCACCAGACGTCCACTGCTTCGTGCATGAAGGCAGTAGGGGTTTCACCCACACCTCATCACCAACAGCAAAACTGTTGTGCGCGCAGCCATCACTCACCGGACGATTGACATCGAATGGCACTCGCCAACGATATCGGAATATACCGCTTGAAGGGACTGAGCAAGCCTCAGTGTCCTTCCGGGGCGTCACATAGTACCAAAATGTAGCCTCTTCAGGAGTGATACCGCCCCTGGCGGCGATCCTCTCGATCGTCCGGTGATTTCTCTCAACGATCCCGTTGCCGCTTGTTGCCTAGGCGGCACGGAATCGCAGTGAAATCCCCCACGCATCAGCGAACTGCTCCACAGTCGCTGATCGGAACGCCGTAGAATTGTCCAGTAACAACTCGTCACACGGCCCTCGCTCAATTACGACCTCACGCAACTGAGCGACGATGCTCACTGCAGACTCATTCAGCAGTCGTCGCCAGATGGCGAACCGCGAGGGTCCACAGTCAACCATGGACAAGTTGAGCTTATTGCCATAATGGGTTACGTCAACCGCAACCCGGCGCCAACTCTCCTCCACAGACAGACCCCCTCGCTCCACGAGATTTTCCTCCCGCAGCGCAGGATCGATCCGCTGGCAGGCCTCGCATTCAGCCAGCTCACGCTTCACCTGTTCGCGCGACAGATCACTACGGATCTGACGCGCCAAGTAGAATGTCCGATCGATGCCCAAATGATGCGACAGATGAGCCGCCCAGATGGCATCCTCGAGACTCTCCCCAGTGGCAAGCACGGCAGACACCTCTGCGACGGCTCCACCACCATCGCGGTAACTAAGCCACCT
The DNA here is from genome assembly GCA_030386875.1 of Morinoia aosen. Lineage (NCBI taxonomy): Eukaryota > Metazoa > Arthropoda > Malacostraca > Amphipoda > Talitridae > Morinoia > Morinoia aosen. The sequence continues at coordinate 69,576,337 of CM059557.1, forward strand.
CTTAGGTACCCTGGTCAGCTGGTCGGCCTTGTTCTCGATCATCGAGACGAAGCGAACAGACACGACCAGACCATGCTCAGCGATCGTCTCATGGATCACCCCAAGACGTCGCTTCACGAGCATCTCCGCCGCGCCCTTTGTGCGAACACGATTGCGGCCGTCGACAGTGTTGTCCATTCATGTGACGACTGTCCGGGAATCACTGGCGACCGTGAAGGTCTTAAAACCCCACGCAATCGCCAAATTGATACCCCGCGCCACCGCTTCCAACTCGGCCACATTGATATGCAGGTGGTCTGACTCTTTTCGGAGCCAAGACGCATCCTCCACAATGCGACTGTTGACCTCAAGGGCCACACCGACGGCGAGGGAGCTGGCATCAGCTCACACGGTAACCATACCATGCGGGTCGACACCCCACACGCCCCCAACAGGGTCTTCCCGACGAGCCCGCGCCAACAACTCCGCAGCCAACGAGCTGACAGAACCGTCAACCGAGTCGTCCCAAGAGCCACTGCACCCCAGCCGTCTCAAAAAACTGCAACAAGGACGCAGCCACCCCGCCACGGGGTAATGGCCGACTAACCGACCGCACAAGGAAAACAGCCCTCTCTTCGTTAAGCCGACATTCACCGAACCAAACTCGGAGAGAGCAGTCCCCCGCGACATCCGAAGATGTCCGTTGGAATCTATCCGTAAAGAAATTCCCAACAGCCGGCCTCTATTCAGGCTCTTAGGCTCCTTCGCCGCAAGTCCGTACATCGCCAGATGATCCCGGAGCTCCTGCGCGCTGAGAATGGACTCACAAACCACTATATCATCGATGTAGTGGTCCGTCCCTCGACGAACGCGGTCGTTCAACGACAGAACCTTGCCGAGAATCACCGTCATGATTCGAGGCGCACACGAGAGGCCGAAGCCTAATCGCGTCAAAGCGTAAGGCACACCCTTAAACTTCACGATCTGGTACCGCCACAGATCCTCGGAAACGTGGATCTGCAGGTACGCAGATCTAAGGTCGACGACCTTAAGCTCGCCCCGCAGCTGCCGCTATTTCCGAATCTTGTCGCCACACACAGCGACCATGTCATCACTAGTATGACACTCGACAAAGCCGTTCAACTCACGATAATCCATGACCGGACGGACTTTGTCCTTCGTTGGCTGCACGACGGCCAGCAACGGAATGACGCCCTGGATGGGGCCATGCCATCGCCTCAACCAACCCTTCGAGATCCAACTCTGAATCTCCGCATCATAGGGCTCACGCACGAGAGGCGCCCGAGTACATCCATACTCCGCGATCCGAGTCTGCAACCCCTCGGGCGGCTTCTCGGACCACCGCCAACTGACGGTCCACCGACCGTCAGCGAACCTAGCAACAAAATCAGGGTCGACAATCTCGATCGGCGCTGGCGCACCTCTCGACTCCACCGACCCCGACCCTGCCACCAGGCCGGCTCCCAGCTTGGCAAAGGCGAATCCATTGCTGGACCCCCTACAGCATCCAGCTGACCAGGATCTCCCCCAGTCAACTGCATACTTCGAGTCAGGACCTCTCCTGACGGTGACGCCCCCCATGTGATCAATAACATCACTCCCTAGGAGACAGTCCTCGCCAAGATTCCCCAACTCCGGCATGACAAGCGCAGTGACAACAAAGCAATGCCCCTGCAACCCGACTGCCACACGACAGTGCTTCCCCACATGGGAAGTTCTGCCGTCCGCCTTTAGCAGCGGCTGCCCCGGCCGGGGGCGTTGGCCCACCATCACCCGCGGACAAACCACCGGCCGCTCGCTCCCGGAGTCTACCAGACACCAAGAACAATGCCCATTCAAGATGGCACGAACGACTGGCAACCGACGCCCCGTCGTAACGCCAGTCGCTCCGAGCGATTCTAGATCGCCCCGCCCCAGCGACACACTCGTGCCGCTCAAGGTCCCTCTCTCCGAGGGGGCGCCGTCACCTCCCTCGGGGAGAGGAGACCTCCGGTAAGCTCGGCTTACACGGTTTCCATTGAGGACGCGTCGCCCCGACTGGCGTCCTCCGCAGAGAAACCCGACCCACCAACCGTAGGTCTACCTACCGCCGGACAGTCGCAAGCGAAATGCACGACCTCTCCACACGCAAAGCATGTCAACTTCCTTTTCGGAGCTTTCGCGATCCCCCTACCAGCAGGCACCGCAACGCCTTGCTTCTGAGGGCAAACCCTCACGCGATGTGCACCGCCACAGCGGTAGCAAGCACCCTTGCCACCACTGCCATGCTTCCCCGAAGCAGCAAGGTCTGCCCCGATCCTGGCCCCCTGGCCTCGCCCGGCTACAGCCCTCTGTGCAGCCATTCTCTCCCGCACTTTCGACACCGCAGCATCGAACGGCGCAGTATACTCGTCCTCACGCGAAACTGCCCAAGTATACAGAGTAGTGGGGAGACCCTCGTAGAACTTGACCTTAAAAATCAAATCCTTCTTGGACGACCCCACTCTCCCACCCAGACGCGCCAAGTCATCCAGGTACACGTCCACCGACTCCCCGGCTGCAAGCCGACGGTCGGTGAACCGCCTATACGCCTCCTGCATAGGCAACGCAAATTGCGAGGCCAGGGTAGACCGAACTACCTGCCACTGAGCAGCATCACCGACAGTCATGGAGCGAAACACTCGAGCGGCGTTGCCGTCGAGCATGAACCCGATGACGTCGGTCGGAGCTACGCGCTCCAGCTGGCAGAGCCTCTCCAGGTTCGCCAGCCACGCCAGCGCGTCGACCGATCCATCGCCGGTCAACTTAGGCAGCTGCCTAGACAACCGGTCGAGGATCGGACCACGCGCCTGAGTCAGGATGTTAGCCAACAGGCTAACATCCACAAGCACTCCCGACGTGCTCCCCGCCGGCGGCACTGGCGATCCCGCATCGCCAGCTCCGGCTGCCGCAGCCTTCTCAGCTACCTCAGCTGACGCAGCCTTTCCAGCCGCCGCCATCTTGCTACCACAGCCAAAAGCCTAGATAGCTTACCTTTAACGTTGCCGGTGGCCGACACCAACAGCAACCGCAAAACAGCTGCCACAGCTGTTTCACCTTCCGCGTTCTCCCTTACACACAGAAGCAAGGCACTGCCTCCCTTACACAGGTACCGATTGAAGCGAAGAGAAGACCAACGAAGAACGAAAGCACGCGCGTCTACACTCCACCGTTTCCATAAGCACACTGCCGATGCGGGGCGGCAGCGAGCCGAGGCGGTTGCGACATAGTACGACAACTGCCGCAACGTACGACGACCCCACAAAATTATTTTTCGCCGTCGTACATCAGACACGCTGCTTGTGTCCCTTTTTAAATACTATCTCATTTCTCCTGGTATGCTTTTGCTGAGATTCCGAGAGCGAAATTACTCAAATTGAAATTTTTTCATTAATTGTTGCCTACCTCAGCATAAGTAGCTGAGGTCGTGAGACATAAATAGGGACCCATGATTGGGTTACTCGACTCGTTTTGTCGTCATATTCTACTCCATTTAATTAAAATAATATTTACGCGCCGATGGAAAGTAATTTTTATCTATAACTGATGAACAATCAAGCATGGCACGTGACTGCGCTGATGCTGCTTACAAATCTACCGCACTGCACAGTAAGACCTTAAATAACGTGACCATTCAAAGTATGACTTATATCCGCTTAAATTTCGGAATTTTATGAAACTAACGTGGTTCAATAATGTGCAAGAAGAAAAACTTATTAACCTTCACGACGATTTTACGGTCTATGAGACGATTTTTTAATTTTTTATTGACATTGTTATCCTAAACGAAGGATAAGGTTTAGAGCATGGAAAACTTAGACCATTTTACTGTAGTGAATTAACGTGAAAAACCGTCGTCTTGAACGAAAACCAAGTGTGCTGAAGTTACTTCTACGCTAAAAAACTAGTAATTTCACTATGTCTGTCTCATCCATTACATAGGTCGACGGTTTCATTTTGATCATCTAGCGAAAGAGAATTGCTCGTATACGCACCTCTGACTTCAGTTGTCCGCTAATATATCTACATCGCGAGTAATGTTTCCCCATAAATTGCCCATAGATCGATTACGTAGAGCTAAAGCTGCCATCACGGTGAGCCTCCAGTACGTTGTTCGTTTTATTAGAAATTAGTGCAGCTGGCTACAAAATTATGCGCACAGTTTCCAATATTCAACATTATTACATATCTTAGAATTTAATATTTGTATAACTTGAAGTTTTTATGTGTATCAAGTATTTTTATGCATGGAAGGGAGTTCAAAACCAACTCTGAGAAACAATAAATTAATGTAATAAATTACCCATAAAATAATTTTAAAATAGTTAAAAGGTATATTCGGGACAGCGGAAATCAATATTTGATTGGAATGGATGCATTTAATTGTGGGGTGTTTATGACTCAAAATTGAACGGTAGATTTTTTATATTATTCACTTACAAGAACATACTGGAAAATAATACGTGACGAGATGACATGGTGCAATGTGTATCATCATAGGCATTGTCACTTTGATAGCTGAGGGAAAGTAAAAAAAGCATTATTTTGAGGCCACAGATTATCGACTCTCACGCATAATTATTTGGAAATATTTCACAATGCTTCCCTGTGTAGATTTACCGAGGAATACACCATCAAGCAATTTAAACGAGCTGAATGGAACAGTGACAGACCGTCGAAAATTTCTCCGATTGCTGGTAAACTACGTCGTAAGCTTTTACATGAATCGATGTGTTGAGTTGAAAAACATCGCTTTTGAAACGCAAGTGTTTCAGCGGGGGTGCTCGAACGAAAACAGGAGTGGCTGAGATCAACGGTCAGCAACCACTTGGTGAGTGATGATCAGAAAGCCGTGCAGTGCCTCGGAAGAGAGGGATGATAAAGACTTAAATCATGGCAGAGACAGCTCTTCTTTTGAGTAGCTGCAGAATTAGCACCCTACAAATACTGGGCTAATTCGGCATAAAATGTTAGAGTCAAATTGTTACCTTTACCACGGAATGTGCGTAAAAATTATACTATCAGTGAATGTGTTTGCTACCTGTGGAACTGCGAAAGGGAAAAAATAACTTTCTGTCTTATTTCTGCTTAAATCAGTGCACTTTAAATGAAAAGCCAGCAAAGCAGTGCTGGCAAGGGGTGTGAAATGGTGTGCTCAGCCCGGTCTCGAACGATAGGCCTGAGTGAAGTGTGAAGGGGCCTTGTTCCCTCAGTCTCCCCTCACCGAGCCCGCACCCCCCCCTTTTTCCGAGCCCGCACCCCCCCCCCTTTCCCGTACACCTGCCTCCCGTCTTCTGACCGTTCAGAGCATGGCAAATCCTGAACTTTTTCCGCTTCAAGCAACCAAAGAAATTACGTTTGTTTTGATCAATTTTTGGTAACGTCAAGCCTCTCAGTTTCAGTTTTTGTTCACTTCCTACGTGACCGAGACGGCAAATGTGCACGAAAGAATTATTGTGTTTCGTACCTATTTTTTTGTTACAATAGAGCATGGATGTTGAAAAATTTCTAATGTACACAACCAATTATTGATTCACCAAATTAGCTTACATTATTATCATGTTCTTTTGATGGACAATTTTGGTTAACTAGTGACGTTAAATGAGAGAAGGGTAAAAAACTTCTTCTCTGAAGTAACTTTTAACTTTAAAAATTGAAAAAACTTGATCCAGCAACTTTCGGAAATAATTGGCCATGCTAAAAAAAATAGAAAAAAATAGAAAGTGTACTCTGGTAATTTCGCATCTTTTGGGAAAATGACAGTGACCATCATTCGTGAACTATTTCTATGTTACAATAGAGAATGAATGTTGAAAAATCTCTAACGTACACAATCAATTTCTGATTCACCAATTTGGCTTACATTATTATCTTGTTCTTTTGATGGAAAATGTTGGTTAACTAGTGACCTAAAATCTTAGAAGGATAAAAACTTTTTCATCTTCGGTTTCTCTCATCTGTTATTGCCAAAAAAATCATGTTGAGTGTATATGACGCTTAATATAGACATTTAATTCACAAAATTGTGTTTCTAATTACTTTTCCTGTAAGTAACTGTCGTTTTACCGAGAAACTTTGGTGAAATATTGACGTATAACGTGGAAGAGGGAAAACAATTATTGTAAATGTGAAACGTTGTAAAACTGAGCGAGTAAAATGTGAAACCCTGTACATGTCTGAAACTATAGACCTTTACGAGGGCTCTGTCATACTATCTGTCATACTACTGTAGTACTAAAATTTTACTAACAGTGAATGTGTTTGCTACCTGTGGAACTGCGAAAAGAAAGAAATAACTTTTGTCTTATTTCTGCTTAAACAGTGCAATTTAAATACGAAGCCAACAAAGCGGTGCTAGCAACACGAAGGAAATGGTGTGCTCAGCCCAGTCTCGACCTATAGGCCTGTCTGTCTGAAGTGTCCTTGTCCCCTCATTCACCCCTCACCGAACCCGTTCACTCCCCCTCCCTCTTCCCGTACCCCTGCCTCCCGTCTTTCCGACTGTTCAGAGCATGGCAAATCCTGATGAACATTTTCGCTCCAAGCAACCAGAGAAATTACGTTTGATTTGATAAATTTTTGGTAATATTTAACATCTCAGTGAAGTTTTTGTTCACTTCCTACGTGGCCAAGACGACAAATGTGCACGGAAGAATTATTGTGTTTCGTACCTCCGTTTCCCAACTGACACCGAATAGTTTAAAAACACCGATAGTTTGAAGTGAGCTACCAGTAAGACTAACGGGTGAACGAGAAGTTGAAAAACATTCACAATTACCAGAGAAAATAGATAAAAAGTGCAACTGACTTCAAACTGACTTTAAATAAAACATGTTCTCATTAAAAGCGACTCATAGAAAAAAAAATCGCGACTCATGTCGTAGACTGACCTGGTCGTACAAAATGTAAAATTACGTACAGCAAATTTCGAGAAACAGACATCTCGAACTCAGAGCACCACTGAGCGTAACCAACCGTCATCATGAAGACGTCATTGTTCACGGCCAGCCGCAACCCTCCCTGTTTCCACGCCTCCCTCCTCCAGCATGAAAGAGCAACCCCTCTTTCTCTCAGCTGTAAGCCTCAATACTTCGATAAACGGCTTGGATTTACCTCACTTTTCATAAAATACTTGCTGAGCAGGGTAAAATTTTAGCAAATCAGTATCAGCGATATATATACAGAAGCTACTTCGTTCTCAAAATCCAGTCATAGCTATACAATTACAACGCACGATGCATCACTACGAGACTCGCTTCGCAGGCCGGAAAGTGCCGTTCTCTGCACAAATGTTGCCCTACACAACATCCCGAAAAAATAGTTCTCTCAGGGGCAAAAATACGACCTTACCAAGCAAAGTGCCTGCAAGTAGGGGACCTACATCCTCTCACTCACAAGATTCTAATGCTCAAAAGACAGGAGACTTGTTAACAGCTGCCAGTAACCCCGTCAAAGAATGTGTGTCACCTTCCGAAGCAACGTCAGTGAAGACTATGCAACCAATATCGCCGGATGAGGGAAAACATATCTGCCAAACCTCCAGCAATCAATTGAAGGTTCGAAGCAGTGAAGTCTCAGCCGCAGCACCACAACCACCTGCTCCTCATCTGAACAAGCATAACAGCGTGCCAGCTCCCCAGCTCTGCGTCAAGAACAACGCTCCGAACTGTCCGCCAGCGGCGGGGACACAAACACCATCCTCATCAGTGGTACAAGAAAAAATAGTTTTTACTAATAAGGACATTTCAAGCGTGGTAGACTTTTCTCATTCTCCAGATAATATGTTCGATAATATTCGCGCACAAACCGATACTGGCAGTAAATTACCCCAGAGCGCAAGCTGTGAAAACAAAATAAAATTTCCAGTACAGAGCAATAGAAAAACACTGTTGCTTCTTTTAATGGCTACTTGCACCCACTTCAAATATCAAGCTCTCAAAAAATTCATGAAATTATTCACCATTTGTCTCTAACAACAGCGTTTTTCAATAAATCCCCAAGACAACGTGAGCCCCCTAGCCCGTCATCGATTTTCTCTACAGTATCAAACATTCAGAACCTAACCGCGCAGCTTTTTGCTTTGAATTCACATATAAGTTCTCAAGACCTTGCACCTGTGGCACCTGCTAGTATCTCTTGTGAAATCGACTCCAACCTAACGACACTTTGCTGCTAGGTGATAATATCCTAAGCACGATCAGAAGAAAGGACATCGATCGCTCGTGCTGGATCAAAACTGTTCCATCAGGGCGCTTCGATGACCTTCTCCATACTGTAAATTGCATGCCTAGATTTAAAAGTTATATACTAAGTTTTGATGGTCTCTGCCACTCACCCTCAGACCTTGCTCGAATCAAACAACAAATTGTAAGATAGTACGCACTTTCTCGTATTTATATTGCCAATGCTTGCAGCGCAAACGAATTCAAAAAAGCGATGCATTTTTGCAAAAACCTGGGTTTCAACTTGATTCAATTTCAAACTTACCCAGATAATGAAAATGGTGACGCACTCAATAACTCTCAATGGCCTCGGACCCAGGAAGAGAACTTCTGTTTTCTTCAACAACTTGCAATGAAATCAACATTGCGAATCATCGTGCCATATTGTCCTCGTTTCGACAAATGTCAAGCAATAAATGGAATTGTAGATTATTCCAATGAATCGAAAAATTCACGGAATGAGACAAATGGTCTCACCTTAAACTTTCAAAAAGAATATAAGCCTATGCACATCACTGCACATGGTACACCAAATCCTTCAAAATTGATTGCGTCATCAAGCAGAGCTCTGAGTAACTCACTCACCCACAGCATGAGGAACGTAAATAAGCCTGAGCCTTTTCCCTGATTCGATCTCAGACAAATATAATGTCAGTACGAAAAATAAATTTGCGTTACTTGCAACAGACACAAATAGTAATTGCGACATGCCCTCCTTTTCAACCAATTCTCAACTTTCCAGTGAGTACGAAGGAACCGAGGAAAGTCAAGCGAATACCGATATTCAAAACTATTCCAAAGAAAATCAAATTATTCGAAAAAAAAACTGATGCCTCTGCCGAGCCTCCGTCGAACGACCAAACTAATACTGCTACCGAAAAATCAACAGTGAATCAAATTTGCACACGCGTTGCAGACACACTGGACGACTTGAAACGATCGCTCAAATTGGAGCTTGCTTACACTGTAGGTGACGGACACTGTCTCCTCCACGCCGTAACGACGCAGCTTGCTTCACAACAAAAATCGAAATGGAATTATATATCTCTGAAAAAAGCCATCAAAACTGAGAGCTCCAGAAACAAGGACCAGTATGCAAAATTCGTTGACAAGCACAGTGGCAGTTTCGAACAACTCATCGATAAATACATCGATAGAAAAGTCTTCGATCACGCAGTTGGACACCTCATACCCCAAATACTTTCTAATGTAACGAGAACACCAATTCACGTATTTGATGAAAAAGACAACGGTATTTGGAAGACAACAATCTCCCCTACATCAAATGCTCTGATAAACTGTCCTCCGGTAAACATACACCGGAAACGGGACCACTATAGCGCCCTCTTGAAAATGCGTGATGAAAATCGTGTTGCTCCCTCCCCCATTTTGTGACTAAATAACAGTGATCAAATTGAATATGAAGCTGAAATCACAAACAATGTACGCGGCAATAAAGACCTAGAGACGAATACTAAATGCCCTGCTAGAAATAAAAAGTGCAATAACCCCACTAAAGATCTGCCTATTGAGGTAAATAATATCAAAATATTGCACATAAATGCTCGCAGTCTCAATGGTAAAATGGATGACGTACGAGTAATGTTGATCACAAACGATATCGATATTTTATGCGTATCTGAAACATGGTTCGATTCACGAGTCGAAAGCTCATATCTCAGCATTACCGGGTACGAATTGTACCGTTATGACGGAGTCAAGAGTAAGAGAGGTAGCGGTTCATGCATTTTCATCAAAGATGTCTACTCTACATCCTTAGTTCCGATAAAAGAAAAATTCGAAGACATAGAAATGGCTTGGCTCAATGTGCAAGTAAACAAACACAAGTCTTTCATTATCGGCAGTCTTTACAGACATCCGTCAGCATCTCATCGTCCAACATTACATTTCATTGAAAATACGCTTAGATCAATCTCTGCAGCCAAAAAGTCTTTCTATGTTTTCGGAGATTTTAACGTGGATCTGACAAATAAAAACAATCAGCTAAGCAAGATGCTGCACAGACTTAATCTTTCTCAAATGGTCCAAGAACCAACGCGAATTACCAACACTTCTAAAACTCTTCTTGACCTAGCAATTACAAACAATCCCCAAGCAGTACTCAGCACAGAAATCTTACCGTCCTTTTCTGATCACCATTCGGTAGAATGCCAAATCAATATTGCAAAAGAGAATCAGAAATCTAGTTACATTACATATCGCATGAAAAACCACTACTCCCCTGAAATATTTCAAGAAAAGCTATTAGACAGATGGAGTGAATTTCAAGGCATGGAAAACACCGATGATGTCAATCTACAAGTTTCGCTTTTCAACGAAAATTTCGTATCAGCTCTTAACGAATGCGCACCTTTCACTACGAAGAAAGTTAAGCCAAGAATTTCTAAATGGATAACAGATGAGATAAAACATTTGAGCAGAGCTAAAATAAATTTGCAGCGTGAGTACAAACTGAATAAATCAGACAGTACGCGTCGAAAATTATACAAAGATCATGAGAAGATCCTACGAAGAAAAGTTAAGGAAGCAAAACGGGACTACTTCCACAAAGAACTCTTGGCGGCAAAACAAAACCCTAAGAGAACTTGGGAAATCATTAGAGAAGCTGCTCAGTATAAAAATTCAGACTGCAAAAGCACTTTTGACAACCCCTCAGAAATGGCGAATGACTTTAACACTTTCTTCTCAAAAGTTGGCGAAGATGCTTTCAATGAAGTATCCAGGACAGTTTCAGACTCATCTACAGAGGCAAATCTGAGCGATGTTTCATCACCAAATAGTAGCTACAAGTGGAGACCAAAGCCAGTTAGCGTCATAGAGATACGAAAAATCTTATACTCACTAAAGAATACTAAAGCGACTGGACATGATGGCATAAGCCTCCAACATATAAAAGACAGTTTCCCTGTCACAGCACCTTTTATTCGCTTGATAATAAATACATCTATAGTCACAAACAAGTTTCCCGATCAATGGAAACTATCCATAATTAAGTTATTACATAAATCTGGTGATATCGACATAGCGTCAAACTACAGACCAATCAGTCTCCTGCCTGTTATGCCCAAAATATTAGAAAAAGTAATAACAAACCAGCTCTCGTCTTACATAGACGAGTCACATCTACTGCATCGCAATCAATATGCTTACAGGAGAAATACCAGTACTCAGGACGCCCTGTTAAACATAACAGAAAAAATTTACAATGATATTGACCAAAAAAATAAACTCTCTTACTATTGCTTGATCTCTCCAAAGCTTTCGACAGTGTTGAGCATAAGAAACTTCTACAAAAAATTTCAAACCTCAGAATAGACACTCAGTGGTTTGAAAGCTACCTTCGAAACCGCTCTCATACAGTGTGCTCGAATAACAAAATGTCATCATTCATACCAAATAATTTTGGCGTTCCTCAAGGTTCAATCATCGGCCCACTCCTATTTTCAATTTTCATCAACGATTTCCCCACCATGCCGGCAAACACAAAAATCTCAATGTATGCTGATGACGTACAAATTGCCATGACAAGCTCAACAGTGGATTTAACAGAAACACAAGCCAACGCTGAAAACCTTCTGAGAAATCTGAAATTGTGGTATGACCATAATGGCCTCAAACTTAACGCAAGTAAAACGCAATGCATTATTTTTGGATCACAGAATGCGACTGAAAATTTACCACCATTCAAGCTAACATTTGGAAACGATACAATTAAACCAGTCGATAAGGTTAAAAATCTGGGTGTTTGGTTTGACAAAAATATGACTTTCAATTCACACGTCGAAACAATGTGCAACAAAATTAACGGAACCTTAATGTTCTTTCATCGTGTAAAGAACACACATGACGAAAAATCTAGATTATTAGTGATTCAGTCTAGTTTTATCGCGTCTGGACTACTGCAGTCTTGTGTGGGGAGACTTACCTAAATGTCGTCAGGAAGAGTTGCAAAAATGTGTAAACTTCGCCGCCAAAGTGGTATGCAAAGGAAATTTCAATAAATACGATCATGTCACCCCTCTTTTAAGAAAACTCGACTGGATCCCAATACCGAACAGATTCATGATCCAGAAAGCTCGACGAGTATTCTCCTCTCTGTACCTCCCCCAAAGTAATGCAGAGGGGGTAAAATTTTTTACATCTAATATCCCAAACGAAAGACCAAACCGGAGGAACGATGTTTTAGTCAGTTACCGTTCATCTAACGTGGGACAAAAAGCTCTCTCAGTTTCTGGAGCTTTTTTGTGGAACAAGCTTCCCCAGCATATCAAAAACTCTAAAACTGGAAAAGAATTTAGAGTAAATGTGTCACGTCATTTTGCATCTCTGTCATAGGGCCTGCAGCATCTCGGTGTGAACTTCCCATCCATCAGAAATTTTAATTTTTCCTGAAATGTCTGTTAGAAATTTAGAAACTCTTTCATTTTACGTTTGCTACGCGATTAGTATATTCATCTTACTTATTTCTGTCGTCAACAATGAGCACCACAGCCGTCAGTTCAGTGCAGCAGAACGAACGTTCTTTCCATAATTAGGAGTATTTCCTCATCTTTATTTTGTTATTTCTTTCTCTTTTCTGTATTAATATTTAACGTCCGTATGACAAATATACCATGAAATACATTTTGTGTGTACACCAATAAACAGGTTTATAGATGTGAGGGTTGTGCAAAGTTTATAATGAATTAAATTTTTGGCTAACGTTGTCTCGCTATTTCAAGATCATTCTCGAAGATGTTTTCAATCGATTTTCGGCTGAGCTGCGGGAAAGGGGTAATTTAAGCATTGCATTAAGTCTTTTTATTTTTTTTCCGTGCGTTCAGCGCACACTAGCACTGAACTTTCAAATCGAAAAAAAACTCTAAATTTCTGTAATTAAAATTATAATTTTGGATCAAGGCCTAATCTTCCTATATGTGCCAATTTTGTGAATATTCTCCACTCAGATGTGGTATCCGGCCACAATGTTACTCCATTTTATCCCACGTACACATGTCCGTATAATGCTGAAGAGTTGTGTTGCTTCTTGACTATAACCTGATTTTTCCTAAAAAATTTCTGTGAAGAAATTAAAAACCAGCTCATTTTTATGTTTTTCGAAGTCTTCACTTCCTTTTAGTTATGTTTTTTGCGAAAAATTACTAAAAAAATTTTAGTTATGTTTTTTGCTCAGCTGTCATTTTCTGTGTAGTAGATGGTAGGTTGCTTCTATCTTTTATCTTATATATGTATTTTTTCTAATATTTCATTTTCAATAAGTATATATATTAATATGTGTGTGTACGTGTGTAGGTGTAAATATGTATCTACATAAATAGATATACATGGTTCTATTTCACTTCTTTACGCAAAAACCATTCGGTTAATAAATTTTATTGCAATAGCGAAATGATTCAAAAATAGATCTATCACTTCCCCAGAGGGCGTTTCTGTGAATCGAATTAATGTCATATGTATTTAATGAAATAAAGTGCAATTTGAGCATATGAATCGTAGTAAAATTACCTTTCTGTCCGTATGTTGTACAAGCTATGAATTTTGATATTGAATATATGTTTGTTTACCCATTTCTACCAATATTTTGTAGATATTTGTCAATCATGAGTGGTAACCGGCTTACACTGTATCTCTATTTTATCCCATGTACCCATGTCCGCATGATGTGGTGAATATCGAGAAGATATGAAATATGTTTTTGGTGGTGATAGGGCTTTGCATATTTTTAGGGCATATTTTTCATTTCTCATTCAACTACCCTTGACAGAGATAGACTATTGGCAAGCCACGTGTGGTTTGTCTATTAGTTTATTTTGCCTCGTATATTTTGTCTATTAATATGCCTCGTATGGTCTATCTATTTTGTACACCTCTGATAGCTTGTCTATTAGTACACCTCGTATAGTTTGCCTATTATTATTATGCCTCGTATGGCTTATCTATTTGTACACCTCGGATGGTTTGTCAATTAGTACTCCTAGTATAGAACTTTTGTTAGACTACTAGCACACCTCGAATGATTTGTCTATTAGTACGCCTCGTATATTTTGTCAATTAATATGCCTCGTATGGTCTATCTACTTGTACACCTCTGACAGTTTGTCTATTAGTACACCTCGTATAGTTTGTCTATTATTATGCCTCGTATGGCTTATCTACTTGTACACCTCGGTTGGTTTGTCAATTAGTACTCCTCGTATGGAACATTTGTTTTAGGATGCCCTATATTTAAGAAACTTTTAAAAGCCAATATGTTGGCATGTATCTCATGTGACAACTTGGAAATAAACATTTCTTCTTTTTCTTTCTTTTCTTTCTGTTGGCGCCGTCCATGCTTCTTAAAAGCTGGTTGAAAGAATTGGGAACGCAGCGCAGCAAAGCTATGTCGATCCTATTGGTGTCAGAAGTGGAATAACTAGCCAGCGTGTAGTACGTTGCTTAATTCTCTTTCTTGTTCATATCTAGGTATATTCAATTTGTTCATACTGAAATCTATCTATCGATAACATGTGCATATTCATTTTGTGTATTGCCGATTTACTTAGCTTTATTATTTATCTTTCCAGACACCTCGCAATTCCTCAATATTCTGAAACTTACGCTGTATAAAACTGTGATCAATTGTGTGTAAGTTCCTCAAATAAAATCGAGTGGTCACGCTATAGGCTAGTATCAATTTATTGAACTTATGGAGCTAGCCAAGACGCCGCGAGATCAACACGCCAGATGACCTCGAGCAATACCTGATGCAACAACTAAATATGTCATCGAAGCAGATCATGGGTGACTAGACTAGATGATCCCATAAATTAGATATGTCAATTCCGTGTTAGTTTAACCTCAATTAGGTATCATGTCAGTTTAACCTCAACTTGATGTTAGTTTAACCTGAATCTATACAAATGTATAACAGATGTGTTTGTAAACATTTATGACAGCTGTGTGTGAACTTTTGAAACAACGCAATCAGCAATTTTTTACCTCCCAATGTTACTGTGAATTTTTTTTTACAACTAAAGTTATTATTACGTGTAAACCATATTAACTGATTATATCATTGTCGTTATAATCTTTAAAACTTTTACCTGCTGTATGTGAACTTGTGAAAACGCCCTCATGCAGCAATCTGTTTACACCAATGTTGTGATATTGAACTCCAATATTTTTCGCTCATAGACTGAGTTTATGTGTACTCACGTAATCGCACTAGATTTTTTATACTCTATTCTCTCGTACTTCATAAGCTAGTTTTTTTAGACAGGAATATCCCTTAAAGCTTGACTCTGTATTTCGTTTTAAGTTTTATAGTACCTAATTCTTACTGTTTACTAATTTTAAATGACTGATCACCCTGAGATATTCGAGGAAATCGACCCAGATCTCAATCATTTGAACAGAATATATCCAAACCTAAACGACTCTCAAGAGTGTGGGTATACTAATATATCAAAATTCAGCGAAACTATACGAATAACTGACCGAGATTTCTCACTCCTGTGTTGGAACTGTAGGTCACTCGATTCGATTTAAAAATTATCATAGTTACCATTCGCTAAGAAAAAACCAGCGGGGCGGAGGCATCAGCACATATATCTAACCACATAGACTCGAGAACCATAGCAAGTGCAACAATGAATCAGGAGCATATAGAATCACTATCGTAGAACTGTCAAGAGATGGCAAACGCATAGTGCTTGGAACGGTGTATAGGCCTTCTACAGCCTGTTCTATATCCTTCCTGAATGAGCTGAATCGTATTATTTTTCAGTTCAACAGGCCCTTATACAATGACATAATAATATGCGGTGACTTCAATTATGATCTACTGAAACATGAAAGCTATGAACCAATCTCTAATTTCCTAACAACCTTTCAGTCTCAATCCTTCCTTCCGATCATTACAAAGCCTACACGAATAACCTCAGAGTGTGCTACGCTGCTTGAAAATATCTTTATGACAGACCCAAGTGATTTTCTTGCTGGAATAATTACTTCTGACTTATCAGATCACTTCCCAGTTTTTCTTATTAAGAAAAATGTCTACATTGCTTGCACCAAGGCACAGGCTGAAACTTACTCATATCGTAAAATAAAGGAATCAAATCTTGAAGAAATGCGCACCGTTCTAGAAGAATCAATGCATACATTGCACATCTCTCAACAAAACAATAATGCTACGAGCATTGATGAAGCAGTAGTAAAGTTGACTGAAACTATAATGACCGCACACAATCAGTGTTGCCCAATTGTAACTCGTACAGTTACCCCGAAAAATAAACAGAAGCCCTGGATTACTAGAGACATCGTGATAAATATAAAGTAACGTCGAGCGTACCTAGCCCTCCTTTACGAAGGGCGAATATCTAGAGAAACATATAACCGATTCAGAAACTATGTAACAAACCAGATAAGAACATCAAAAAAGAACTACTTTACGCTCAAGTTTACTCAATTCAAAACTGACGTTAAATAGACTTGGCATCTCCTTAACTCTTGATGTAAACCGAATAATGCTGATAAAAAGAAAATTGAATATGTTATTCAAGATAATTTAAAATACCATGAGAAGAAAGAAATTGCTAATCTCTTTAACAACTTCTTCGTAAACGTAGGGAAAACTATAGCTGATGGTATTTGAAGTGAACCTACTGATCACCTGGAATTTATGGATCATATTCGAGAACCCAACTCCTTTTTCTTTACGCCTACAAACTCCTCCGATGTAATTACGTGCATAAACAACATGAAAAATAAATCGAGTGGGTTGCAAACGTTTCCGACTAAAGTACTTAAAGTTATTGCTGACATTGTAGCCCCGCTGATATCAAATATTATTAACCAGTCTCTCTTACTAGGCACTTTCCCGAACTCCCTCAAAGTTGCTAGAGTAACCCCTATCATTAAGAGTGGTGAAAAAACCTGTGTAAACAATTATCGACCTATCTCCGTACTACCAATTATTAGCAAAGTATTCGAAAAAATTGTATATGAAAAAGTGTACTCTTATTTTGAACAAAAATCATTTCTTTACGATAAGCAAAACGGCTTTCGCTCCAAAAAATCAACAACACAGGCTATTTTAAATCATTTACAATTCCTCTATTCTAATATAGATGAAGGAAAGCCTGTCTTCTCTGTATTTCTTGACTTTCGAAAAGCATTTGAGTGTGTGGACCATAAAATACTACTCTCGAAACTACACTGTTATGGCATTCGAGGGATTGCCCATGATTGGTTCAGGTCATACCTAACAAATCGCAAGTAATACGTTGTCATTGACGACGCAAAATCAGACCCACAGACAATTAGCCATGGAGTTCCACAAAGATCTGTTCTTGGGCCTCTCATGTTTCTGATTTTTATCAATGATATTGTAAAATCTACATCATTCTTCAAATTCATACTTTTTGCCGATGACAGTACGCTTTCTGCGGTCCTTCCGAACCAAAATCCTGCTATGATTGTGGAGAGTATAAATACTGTACTTCACAAGGTTTCATCGTGGCTCAAAGCTAATAAAATAAGCCTTAATATTGATAAAACAAATTATATTACATTCTCATACAAGAAAGATGTATCTCTCCCATGCATTAAAATTGGCGAAGGTGAAATCGAAGAAACCGACTCATGTAAGTTTCTGGGCATCATAATAGATAAACATCTGACCTTCAAAGAGCACATCACTCATATTAGTTCTAAATTATCAAAATCCATCGGAACCCTAAATAAAGCTAAAAATTTTCTGCCTGAAACAGCTTTACAAATGCTCTACCGAACGCTCATTTCTCCATACTTGCAATACGGAATAGAAGCATGGCACGGAACTGATAAAAATAAAACCAACAAAATTTTTACTCTGCAGAAAAGAGCTGTCAGAGCGGTAAAGAACCTAGAATATAATGCTCACACAAATGATTCTTTCAAAAATTTAAAAATTCCTAAACTTTCGGATCTCTGCAAAATCTCCATCTGTAATTTCATTTACAAAACATTAAGAAATGATGGCGACAATAGCCTAAGACAATTATTGACAGCGCAAACTGGTCATCACGACCATTTAACCCGAAATAGAAGTAAATTCATGCTTCCTTATTATTCAAAGGCCCGGTCGCAACACAGTATCCTCTTCGTTGGAACCAAAACTTGGAACTCTATACGTGCAGAGATCCGTGAATGCAATTCGTACAGAGTATTCAAAAGACATCTTGAGTCTCACTTCCTATCAGAATACTAGTCGTGTAAGATCACCGTGTCAAAATCTTGCCTCCTACATGAAACTAACGATAATGTCATACTGTAACTTGCCTTGGGTACCATAACCAATCTTCTGTCTGCTCTTGAATCGTTTTATCAAACATACTGTTAAATATAGCCGATTTGACCTATATTGTAAAATACAGCATAAAATATCGAGTTAGTTATCTCAATGATCAGTCTAATGCGAAACTTGGTTAAGTGAACTAGGTTAAACATTTTGTACACCTTAGAATAACGTGATGATAGGATGCCCTAGAAGTCGCTGAACTTGTTCGGGCCCACAGGTAGCTATACTCAAATTTGACCATTGCACTAGACTTAAGAAAAATTCTACCTCTGTAACACCTGTGGTAAATAAATTGTTTAAATTGTTTAAATCGTTTAGTATATAGTGGAGGGAGCACAGTCGACTGAAAAGAGAACCAGATTTTGAGATTTCTCTCATGTCTGTGACAACCAATAGCGTTCTCGCTGCTTTGACGTTAGTTACCCACTGACAATAGTTGGATGTACACGCACGCTAAATGTTTTCTCGCTGCCAAGTTATTCGCACCTAGGCCTTTCAACCCAAATTTTAGTTTTTTCAAGTCATATCTGGGTTTCAGAATAACTAGCAGAGATACATGAACAGTTGAAAACTATAAAGATTTCAGGCCTTAAGTAACACAACAAATTACAGAGCAACTTTCACACGCTCCTCACCCTTCAATTTGTGTTGCAATTCTAATCTTGCTCTGGAAAATGGGAGTCGGAGTTGTAGAGGAGGTGAGGAGGAGCCAAGCATCTGTGATTGGTCCAGGGGAGTCACGTGTGGGGCCTTGCGTATGCCCCAGTCTCTCAACTTTTGCAACTAATTTGAACCCGATCGAAATCGGCTATGCTCCCTCCAGTATATCCTAGCTCCACGATGGAACCGCTTTTTAAAGGGAAGTAAAGATATTCCCTAATAACTACGTAGGCCACGAAAGAGAGATTATAGAATGCTTAACCTTGGATCTAGCTGTTGAAGTTCTTTTCGATACTTAAAGGACATTCAGTGTACACAGCTAAAGTGGGGTCTGGACAACAGCGAATCTCGTACTGGTAGTTTCTCCCCATTCTTTAGATGAAAATTGACCCCGATGGATACCGCTTCTTCTTACATTGCGATTATTTTTCACTACCTTTTTCTTGAACAAATGCAGTGCAGCTCTTCAATGCATATCATGACAACTAAGTTTTTCTATTGGTTAATGAGACTTATGTAAATAGTTTGGTATTTTAAAGTGAGCTTGTTAACATATACGATAATATGTTTTATCTAAATTTTGGGAGGATTTTTTTCTTTTTTATGAATGAAAGTGTGCAAATTTAATTTGAAATTGGTAAAAAAAATTTAGTAATCGGTTGCTTGATGAGTCCTTTTGGGGTGGTAGTTAGTTTTAAATGAAAGTTATATATGTAGTGTTAGCAGTGATGAATCTTACAAACAACCTTTGATGGAATTCTTTGCGTGCCGAAGATATTTTTGTAAGAATTTATTTCAATAGTCAAATGTCGGCTGTTGCAAATGAAATAAAAATATATTTCAAACATCTGTAATGTTTTAACCTATTTATAAATCAATGGCGATTCGGAATAACCTTATATTGTACTGTGAGACTTATCGTAACTGTCTCGTGTTCTACGATGAAGATGACAACTTGAGCCCTCTTACTGTAGCATTCATCTGCTTCGCAACTATTTTTTCTAATAATTAATTGTTACTTGTTACAATAGGCCTCACCCTGTAACACTAATCTGTCCAATTATCGCAATTTGTAAGAAACTTGACGAAATATATACAGTATTAAACAAATTTGTTGAGATTAAATATGTAATTTCAGTAATTTTAGTGAAGTCTTCAAATTCGCGGTAATTGGAAAGATGCGTTTCACGAGATGTGGCTTATTGTTTTTTGCCGCAATTTGCAATTTTTGGGAATAATCGTTGCACTGCTTATGAATCTCCCGGAATATAGTGGTTAGAGTACCCATTTTTAACGTTAAATTACCGGTAATTATCGTGTTTTGAACGAAAACCGATTATAATAACCGGTAAACTACCGGTAGTTAACTGGTTTATATCGTCGGTCATCGTCCAAAATTTACGATAAAAACCGGTAATTTAACGTTAATCGGACGATAATATGAGACATTCGCGACACTAATTCCGACGATATACGGTCGGTTTATAGAGAGAAAAAGATGATAATTACCGGTAAATTCAGACGTAAATTATCGTCGGTGAGACGATAAATTTCTGACTGAGACTCGAGGGAGAAGGAGAGATGGCTGTTGTGTCAGTGTTCGTCAGCGTACCAGGTCAGCTGGAGGTCAGTCAAGAGGACAGTTGCACGAGTGTCTCCAGTCCGTCTTTCTTTACTTTTTTGAGCTTTAGGTCTCATCGAAATGCACGTGAGAACTGGGTCAACCGAAACGCTTACGGTTTGTTCCCTGGTAGGGCCACTTGAACTAAAACTTTAGGAAGTTTCTCAGTGATAACCATGTAACTTTACGGAACCGGATGACTGTATTAGCGTTAGATGCAACGATAATAAAAATGAAGAAAAGTATACGTTGTCACGGTCACCGTGAATTTAACCTTTCTTTGCGGCAACATCCTAGAAGCCGAAGCCCACTGCCCTAATTTAAATGCATTTCTCTTTCGGATCAAGCTGAAACTATCACTCCTGAAATTTCTATTCCGTAATCGGGATTATGGTCTATCTGTGCTACTCCTTAGTCTGTGTTACTACTTAGTCTGTGTTACTACTTAGTCTGTGTTACTACTTAGTCTGTGTTACTATTCAGTCTGTGTTACTATTCAGTCTGTGTTACTATTCAGTCTGTGTTACTACTTAGTCTGTGTTACTACTTAGTCTGTGTTACTACTTAGTCTGTGTTACTACTTAGTCTGTGTTACTACTTAGTCTGTGTTACTACTTAGTCTGTGTTACTACTTAGTCTGTGTTACTACTTAGTCTGTGTTACTACTTAGTCTGTGTTACTACTTAGTCTGTGTTACTACTTAGTCTGTGTTACTACTTAGTCTGTGTTACTACTTAGTCTGTGTTACTACTTAGTCTGTGTTACTACTTAGTCTGTGTTACTACTTAGTCTGTGTTACTACTTAGTCTGTGTTACTACTTAGTCTGTGTTACTACTTAGTCTGTGTTACTACTTAGTCTGTGTTACTACTTAGTCTGTGTTACTACTTAGTCCGTGTTACTATTCAGTCCGTGTTACTATTCAGTCCGTGTTACTATTCAGTCCGTGTTACTATTCAGTCCGTGTTACTATTCAGTCCGTGTTACTATTCAGTCCGTGTTACTATTCAGTCCGTGTTACTACTTAGTCCGTGTTACTATTCAGTCCGTGTTACTATTCAGTCCGTGTTACTATTCAGTCCGTGTTACTATTCAGTCCGTGTTACTATTCAGTCCGTGTTACTATTCAGTCCGTGTTACTATTCAGTCCGTGTTACTATTCAGTCCGTGTTACTATTCAGTCCGTGTTACTATTCAGTCCGTGTTA
Source organism: Morinoia aosen (assembly GCA_030386875.1). Taxonomy (NCBI): domain Eukaryota; kingdom Metazoa; phylum Arthropoda; class Malacostraca; order Amphipoda; family Talitridae; genus Morinoia; species Morinoia aosen. The sequence continues at coordinate 69,598,406 of CM059557.1, forward strand.
CTATTCAGTCCGTGTTACTATTCAGTCCGTGTTACTATTCAGTCCGTGTTACTATTCAGTCCGTGTTACTCTTCAGTCCGTGTTACTACTTGCCTGTTTACCTATGCGTTCGTTAAATTACTAGGAGTACGATACGTAAAGACAATTTTGTGAACAAATGTGACAATGCGCACTAGACATTTGCCAAGCCAGCGAACTTAATGACAGTGAGTTTTTCTAGAAGCTGCGCTCCTGTGTGTTGAACTTAGTCTAAGGTTCCGTGCTTTTCTAGTTGTCAATGCGTTGTTCGTGTGCCTGGGTGTATCAAGCGTGTGTGCCTGGGTGTATCAAGTGTGTGTGTCTGGGTGTATCAAGTGTGTGTGCCTGCTTATAGTAATTAATAACTTGTTTTCTGGTTTATCTCCTGCAGAGTGGACGTTTTAGGGTATATATTTTTCATTGCGGCCAGGCCGCCACGGATGTAAGTGTTATAATTCTTAAGGTTGTGTATTTTTTAAAGGAAAATAAAACCTTGAACTATGTGAAATAGTTTGCCGCGATGTTGGTATTGTTAAGGTTCACTAGCTGTAAAATGTTTTTTTTTCTTCTTGCAGTTAAAACAAATTTTCATGAGAGGATTCTCCTACACCACCGTGTTTTCATTATACCGAAGAATATCCTCGCACCATGTTCCTGCTTGGCCAAGCCTGAGTGGCTCTTTACGGCTTGGCCAAGACAGATTTAAATCCGTGGGTCGTGAGCGACGCCTGGATTCGCTGCTTGTACCGAATCTTCACCAGTACCGATGGCTCACGAAGAAGGTCGCCAGGTCTTTTCACAGACCTCTTCCGGCAGAATCGTCCAACCCACGGAGCGTAACCTCAGGGAAAATTTCGACTTGTCACATCAAAATTTAGACTTGCTTAAAACCAAGATTCTGAAGACTCAAAGTGAGGAACTAACGATAGACTTTGTCAAGGTAACAAAGTGCTCCCTTCGTTCCATGTGGTCTGATCACAAAAGCAACTTCTACGCAGTTAAAAACCACCTTTGTAATGCCGGCGCTCTTCAAGAAGCTGAAGAGATTCAAGTTAGGTTTAACGAGAGTTCTCGCACGGCGAAGCTCGCTGCCGACACTCTTCACACGTGGGAAATGGAAGTGTCTTCAGCCTTATCCGTGAGCTTGTGCAGCGTGTCAATTCACTCCCACCGTTCGCGATTGTCCGATCCTGAAAGAAGGGGATTGGAGGTCCAATTGAAGAAGGCTGAATTGAATAAAAATGCTCAAGCAGAGCTGGATAAATTAGAGACTTCCGAGAAAATGTTGGAACTGGAGCTTCAGAAAGAAAAGCAAAAAATAGAGGAACGAAGGAAGACGATACTGAGAGAGAAGCAAGTTGCAGAAATTCGGTGTGAATTGGAGTGTGACGAGTCCAACGCTGACGTGGGGAGTTATGCGGAGACGAGAGAAGGTCGCAGCGGAAGTATTCAATCTTGGATTGACAGTGCTGAACCCCAGCACACACTTGCCGACAGGGGAGGAGAGATCACAGCGGGGAGACGAGAGGGAAGTCGCGAGCAACTCCGGAGACCACGAGCTGAGGAAGCTCTGGTATCACAGGCTGGCCCTCCATCCTTGCCCGCCACACCTCATCTTCCCGAACCAACGACTAGATACCTTCTCACCTCGGACTTGAAGAAACCGCCAAGCAATCCTTTCGACGGGCAGTGTCACAAGTTCCACCGTTGGCTGAAAACACTGCAGCATAGAATGGAACCGTTAAAATTGTACCCATTAGACGAAATAGAAATCCTCGAGGCTCACACCGTCCCCGGCTCGGACCCGCATAAGCTCATACAGGCCTTCGGGTCGACAGTGGGCGAAGACGCGAGCAGCGCTCTGAAAACAATATACAAAGAACTGCAACGAAGGTTTGGTTCTGAGGTTGAAGTTGCCATGAGCCTGTACGCTCAACTTCAGAATTTCCCTGTCATCAGAGGAATGGAGAGCGACATAGTAGTAGCAAGCAAGTTGAGACAACTATCTGATTTGTGTTCTACAATTTCTAACTATATGAGCTCTACGCCGGATCTCAATATTCTCAATTACTCATTGGGATTAGCGCCTGTCCGTCAGAAATTGCCCGAGTTCATCGATAACGCGTGGCGGAGACACAAGGCGCAAATTTCACAGGGCGGTTCAAGCGTACCATTCACTGTGTTCGTAAATTTCTTGAGTGACAAGTCGAACACTTTGTGCGACGACTTGAAGGCCAGTTCTGCAATTAATATCAATCAGGGAAGCAAGAAATCCCTTTCTCGTCGACCTGATTATACTTCGTTGCTCACCAACGCGTCTCATTCTCGTACTGACTCGGAAACTACACCTGCTCCGCAAAAGTCTTCGATCACTTTCAAGTGCGCGTTGCACAAAAGCAACACGCATGACATCAGCAACTGTGACATGTTCAAACGTGCAGATCCGAGCATGAGGAAGCAGCTGATAAGCAATTTTAACCTATGTTTCCGTTGTCTAGGAGATCATTTCGCAGCGAATTGTTCGGAGAAAGTGAGGTGTTGTACGTGTGGCAGTGAAAACCACTGCACAATTTTGCATGCCAATAAACGAAAGAATTTTAATATAAAGAAAAAATTTATCCATGGAAAAGCGAGTACACAACAAAACTTTGTGCGTCCTACGGCGGGATTGCGCTCGAACCAATCAAGCACGTTGTGTACTTCGATTTGTGGTGACGTTAGAGGAAGAAGCTGCGGGAAAACTCTGCTGGTCGATATTACTCTTCCCGGGCAATTGACCAAATTGCGGACCTACGCGATCCTCGACGATCAATCCGACCAGAGTTTTGCGACTTCCAAGTTATTCGACTTTTTCGGAGCGGATTGGCCAGTGGAATCGTATTCAATAGCGACGTTGTCTGGAACGTCGAGCACTCAAGATGGAAGGGTAGCCTCTGGGCTCGTCATCCAGGCCGCTGAGGGGAAAGAGACTTTCCCCTTACCTGACCTCTTCGAAAATAATATGATTCCAGACACCAGACATGAGGTCGCTACACGACAGATGGTAGCCAAACATCCTACACTGTCGAAGTACGCGCAACATTTCTGTGAAGAAGATCTCGCTGCAGAAGTCACTATTTTGATCGGAAGAGACGGAGGAGACCTCATGGCAGCAAATACAGAACAATTAAAGGCCCCGTTTGTCTGCCGCACTCCTCTGGGATTTGCCATCGTTGGGTCAATCTGTCCAGAGCGATGCAGGAATGAACGCAGGAAATTCACTACGCTGAAAACAAGCATCGAGTGCGGTGAGCATTTCAGGGCTGAAAGGAGTTTCGTTCCGAAAATACTGGAAAACGTTTTTACGCGACAAACCAACGATGAACAACAGGGGCTGTCAGTAGACGATAAGAAGTTCCTCGATATTATTCACAACAACGTCAAAGTGACCGACGACGGTAACATCGAAACTCCTCTGCCGTTTCGACGCGAAGACCAAGATCTGCCTGATAACAAAGCAGCAGTCTATCGTCGCGAGATAACCACTCTGCAGCGCTTAAAAAGGGAGCCTGAAAAGCTGAAGCAATGCCTCGAGTCAATGCGGGCAACTATTGAATCTCGACATGTCGAGAGAGTTAAAGGCGATGCTGTAGAAACAAAAGGTAAAGTATGGTTTCTGCCAGTGTTTCCGGTAACTCATCCAAAAAAGGGTAAAGTTCGCCTCGTTTTTGACAGCGCTGCCACCTTTGGTGGGGTTAGCTTAAATTCGGTACTGCTGCCAGGTCCGGACCAAAATAACTGCCTGAGGGGAGTTCTTACCAGGTTCAGGGAGGGCGCAATTGGGTTCGTTGCAGATGTTCAATCAATGTTTCACTCCTTCTCTGTGGTCCCTGCTCATAGAAATTACATGAGGTTCTTTTGGTTTGACGATAACGATCCTAGTAAGGAATTGGTGCAGTACCGATCAAGAGTACACATTTTTGGTAATTGTTGTAGCCCTGCAATAGCAACCATTTGTCTTCGTAAAGCAGTAGATTTCTATTCAGAGCGTAGTGAATCACTGAATTACCTGCCCAGCACCTATCTGCCACAGGCTCGTCAGTATGTCAGTAAAAACTTTTATGTGGACGATGGGTTAGGAGCTGCTTCCTCTGTACGGGAAGCGGTGGCAGTTCTGTCAGTATCTAGAAGTATTTTATCGTCGTTCAAAATACGGTTGCACAAAATAGTTTCAAATGACGGTGCCGTTATGAAAGCATTTCCAGAGTCAGAGAGAGCGAAGGATTTTTCAGAGTTGCATTTCAATGATTGTGCTGTTCAAAGAACCCTAGGAGTGGCTTGGTGTGTTGGGACCGATGAATTTTTGATAAAGACCCACATCGAAAAGAAATCATTCACACGGAGAGGGGTTTTGTCAATAATCAATTCTCTGTTCGACCCGTTAGGCTTTGTATCCCCAGTTGTTCTGGGGGGTAGATTGATCTTACGATGCATTCTATTTGAACAGAGCGAGCAGGCTCTCGGCTGGGATGATGAGTTACCGGCGGTTCACCTAGAGAATTGGAACCGCTGGTTGAAAACGTTGGGAGACTTGGACACGGTGTCCTTACCGAGAAGTTTCACTCCTAGCGGGTTCGGCAGAGTTGCTAGCGTGGAGCTTTTCGTGTTCTCTGATGCATCCAAAGATGCTATCGGCCATGTCATGTACCTAAAATTCACTGACTGTAGTAGTAAGGTGTCGGTTGCCTTTGCCAAGGGTGAAAGTAAAGTATCCCCTCGAGGAGCAACCTCCATTCCTAGATTAGAGTTGTGCGCGTCCGTAGACGCCGCTGTGGCCAGTCAGCAACTAATTTCTGAACTCTCAGTGCCTGTTAAAAATGTGCACTTCTTTACCGATAGCAGAGTAGTAATCGGTTATCTAACGAATAAAACAAAAAGATTTTCTCGGTACGTCGAAAGAAGGGTGGAAATAGTTCATAATATTTGTCGGCCAGAGCAATGGTTCTATATCAACAGCCAGGACAACCCCGCCGATATAGCCACTCGGCCTCACACCCCCGCAGAACTGCAAAGATCTTGCTGGTTCACGGGGCCGTCCTTCATTGGTAGCAACTCAGCTGAAAAATCTCGTATCGATGTTGTTCATGATCTACCCGAGGAAATGAACCAGAACACAGTTCTGTGCTCCACTGTGCGGTCACAAGAGTCAGCTTTCGAAAAGTTGCTGACTCGCAAGAGTTCTTGGTTACGAATCATTTCAGTAGTAGGCGTAATTCTATTTGTGAGATGCTTGCTGGACCGTGTGAGGCAGAGACTAGGTGTGTGCCTCGCTGAGCGTTGCCCTCAGCCTAACTTCCAGACTTGCGTCTTTACCCTAGTTTCAGATGTGCAAAAGAGATACTATCCTGAATATTTCGAGGCAGCGCTTAAAAATGTCGATTTACCCACCAAACATAAGTTATTGTCATATTCTCCTTTCATTGATAAGCACGGTGTTTTGAGAGTAGGCGGAAGACTAGCTAGAAGCGAATTGCCCGTAGAAATGAAGCATCCAATGATTCTCCCAAAAAACCATCGCATTACGGAAATTATCATTAATTTTTATCATGATGCAACGAAACACCAAGGGCGTCACGTTACGCTTGGTGCCATCCGTAGTGCGGGGTTTTTCATTGAAAGTGGTAACAGACGTGTCAGGCAATTTATCAACAGGTGCTTCAGTTGCAGAAGATTGAGAGCAGCGTGCCAGACACAGTTTATGGCAGAATTACCAATCGACAGAATCGCTACCACACCTCCGTTCGTAAACGCGGGGTGCGATGTGATGGGCAACTGGATGATGAGGGAGGGTCATACTACCAGGCGCAATTGCGCCCTGAAAAAGGCGTGGGCTCTCGTATTTACGTGTTTGAGTACTAGAGCCGTGCACCTGGAATTGTTAACCGCGATGGACACCAATTCATTTATCAACGCATTTCGAAGATTCGTTGCGCTCAGAGGGCCTTGTAAGCTGCTCCGATCAGATCAGGGACGGAATTTCATCGGTGCCCTGAATCAAGCCGATGAATCTCAGAGCGTGGCAGTCGGCGACAAGTTGGCTACGCTCGGCTGCAGGTGGGAGATGAATCCTCCCCACGCTTCTCATTTTGGAGGGGCGGTCGAAAGAAAAATTGGCCAGATTAGACGAGCTCTCGATTTCGCCATGTTGCAGCTTGGAAAGAGAACCCTAACAAGAGACGAATTGCACACTCTACTGTCCGAAGCCATGTCGATAGTAAATTCGACACCCTTGTGGCCCGTGTCGGATGACCCAAATGACCCTGTTCCTCTCTCACCTTCTATGCTCCTCACCATGAAAGAGGGAATTTGTTCGAACGACAACTTCACGCACTCGGACCTAGTGTCGTGCGGTGCCAAACAATGGCGAAGGGTTCAATATCTTGCCGATCAGTTTTGGGTCAGATTTAAGCGCGACTACTTGAGCGACCTACTGAAACGCCAGAAGTGGAAGATCCCGTCGCGCAATTTTCAAGAAGGGGATATTGTTCTCATAAAAGACAAGAATACTAAACGCCTTACATGGCCTTTAGGACGTGTGGAGCGGGTGACTCCTAGCGCAGATGGCAAGGTTCGCAAGTTGTTCGTTCGAGCCGTGCTTCAGGACGGTAAAGGCCACCACGTCTATCAGCGCCCTATAACGAGCCTCGTTTTGCTGGAGGAGGCAGACGCTGGCTGCTTGGGTTAAATGGTGAATAGCAAGCAAATACTAACAATTAACAAAGTGCAAAGGATGTCAACGCATAAAGCGCTGAAGCGGGGAGTGTCACGGTCACCGTGAATTTAACCTTTCTTTGTGGCAACATCCTAGAAGCCGAAGCCCACTGCCCTAATTTAAATGCATTTCTCTTTCGGATCAAGCTGAAACTATCACTCCTGAAATTTCTATTCCGTAATCGGGATTATGGTCTATCTGTGCTACTCCTTAGTCTGTGTTACTACTTAGTCTGTGTTACTACTTAGTCTGTGTTACTACTTAGTCTGTGTTACTATTCAGTCTGTGTTACTATTCAGTCTGTGTTACTATTCAGTCTGTGTTACTATTCAGTCTGTGTTACTATTCAGTCTGTGTTACTATTCAGTCTGTGTTACTATTCAGTCTGTGTTACTATTCAGGCTGTGTTACTATTCAGTCTGTGTTACTATTCAGTCTGTGTTACTATTCAGTCTGTGTTACTATTCAGTCTGTGTTACTATTCAGTCTGTGTTACTATTCAGTCTGTGTTACTATTCAGTCTGTGTTACTATTCAGTCTGTGTTACTATTCAGTCTGTGTTACTATTCAGTCTGTGTTACTATTCAGTCTGTGTTACTATTCAGTCTGTGTTACTATTCAGTCTGTGTTACTATTCAGTCTGTGTTACTATTCAGTCTGTGTTACTATTCAGTCTGTGTTACTATTCAGTCTGTGTTACTATTCAGTCTGTGTTACTATTCAGTCTGTGTTACTATTCAGTCTGTGTTACTATTCAGTCTGTGTTACTATTCAGTCTGTGTTACTATTCAGCAGGGTTGCGGAGTCGGTGGAATAAATTTGCGACTCCGACTCCGACTCCGACTCCACCTTTCCAGAATTTTGCGACTCCGACTCCGACTCCGACTCCACCTTTTCAGAATTTGGCGACTCCGACTCCGACTCCGACTCCACCTTTTCAGAATTTGGCGACTCCGACTCCGACTCCGACTCCACCTTTTCAGAATTTGGCGACTCCGACTCCGACTCCGACTCCATTTCTCCAGAATTTGGCGACTCCAACACCGACTCCGCCTATTCACAATTTTGTGGCTCCAACTTCACCTATTCATAATTTATAAGATGAATATTTTATTTCTTAACTAGTGTACACACACCGTCAAAAATGACGAGATTCAATACCTTTCTACAACAAATTTTCGTTTGAGTGGAGTTTCCATGCTTTCAGCTTATTCCAAAGGTAACTTAAATTTCTTATAAGAGTAATAAACACTCAGAACATAGCATTTTTGAGCCGCAAGAGAAGTAGTTATAGCCATTCGTGTCGTATCCGAGATACAGAAATTCAGCATTACTGAAAGCAACTGCGAACTTGTGTATGTATATTTTAATATGCAATACAGTACATTGCATTACAGTATATTGTAATATACAATACAGCATATTGTAATATGCAATACCCCGCCGAACTCGGTATTCACGATACAAACTTGAGTATATAAGGCTATGGATCGCTCTAATTGTGATGAAAGTGACTTATTATAGAGCTATTGCACAACGAAAATGAGTGTATTAATTGACCGTGAACTGGAACCAAGACCGCCAGTGCAAATTTTTTCCTATCAATTATTCTTAACAGCGTGACACAAAACGTATAAATAAACACATGACAGTCATTCTTAGTAGTAAACGGTTGCAGGTGTTGAAACCTGTGCATATGTTCATTATATTCTTTATTATCGAACGACTTTTAAATTGACTACAGATTGTTAATAATCAAGATACTAGTGTACATGATTGGTCAAAAATGACGGGATCCAATGGTATCGTTTTAAAAAAATCTCAAGATAAAATGGCAAACAAATATATCCATTGTAATAGTACCCGCGATTAAAATACAGTATTCTCATACTTGTGACTGGTAAAACTCGTATCACAGATACGGTCATTAAGCATATTTAAAAACGTCACAAACGCACACAACAACCAAGCAAATTGTATAACATAATACCTATCTGAATTGTAATTTAAATTATTGTTCGCAAGAGGTTTTTAAAAAATTTGCCATACCTTTTAAGCATTTAAATGCCTTTGAAATTTAAATGCGATGAGCCGCATTTTCTTGCCAGTTGATTCGATTTTCACGCAATGGTTTCTACTTATAAACATAAGTGAGCAGATGCCTGGTTTTTCATATTTCGATGGTATTTATGATACTGAGTTTGGAGACTGGTTACAGAGTTTGGTAGAGTGTACGAAAGGCGGAAATTGAGGGTAAATGTGAATAAAAGTAAGGTGATGAGATGTTCAAGAGGTGGAGTGTTTGGAACTTTGGATGTGAGGTTGAATGGGGAAGTTTTAGAGGAGGTAGAGCATTTTAGGTACCTCGGGTCGGATGTGACTGTTAAGGATAGTATGGAAGTAGAAGTGAAGCATCGAGTGAGTGAAGGTTGTAAGACATTGGGTGCAATGAGGAAAGTTTTTGAATGCAGGAGTTTGAGTATGAATGTTAAGAGGGGACTGTATGAAAGATTGATTGTGCCAGTTTTGTTGTATGGAGCAGAGTCCTGGGGGTTGAGAGCAACTGAGAGGAGGAAGTTGGATGTGTTTGAGATGAAGTGTTTGAGGAGCACGTATGGAGTAACTAGAAGAGATAGGATCAGGAATGAGTTGGTTAGGGGGCAGACTGGTGTTATCAAAAAGTTGAGCAGGCGAGTGGATGAAAAAGTGCTTGGATGGTTTGGGCATGTTGAAAGAATGAATGTTGAGCGGCTGGTGAAAAAGATATATATGTCAGAAGTGAGTGGTCTTCGAGCGCGAGGTAGACCACGGATGAGTTGGATGGATGGGGTGAGACGTGCTTTGTATGAGAGGGGTCTGACTGTGGACGTGGCGAGAGGGATGGCTGCGGACAGAAGTGCGTGGGAGCAGTGTATAGGGAGGTAATTTTATTTCTGACGCGTTACTGGAAGCTGCCCGCTTGTGATGGGGTTGACCTGTCATGTGCGGGGGGAGGGGCTGCACTCAATGAAGCGGTCGGGGTAAACCAGCTGTGGCTGTCGGGCCTGACTGTGGGAGGTGGTTGTGCTGGGCTGCTGCTGATCCTAGCAGTTCAGGTGCAGCCAGTGCTGCCTCTCTCGCCTCCTAGTGACTAAGTGTGGGGATTGTGGCCTGCTGTCGGCTACCCTCCCATAGGGAGGATAAGCCCGGTATATGTATGTATGTATGTATTTATGATACTGTCCAAGCAAGCAGATTCCCATTGTAATGAGATAGGGGAAATAACGCACGAGAACATGTACTTATCATTGACGGACACCTGGTTTTTTATTATATCGGGTGTCCTGTAAAAATGTCCCCGATTTTTAATTAATTATATCTCAGCTTTAAATTAACACATTTGAATTGCCTCTGTTCACAATGTAGTAAATTTTGTTTCCTTTTCGAATAATTTATGTTATTGAAAATCGGTTGAATAACCACTTTATAATGTCCAATTTACTGAAAGGAGTAGAAAAATTAATTGTTCAAATGAAAAGTTTGTAAAACAATATTGATATTCTTCCTTATTTTGTAGTTTCCATAAAACTGAACACACAAAAATTTTAAGGAGTAACAAATCATTACCTTATATAACCTTAACGACATACCCTCCATTTCTCTCAAGGCAAGTATTACTTCTAGCCACCATTGAACGAAGAGTTTTACCCATTATTCCACCGTTTTCTATCAGTCCTTGAAACACTATTATTGAGAACACTGTAAAATTGAAACCTCTCAGAGGGTTTAAATACTTAGTTGTATGTACGATACATCGTTATGAAATTATTCTCAACAGTAGGTATTGAGGAATGAAGAAGAACACCAGTGTTGTTTTTAAAACTTTCCCTTTGAACAATTTTTCTACCCCTTTCAGTAAATCGATCACCTTGAAGTTTATTCAACTGATTTTCAAAAACTTATATTATTTCAAAAGGAAACCAAATTGAATAAATTGTAAATAAAAGACAATTAAAATATGTTAATTTAAGCGGAGATATTAACAATTAAAAAGTCCGGGACATTTTTGTGGGACACGCAGTATAGTATTGATTGTTCTTATACAATAAATGGTCAAGTGTCTCCTTTGAACAAATTAATAAGTAGGTTTAGCTATTTCGTGAGCGTAATCTCTTCTATGTTAGTACAATGAAGTTTTAGGACTTAAAACTTAAGAGAAATTGGTCGAACATTTATTTCAAATACAGAAGAACTTCAAGGGAACAACAGCAAGTCGTTTCCCGAGATACGCAAAAAGAGAAACCGTACCCAAGTTAGGTGGATCTTGAGGATTCCAACAGTACGCACAGGAGCGTCCTCTGCGAAATTTTTATTATTGAATTCCTTTAAAATGAAGACCGAAAATCTTCTTTAACGTAAGGTTAGTTTTTAAAACGATACTCGCTAAAAATAGAAGACACCCAATGGACGCGGCCGGTCATCAGCACGGTACTCCGGTAGGAAATTTTAGAGGCGTTCTGAGTAGAGAGATACAGAGTTTTAAGATGTCCGGTCGCCGACTAGGTGAATATCGTATCTTATTGTAAGATTACATATAGCACTAAGATGTTAACAATTAATTGACAATTAATTACCTTGAATAGTAAGTGCCTATTCAAGAGGCTGCAAAAGCCGGGTCGAGGAGTTCAAGTCGCAGAAAGAGACTGCTTTTTACGCAATAGAAATAAGTTAGAGGTACCAGACCCACTTTTATTAAAAGGAAGACATGCTGCCCAAGCAGAGCAAGCTCAAAGATAATTTAATGAGTGAATGCCAAAGCGTCACAAGTAATGTTAATTAAAGCTATTTAAGGTTAATGCAGTCTGCTAGAAGCGCAAACATGCTTATTTATAGAAAGTTAAATTTAAACACAAAAACCGGAAAAAAATATGCAGCTGCAAAACAAAAAACAACGAACAAAAAGATCTAATTTCATCAGTTTCAAATTCTTGTCTGTGAACTAAGAGAGGCCAACTGAAGAAATCTTTTTCCTCCACAAAGCCGCCATCAGAAATACGGAAAATATTCAACAGGAAATTTCATTGGACAAACAAAATTGGCTGTTCGTCTTTGTTGGTTGATCTGTCTCCCTTTCACGCTCTTAGAGATACTTAACTACTGTATCTGTGATGCCAGTTTCACCAGTGATCAAGTATTAGAATATTTTAATCGCGGGTGATATTAGGATGAAAATATTTCTTTATGGTCCACATCTGGAAGATTTCTATACAGACAATATCGAATCCCGTCATTTGACGAGTCGTGTACACAATTATGTATACTGAGTGTTTCAGAAAACGAGGTACAAAATTGCACATCAAGTAGAAAATGGCCAAATAAACACTTTTTGTCCATGAAATTTTCACCCAAAAAATCGGGGTTGGGAGGCATTATGTGTTTATTGTTTTTAAGGTTTAAATTTAACGGCACAATTACTCGCGGTATTGATTTTGAATTTACTTTACAAAATTGTTCAAAATGTGTTCCACCTACATCTATGCACTTTTCGAATGTTAGCCTTAACGGCTGCCGAATATTAGGAAAAACGTCTGGCATTAAGGTATCTCACCTGCAGCCACTGCAATTCTGGCCACAATATCTTCCTCAGACCCAATGGGTGTAGCATAAACAAGGCTCTTCACGTGTCCCCAAAAATTGAAACCGAGTGGAGTCATGTCAGGAGATCTAGGAGGTCTTGTAACTAGCACATTTCGCCCGATCAACATAAATTCAAAATAAATATTGCGAGTAGTTTATTCATTAAATTTCACCCTTTAAAACAATAAGCTGCTAATATCTCAATGTCTTTTTCTTCGGAAAATTTTATGGAAGAAAAAGTTTTTATTTGGATATCTTCTATTTGGTGTGCAATTTTTTGCCTCTTATTCTGAATCTGAAACACCCTGTAAATTACTGACAAGCGTTTTCTGAGTAGGTAATGTAGGCATTGTCTACACTGAGAAGCATAGATATGCATCAACAGTTTTTTATTACTAAGTATGCACTAATTCAGTGAAATTATATTAGTTAATTCAATGACTATGCTTCAAATCCCCAAAATTATGATATACGTGTAGATAAGGTAGGTAAGATTTGCACACTGCCTTTTCTTCTTTGTATCTACACTATGCAGGGTAACAATGCAGAAAAGGTGTCATATTATTGCTCAACACTATGTTACATTTCGGCTATAATAAGCAAAAGTTGTTTTGCTTTCATTGCAGGGGCCTGACGTTTTCGGAAAGTTTTTTTTACGAATAAAAGTCACTTCTAGCTTCTTTGCGTGTAATATGATACTATCTCTTATTTTCGTCTAACTTTTTACTTTGTATTGGACACTTTGTTATTTTAATAAACGCCCAGGTTCTTCTCATTTCGTGTTTTTTGGAGCAATTTGAAACGTTTCCAGCAAGAGAATTTGTACTATCGCATAAATGCAAAAACCATTGCAGCTGAGATAGTGCATTGTTTTCAGTTACAATGTGTGTGTGACTGTAAGTGAAGTTTTTGCTGGTGTGGGTAATTATTTTCATTGCAGCTCGCTTACATCGTATTTTTATTTTTTTTCAAGTGTCTCAATGCCGATATAGATAACCTTACAACATTTCCAAATCTTCCTTAACAAGAAGTAATTAATTACATAATGCTACAAAACAAATACTATTTCAGTTTTTTAAAATGTATCAACATAATTATAAAATTCTGCATTTCAGCGTATACTAACTTAGAAACTGGGGAGTGATACGAAGATAAAAATTAAACATGATGATGAAATAGTGAAAAACAATATAACTCTGAAAGAACCAAATTACATTCAAGGAATAACTTGAGAAATGAGAAGAAATTTTTATTATCAATACATGTTAACTTGACTTAAAAACACGGAAGCCATATCAATTTTGATAACATGACTTGAAAACTAGAAGTCTTTGTGCACTAGACCATAGCTTCATGTTTCGGCAAAGACTACTCATTGGCAATGAATCATAACCAAAAGACTAGAAATGTTTATGATCATTATCAATCAATGCATCATTTTGAGCATACAGAGTTACCACTCTTTATGTGAGTACAATGTATTGCATCAGCTGAAATGTTCTGCAAGTAACTTGCAACACATTTACTACTATTTTCCTGTTCCTATGTATTAATTGAAGGAAAAATGAACAAAACAGAAATATACAGAATGAATTTGCGATGCTTTCAATTACTAATTCCTGCTTTTAACTACAAAATATACATTAATGCTGGGTACAAAAATTATATTTTGCACTCGTAGGTTTCTCATATATATCTGTGCAAACCCTCAATGACTAGATAACATGACGGTATTACGTGATAGGAATAAATACGCTGTTTCAAACTTAGAACAAAACAATCAACGAAAACATTGCGTATTTCTTAGATTTTTCAGCAAAGCATTCTAACTCTGTTTCGGTTTACTTTTAGTTTTAAAGAATTATAAATAATTTTAAGCAAAAATTAGAATCGAAGACACCAAAAAATAGCGACTCCAACCACGACTCTTCCACATCCGAATGAACGACTCCGACTCCGACTCCGACTCCACCACATTCGGAAAAGCGACTCCGACTCCGACTCCGACTCCATCACACTTCAGAGTAGCGACTCCGACTCCGACTCCGACTCCACCACACTTCAGAGAAGCGACTCCGACTCCGACTCCGACTCCACCCTAAAACATCCGACTCCGGCGACTCCGACTCCCGACTCCGACTCCGACTCCGCAACCCTGCTATTCAGTCTGTGTTACTATTCAGTCTGTGTTACTATTCAGTCTGTGTTACTATTCAGTCTGTGTTACTATTCAGTCTGTGTTACTATTCAGTCTGTGTTACTATTCAGTCTGTGTTACTATTCAGTCTGTGTTACTATTCAGTCTGTGTTACTATTCAGTCTGTGTTACTATTCAGTCTGTGTTACTATTCAGTCTGTGTTACTATTCAGTCCGTGTTACTATTCAGTCCGTGTTACTATTCAGTCCGTGTTACTATTCAGTCCGTGTTACTATTCAGTCCGTGTTACTCTTCAGTCCGTGTTACTCTTCAGTCCGTGTTACTACTTGCCTGTTTACCTATGCGTTCGTTAAATTACTAGGAGTACGATACGTAAAGACAATTTTGTGAACAAATGTGACAATGCGCACTAGACATTTGCCAAGCCAGCGAACTTAATGACAGTGAGTGTTTCAAGAAGCTGCGCTCCTGTGTGTTGAACTTAGTCTAAGGTTCCGTGCTTTTCTAGTTGTCAATGCGTTGTTCGTGTGCCTGGGTGTATCAAGCGTGTGTGCCTGGGTGTATCAAGTGTGTGTGTCTGGGTGTATCAAGTGTGTGTGTCTGGGTGTATCAAGTGTGTGTGCCTGCTTATAGTAATTAATAACTTGTTTTCTGGTTTATCTCCTGCAGAGTGGACGTTTTAGGGTATATATTTTTCATTGCGGCCAGGCCGCCACGGATGTAAGTGTTATAATTCTTAAGGTTGTGTATTTTTTAAAGGAAAATAAAACCCTGAACTATGTGAAATAGTTTGCCGCGATGTTGGTATTGTTAAGGTTCACTAGCTGTAAAATGTTTTTTTTTCTTCTTGCAGTTAAAACAAATTTTCATGAGAGGATTCTCCTACACCACCGTGTTTTCATTATACCGAAGAATATCCTCGCACCATGTTCCTGCTTGGCCAAGCCTGAGTGGCTCTTTACGGCTTGGCCAAGACATACGTCAATCGAATTCTTTTTATTTCTCTTGCATTAGACCTACGTACATTAGAGCTTTTAAGAGCAGTAGCATGATTATGAGATACGTCTCTAAGTTTGTTCCTCGGAAAGGAAAATATACAGAGCTTAAAATTATTATATATATATTATTATATATATATATATTATTATTATCAGATACATCCACAGTATCGATAAATTGCTCGGTGAGCATTTATTGCGTTTTAGGATTATGAATTAATGATGCAATGCACTATAATCAGTTGAAAATAATGATGAAATAGAATTTTGAACCTATAACTTAACTGAGGCTTAATCAGCGCTCTACACTGAAAGCTACATCCGAGTATATTAGGCTTGTTTTCAAACTTGTCCTCTGTTTTATTAAAAAATATTGTCTGAACAAACGAAGAAAAAACATATAATGTGAAAGTAGAGTGGTCCTATATAATGATTTCATCAGGTCTAGTAGCAATACAAAATCAATGGGCAATCTCCACGCGCAAATCAATGTATATACTGGTTGGGGCAAAGAAGACGGTCGTTTTTCATAAAGCTGTGATGAAGGTCTTAATGTGGTGCGACAGATGTGCGGCAAATAGGCGAGGTTCGTGAAGCTTCAGCCTTTATATTCTCTCTTGTTTCAGGTGTCGCCATGGAACCGCGGACGATAGAGCACCGCTTCTTGCGTACAGTTTCGTCATGAATAACGAGTCTATCACGGCAGTTCAGCGTTAGTTGCGTCACCATTTCAACATACACAGAAATCAAGTTGTTACCTCTCGCAACACTATCCTGTGTTGGGTTAACGCACTTCGTACACGAGGTACACTGATAAACAAAAAATCGCAGGGGTCTCGACAGAGCGATGTTTGAAAATTTTGAAAACTTCCAAGAACGCCTGCAGAATTGTATTACTGATTACGGACACCATATGACAGATGTGGATTTCCACTCTTAATTTTGTAAAATGCTATTTCAATACTAACTCATGTATGTGAATAAATTCCTATTCAATAAGAAATTAACGGTTTTATGATTTCTTAAAAAAAAGTCCGTCTGCTCTGCTCTTCCCTGTATACTTATTTCCGGGCGAAAATAATTTTTATTAAAATAATAGTAACGAAATGATATTGTTTAAGTGGACCATATACGAGTAAAAGACGGCATTCATAAAGGTAGGATAGGCAAAAGTAGGAGAATATCTCAAATTATATCAATGTATTTAACCCATGTTTCATTTGATGTTATATACAGCGACCTGTGTCTACACCTTATTCTGTAATGTTAGTTATGCACATATATTGTACATTATTCTTTATCTTTCAGCTGATATACATCTATGCCAGCAGATATACATAAGCAAGCGCAGCAAATTTGATCGCACGTGTACCCCATCAACGGCTGCTGCGCTCGCTGATTACATTTAACGAGGGATAAAATCCAGATCAGAGATGCGAAAGAAGTTTAATGTCCAAGAGTAAAATTCAAGGTCATTTAACATTAAGAGGGGAAATAAATGCAAGAGATAGAGTAGACAATTTGAAAACACGACGCGAATCAAACACTTTGTTCAAATTTGAACTTACTGCAGAATGATACGCGTTCAAATGTTAGTGGCTCATCTATTCTCCTTGAAAAATTATTTTATATTGCTTTAGATGTAGCTTTTTGCTTAATTAAGAAACAACCTTACATTGCAAGATAGAGAGGTTCGAAAAACTATGAGATTAGGAATACTATCACAAAAAACAAGAAGGAACAAAGACAATGAATGACAACTCAATAAGGCATTACGAGGCTAAGAGTATACAGGTTTTTCATTACTTGAACAATATTGCCAGAAGCACAAACATGAAGCGTTGGCACAGATAATTGTTTACACTCTTTTTTTCTTGCCTCCTAAGGTTTCCTACTTCGTAATAGATTTGTATTTTTCACTAAGGAGAAATATTTAGATATACCAGAGTCGTGAAATGAGTTCGGCTTATATTTCGGCATAATACGCACAACCTGTAAAAATTCTGGAAAAGGGCTGTGACGTATATGTCAGGGTGAACTGCTGGCGATTTTCTCAATTAATTGGCCGAGAAGGGTTTTGCTTTATTTTGGTGCGCTGTGAGAGCTTAGAAGGATAAGCTCAGGTTTTGATTAGATATAATTACTAACATGATACTGATCATAGAATTTTCTTGAGAAATTGAGTAATTCAACAGTATTAAAGAAAAATTAGCGATTTGATTCGAAGGTTGAGACTCTTGAGTTTATAGGAACAAACACTCGTTCTACATTATTTCTTTATAGGTTTTCGAACATTGTCTGAAACCAGTTAAAGGATCTTTTCAGATAAAAAAACTTCATAGGGGAGTTTCCTGCAAGAAGCATCCCTTGCAAACAATGATCTCTAAGTGCTGAATGAGGAGATGAAAGTTTGCGACCGGTTCTACGTGAAATTCCTGAATGTTGGCTGCGCTTTCTCTTTTTCTCATTCAGCAATTTGAGATCATTGTCAGCAATTCAATCACACTTTCAGAACAAATATTTTCTCGACTTTGTGTACCACAATTAATGAACAAGATCTTCGTATTTCAGAAACTTTATTTACATCTACCTTTAAGCCTAACTTAAATAAAGACTTGAATGCAGACAAACTGAATATTTCGTCAACCTACTAACACATTTCTGCGTATGTATGTGGTGTGTGTTTGCGCGCGTCTGTGTGTGTGAGGTTCCCACGTGTCAATGTATGATTGTATGTGCTTGTGAAAGGGTGTGTAAATAAGCCAATGAGAATGGTCAGTTCTACTGCTGTTGAATGAGGATTAGGATCCAAGTTGCATCTTTTTGTATGTTTTTAGCTCTGAATATGGAATTATAACATTCCTAAACGCTTGCTAAAAAAATGAGTTTTTAATTTTTACGTTGGTTCATCTTTTTATCTAACGCGTAATATTAAAAACTTCAGCAAGCCTTTCGCAGTTGAAAACATACATTCTTCAAGCTCTAGAAACGCAATAATTTTTCGGTACAAGCCAAAAAATGATATTCTTCAAAGTTCCTCATAACACTCATCTTCAATGAATCCAGTGTATTTTGATAAGCCTTTTCTTAAGTGGACATGAGTTTGAAAATATTTTGTCCACACATTTTAGAGAGCAGCGATTGATTAGAAACATTTGCAACTGGTGAGGAAGAAATGATTGCAATTCGCCTCCAAGGAATGTTTGTTTTACCCAACGATAAGCGAGCCCACATGAGGAAGTTGTATCTCTCACCTTCAAAAAATTGAATAATTAGTCGCACTCCAAAAGGATTAACGCTTGTACGAGCCGTACATAAGTAGTATCTAACAACTAGCATTTGTACTAAACTAGCAACTAGCATTTGAACTATAAATACCGCTCTTTTTCTCTTCATTCTCAACATGTACCGTTACCTAACGCGTAATTTCTCTTTATTGTTGTAAAGCATTTATATGAAAAATATAAATTTGTTGTGTGATTCACACATGTATGTTTAATAAGATGCTTATTAACTAATGACCTTTATGTTGAAATATTTAAGTCAAAAAACCTGTAATTTCATGCTTGTATCCTAGTATCTATGCTTATATATATATATATGTCGATATATCTACATATATGTATATACATGCATACATTTGAAAACAGCAGTTTCTGCTAAATTTCTGATCAAGGGAATTGCATTTTTCATAGAAAAACGGCATTTTGTTGGATTTTGTCCCTAGATTATTGTCAAGCATTTAAATGATATATCTCAAAATTTTGTTGTGAGTTAAAGCATGATCTTTTAGGTTGTTGACTCACTTTTATTTTTTCATGCTCGCAAGAAATGATATTGTTGAATATCTTTCTTTACAAACAAATCCAATATTATTCCCTAAAGCCAAATAAGCCAAAGCTTGTATGTAAATATACATTTAAAATGTTATAAGTGTTTCCATCCCTTAAAGTTCACAACCTTTGTCTTTATTACTTCCATGAATTAACAAACACTATTCAACTTCACTTGACTAGCCACAGGATATATTTTTATGTTTTTTTTCTCTGTCTTTGTACAAGCATATTGAACTGAACCGTCATGGCACCAATGTATGCTTATCTATTAAAGACATTTGCATCAAGACATTTAAAAAAATAATCTAATTTTATCTAATGTGTTCCCCTTCTAAGACACTAATGTTTTCTTCTCTTATTCACATCCTAAATTGTTCTTGTGATACTTGTAATTGTCGTGACATATATTATCAAACCTAGATTAAGCAACACTAGGAATACATTGCCTTCAATCATTTATTTCGATAAGTGACATGGGTATTATGAAACTCATATGTGTGTATCAACTATAAGGATCCTCACTTTAACATATTTTAAAAGCCAATGATGTATCATCTTTATTAGAAATAAACTGTTTTTCTTTCTTTCTTTCTCTCCAGCGAACGTAAAGGAAGCACTCCGAGGTATTGTGAAAATATTCACTAGAATTTTGTTAAGCAAGTTAGTGTGCTTGACAAGAATCCATGGTTGACCATTTCATTTTCTGTCAGCTGGCCACACAACGCTAAATTGCCTCAACAATACAGACGACGTCAGTTCGGATAAGAAAAAAACGATTTCAAACGTATATTGATGCATCTAAAAAAGCCAGTGGTTCACTTGAATCGCAACCTTTCCAAAGACTTAAAACGAAGATAATTTTAAAGAAATTAATCATACACAATCAGAAAACGTTTCAGAGCACAGCTCCATCACAGTGAAAAAAAAGATAATTATATCTCTGAAGTAAGAGATTAAACTGCAATGAATAGGAGATGTTAAAATAATAAGTTTATAGAGTAAAATAGATTAAAAAATAAAATTGGGCAGGAAATAAATTGCTTGTTATCTATTGACAATTTCACGAGGGGTAAGAGTTGTGTGTACGCTAAGTGCTTCATCAATAATTAATAAATTTTATCTTTTCCTTATTTAATACATTTACCATGCGCGTATTCAGTTTCCTCCTCTCAATCGAGCAGCTAATGTTAGTCCAACTATTTCCCATCCATGTCTATTCCCCATCCATGATTAGCCATCCATTGCTAATCTTTATGCATGCACAAACAATTTTCAAATAAAAATGAAATCAATAAATATGAAAATAGACTTGAAAACAGAACAGAATCGCTGCGGAAACTATTGACAGTAGTTAAACAACTCAAACTAAAGCTACCAGATGCACTCACACTTTTGCGAAGGAATTTATATTTCTGTAGTATTTCAAATTCAAATCAAGCAAATGGAGTTATATATATGATATGAGAAATGTTACATTACACATATTTGCATGAATGGAAATGTTAATGAGAAATGACAGTTTGTTCAACAAAATATAAAAACTTGAGTCTTCCCCAGATGATCATAAAACTTTGTATTCTCACACGTCCTATCAGTTGCCAGAGGGCTGGTAAGCTAATCATTCCTCCCGATCCGTCAGTACTTTTCGGCCATAACAGCTATCTTCAAAGACAAATATTTAGCTATTTTAACTATACTATAAACTACACTGGAAACAGCACTGTGGTACAACTATGACACATTTAAAATAAAATAACAACTTTCCCAACTATTGCAAATGAAAACATTACGTATTAATTCGATTTACTACCATGCGCTTTACTTACGCCACTGTGTCCAACTAGTGTATATTGTGGCAATTTTTTAAGAGAAGTTTGTATTTTGAGATGTCCGTGATTGTGCATCGACATAATTGCATTGAAACTTGTTCTGTTACGCGGACGTGTCGAATAATTTTTTCAGGCGAGTCGTGTCCACAAGATCTTTGCATTTGTATTTTGCTATGGTCTTGGAAGCAGTCTGTAGTTGTTACTCATTACAATGGTAAATCCAGGAATTATGAGGATATTGATCGCAGACCCGTGAGCTTATCGTACGAGTTGATAGCAAGTGTCGTGGCGAGTTTTGGTTTCTCAACTCACAACTTATCTGGACTCGAGGGGTTTACTGCCGACCCGCCAGTTTGGTTTTCGTCGTGATAGATAAATCGAGAACCAGCTACTTCTGGCATATTGGGGATGTGTCATCGTGGATGGTTTAGAACTGGTTCGTAGATATAATTTTTCCAGATTTCTCCATAGCGTTTGATGTCATTGATCATGCAGTCCGGCTGACCAAACTCAGCAGGATTGGCGTTCTGCGCTTGATGGCGATTTCTTTGTCGGCAGAACGATGCATTTTTGTGTGGATGGAACTCTGAATAATCATAGGGATCGATCGAGTAAAGTGTTACAGGAGAGCGTTCTGTGCCTCATGATGTTTATGGTGTATTTATCATATTTGGTCTGATTTCTGTTTCCGAGTAGGCTGCTCTCGGTGGTAATATCAAGATCTACCTCCGGTATGGTCGCTCGCCTGAAAATATTTATGCTGGAGTAGCATGTCTATGGAGTATTCGAGCCCATTTTTGTCATGGAGGCTCTATGAGTACGAAATCGATTCCTGAAAAGTATGTTGTAATGGAATTTCTCCTAATAAATCCCCACTGTGACCAACTTGTTCAGACTACGTATTTTGTTAGGAAGTGGTCGGTTGGAGCTGGTCGAGTATTGCTGTGACTTGTGGAACTGCTGTAGACTCAAAGACAAGATTCCATTGTCGTGCACGGGAAATTGTCGCTAAGGCCGGGAGACCGGCTAATAACTTACTGCACTCACATGTATGACACAATCGAAATTTCATAGACGCTCTTCTTGTGACCCATTTATGAGTTTTGTTGGAATGTGACTAGTTATAGCGTAAACGTCATAGAATTAAATTATTTTCAGCTAAATTGTCTGGTGAAATATTAAATTATCAAGTAAAATTGCTAAAAAGTAAACAAACTAAACCATTAATTATTTCAATCAAACATTTCTTAAATTTAATTGAAAATCACAATTCTTACTGCTTTATTTCTCATAGGTGGCACAATTCTCATTATATCGTATATGCTAAGTTCTCAAGCAAAACTAAAATTCCTCAACTAAGCATTTGATAACTTTAGAAAATAAATTTAAATTTTAAAATTAATTTTAAAATTGACTTGTGGAAAACCAACGTTTTTTGGAACTGATTTAACATTTCGATTTAGTATAATTCTAGGTGATTAAATAGAAAATGCATGTTTATTGTGCAAAAGCAGAAAGCAGAAACCGACTCAATCACAAATTTCTGAAAAATCTTGAAAAATTATTGACTTTCTATAATCCTTACATGATATTTCTTCAGACATAGAGGGCAAAAATAGGAATTAATCCTGGTTATCATGTGATGTCTGTAATGTTCTTATTGGAACATTACTTCTATACCAAAAAAAAAGAACTATGGGGGATAAAGTTCAACTTATAAATTTTGTTCTTGAGAAGTCTAGAGAATATCGTTAGATATGCAAGAAAAAATAAAGTATATTATCAGCCACAAAAAATCTCTGACAAACTGAAAAAAGTATTGGAACGATTTTACGAGTATGTATGAGGAAATAATGGGATATTGTAGGCAATGTGTTAACCGACAATAGGCTGCAGCCACACATATTGGCGGCAATATGTTCGGTGGCAGTTACGAGAGAAGGCCCTTTTGAAAAAAATATTCTTATATTTGAGCAGATGTTAGAACATCTGTGAAAGTGAAGTGTCGCGATATCCTAAATTTCATGAAGTTTCTTTCAAGTGAACGCTAATGCATATATGAATTTTTCATTCATAGGGTAATATTAGATAACTGAGAATTTTGCGAAATAACTTTATGTATAAATTTGAGAATTTAACGTAAACAAGTAAGTTGAAGTCGTATTTCGAAGTCCTAATCAAGTACATCCTACGGTTCAGTGTTTAGCGTCAATATTATTTGGGTCAAAATTACGTTCGTATCCTGACAGCTCAAATTTTTTTCTGTAATTGACTTCTTTTTGTTTCGAACTATAGTGAATTTTGTGAGACCATGTTTCTGAGGTGACATGTATTTTACAGATTCGAATTATCGCTATTGTTCTTTAATTGAAGATCCTCCTAATTGAGGAAAGTGAGATCATTTATATTTAGAACATTCATTGAATCGCTAATATGTCTAGTTCGAAAACTCGGAGGTTTGCTTTAATCTATACTATAATAAGAGCTGCGTCAGTGTGACCGAAGCCAGCCGAAAGTGTGCGATAAACGTTTCTGTGATGCAAGCTTTATCAACTACACAATTTCCAGTGTATTAATCGTTCAGATTCGAGTAAGATGAATATCACGCGAATTCTTAGGAAATAGGAACTTGTGTCCTGTTATTTGTCAAACATTATTATACATTTTTGATGGCCGTGTGCCTCGGCCTCATCAACTCTCGAGAAAGTGAAATTTTTAATTTCTTTCAGTCTTTATTCCATTCCGCATTTTTATTTAAAAAAAGGGCAAAAATATTGAAATCAACTCTAGAATTTTTACGGGGGTGAACTAATTTCTAGTAATGAAAGAGCGGATAGTTCAGAAACAGTCAATATGTGACTGGTGCAAACTGCCTAAGGGTGTGAGTATCTGAATTTCTGAAGGGTGACGTTGTCAACAATTTATATTAATATGGTTTATACAAAAGCTGCAAATATGTCGAATCACATGAGCAATCGAGAGCATATCAAGTTTTTACTCAAGTCTTAGTGATAAAGAAAGTAAACGAGTGTAACACTATAATACATACTCCTACAGATATTCAAAACGTTGAGAAATAGTCACGTTAAATTTTTGAAAAATTAGAACATCTAACTCAAGCTTGGTTTCGCTAATCACTGAAGAACAAAAGGAGAGAGATCACTGATAGGAGCAAGTATGGCCAACACGTTTATGTCGAAGTATCTTTGAGACACTGGATCAAAACTTAATATTCATGATTCTGTTAGCCTTGAATCATAAAATTCTCTAAAATGATAAGGGTTATGCAAGATTTTCTTCCTACCTAGAGTAGACAGTTGTAACAATTGAAATAAAGCAGCTGAAGTTTATCACTTTGCCCATTGGTGCTTCGATCGAGGAAGAAAACTCCGAGATACGGATGTCACGAGCCAACGCACCGGAATTTAGCAGTGCGTGTGTTGAACAAAATGCGTAATTTGCCTCACTCAGGAGAAGTGATGAGACATAACAGAGTATACGATAGCAACTGCAAGACGCCGCTACTGAGATGACCACTATCAGACTTAAATCGAATACCATGGATCCAACGTACCTCCTTCGAACTGTGCATCCCTCTTTCGTGTTTCAACTCTGACAGGTTATGATGTAGTATGGATAGTTGCTGCTTGCAAAATTTTTCAGGTCAGTCAAAAAAACCTGGTAGGAAGTTGTTGACACCTCTGATCAAGGCCAGCACTGTATTGCACAGTGGCGGAAACGCAGTGGCTGTTCTCTTTGATGCAGGTGCCAGTGTTAGTCTTGTAAAAAATCCTGTTAACCAGATCGAAGAGGCAAATTTCAAAGGAAGATTCACCAAGTAAAAAACAATAGGCGAAGATCTCGTAATCGTGCTTAGAGAAGGGAAACGAAAACTGCGTTTTTTGGCGGAGAACGGGCTAGGAAATCTTCATTAGTTGTGGCAGATAATTCAGTTCCTGGAGATTTATTGCTTGAAACAGAAATATCAAATAAAACACTTGCAAACATAGATTTTTAAAGGCGAAGAGTATCCTTGTGTTGGATGTACACAAAATTGTTCTCAGTGCAAGGAGCTGAACCTTGAAAAATTTTGCGAGAGAGCAGAAGAATCAGTGAACCTAGCAGACGACGTAAAAATAAAGCATCAATGGCAAACAATGGTGATTTGAGATTTGAGCTTTATGGCCGAGAAAGAAGAGGTTGGCGTTCGTATAGGAGCCACAGTAGCAAAAGAGCACACTAAACAGGTTCTAAGGACAGGATTAACCCATTCGCGAAAAAAGTTCTACTGACCGAAGCAGTAATCATCGCTATAAGTCGCAAAAGTACGGAGGGAGATTTTAACAACAAAGGAAGAAGACGATGTAAATAACAACGTAGGAATTGCCCAAAAACAGGAAGGGATCGAGCAGATCGAGGAGTTGAATCTTAGTTATCTAAATAACGAGCTAAATGAAGAAGTCTGGCGCTTGATGAAAGAACATCACAAAAAAATTAGTGCAGGTGACTTGGACATTGAACTCGTGAAAGGTGGTAAATACGTGATTTCATTGAATGATTACGAGCCTCCTCAAACACGAGGCCGGCGTATTTTCTACACAAGGAACGAAATAATCGAAACCAAAATGTCACAAATGGCCAAGCGTGAAATCGTGCGAAAGAACACGAACATTAGGAACAACCTCCTAGTGTTGTTTCAAAAACCTGGAGGTGTACACAAAGTTCGCGCTCGATTGATCTGCAGAGAGCTGTGAACGCGTATGTAAACAAAGAGCATTTTCCCATTACTAATATTCTGAAAGTTTCAGAGGAAGTAGCTGGAAAAGAATATTGCTCAATTGTAGATGCTAATCAAGCTTCACATCAAGCAGAACTCGGCGAAGACTTCGTGTAACACACTGCTCTGACAACAAAGAACGGGAATTGTGAGTTTCTCATTGGCTTGAAAAGATTAACGTCAGTTTATCAAAGAGCAAGTTGTCATGTTCTCAAATATATCTTGGTGAATGTGTTACTATTTATTTCGATGGCGTCTGTGTTAGTTTTACAGACTTGGGAGCTCAATTGAAAAGTTTGAGAGATGTTCCTCTCAGAATTTCACCCTTTCCCCCTGTAGTGCTAATTGTCATTGATACAATAGTTGTATCAGTCTGAGGAGCTCGTGGCTGGATCGTTTTTGAGAAAGATGAAAATGAAGATGAACAAACATTTGTACTCACGTTCCAGTGTGAATCCAGCCCAGTTAAAAATTCATGCCGTTTTTAGGTCGACAGGTAGCAGAACACAGTGAAAGATGGCCGTAGAAGGTCACAACGTTCCTCTGTCGGCCGCTCTCGACCAAAATTTGCCGTTCGACGGCTATCCGCTAGCCTCATTTAGATGTAAACAAGCCGGAAATTCGAGCCCTTGCCCATGGCCGAATTCAAGAAGAGAATGTCGGCTTGCGTTCGACCTATTTGATTAACGGTCGCGCAACATACCTGCTGACTCATTTCTCTCAAGTGTTTATTCATAAATGTCACCGGCGTTGAGCAAATCTATTTCGCTGGCATGTTCAAGTAATTATATGGAATTAACATATATAAGTAATTTTCATACTAAGCAACCAAAATTAAAATATGTTAAATAACCCCTTAATTTTGAAATGAAATGAAATGAACAAAGTAATAATGAAATGAATAAAAATAGCTATACAGAAATTTTATATTTATGCTTTACTAATTATAGAACCTTTCACACTGAGATAACAATTAAAATATTCAGGCCTCTATGAATAGGATGTTTTTATTCCAGATTAGGTTATAAGTCAGTTAACGCCTCCCTAACCGCTACAAAAATAGAGCGTATCGAAGAAAGGAAGGAGGAAGGCACTATTCAGTATGGAGATAAGAGAATGAGGAATCTAAGCAGAAGGGGCATAGAAACAGTAAGATGAGAAAGAAGTTCATGAAATAAGATAAAAGTTGAAAAAGAAAATCAGAGGTGCGGAAAACCGGGAAGTAGTGAATTGAAAAAGGTGGTCCTTTAACCTAGCAAAAAACATTTTATTTCAACAAAAAGAAGGCCTACCTAACTCTCAGCTCGGGCCCTCACATTTTTCCCCCTGGGAGCGCTAATTCCCACAGATACAATAATTGTATCCCTCTGAGGGTGTGTTTTATTCCAATCAAGCCTAATTAAATATGTATAGTTGCCAGAACAATTATATGTGCAATTCTCATACAAGAAAACACAGTTCGTAAAGCAGGCGATGGAGAAGCTCCATTTTAAAAACGAATTCATTTGAACGTTGCAAGCTCTTGGCTCATTTTAAAAAAGGCTTGCAGATAAATCGAAAATTAATTCAATGCTCGCACAATTTGGACAGATCCATAATAGGCAGAAATATCAAAGAATACGTATATTAAAAAGTAACCGTAATAGCCTAGAAACAGAAGTATATTGTGACAATCATAACAATATTAAAAGAAACGCAATAGTTTAATAAGAGAATAACTGTTCATCGGTTTATTATTTATATACTGTCTCGAAATAGTGAGAGATACCTACGATAAAAATCAAAATACGATGAATACAATGAATATGCCGATAATTATAAATTTTTATGACACCAATAGCTTAAAAATTTTAACTTTTCATAGCTCATACAAGCAAAACTTTCGAAATCGGAGCGGCAGGCTGCAGCAGAGACGTTATGGAAACGGTCTTCTGGAAACTACAGAAATTTCTTTAGAATTTCTTGAGTGCAACTTTAAATTTCAGTCTACCACTCGTAACTTTTGAAATAATTCACCTATCAAGTTCAAATTACTCTCAAATGAAAGATAAAAACATTCTTAAGGGAAAATCGTACTTGCTAACATTCTTGAGCACTCTCAGACAGCAAAATTCATTTGCCATGAAAATTACAGTTGGTAGCTGCCGAGGAATACATGCTAGTTTTAGCTGTCAACTAAAAAATTGGTAAATTTACCTACAACTTTAACTTGCGGATAGTTATATTGTAATAAGGCATTTAAATGTCAATTTAATCATTTTGTATAGGTTACATTAAATAATACTATCCTGTTGTTCATCTGAGCCAAAATTTTTATCTGCATTCGAGTTAGAGATGGCAACGCTGCTCGCACGTGTTGGCAAGACTGGCATTCTGGCAGTGGCAAGCTCTTTCGCGGCAGTTTTTTGAATGATGTTGTACGTCAGTGGTGGTTTCTGAATCATTTAATAAGTTTCAAGCAATGTCAAAATGTATTTCAGTGCGAATGTGTAGTACGTTAGAGTGTATCTTATTTCTGAAAAAATTTCTGTTCTAAAAAGGTATGAGGTGTTCGCTCTCACGTGAGATTCTTATTCCACTGAAGACGGCCGGTATGGCATGTTGTCAAGTGCCTGATGAAGGTGACGATTGAGACGACAAGTGCCTCGTCGTCGTAATAATTTTTTAGTGTGAAAGAATAGTAATAATATGTTTTTTAAATATTAATTCCATTCATATTTTACAGCGAGTGTTAACACAATTTAGCTTCAAACTTCTAAGTTGCAGTATAATTTTACTTGAGAAACCTTTGAGAAGCAACAATATGTAATGTCTTCAATCCAGATGTACCGATAGTATTAGTATCAGCCTTTTTCTATTATCATTACATCACTAGTTTTCCATTTTTTAGTTTGAAAAATTAAACTTCATAAATATTTGACTATCTGCGTTATAAAATTAAGGAATAATGATGATGAAAGAAGAAAAGTTCAATATCTACTTAATTAAATTCCTTCGCGGAAATTAAGAATTCTGTTTCAAAGAATCTCTATAGAAACACATTTGAGGACGTTTTAAATGAATGACATTTTGCTCGCTGATGCGTAATTTTGAGTTATTAACCTGTGAAGTTACAGGAACTTTGTATATAAAAGTGGAGAAACGGACACGTATATATGATGTAATACGGCATGGCGTGATGCTAGGTTAAATTAGGTTAGGTAACGTTAGATTAGCTGAATAAACTAACCTAAAATAACTTAACTTAGCCATACTGACACTGATGGTTACCGCCGAAATACTGGGCGTATTTCAAGAATGCAGGTACGATGCAGCCGAATATATAATGTTACTTTAACCTGAACGTAATTCATGTTATAGCTCGAAAATTACGTATCAGCGAGCAAAATGTCATTCGTGTAAAGCGTTCTTAAATGAGCGTTTTTAGTGATTCTTTAAAACAGAGGTCGTGATTTCCGTGAACGCATTAAAGTAAATACTGACCGAAGAAAACTCATTATCACCTGATGAACATCAGCATTATTGATGAGTTAGGGTTGAATTATACTTCAAATTGAGAAGCGTCCTACTAAAGCAAGCGTTGCGTGATCGTAGGCTAGTGATGTACAGATATATCGGTAGCGGCAAAATCTGGCCGATTTTTTATCGATACTTTCCAATAATACGTATTTTATCGTGAAAATGAGGTCATAAATCATAGAAGTAAAAGTAAAATTAAATAAAGAGCCTATTTATTCCTAGTAAATTAGTTAGCTTACTGTTGAATTACAGCGTTTAATCAGCCCCGCTTAGTGAATTTACGACGTTGAATTCCCGATGTCACGGACGGTCTGTAAGTGAAAGCTTTGTAGTAAAAATAGTTAAACACACTGGGGACATACAATTATTATACTTTTACAACTAAAACCTATATAGTTTGACCAAATTTATATTTCGTAAAGTATGTGACAGGCTAACAAAAATCAAAGCAATTAAATATCGTTGAAGGTGCATTCTATAGTTTTTATGAATTTGACATAGAAATAACTGAAATTCTATTTTAATTAAGCTCGTAGATCGTAAAATATTACAAAGCTAATTATTTTATTTTAATTTAGCGTGTAAATCACCGTTCATTACGAATCTTGCCTTTTTCTTCTATTTTAAGATGTTTGAAAAAATCACGAACAATCTTATAGTTGGTTGCGTGTTTGCGCATCTTTCCGGTTTCCGATCCTATCGATTTTTAATGTTTTCTTTTCGTCAAAGTATGTAATTTGGTGTGAAAAACATGAAAATGATAACCATATTGTGGAGAAATTATTGTTTCGGTCCACTTTTGAAAACAGTTGCTATTACAGCTAGTCTACATTACGTTGCAATACGGTTAGAAACACTTATCTATTGTTGCATGGATTTCATTTCGTTATTTTTTGCAACAATATAGTTAACATAGCAAGAGCAGTTCTATTATTCCTAATCAAAAACTTTATTGTCAATATTGTTGAATTATTAGATATATTAGTTAATAATTTTATTACATTACTCATGTTGGGCTTATAATGATTTTATTTTAATGTATTTGTAAAAGTGTCGGTATCGGATGTAGTATCGTTCAAAGTATCGGTATTTCCAAGTATCGGAGTATCGGTATCTGCAATAAATGGGTATCGGTATCAGTGGGGGCCAAAAAAATTGTATCGGTACGTCACTAATCTTAGGCAGACGTCACGTGTTCCTGCGTGTGCTTGTGAACACGCGAACGGACACTCAAGCACCTTTTTTCTATGTGAATGAAATAGGTTGTGACAATAATTATTTCTATTCAATTATTTCTTGTACGAGATGAAATCAAACTTTTATTATTATATCTAATAAATAAATTTATGCAGTTAGTGTGTGATATTAAGATTTTCTTCTGAAATTTTGCATTGCCGGTCTCCTGAAGGTAATATAGAAGTAAGAGAGTATCGGCTAAGATCCATGTTTTTGGACGCCGGTACCGATACCCGAGAAAAAGGCTGATACTGCCAATTCCAAAACCGATACTATCGGTAGATACCTATTTTTCAGCATGAATATCCAAGTACCTTTTCCGATTTAAAAAGAGTTAATAATAAAACATTCGTTTCTTTAATTATTGTGTAATTATTTTATGTAGTGATGTACCGATATCATTTTTTCGGCCGATACCGATACCCACTTATTGATCGATACTCTGATACTTGGAAATACCGATACTTTGACCGATACTACAACCGATACCGATACTTCTACAATTATAGTAAAATAAAACCATTATAAGGCCTACATAGGTGTTATAATAAATTATTAACTAATATATCTTATAATATAACAATATTGACAATAAATTTTTCGATTAGGAATAAGATTAATAAAAAAAAGAAAAACACTATATTTCCAATAGAGATGGTACAAAAGTACCATCATTGGTTCTTAAAATATATCGAAGCTAATACACTTAGATGATAATAATAGAACTGCTCATGCTATGTTAACTATATTGTTGCAAAAAACATCAAAATCAAGTCCATTCAATAGATAAGTGTTTCTGATCGTATTGCAACGTAATGTAGACTAGTTGTAATGGCAACTGGTTCCAAAAGTGGACCAAAACAATAATTTATCCACAAAATGGTCATCATTTTTGTGTTTCTCACACCAAAATACATACTTTGGCGAAAAGAAAACATTAATATTCGATAGACCCCGAAACCAAAAAGATCCAAACAAGCGCAACCGGAATAAGAATAAGATGAATAAGATTGTTCGTGAATTTTTCAAAAACCGTACGGTAAAGAAAAATGCAATATTCCTAGTGTGCGGTGATTCATATGCTAAATTAGAATAAAATAATTAGCTCTGTTGTAATTGACGATTTACAAGATAAATTAAAATAGAATTTTCAGCTTTTTCTGTATTAAAACTTCAAAAACTTTAAAATGCACCTTTAAATTTATTTATATAATTGGTTTGAGTTTTTTTAGCCTGTTAAGTTGTAGGAGTTTAGTAATTTTATGTCGCTTCTGTTTTCAACTATTCATGCTACATATCTTTCACGTACTGACAGTTTGTGCCTCATCGGGCAGTCAAAGTATTAAATTCAGTTAGCGGACTTGATTAAACACTGTAATTCAACAGTTAGCTAACTAATTTACTAGGTATGAATAGGCTCTTTATATGATCATACTTTTACTTTCATGATTTATGACCTTCATTTTTATGATAAAATACGTATTATTGGAAAGTACTGGCCGGATTTTACCAATACCAGTAAAAATGACCGATACCGATACATCGCTACATCAATAATTTTATGACAGGATTATATAAATACTCGTATTTTTTAACGTTTCGATCTGAATTTCAGATAAAAAAAGAAAGCAATTTACATTTATAAGGAAGCAAATGGAGAAGAAGAATCGTAAAAGCATTAAAATCTTTATCTGAACGTTTCGAGCCAAGGCTCATTTTCAACAGGAAATCTGCAAAGTTTAAGAAAAATTTTTGAACAAAGTTATCATACACAATTAAAAATCAAATGTCTAGGTATGGAAGAACTGAAATTTTTGAGAGCCTAATGACAACGGGTGAAAACATTTGTAAAAAGAGAGCTGCGCAAACATAAAAGGTATTATCTAGAAAGTAAATCAGCCTACGAAAAAACAAGTAAAACTAAGTAAAAGGTGGGTTATAATGGGTTACCGATTGACTATTTTCAGCGGATAAGAACTTTGCATTTCATTGAGGGAGGGCCTGAGTTTATGAATGTACAAGGACTCCAATATACGGAGGTCAAAACTAGCTTTACATGAATCTAAAATTTCAAATTTGTCCATACTAATAACCTGATGACATGTTCCCTCCAAAGTGTGCTGTCTAATGCTGGAATGTGCAGGGGAACATAGAATGCGACCTGTTCGATGGCTACGACCGGCATGCTCCGATACCCTCACGTAAAGAGCACGATGGGTTGACCCCACGTACTGTGATGCGCAATGCGCACAACTAAATTTATAAATGAGGGACGAACGCATGCCAGCCGGCAGCACATCTTTAAATTTAAAAAATGACCCAATGGTGCGCTTATTCACTAAAATAACACGAAAACTAAGAGGAAAATAATTTGATATTAGTTTTAAGACATCGGTTTTTAGTTTCTCAGACTGATGTCCAAAGTATGGTAAAACACAGTAGATGAAATCATTATTGGCGGGACTGGTAATTGGGGCAAATTTATTGGTTAGAAACTTACTAATTGAACGGGATATTACTGCTTTAGGGTAGCCATTAGTTGTGAAAAAGGTTTCAAGAAACTTAAATTCATTATGCATGTTGGTATAATTAGAACAGATGTTATATGCACGGTTAACTAGAGTTGAAACGCTATTTAATTTGAACCTTTTGCAACAATAACTAAAGAAACTTAAACCTAACCCAGAAAAAGATGGTTTTCTAAAAACCGATGTTTCAAAAATATTGTTGAAGCGGCAAACAGTAACATCTAGAAAATTCAGCTCCTTATTCATTTCTAATTCTAAAGTAAATTTAATATTAGGATGCTTATCGTTCAGGTATTTAAGGAAAAGGTCTGCATGTGATTTATGCTTGAAAAGAACAAAAGTGTCGTCAACATAACGTTTGTAAAAGACAGGTTTAAAATCATCTGGACATTGATCTAACCCACTTCTGCTCATGGTGGCACATAAAAATATTAGCAAAACTTGGTCCTAAAGGTAATCCCATTCCTAAACCTTCTATCTGCTTATAAATTGACCCATTAAAAAGAAAAAAATGAATTATGAACACACAATTCTAAAAGTGATTTGAAATATTTTTTGCTCAAACCTATGACTCTATTGGATGGACTACAAAACAGAGAATTAAGGCAAATATCTATTGTTTCGGTCAATGGTATATTGGTAAAAAGATTTTCAACGTCCAAGGAAGCCATAAAAACGTCATTTGCACACGTTTGACTAGAAATAGATTGAACAAATTCATGAGAGTTAATAACAGTATAATTATTAGAGGTCAAGGGACTAAGAACAGGTACAAGGTATTTGGCAACGTTGTATGTAGCACAGTTATATGCGGCAAATATCGGTCTAAACGGAAAGGCAGTCGCAAAGTTAGGCTTGTGGATTTTAGGCAAGCCGTATAAAATACCGGGACCAGTGCCAGAGCAAATAAGTCTTATCCGCTGAAAATAGTCAATCGGTAACCCATTATAACCCACCTTTTACTTAGTTTTACTTGTTTTTTCGTAGGCTGATTTACTTTCTAGATAATATCTTTTATGTTTGCGCAGCTCTCTTTTTACAAATGTTTTCACCCGTTGTCATTAGGCTCTCAAAAATTTCAGTTCTTCCATACCTAGACATTTGATTTTTAATTGTGTATGATAACTTTGTTCAAAAATTTTTCTTAAACTTTGCAGATTTCCTGTTGAAAATGAGCCTTGGCTCGAAACGTTCAGATAAAGATTTTAATGCTTTTACGATTCTTCTTCTCCATTTGCTTCCTTATAAATTTGCTTCGCAAAAAAGATGTGGTTTTATATTTACGTGTCAATTATGGCGAAGAGGCATGTCGACTTTACTATAGATATTTTAATACCAAATTCAAACTCGAGAAATCGAAACTGGATTATGATTTCCTCGTGCAGTGCAAGATTTACAACATTATGCCTAAGTTTCTCCGGTTCAAGCTCTACAAAATTTCGCTTCACACTACAAGTTTTTACAAATCATGGCAAGTCAACCTACTTAGAAGAGAAATCAACCAGAAGAAAAAGACCATCGCTAAGCTGACCTGTGATCTCTCGGAGTGTCGCTCCAGTCTTTTTGAAGCGTTCCCCGGAGTGACACGTATTTTGATTTACCGAACTATGAATGATAAAATTAGAAATCTAGTGCAAAAATCTAGCTAGATTCATGAACGTAAATTGCGTAACTTAGGAATCTTCAACAGACTACAGCCCTGTGATCCCAACAAAGTTGTGCACAACTACAGCTCCGTGACGTTGAGCAATCGCCTTAAAACTCTGTTAGCAATCGGTCTTGATTTTTGTCGCCCTGTGTACAAAATAAATTTTTTCCAGTATTTTCTTCAGTTTGAGAAATTAGCTTATACAGTTGAGCAAAAGTTCCCTAATCATGATAATTTATCAACTTTTAATGAACAACTGCAATCCCTTTCTTTCAGTATTTTTATGGTTTCAAACCTTACAAAATTTTTTCTGCCATTTTTACTAGAAAAGATGTAATAGAATTGAAACAACTCTCTTCTAACCCAGAAATCATTGTAACAAAACCTGATAAAGGTCGTGCTGTAGTCATTTTGAATAAGGAGACTTACCTTGACCGAATGCGAAATATAATATCTGACACCTCCAAATTTTTACCGATCACCGAGTCAATTCAAAAATATTCATTGAAGATAGAAGACAAAGTCAATAACTTCCTACGTAAATTAAAAAAATTAAATTTCATTCAGGATGACGTGTACAAGAAACTTATTTGCTCTGGCACTGGTCCCGGTATTTTATACGGCTTGCCTAAAATCCACAAGCCTAACTTTG
The DNA here is from genome assembly GCA_030386875.1 of Morinoia aosen. NCBI lineage: Eukaryota > Metazoa > Arthropoda > Malacostraca > Amphipoda > Talitridae > Morinoia > Morinoia aosen. The sequence continues at coordinate 69,633,973 of CM059557.1, forward strand.
CGACTGCCTTTCCGTTTAGACCGATATTTGCCGCATATAACTGTGCTACATACAACGTTGCCAAATACCTTGTACCTGTTCTTAGTCCCTTGACCTCTAATAATTATACTGTTATTAACTCTCATGAATTTGTTCAATCTATTTCTAGTCAAAAGTGTGAAAATGACGTTTTTATGGCTTCCTTGGACGTTGAAAATCTTTTTACCAATATACCATTGACCGAAACAATAGATATTTGCCTTAATTCTCTGTTTTGTAGTCCATCCAATAGAGTCATAGGTTTGAGCAAAAAATATTTCAAATCACTTTTAGAATTGTGTGTTCATAATTCATTTTTTCTTTTTAATGGGTCAATTTATAAGCAGATAGAAGGTTTAGGAATGGGATTACCTTTAGGACCAAGTTTTGCTAATATTTTTATGTGCCACCATGAGCATAAGTGGTTAGATCAATGTCCAGATGATTTTAAACCTGTCTTTTACAAACGTTATGTTGACGACACTTTTGTTCTTTTCAAGCATAAATCACATGCAGACCTTTTCCTTAAATACCTGAACGATAAGCATCCTAATATTAAATTTACTTTAGAATTAGAAATGAATAAGGAGCTGAATTTTCTAGATGTTACTGTTTGCCGCTCCAACAATATTTTTGAAACATCGGTTTTTAGAAAACCATCTTTTTCTGGGTTAGGTTTAAGTTTCTTTAGTTATTGTTGCAAAAGGTTCAAATTAAATAGCGTTTCAACTCTAGTTAACCGTGCATATAACATCTGTTCTAATTATACCAACATGCATAATGAATTTAAGTTTCTTGAAACCTTTTTCACAACTAATGGCTACCCTAAAGCAGTAATATCCCGTTCAATTAGTAAGTTTCTAACCAATAAATTTGCCCCTAAGTACCAGTCCCGCCAATAATGATTTCATCTACTGTGTTTTACCATACTTTGGACATCAGTCTGAGAAACTAAAAACCGATGTCTTAAAACTAATATCAAATTATTTTCCTCTTAGTTTTCGTGTTATTTTAGTGAATAAGCGCACCATTGGGTCATTTTTTTAAATTTAAAGATGTGCTGCCGGCTGGCATGCGTTCGTCCCTCATTTATGAATTTAGTTGTGCGCATTGCGCATCACAGTACGTGGGGTCAACCCATCGTGCTCTTTACGTGAGGGTATCGGAGCATGCCGGTCGTAGCCATCGAATAGGTCGCATTCTATGTTCCCCTGCACATTCCAGCATTAGACAGCACACTTTGGAGGGTACATGTCATCAGGTTATTAATATGGACAAATTTGAAATTTTAGATTCATGTAAAGCTAGTTTTGACCTCCGTATATTGGAGTCCTTGTACATTCATAAACTCAGGCCCTCCCTCAATGAAATGCAAAGTTCTTATCTGCTGAAAATAGTCAATCGGTAACCCATTATAACCCACCTTTTACTTAGTTTACTTGTTTTTTCGTAGGCTGATTTACTTTCTAGATAATATCTTTTATGTTTGCGCAGCTCTCTTTTTACAAATGTTTTCACCCGTTGTCATTAGGCTCTCAAAAATTTCAGTTCTTCCATACCTAGACATTTGATTTTTAATTGTGTATGATAACTTTGTTCAAAAATTTTTCTTAAATTTTGCAGATTTCCTGTTGAAAATGAGCCTTGGCTCGAAACGTTCAGATAAAGATTTTAATGCTTTTACGATTCTTCTTCTCCATTTGCTTCCTTATAAATTTGCTTCGCAAAAAAGATGTGGTTTTAAATTTACATTTATGTGCAACGACAAAAAAAAAGACGGTTGGCTGCTCTGGCTAAAGCTTCATAAGAAAATGACGCTGAAGCGCGCAATGAGTCGCTTTCTTCTAAAATTTCGCATGTAATTGAGTTCGGACCCGTGACTTCTGGCGAAGATGGCGGTTCTTCTGAAGAAACAAGAGATGGAAGAGATGTAGAATGCTGGTCTGCAGAGGCACAATTTCCAGGGCATAAACGAAAGCATGGGCCCAACTATTAGCTTCACCACCTCGGTTAATTGATATTTATGACGATTCATCGTTGTGGTGGGGCTGGTTGTGAAGGCTACTATATACTCCTCAATCCTCAATGTGAGCAATGTAAAAACAACAAAATGTGGAAACCTAACCTGAATTTTCCCTCGTCAGTCTTCAGCAACCTCTGAATTGAAGGACGTTCTTGAAGGTAATCAACTATGTGTTCAGATACATATTTGTGAGTGTGTGTGTATGTGGTAGGGGGGGGGTTTGGGTGTGTGGGTAGGTGTGTGTGTGGGTGCGGGGGAGAAGGGGTGTGTGTGGGGGTGGGGGGTGTATATGAATAGACAGTGTAATTAAGTTCGGGCAAGGTTGATTTGCTGCCGCGGGAGGCCGGTACAAAGTCGCGTAAGGTCGGAAGAGAGCCGATACATAGAATGGAGAAGCCGCGGAAGGTCGAATTGGGGCCGTGGAAAGTCGATATGTAGCCGTTAAAGGTGGGAATTTCCGAACAGCTGCAAAGGGAATTCAATGGTTTTGTAGCCGTTTTTTCCTGCCATAAAAAGAGGACATGGCGACCAAAAAACGGCTGCTTTTCCAAATAAAACACGGCTAGAAGTCTTGCCTTCCGCGGCACAGAAACGACTTGAAAACGTCTTAATTTTTTAACTGGGAGGAACACTCCAATAAATCAAGAAAATGTAACCCTTCATATTTATTTCACTGATCAACTTGTAAATAAAAAATTTAAAGAAATCCAATTTCATAATATAAAAAGGTGTCCAGTTCAAATGCATTTAAAAATATTACAACATCTATTGTTACGTCCTGCTTAAATTCGTATTTAGATGTACAGCAGTTGAAGTTTTATTTTCCTTTCAGCACATGAGAGAATTGAAAAAATCCCTTAATAGTTACTAATCAAGCTTTTGACTAGCATTAGAACCACTAATCAATTTCATTTTCAATTTGTCTTGATGTTTGAACATATCTGTATACCAACATATTAATTAAATTAGATAAGTTCGTTTAAGCCTGCTAAAATATAACAAAAAGGAACTATTCATGCAACTATAAAGGAACTATTAAAGGAACTGTATTATTTTGTTATTAAAATATTACAAAAAGGAACTAATATAAAAAAGGAGGGAAAGAAAATATTCATTAAAAAATGAAAGGAAATTTATGTACAAGATGTGTTTCTGTATAGAAAACATGTAGAATACGCAAGCTAAGAAAGGAGTGATGAAACTAATAAAAAAAATTGATGAAGAATATTAGAGGTAGGTAATGAAAAAAATACAGCAGTGGCCCGAAAAAAGAAGGACCGTGAGGAAACAAAACCCAATTCAATTTCAACAAAAGGCCGAGTTACCTTCAGCTCAGGACCTCGGGAGCGCTAATTCCCGTAGGTACAATAGCTTTATCGCTCTAAGGGAAAGAATTAATTATTTAGCATTTTATGAGCTATTGTAACTATGATTTCCCTTAGGGAGAAACAACGATTGTACCTATAGTAATCAGCGCTCCCAGGACGGGGGGGGGGGGGGGGGGGGGGGGAGATGTGAGATCTCAAGCTGAATGTTTGGTAGACCATTTTTTTAAATTAAGTAGGTTTTTGTTTCGTCTAGGACTATCTTTTTTGGGTTCTCTGCTTTTTCTTCAGTGTCTCTAATTTTTCTTTTCCACTTTGATCATTTTTATACATTTCTTTTTCAACTCAGTTTCTATGCGCAGGAGGTATGGGAGTAAACCTTGTGCGTCAAATCCTCGTTCCTTGAGTTCCATTCTAATATGAGCATTCCTCCTTCCTCTCTTTGGAATCCCCCTGGTTGTTGTTAGAAAGGCTCAAACTAACTCATTCAATCAGATAAACATTTTGAACATACATCCAGAGACAAACAAACCAACAAGAAAAATATTATTGTTTACTTCAGCTTCCGTCCTCAGAAAATCATAGATACTGTAGAAAAATACCTTTTACTTTAGTGCAATGAAAAATTTCAGCGTCAATTCTGAAGCACACGTTGAATTCTCATGCTATACGCAGTACAACACCAAAAAGTAATGGTTCGAGTTCCACACTCGTAGAAATAAAGAAACAAATTAAAAATGAAGAATAGATTTTTGATAATTTTTTGCACAATTGATATCAATCCAGAAAAAGCAACGCATGTGCCAAACTCTTTCTCTCTCTGTTGATTGATTATGGGTTAGTTTCAGGCTTCTTTACCTCGACGAAAATGTTGAGAAACAGGAAGGATGAAGGCACCACTTAGCATGGAGTTGAAGGAACGCAGAATCTCTGTAGAAGGTGCGTTCCGACACCGGAACCCCAGAGCATAAAAACAGTAAGTTGAGAAGAAAGCTTGGGAAACCAGAAGCCAGATTTTTTGTAAGAAGCCAGAAGTGCTGAAAAGTTGGACAGTTGTGAATCGATGAAAGATAGTTCTTTGCAATACAAAAATCACACATTATTGCAACAAAAAAGGTTTACGTAACTCTCAGCTCAGTATCTCACATTTCCCCTGCATTGGAATGATAATTCCCATGGATACAATAGTTGTATCCCCATGAGTGGTGTTACCCACTTTTTTAGTTTCCAAATAAACTTGTGTTCTTGTATCGTTAACAATATCTGAAAGCAGTGTGAAAAGTTTCATTTTGGTTCAGTGAAAACAACATTGGAACAACTATTAGGTTCTCGTAGCTCAAATTCTTCTTCAATTGAGTGATTGTTAAATGAGAAATCGTTCTCTCTTATAAACAAAAAAAGCCTCCTATAAAAAGCCTCCTATAAATAAATAAATAAAAGCTTCCTATAAATAAACATTTGAAACCTCATATCGTTCCATTGTATGACTGTTCTTTATCGGATTACTTGGCCATCACTTGCGAAGTCGAACACGCTGGTGGGGCGAGTCTAGGTCCAGCTAAAGGCCCCGATACACTGGCGTTCATGACTCGAGAAATTGCGGCAGTGGATCCGTCCGCCAGTTGAAGTGAGAACTGGCGACATGATACACTCAGCACGCAAGATGAAGCACCGCGGAATGCAATGCAAGGCGTCAGTCTGCCTCAGCTTGTCGTACGGGTAGGTGCGCGCTAGCGACCAGCCGTATGGAGCGCAGGATCAAAACGAAGCGCACATTGCGCTGTGCTGTAGCCTTCTGTAAGCGCTGCTTATCACATTCTGCAAGCGTCGAATTTTTTAAATGCGTCAATTCAGTGTTCGAGTTTTGTCCACTTAATTGCGGAGCAAGACATTGCTGCGCACCACTCCCGTCAACGTTTAAAACTGTACTGCTCATCGCAGTGACGACCGTCCTAATCCAGACATGCTCGGATCGCTGAAAGCTCGGTGGCCACTCTGCCAACTGGCTGGTGTGCAGGGATGGGAGGCACATTGAGAGGCGTGCTGGCGGTTATCACCGCGATTTTTGCCTAGTGTATCGGGGCCTTTACGATATACCGCGCGTGACCACTGAGCGCTCTAGCACACGTGTTAAGCTAATAGTTGAGTGTAAGATTTTCATTCAATATTCAAAGGGCCGACATCTTGCCGATTTTTTATTGAACTGAGGCTTCATCAAGTATCCATCTACCAAAGATACCCGATCAACCGCGTAGCAATGTAATCAGAGATGGGTTTTAAAATCACCATATAAAATCAAAAATATCAACCTTCTGTACGTTTGTGGTTTTAAATGCTGTTTTCATTGTTTAAGCAAAAATTCACTTTGAAGTTGATTAGGAAATGAATGACAACATATCACGCATGTATTGAACACTTTTTTCATGTGTGTCCCAAATGTGTGACCTAACTAATAACTTAAGTACCAAATATTGGCATTCCACTCAGTTATTTGATGTATGAGGAAATTATGAATGACTACTTGACCTCAGGTGCCTACGAAATTTCACAAGCTATTGAGCTTCATCAGTCAACTGTGTTTTGCACTCTGATCCATATAAAACAAAATGTGAAATTTAAATTATCTTGCAGCTTAGTTCAGTTTTCTTCACCACAGCAAGTCCCAAAAATAGGAAAAAGGAAGGTATGATGCTTACGAGGCGAGACGCTTATGAAACAATATAATAATTAAAACACTCTAATGAAACAAGATAATAATTACATTGAAACAGTAAATTTTGAAACTCTTTAGTAACAAAATGAAAGTTCAAGATGAAAGTAATAAGTTTGAATTAAAAAGATCAGCAGTGAACCCAGGAAAGATGGTGTGTAACCACAAAAAAAATAACGCTTTACTTCGACAGAAAGAAAAACTACATAAAATTCAGTATGTGACAACGTGAAACATATCCGGTGAAACGTGAAACATATCCAGTCGGGCCGAAACTGGCTTGAAACTGCACATTGAACGTGCAGAAGCCCTCTTGCCCTATTTCAGTAGCCCCTCCTTTCGAGTTTGCTGAATTAGCTTCTACCATTTTTTGTGTTATGGAGGAGTAAATTGATTAATTTAGTATCAGTAAAATGCTTGAATATGGTCATGATATTCTTGTACCTCTTCACTAATGAACTTGAGTTGAAAAGATACGCCTTTTCCCCCCAACTATGAAATGGAATATTTCCAGTTGCTTTTCGTGTCTTTGGCAAATCAGTTGTCTTTTTCTTGTCTTTGACATATCCTCATTTTTTGGGAAATCTTGAAACTGTATCTGACAAACTGAACGGTGAGAAGGAAAGACTGATGGATATTCTTGCACGAAATTTTGCATGTACATTTTGTTACTTTAATGCATTATATTTTGTATTAGAATTCAAATTCTGTTCAGTATCATCAGGGTTGTAAATCATGGTAATGTTCCTCACGATGCGTTGAAAAAACAGTCAAGCTTAAAGTGGGGAAAGTCACGGTGTAAGGATTGATTTCTTCAGTGAGTGAGGGCCCCCTTTTCATTTGCATGACATATATAATACAGAAGTTTAAATCAGCTTTTTCAACTCCTGGATGAACCAGGACATCTAACACTGACATCAAATATCACTGCAACTAGCATTCTTCACCGAGGACATTGATAAAAAACTTTCAGATGCAGTTGGCTTTTATGTGTATCAGGCTGGCTTTCTAAATACTTCAACTAATGATATGCATTGAATCAAGTAAACTCCTTTGCATCTACATTTTACAATACAATTATAGCCTACCTAAAGTTTTTATAATCACTCCGTGGAATTAATGGACGAGTTCCCCAAAATAACGTTTGAATTTGAAATGAGTCAATGTTTGAAAGATCTTTTCATGATTTTTGAGTGACAATCAGTAGTTGTTGCAATGTTATCGCCTTAAATCTACCCTTTACGAGTATGCGCGTCTGATGAAATATCCCGAGTTTCACGCCGTGTGCGCACAGTTGCCTGAACCGGGCAGCGCTGGGCCAACGACCGTCCGTCATGACACAGGCGCTCATCAAATAAACTTTGGGAAATACGTTCAGTTGTCGGTCGATAAACGCAAGCTTAACGATTCTTGGACAACCTTCCAGTGCTTTATTCCCTCATTTACCAGCGCAGCAATTTGTGCGAACGCATCAGTTTATGCTTCATAATTTATGAATCTATAGCTTAGCTGTTAAGCGTTCCGCACACACTGGTTAACATTGGTGTATGTTGAGTTACTCCTTGATTTGCATGTCTATTTTTGAAATAAATTATATGAATTAGATAAAATTTGGGCAAAATGAGACATTGCCGTAAACTAGAGGCTGTGCAATATTTTGAGTAAAGATTCCTTCTGTATACGGTCGAATTATAAAAACGAGAGGCCTGACCACCAATATTAATCATCGCATTGCTTTCCTGCCCCACAATTCTACTTTCCTGCTTAACGCTGACTCATTCTTTTCGGTTCGTCATTGCTCTCAGTGAGGACCGTTTAACTCCGTCACGTACTGAGCAGTGCGAAAAGCAGCCGTAAACAATCATGCCTTACGAGAAGCTTGCGCTTTTCTTCTGATGAACGAAAGAACGTATTGCATCCCGCATTCATAATCACAAGTCTCTCGCATGCCGCTCTCGTTTTCTGAGCCCCCTTTTCCCAAACCGCTGGTAGTTTTGTGGAGTCAGCATTTTGTGCGGTCTGCCTCTGCGCCCCAAGCCTAGTAGAGAGAATAACTGTCACTTTGACGAAAGCAAGCAAATTCGTCTTCCAATTGAGCTAATAAAGCACTTGTATATCGTTGGTTCCTTGTATCATGTAAGGGCTTTTGTACAGCTTTGCGACTTCTGTACATTAATTCATAAAAAAATCTCACGAAGCAAAAGGTACATAACATGCATCACAATGAAAATGCCTCAAACTTGAAGTAGTCAAACACTGGCAAATTTTTAGTTCATTCACAATCTAAATTTTTGTATCAGACTTGACTTATACTATTTTGTTACAGTGCAAGATATACAGGGTGCGTGTAAAGTCTCTTTACAATTTTCATGCAATTGTTAGGATTTTTATTCACATTTTTTCCTTTGTATTCAGCATTTATTAAAATTTTTTACCGCGTTTAATAGACTGTTACATGGGCACCAATAGTTCCACGATTCACATCATGATCGTACTCGATTTCTTGGCATGATCGCTGTAGCATAGCCTCATGAATTGGTTCATCTTTCATCAACGATACATCAATTACTGCAAATGTTTACCTTGACCTTTTAACTGAATATGTGACACCACCATATTGGGGACTGCATGTTTGTGGGTTCCTCAATCAATCATGTCTAGACCGGTGGATTGGAAGGGATGGGCAAATTCCTTGGCCACCACGTTCACCAGATATCCCTCCTCTGAACTTCCTTACATGGGTTTAAGTTAAAAATATCGTGTATCGAACAAAAATACGGGACATTACTGACCTAAAGTGAACATTACAGCTGCCATTGCCACAATAATATTGACGAGGCTCTCCTGCAGCGAACATGGCAAAAAAAACTAATGGTCCCCTTGTAGAAGTCTATTAAATTGGGTAAAATATCTCAATAAGCGCTGAATACAATAGAACAAATCTGAATAAAATATCCCATCTACTGAATTTGTAATAAATTTTTGAAATTTCATAGATACTTTATGGACACCCTGTACTTCAAATGAAATTCTTCAGTGGAGGCAATAACGAAAGAAAGAGAGTGACGGTGAATGTTTTCGTCGCCTTTGGAACCCTCTAATATGCAAAGATCAATTGTAGTTACTGAAGCGACATTCAATGTGAAAGAGCCTATGAACCACACTAATTGTAATTAAGAAACAGTGGGACAATTTACATTAAATACGAGTACTTCATGCTCGTACTTCGATGACTGAGGTAAGCTAATGTGAATAAATTATCATTAAGGGAATTCATAAGTGATGAATGGATTAGAAAGACTAATAGCACTCAAATATTTACAAATGTACCGTTCGAAATATATTAATTTACCTCCATGTGTTTGAAGACGATAGGCTGGCTAATTAACTGTTGAAAAAATGAACAGCTATTCACATAATTTTTCATGAAATGCCTGGAAAGAGTTTGCTCTCTGCATCAGCTGGAGTGAAAAATTTAATTGATAGCTCTGAACGTATCTTTTATGTAAAAGTAACTCTACTTAAATCGGAGCAGAAAGTGTGCATATACGTTTATATTGTAATAATGTATATTATGCATTATAAATTCATACAATAAAAAGTCCGCCGTTCACGGGCTACGAAAATGTTGATTGCAATCTTTCATATTATGCTATTGAAGACCGACTGCAGAGATGTATTCAAGTAAATTCATAACTCATAAGTGTATTGATTTGGATTCATATAATCTAAAAAAAAACTGGAAATTATGTCTAACGCTTATCATGAAATCAAGGTTTCTTTAACCTGAAGGTAACTAATTTCAGAGAAATATTTCTAGCTTAACATGCCATCTCGTTGAAAACAAATACATTTTCCATAGGTAATGTCATTGCAACTGAACTTTTCTCCACAGTAATAGTAGGAAAATATTTGCTCCCAACTATGTAGGAGAGAACCCAGTCAACCTTCGCAAGGAAGAACTGAGTGATAGCTTTTGAAAATTTGATTGTCATTTTCTCAGCAGCAGAATATATCTGATCGTAATAATAATTTTCGTACATTAGCTGAAGCATTAGGCTTGTTTCGTTAGTTTAAGGATAATTAACATGGATAACAATCGTTAAAGATGTAACATACTCGTTGTATGGTTGTGTACATTGTGTGCACCTATGTATGAATTTATAATTTCAGGCGTTGAGAATCTAAAATATCGATCAAATTTAAGAAAGACTTTATCGTAGAATTTCACGAAAAGGGAAGAATTCGTCTGGAGTTTTAAAACAGGAAAAACTCAAAGTTAACAGGATGATTGTTAAAAGGAGAATTGGTGGCTATCAATATAGTAATTGCTCTAAAGAGTGCCTTATAAAAAAGCATCCGCGAAAGTGCAAGACGTCAAGACTGCCTAAAAGCGGAAAAACAAGGCATGTATATGACGCCGGAAAATCGACGAGGAAATGGGCTTCGGACACAAAAATAATTTTGCGGGATTGTGAGCAGGCTTTTTCGTCATGATTTTGGAACGCCTCGCAGGAAACAGATGAGACAATTTTTTAATACACAAGAGCTTCTCCGGGTGCGGGCTCCTACAAAAACGAGGGATAAGCAGAATGCACGTTTGGAAATATATTTGTTAACGAAAAAATACTGTCCATGTTTTATAAATTTTTATGCTTTCAACAATCAAAATGATTGCGAGTTTTCTGAAACCAGTGAGTTTAACGCTTCCGAGCACAGATATACTGGTTTCTTAGTTGCTTCTTTACGTTGGGATGAAAAAAAATTGCCTAGAATGTCGAAAAACGGTTATTGTATGTGGTCGCGTTAAAAAACCTGGCAAGATGTAACAGAATCCACCACAGTTTCATGCTGCTCTGTTATTTGCGTTTCTTACAAAGGAAACCATTCTGTCCATACAACAATTCAAGGCAAAGTTGTGGTTGGAAAAAATTATTACAGACAGGAACCGGTGCTTCGTGTCCAGAATTCTCGACCGGAATCGACTTACATCATGAATGGAAATACTGCAAAACGGCAACAATGACTTTTCATTTGCTATCGGTGAATGAACTATTCGTAGAAAACTCCAAGTAATGGAAACGTGAACCAGAGTTGCTCGAAAACGGCCGATGTGAGAGAACTCTTGCCCTTAAGAACACCTAAAGCGCACAGACACACTTTGCGCTGTAGAGGAGTGAAGGAAAATCATGTGCTCACGTGAATCTTGATTTTATCTCTGTAACAATGATCCTCGCTTTCATGTTCATCGAAGACCTCATGAGACCCTCAACGAAGCCAGCGTGCGAGAAGGGGAAGGAGATGTCACACTATAAGGAGAAGGGTATATCACGTTCTAAAGTAGTTTCAACCTCACATAAGTGGGCCAGGTATCCGTTAAACTGAACCAGCATAACCAAAATGAGCTATAAGGTGAAAAAATAACCATGAGATAATCAAATCAACCAAGGCATGTTTTGTTGCCCATCTTCCACGATAACAACTGACGGGGTATCGCGCTATATAGATTTGTCATTACATACTTGGTATAACAGTCTTTCAGGATATGTCAGATGTTTAGACTGGCCAGAATTGAAAGAAGACTTGATATCTCTAGAAAAGTTGTTAAACCACTTATAGAACAACATGTTAAACGTTGAGACGATCGTTCACTTACTTTGGCTGCACTGGTAGATCAGTTTGTACACGATTCGTTAAAATCGACCAGATGCACACAAGAATAATTATTGACTAAATGCTGTGCAGAATCGCACGACTCACGGAGGTTCTACACCATATCAGCTCCAGGTGACTTATTCTTCGTCTGGGTAGCTTCTCAATAGCTACCCATCGGCATTTTCTTCAAGTGGCTGATAAATTCGGAAGACTGGGGGAAATCTCTTGAACGATTTTATGGCACTGATTCTCTTTTTGTTAAATTTTTATTGTGAAGGATAAGAAACCAGATCTAAATCTATTGCTGAGAAACTGGTAATTTTAATTATATTTTCACCAAAGCACACGGCATCGAATTTATGCCATGATTACTTTCTATGTTCTAAAGTAAAACTGCAATCAGATAATTTTTGACCCATTTGTGCGAGTTAAATGGTTATTTATCGAAATCTTGGACATCTGCGTGCATCACACTTGACATGTTCAAGCGATTGATGAAGTTGAATTGAAAATTCATGTTACGCATGATTAACTTTTTTTCTTTGAAAAATTAACAGTGGTAGAAATATGGAAATGGAATTTGATACCTTACCCAAAACTCGAAGTATTTAATTTTTATTTCTTGAACTTCATAAATATCGCCGGTCATTCCATGTATTCACAGGTTTGCAAGGAAAAGTGAAACCTTTATGTAGAAAAGTACCGACTTACGCTAGGTAATACGTGCTTGACGCACTTATGTGTTTCATATCGGCTCATGACTCCCAAGAGTGCGTCACTGTACCTTGCTTAATGTTGTATAATGTATATTGATTACACCCTTTTGTGTGACGATTTCGTGACAAGTGGACGCAGAAAATTGTCGCTTTTGTACAAAATATGACTGATCATGTGATACAATATTAATATTATATGTATGGTATTTGTTCAATACAAGAAACTTTTTTTAGATTTGGCTCACTTTTAAATTGTATGCGACACAAGGTGAAGCAGTATTAAGACTTATAACTGAAAATTCGTTGAATATTTTTGCATGTGGTAAGGTGTATTTTTATTATTGCCTTTTTTTATATAATTAAGAAAAAGCCTTTTGAAGTGCTTCATTACATAAACTGAACAGTATTCTTTTGAGTGAAGAGAGTCACTATGACAGTACCACAGGAAACAGGATTTCAGGATAATATTTTTTGGTTACAGCGTTGTCGTTTAGTTTTAATTGCGAGGAAGTTCCATAGGTTGTGTTGTTATCAACCAATTTCAGCGCCAACTTTGTAATCCCATCGTTTGGTTTACGATGATATGAAAAACTCTGTATTTCAAACACCATTAAGGTGAAATTCAGTCGCGTTTTATTCGTGCAATGGTGAGAGCCCGGAATCTTTGTGTGTGGCTGAAGGGAAGTGAGTCCCACAATAAAGATCGTTTTGTAAAGGAGTGAGCGGCCTGCTCACCTGCTCATCCCTCTCAGCACGTAGAATAACGCTCCTCAGCGCGAGGAGCGTTATTAGGTTCAGTCCTAAATGTCTCATCTGAGCCATAACTTTCACTAGGCTTAATTTATAGGAATTGAGAATATCACTTCCACGATAAGTAAGTTAATGCTTTCATTGTTAAAATTTAGCTTGTGTTTTGATTGAAATGAAAAGCGCAATTTTAGGAAAATATTTTTGTGAACAAGTTGCCTCTGACCGTACATGTTGCTCACAAAATACGCCGCGACTTGTGCTCCGTCCGGCAGTGGTCGTAGACGCTCAGATAGAAGTCATACACTGCGGGAGCAGTAAAGGTCTTTGTAGCAACAAGGGACAGAACTCTACTGCTACTTTTCCTTAATTTGATGTTTCGAAAGGTAAGTATTCAATTCTTATTCGAAAATCTAAATAGCACTATAAACCATTATCGAATATCTTGAACAGTGACATCAACATTTATCACACAATTAAGCTTTAAGAAGTTGAGTGCTGGGTCTAAATAAATAGTATTTCACCTAATTTGTGTAGACATCTGTTGTTCCTTTTCGCTCGTCATTGAGGAGAGCTAATTTCTACAGCTTAACACCACCACACATTACAGATCTATTACCAGTAAAGAAGACATTAGAAAATAAAGACAGCACTGGCAGTGAAAATGATCTGCAGTGTCGAAAACACAGTTCGAACTGAAACCGATTCATCTTAGAAATTTGTAAATTGTTTCTTGCTTACATTACCGCAGCAAAACTTGCAACACTTGGATAGCAGGTCAATAATTATTATTAGGAACTAGTAATTCACTTTTTGAAACCTATCAAAATAATTCTCAAAGACAGTCGTCTTCAACAAGCGACAATGATACATGTCAGCATCCCGTTGATTATTTTTCCAAATATCTCAGTATATTTGAAACGCAGGTGTCGGTGGGTAATTGGAAAAGCTCTTGACGCTGCTGAGGGGATGAAATCACACCGCCACAACGCGGGCGCGGGATTGCTCAGCCTCCCGAAAGCTTCCTAAAGGTTAGAGGAAATAAGAATAAGGCAGGTCGTGCACAGGCTCTGGCAGGCGAATGATGCAGAAACTCGTGTTCCCTCTAAATAGACAACCGATAGCAATATTTTTATAAAACTAGCTGAATTCTAATTTATGGAGTATTTATAATTTGTTTTATTCACTTTTATTCTATGAGTTATTTTCAAAATTGCTTATTATTACTGATTTCATGATCAAGATTTATTTCACTTGAACGTTTTTAGTAAACTAACAATTCAACCAAGCTACTGACTTTTTCTACCTAACATTCACTTCATAATAGTTGAAAAATAAGCGCTTCTGAACTAGTGTGTAATATGTGGTATTAGGTACACAAACGGAAACATTGACAGGATAGAGGAATCCTGGTAATTTAAAGTTATTTCAAATTGAGATTTAAAGGAAATAGATTGATTTCTGGGAAATCTCACTTTTAGGATAAAAAGGAAAGCCAACGTGGCTAAGAATATCATGATAAAAAACAAACGTTTCGGACTATGAAAAATCCATCTTCAGTGTTCTGAAATGCAATAAATCGAAGTATGAAAAAATTGTAACTATAAACCAACATTGTCATTGTTGGTTTTCCTTTTTATCCTTAAATTGAGATTTCACATGCTTTGAAATGATTTAAGATGCTCCCGATCACAAGAAGACAGAATCCTTAAGTCCTTGATAGGAATTGGTTGGCTATTATTCAAAGCATTACCTTCAATTTAACAATGAAGGGGGTTGCGATCACCCTGTGAGCACGAGCAAGCGCCCCTGCGCTCGGCTGGGCGTGAGGTGAGGTGGCAAGTCGCTGCGCCGCGTCCGTATATAGCTGCGCACTGGTCCATGGAGCTAGGATATATGGAGGGAGCATAGCGCACTCCGATCGGGCTCAATTTGGCTGCAAAAGTTGAAAGATTCTTGCACTCTCAATGCCCGACACGTCACACTTCTGAGCCAACCACAGACGCTTGGCTGAAGTTGGCTCCACCCACCTTCCCTACAACCCCCACAGTACAGAGAAGAGAAGTAGTTTCAAATAGCGGGGTTGGCACGACCGCTTTTGGCAGCGTGTGACGTCATGCTTTGGCTAATTGTGACGTCACAATAGCCGGCCGCTGATTGGTCTATTTCGTGCACACTTTCTGCCAGACGTACAATACCTCGACTGCGTTGCTTCTGGCGTTCCCAGCTGTTCTTTGTTTGCTCTTATCTTTTACCTAGTCAAATACGATTGGAATAGAAATGTAAGTAAAACTAAAACGCTGGGGCTGTATTATTTATTCAATGAATACTTCATCGTAATAAGTTAGTTTGCTCAAGATCATATTTTAACGAGCATTCAAAAAGACATTTTTACACCCGTACCTGCATAATTTACAAAAGCTATCATTTACGTGTTGTTTGAGGGTATAGTATTTCAATGTTTTGATCCACAAATTCGTGAATTAATGTCCATGATTCCAAACCAACAATATTCGTCAACACGAGCTTTGGTGAATTAGAGACTGGTGAGTTAGGGTGCGTTCACACTACGAGCGGAGCGAGCGGAGCGGAGCGGCGCGGAGCGGAGCGGCAATAATGTTTGTACAGGTTTGAATGCAGAGACGCTTGGCTGTTCACACGACAAGCGGAGCGGAGCGGCGCGGCGCGGAGCGGAGCGGCGCGGCGCGGAGCGGAGCGGAGCGGCACGCTCGGGAAATTCGTTGGGATTTTTTGACGCTCGCGTCGAGCGTTTCTCCTTGGCTCCGCCTTTGGATCGTCATATCTTACAGGGGTAGAATTGTCGTTTGAGTTAAATAAAACTGGTATATAACTAGTTATTTGTACAACTAATCAAATTACAATTATAACTGATGGTGTAACATGTAATATTTTAGTGTAATTTCACTCATTTGGGTTCATTAATCATTTATTTCTATTTTCTTCTGCTTTCTCTGATAAATTACTTTATTATTGCTTCAGTTTAAGGAATTTATTACGCTTTTCTCGTGATGTTGTTTCATCTTTCTTGTGATGCTGTGCATTTTATTTTATGATCTTGATTAAAGTATAATTATGTACGATTTTTTAATAAAGTTTTCATTTTTTCCGTAAAATGGGAGAAAAAGGAGGCCGTATGATGATGAAGAGGACTCAATGAGTGTCAAATACACAATAAGTTACAAAATTTCAAGAGCTTGGGTGATTTTTTCCAATACTAACGGAAAGCATATCAGTATTTCGAGAACTATTTGGTCAGGACAAGTCAATATTTGCCAGTATTTTTCACTTAGGTTTCTCTGGCACAACCCTGAATTTCTGAAGGGAATTACTTTACGTTCACTCACGTTTAAGTCACCACAAGACTTTTTTTGATCGTACTGGCCTACGAAAACCTGTAGTAATATATGTGATACAGCCTATTTGGAAAGACTAATTTTGCTTAAACTACTTTGCTTTACATGTATCCTCAATAAAAATTTGTGTATTGCTAAACAGCAAATTTATCTAATCTCGTTGGAAATTTTTCTTTCTATAAGGGATTGTAGTACATCAAAAGTTGCCGGCTTCATCCGTAAATACTCGTAGAATTGTGATTCATCTCTCCTCAGTGCTTCGAAGAGATAATGGTATTCTCCATAGCGATCTCTCCTCATGTTGATGGGATGGATCCAGTGTTTCCGTTTTGCCGACGAGCAACAGAAGCGCATTCACGGAACGCTTCATAGCGACTGATGCTTGTGTAGGTCGCTCTGCTCAGCTCACATGTGAACACACGCGCCGCGCCGCTCCGCTCCGTGACGCGACGCTCCGCGCCGCTCCGCTCGCTCCGCTCGTAGTGTGAACGCACCCTTAGGGTCATCGACATGACACATATTTTCGGTAACAAAATTCCAACGCAGATTAAATGAAATATTTACATTTAGGATGGTAACAGTGCACTCTATATTTTTTACTAATGGATAGCAGTAACGCTTCATCATGAAACTAAATACATGGACATAATTCAAGTTTAGTTTACTAATAAATATTATTCTTTCTCCAATAGAAGAACACCAGATCAATTTAGTTGATTGCTCGTAAAAGAAAGTACTCAACAGTAAGTACTTATTATTTCCTATAACAAGCTACGTTCCGCAACTCATCGAAAACAAATAGTAAAACTAGAGAAACGTAAACAAAAATCTCCATGTAACATGATTAGTCTACACAATTCTAATATAATACGCATCTTTGAAGAGTGCGCAATATATTACACCACGACGATTACATACTGAGTTAGTTTAAGCCTCTCACACCACGTGAAAGGTGGTCCCAAGAAAGGACAGCAGAAGAAGCCATTTAGTGTGCAATTAAGGGAATGGGGAATCAAAGGACGAGATACGTCCACACACATCACGCACAGAAACAGCAAGATTCAAGAATGTTATTGAAATATGATAAAAGTGGACAAAGAAAGTAACAGATGCTGAAAAAAGACACCAGTGAACAGAAAAGAAGATGGTCCGTTACAAAATCAAACATATATTTACATGTATCCCTATGTCAGAGCTAATTCCCACAGATTCAATAGTTGGCTACTTACACCAGGAAATAAAGGCGTTGGTTATCGATGAGAGCTAACGGGGATTCTGTGACGAAAATTGACACCAGAAAATTAAATGAAACATTGTCCATAGCGAGAAAAAGTAAAATGAGGGCAGCCCATAATTAATTGACCTTTTAATTGGTTGATGAAAGTAGAGCTATGAACACTATGATGTTAATACTTATTTATTCGACTAAAAAATATGTTCATGCTTACAAATAACGTGGCACTTAATTAACTCAGCAACTAAAAAGCTACTCTCGCTTTGCTTCGGTTTCAAACCCACAATTTATCATGATTCACTCGACCCCTCGTTCTCCAAATTTGTTCCCTAAGCGAGGTTTTCTTGTGGGACTCGTCACGAGTTATGTAACAAAATCAACAAATGTACACTAACTAAATGAACTTTTCATGAAATAGCTTAACTCTCGTGTAATGCGCGATGGAGCGTTATTGAAACGATAAAGAATAAAGTTCAAATTGTAAAAACGGCCATGGCTATCACTTAAAGAGTCCTGTTTTCAAAACAAAACATACCACATAAACCATATGTTGTTTATCCTTAGAAGAAAATTAGTTTCAAAATCCTAGCATAGTATTTTTTTATCGGCAAATTAAAAGGATCGGTTACTTCTGGGGCAACATATACAACGATAATATGTTCAGCAGATCGTAAATAATGAATCAAAAATATATATTATGATCACTAATTTGAAATTACTATTTGTTCAAACACAGACATTGCACGAGAATTGTAATAAGTCAGCAAATAGATTAAGAATAAATGAACTGCCAATAATAGAAAGAACTAATAATAACACCAGCAATAACTTCAATGTTAACCTGCTTGTTTCTTTCTTAGTCAATCAGGCTTCTACAATTATGAGAAATACCACAAGTGTGCGGTAAATTATTCCGTCCATCCTCTACGCAAATTTACATACTTGTATTTAATTCTGATTGAGTTTCCTCCTTCCATCCATGCGTGACAATCTTATCATTGACACTATTCAGCATCATATGCAACAAATTGACAGGCTTTTACACGACTGCAGATACTTTGTAACACGAATATCGCTGCGCTCAATTCAATACAATACGGTGGAACGAAAGTAAAACGAAAAGGAATTACGGAATTAGCTGACAAATTAAGAGAAATTTAATACACAATTCTTAAGAAAGAGCAATACGAACATGTATACAATCGTGCACCAATGCTGTTCATTACAAAGAAATAAATAACAAGCAACGAAAAGAAATGAAGCTATATTTTTCCAAAACCAAGTCGTATTGTAACATTTCATTGATGTGTAATTTTCTTCATTTTATCACTAGGGTTACTGCTCTCTAAGGCTTTATTGATGTGCTTAATGGTTTGATAAGTCCTGCAAGTCACATAAAATTTGATGAAGAACTCCTTCACATCAGCAGCGCACAATACAGGCGGAGAGCACGCTTCTTCAATGACTTTCTGAGCTAGTTCACAGAAACCTTGAACATGACTGAACTTATCAAAACAGAACAAAAATACTCTCTCGTAGTTCATGATTGTTTCAATGAAAGATTTGCTGCAGTAATGGAGGCTTCGTTGCGGATCATTGTTTTGTACATATTCTTTGAATGACACGAAGAGGTGCGTGTTTAGGTCTTCAGGCGCAAGAATTAACGAACACGCAGAGCAGTCTTTTAACATTGAACCTTTCTTACTTCGGTGATATCTATCAACTTTCATAGCAACATATCCACTCAAGTAAGCTGCTGCATTGTTGACCTCGGCCGACTCAAACAGAGTTCCAACCGATTCGTTGCCATCGAAGTGCTTCGCGGTAGTCATGTCTTCGTTGTTGAGTACAACCGGCGGCGGAGACAAATCCTCATCTTCTGGTCGCTGAATCAGAGGAGGAAAACAGTTTAATATTTACACATGCTGACTTCCATATTTAAATAGTAAAAAGTAGTAGAAGTGGTGGTAGTAGTGGTGGTGGTGGTGGTGGTGGTAGTTGTGGTGGTGGTACTGGTGGTGGTGGTGGTGGTGGTTTTGGTGGTGGTGGTAGTGGTACTAGTAGTGGTACTAGTACTAGTTCCTAGGAGTAGGAGTAGTAGTACGACTGTAGGAGTAGTAGTACGACTGTAGGAGTAGTAGTACGACTGTAGGAGTAGTAGTACGACTGTAGGAGTAGTAGTACGACTGTAGGAGTAGTAGTACGACTGTAGGAGTAATACTTGAAAAACTAAAAGTGTGATGCGCGTTTCTGTGATACAGGCTTCACTGGCTATCAAATTCCCCCTATTTTAATCCCTCAGATGGAAAGACGAAACATCGAATTTCTCAAATAATCCTCGTGATTTACTTATTACAATGGAAGTAGTTATAGCCATTCGAGTCATATCCTAGATACAGAAACTCAGCATTAATGAAAGCAACTGTGAGCTTCAGTATGTAAATTGTAGCGTTATATGCAAAACCCCGCCGACCTCAGTATACAGGATACGGACTCGAGTATATAAGGCTCTGGATCTCTATAATGTTTTGAAAGTAACTTATATTATAGTGCAATTGTACAGCGAAAATGAGTGCATTAATTTACCAGTGAACTAAAACCAAGACCGCCAGTCCTAATTTCTTTCTATCTATTCTTAAGAGGCAAACACGAAACATATAAATAAATCAATATATAAACACACGACTGTTGTTCTTAGTATAGGGATTATAAGGTGACCATGGTCACTTTCTGTGACCATTCATCTAAAGTGACCATGTACTATTTTTTCCCTTCGAGAATAAAAAACAATTATCAAACGGAACATTTGAATCGAATTTCATAACTCAAAATATATTCTTCCAACGCGAACAATTAAAGTTTCTCAACACTTTACAACCGTGACGTCACGACGCATATTTGATCTTTATGTTGAATATCACTTCAAGGGTTATATGAATATCACCACTTACCTTCGAAAAGTGAACCAAAGTCGCGTCCAGCTGGTCTTCCACAGTCTTGCTATTAGCAGACAATGGCGCTCGCATGAATGACGCAGTAGCGATTTTTGAGTAGCTGTCGGCAAATGTTCTGGCGTCCGGAAATTTCTGAAGGAATCGAATATTGCCAAAGAAACACTCGAGCCCGTCTTGACATATATTCCTCGTAGACAAGTAGGGTAGTTTATACTCGTCCAAGCGTTGCCGAAGCTGCAGGATCACATTAATGGACTGAATCCATCCATTGATAAAGCTACAGCGTTTCCGAGCATTGAGATCTTGCAACTCTTGCAACCAAAGCACAGACTCACGAAGAAACTTGAACTGGTCCGAATTAGTACATATGGGTCTTCGTAAAGGTACTGAACATCTCGATGTGACGGAATTCAAGACGTCAAATATGTCGTTTATCTTCTTGCAGTAAGAACTAGTAGCTGCAACTGACACATTATTCACTGTTTGCGCAATACCGGCATCTAGAGCTGCAGCAGTGGAATTCGACAACACCTGAGCTGCAAGTTTCACTTTCATTTTTGATGAAAACCTCAAACTGTGCACATGCCTATCAGACAGCTTTGGAACCATTTTCAAGCTGTGCATTTTCTCTTTTTCAAACAGTGTGACGATGTGATCCCAGCTTGCAGCGTTCTTAAAGCCTGGCACAGGAACGTCACTTCTGAGCAAGAGATTTCTTGAGTTTTTCAGTAGATGGGGAGGGTCTTTGTAGACAAAGTAGGACTTCGTTCCTAGCTCAACAGTTGGGTTTGTATGTGAGCAACCCAGGGATTTGAAAGCTTTTTCAAAATTTGAACCTTGGTCAGAAGTTATTCCAAGCACTACAAAGCCCTCAGTTTCAAGGGATTTTATAACGGTCTGAAGAATTTCAGTAAGACTGGTAGATTGAACAGCACCCGATGTTAAATAATATCCAATTGGAAATTGCCAGTGTTTCTTAACCCCAAACGCCATAACGCACAATGCTGATGACACCAAGTCCTTTTTTCTCTGAAAACCATCGTCTGCGTACCCAAATATTTTCTTCTTGTCGGGACTGTACGACAGGCCTCTTCTTAATGACATTTCATCCATAAGGATAAAAATTAGCTTATCGTGTTCACTTTGGGGATTAACTTTGAGTTTTAACATTGATATGTTCTGCTCATTGCAACCGGGGTTCATTTTGTGGGCCTTCAGGACACGAAGAATTGTAGAAGGCGATGGTAGTGGTAGCATTCTCCTCAACAAGTTGTACCCGGATATGCTGCAACTCACTAGCATGTTAACTGCCATCCACTTATGAAACGATGTGTAGCTTCGCTTTCCTTTCAGTTTAAATTTGACAAATTCCGTGATGTACGGACCAAATGATGGATGAAACTGTTGTACTATGTTCTGCAGGTTATACCGACGATTGATGATAGGTCCCCTAACTCTCTTTCTCATGAGAGAAGCCCCCTTGCTTTTTGGTTTTAAAAATGTAGACGAACGTTTGGTCGTTACTAGTGCAGAAGGCTGATCAAACAATTTCTTCTTACAGGTCAGAGTTGCTTCATCTTTCGTCATACAGGCCTTCTCCTGGAAGAAACAAACAAATAAACAAAATGGCAATGGAGGGAAAATTTAGATGAAAAGAGGTTGAGCGCTAACAAAAATAAGTAACGAAAAATGTGATACGTTATTTGTACACGACAGGAAAGGAAATTAGGACTGTAGGAATATGAAGGGAAGAAGAAATATTAGGGGCTTGATAATTTGATAATACACAAATCAAATGGAGGTGGAGCGAGAACAGGGTTGGCACATAAAAAAAAAACGCCGAAAAAAGGCAAAACGAAACACGAAAAAAAACACTAAATGTTTTTTTGAGCTTTTTTGGGTTTTATTAGTGCTATTTAAATTTCACTTGTTTTCAAGCTTATAGAATCAAAATGAGCTAAATATTTATTTTGTCAAAAATTTGTCCAAGGCATTTGCATGACCATGACAATAAATATTGAAAAACGAAAAACACCACTATAAAAATAAAATAAGAAAAACCCGAATCACAAAACAAAACTCGAGGGACTAGTATACTTCCACGAGTTCAATTTCCAAGGTAAAAAACAAAAACTAAGAAACAAATGCAGTTTGACTATTTGAGAGTATAGAAACTTCTGAATTCTTCCTCTGTCTCCTAGACTAGACTGCTACTACAGTACTACTGTGTTTCTCTCTACATCCACTGCCATTTCATCATAGTCATCCATATCATGATCATTTGTGATGTTGCGATATAATGAGACCAATTTCTGTGCACATTCCGATCCTAATCTATATCTCAATTTATTCCACACAATTCCAAATGTTGAGAAAATTCTCTCACTGGATCCTGAACTTGCGGGCAAGAATGAAGATTGCTTATAAACTTGCAGAAACTGTCAGTGTTTTTTCAGGAATCAGCACTTTCTGCTGTTTCATGTCTTGAATATCCCACCATCAACGAGGAGTCATTGTCTTAGTGATATTCTTGTTGAACAAGTGTTTTGGGAAGATGTTTGAGCCCTTCAATTTATAGAAATAAAGCGCGCTGATGAACTCCGGATTGTATTCAGCCAACCACTCTTCAATATCTGTCTCCTGTGAGAGCTTTGCCTGAAATAAGTCTTAACAATTATAGTCAGATGGGTTAAGACACGACCGCAGCCATCATGGGGTAATAAAGTAAAGAAACGACTGGCCTATGGTAAGCATTCAAGCTGCACTGGAGCAAACTTGACGATGGAATCTGTTAGACCATTTATTTCTTATCATTTTAGTGTTTGTTGCTATCCTGAACGGCAAAAAGTGATTTTTGGGGCAAAAAATTTTTGGCACGTAACATGTAACAGTGTGGTTGACTGACTTGGCTTGCGTTGCTAAGCCCTCCAGCCCACACAATACACATGTTAAGTTGTTAACAGCATGGCTGTTAAGTGATGTGCAGCTGTCTTGCTTCAAGTTGCTTGTGGTTGTTACTTATGATCTGCATGGTGCTACCCTCTCACATGACTTGCGTCTGTCTGCTGCTAAAACAACTCACTATGAATTGACAAGCACAGCAATTCTCTTTGCACATCTTATATCTTTACAGACTGCAGAGCTATGACCCTATGCATATGGTAATTGGTAAATGGTAATTATGATGGACAAACTTAATTCATATATTGTTCATATATGTAATAATTCATATAGTAATGTAATATAATGTTGGAAATAAAGTAATCAAATAAAAATATTTACTCAAAAAGTGTATATATGTATATATCTATACATCTGGAAAAGAGGCAACCGGAGCTGTGTGAATAACTCTTTTAAACAAAAAAAGGTATTACAAAAAAAACAATAAAGCCCAGAAAAACGATAAAAAAACCCAAAAAAAATTTAACCAAAAAAGCCCATGTGTGTTGTTTTTTCTTCAAAAAAAAACATGCTTTTTTCCATCCCTGAGCGAGAGGAATGGGATAGTGGAGGAGAATGGTAAGGTGAGTTAGGGATAAAAGAGAGGGAAAGAGAAGGAAGAGAAATAGGAGAATGAGGAAAGTTAATGTGTGATTTTAATAAATGTTCTACATGAATATAAAAAATTTAAATGGCAATGAAGACAGTATAAAACAAGCAACACTCACTGTCCAGTTGAAGGAATCTTTTTCCACTTTCTCAGTTGAACCCAAATTTGAAGGAGTTGCAATTTGTTGAGTCTGTGATACACAAGTTGGGTTAGGGACCAGAAATGAAACATACACACTCTATTAAATCACATGCACAGGAATAAATGTGTATTGCAAAATTCATTAGTTATGGAATCTACTTTGAAATGACATGAAATTAATAGAAAATCGAACAGAATCTCCATAGAATAATTTAATAATTAGAAACCAACGGAGTAAAAAATCTATTTCTATACTTAAAAAATAACAATAACCGGCTGTCCTAGGTATTTCTTGAGTTTTATTAGACCTCTTTATTTCTTGAGCTGAGAATCAGCTAAATGACTGGTTATATGTAAGATCCTTTACACATAGATGTTTGGAACCTAAATTATAAGATAAAACCATGCTTTAAGGCATATATATACACAGAGCATAAATACTTCACGAACACTAAACACGCAAGTAGGACCCTGGTGCCTGCTGAGCTTAAGCAACAAAGAACTTTCTAAAACGTAATGCCCATGAAAAAGCTTACAGCGGTGTACTTTTATTTTAACAGGAACAAAATGTAATACAGAATATATAAGTAGAGCTGAGAATTGGCATACCTCGTAAGTCTCATACGTTACACATTATGAGACCCAACAACCTTCTTTCCTCACATCTTCTGTGATTCAATTATATTGTCACCTCCAGAATGCTAGAACACATCAACAATCATGATCACACAAACCACACAACAGTTGTTGAAGGCTCAGCACATGAAGAATAAATCATTATGAAAAATAAAGGTCCTGATTTTATGTTATGAACAAATTTGAGCTACTATTAAGACAAGAAGCAATCCGAGCATAAAAAAACTTTTTAAATGTAACACAATTGTTAGAATTGACCTTGGGCAGTCATTAATCGAAGTACAATCTTTTGAAACTACATTGGAAACATATACACTGCTGCTCAAAAGTTTAAGACCACTTTAAAAATTTAAATAATAAAACAATTCGGATCCATTAATACATACTCCTTCACTAAAGGCTCACTTATTAGGCAAGGTTAATTACCACTCTTGACACCAACAACCATCACTGGAGTGCTACTACTTACAGCATTGATGGAGGCCTTTGACAAAACTGTGGCAGGACTTGTGACTTTGGCTTTGACTTGGGTTGCCACAGAAGATCTGAGGGGGATTTTGATGGGAGTCCTCATGGGACTTCTAACTGAAATCTTTGTTGGGGTAATCACAGGGACTGCTCCTGAAGTGCAGGCTTGGAGTCCAAGGGTGCTGATTGGAAGCTGATTTGGGTTGTGGGGCAGGCTTCTGATAAGGTTCCTAACAGGCGTTCTTGTTGGGGCTCTGGGAGGTGTTCCGATTGTAGTCCTCATTTTTTTTAACGGAGACTCGTCAGAGGTTGATGGAGAAACTCTCTTTGCAGGGAACATGAGCTGAGCATTAGCTGTGAGGAAGAAAGAACCCATAGTTAGCTCTTTGCAGCAAAATCATTCTCCTTCTGTTAAAACCTGAGAGGTTGTCACAGGGTTAGCTAAAATCTCTTTAGCCCTAATTGAATATTTTTTGGCAAAATTAAAACCTAAATACTCCATTGTTCAGAATTAAAAAAAGTATGAACAACGAGTATATTTAAATAACAATAAATGAGAAATAAATGATATACACAACTCTTTCAATCAGGTTGGCCAAAATTTATTTCTTTAAAATCCAATTTCATTTAGAGGTTATCATGTTTTTCCAGTAATATTTATTTCTTTGAGTGTTTTTTATTTCATTCCAGTATTTTATTCGTTGGGAATTATTTCCATTTTTTCTTACAGGACTGACAATTAATATATAAATATTTGCAATTTTATCATTTAATAGGAGTTGTAAGGAATCGGGGTAACAAATTTGAGCCTGAAACCTTCAAGAACAAAACACACCCATCACTGTTACACAGTGCCTTTTAAGCATAGCTAACATGAAAACTTTTCAAAACATTGTAACCAATATGACAGTTATATAAATATGCTGCTACTTTAATACAAACATATATGAGTGCAGGTAATAAAAACAGAGCTAGAATATTCTTAGCTTCTCATATCCCTTGCCTTTTATACTAAAAGAACCATTAGGTAATTAGTCATCCTCACATGTTGAGCAACTCAGTGATATTTTACAAAATATGGGAAAATGATAATAAATGAACTAATACAACAATGTAAGCTCATATTGCATATTTATTATAACTTTTGTTGTTCAAGAAATAACTGTTTTCAAAATTCATTTAGGGGTATTATTCTTCATCTCATATATCACTGAACAAAATGCATATTTGTGATTGAGTTGTAAATATTTGTCCACAGCATATTTGAAGCCACAATGGCGTGTATTTACATGGTTATATTACTTTATTGGTTGCAATGTATGAGTTCAAATTTAGGATAAAGTTCACAGGGGTATTTTCATTTGTTAACTCTGTCTTGTGAGTTTTTAATGCTGACCTTGTCCTTGATAAAAGCTCAAAAAAGTTTGCAGTTTTTGGACTACATTTTTTTGGGCACAAGTGTGAGGTTTGGACAAAAACCCAAAGCTCTGACCAACTATAGCAACTGTGTGTTAGTTTATATATCTGACAAAGTCTCATCCTCCTTATTGAAAAATGAACTTTGTTTCTATGAAATTAAACATGAAATACAGTTAACAATGGGTTTACAATTCTTTATGTTATATTAGCACTTGTGATTTTTACTTCAATGACCCTTGATTTAAGAATCATAGCTAGGTATAGCGTAGTGATGCAAAAAAACGGTATTTGATTGCGTTATTTTCTTGCAAACAAAACGTGTTTTTTATGTGTTTTTTTTGTTTATTTTTTTGCACATCTAAATTTTGTTAAGTATGTCTGGGTTTTTTTTTTGGACACCTAAAATATATTAATATCCATGTTTTTTAGTCATTTTATTGTTATAAAAACATCAAAAAGAAACCATACAGTAAAAGTGGTGGCAGATAACCCACAATTACCAAGAGGCGTCTGAGAGGAACAGCAGGAGCCACTGAACTTATATTGATGAAGTCAAAATTCAGAGCTTACTATCTCTACTATGACTGATTTTATTTTTATATGAACAAAAAAATCAGACTTTGCAGAGATAATAAGCTCTGAATTTTGACTCGATCAATAGTTTATTGGCTCCTGCTGTACCTCTTAGACTCCTCTAGGTAATTGTGGGTTATCTGCCACCACTTTTACCGTATGGTTTCTTTTTTATGTTTTCATTCCAAAAAAATGACTAAAAACCATAGATATTATTATATTTTAGGTGACCAACAAAATATGCTGTTTTTTTGACAACATTTTTTTTGCAAAAAATTCTGACAAATAAAAATGAATATTAATATATTATCTGGTACCAAATATAACCATGCTGTTTTTTTTACAAAGAATCATGACTAAAAAACAATATATTTTATGTGACCTAAAATTCCCCATGCAGTTTTTTTAAAAAAACATGTTTTTTTACTAAAAAACATGACTGAAAAAACATGAATAATATACTTATGAGACCAAAAAAATGTTTTTGTACTAAAAAATCATGACTAAAAAAACATGAATATATTTGAGACCTAAAAAACCCTATGCTGTTTTTTAAAAAATATATTTTTTTTACAAACAATGATGTATCAGAAAACCTGGATATGAATATATTTTAGGTGACCAAAAAACCATGCTGTTTTATTTCATGTTTTTTTTTAATCCTGTCTTAAAATCATGGATATTAACATATTTTATGTTACCAAAAATATCATTGTTTTTTTATAACATGTTTTTTATTAAAAAGTTATTATTATTCATTTTTTGGTCACGACTTCTTTGTAAAAAAAAACACCCCCTCAGGGGGATACAATTATTGTATCTATGGGAACTAACACTCCCAGGGGGACAATGTGAGGGCCCAAGCTGCAAGTTAGGTAGGCCTCCATTTTGTTGAAATAAAATGTTTTTGTTATGTTGAGGACCACCTTTTTTCAGTTCACTGCTGTCCTGTTTTTCAGCACCTACTACTGTCTTCTTCAACTTTGATCTTGTTTCATAATCTTCCTTCCTCTCTTTGGATCGCATTTGTTGCTGGGTAGGGAGGCTAAAACTAATGACTGATCTAATCTGTAAAAAAAAACACGGATATTAATTTTTTTTTGTGACCAAAAAACCATGCTTTTTGAAAAAAATATTTTTTTACAAAAAACTTGTGTTATTAAATTTCATCTGACCAAAAAACATGACATTTTAAAAGCATGTTTTTTCACGAAAAGTCATTAATATCCCATGTTTTTTAGTCATGATTTTTGGTAAAGAAAACATGATTTAAAAAAACAAGCATGGTTTTTTTCGCACATAAAATATATTAATATCCACATTTTTTTATTCATAATGTTTCTGTAAAAAAGATGTTTTTCAAAAAAACAGCATTGTTTATGGTAAAATAAAGTATATCAATATCCGTGTTTTTTAGTCATGACTTTTTTGTAACAAAAACATTAAAAAAAACAGCATGGATTTTTTGGTCACATAAGATATATTAATATCCATTAGAACCGTACCAGGTCTTAGAATAAAATATCCACAAAGAATCTATTCACTCTATAAAACCTTTCGGAGACTAGCTCCACCCTCAGTAAGTCATTCAGTCAAATGTTTTTCAAAGGAACAGTGAAAATTCTTTGTCCATTTCACCAAATTTTACTGAATGAATGAGGATGGAGCTGGTCTCTGAAATGTTTTATGGAGTGAATAGATTCTTTGTAGATATTTTATTCTAAGACCTAGTACAGTTCTAATAAACATGATTTCAATATTAACAGCATTCTTTGTTTATAAGTTTCTAAAGACAATTCGAATAAAGAGAAATAACTTTCATGATATTTACATCCGTGTTTTTTAGTCATGATTTTTTAAAAATGTCTTTAAAAAAAAACAATTTTTTTGGTCCCATAAAATATAATAGCCATGTTTTTTTTAGTCAAGGTTTTTCTGTTAAAAAACAATGTTAAAAAAAATGGAATTGGATTTTTAAGGTCACATAAATATATTAATATCCATGTTTTATATTCATAATTTTTGTATAAATAACATTTTTTTTAAACAGCATGGTTTTTTAGTCACATCTCTATCAATGATAAGTAAAGATATGTTATTATAACACACCATTTAGGGAGTTGAAGGTCATTCACATGTATTGTGAAATAAATGAAATATCAAAGCATGAAACCGCAGAAAATGAAAAATTTCATAAAACCATGGAAAACCATCAATTAAGAAGTATGCTGTTTTATTTTGTAATTTGACATGAAAACCAATAATGTAATGTGGTTCTTTTTCATGCTGAGTTATTTTCAGACAAAATATAAAAAAAAAATATCCACGGTTTTTTGGCCACGGTTTTTTTTGTAAAAAATGTTTTTTTTTAAAAAAAAAGGCATGGTTTTTTTTAGTCACATCTCTAGTATAGGTATTTCTGAGTTCAATATCTAAAAAATTGGTAGTTGCACAGCAAATTAATAAATTCATGACTGTTTTCAAAAAATAGCAGGATATTCAAGAACACATATTATCAGAAAAAATGTTAAATCAAAGTATCAGCAAAATTTCAGGCAGAAGTACATTTATTCTACAAATGTGTGTGCAAGGAAACAATGGTTCACCAACAACGTTGGACTTTCTACACTAAAATTAAGGATCAAACTCAAGATCTTGAACTGTCCTTCTTCATTGATTAAGAAGTGTAATATTTGAGAACTGAAATTTCCAGAACTTATAATAGTAAAGTAGTGTACTCTTTCTAAATGGAATAAATTTTTTTTTTCAATTGATAAGAACTGAAAACAAACTACTTAACACTTTCGTGGTGACCAATACATTAGCACATACATTAAAAACTTTGGAGAATATCAAAGAAATGCAAACTATAAATAAAAGTGTTATAAAAGTGCAACTCTTTGGGAAATAAGCATGAAACTGTACTATAAAGTGACTGATATGTTATGAAAGCCAACAAATAATCCACAAAAAGAATAAGTAAAACCCACCAAAATGTAGACGAATTTCAAAGTACAATGAATTAAAAATGAGAAGATTTTAGTATGAACATAACGGTAACAAACTTTCTTAGGTCAGGCTAATGTACCCAAATAAACACTTACCTTCATCAGACTTAAGAATGTCAACAAATTTTTTTGAGGAAAATCATAATTCTTCAGACGGATGTTCATCAGGAACTTGAAAACGAAGAACACAGCACGTAGTGAAATCATTTTAATTTTACTTCTTTCTTTACGCACCTAATCTATAAAAGTGAAGAAACTAAAAACTAGTAGTCCTATTTTCTTAAACGTTTCGGAGTCCAGCTCCATCATCAGTAAGTCATATCTGAAATTTACAATGATAATGGTTAAAAATGCAATGATATTTACAAGTTTTTTTATCTCATACCCTACAAGTAATTAAACTAAATATAAATTTGCAAAGGGAACGAACTGGTGGCATTATTAAGGACCGGTTTGTCTTTTGCTATGTACAAAGATTCTAAAATTCTCAAATCCAAATCATTAGAAGCAGAACATAAAATTTTGAAATCATCTTCAGACACACGGGCACTGCACTGCTCCGCATGAAGGCGGACAGAAGAATGACCGGGCTGCGTAAGTCGATTCCCCGTTCTAAAGCTCACACCACGATGCTGGGCAATCCTCACGTAAAATGGCAATGTCGTCATTCCGACATAGCCCGATGTACATTGTACACAACTAAACTTGTACACAAGGGACGCCCGCATTCGCTTAGGTATAACATCTTTGTAACGAAAAAACGAACCAATTTTATGAGAATTAACAAATATAAGGCGAAGATGTGCTGCCGAAAAATAGCGTTTGAAGAGCACTTCCAGTTCTCGTGACATTTTATCAGAAAAGCAACCCAAGTAAGGAAAAACGCAATAAAGAGGTTCTAATGGATCAGCGGTGGAAATGGAATCTAAATATTTCTTGTCTAAAAATCTTCTGATATGACTGTTGACAATAGCCGAGGGATAACCATTATTTGAGAAGAAAGACTGCAGCTTAGTAAATTCGACATGCAGGTCATTAAAATTTGAACAGATATTGTATGCGCGGTGTAATAAGGTTTTAATTGCATTAATTTTGAATTTGTAACTACAGAAGCTAAAAAAACTCAAGCCCAGACCAGTAAATGTTTCTTTACGATAAACTGATGACTTGAAACTATTATCCATTTTAGTGATCTTAGAATCCAAAAAAGCCAAACTATTACATCTCTCCACTTCACTGGTAAATTTAATAGCGGGATGTTTAGAATTCAAGTACTTAAGAAATAAAGGAACATGGTTAGGGTCACGGAACAAAAGAAAAGTGTCATCTACATAACGTCGATAAAAGTGAGGTTTAAAATGCAAAGGGCAATCTCTGAGCCATATCTCCTCCCAGTAGCACATGAAAATGTTTGCAAACGTTGGTCCCAAGGGGAGTCCCATACCCAACCCCTCAACCTGCTTGTACAATTTTCCGGCAAAAATAGAAGCGGGAGAATAGAGAAGCGGGATTTCGTTGCTCTCAGGGAATTAGGCCGAAATAAATCTATTCTGATTTGCAAGCCTGATAAGGGCCGGGGAATTGTCATTCTCGACACGAACATTTACAAGTCTAAAATGGAGACATTAGTTTCTGATGAGTCTAAATTTCAAATTATATCAGACCCCTGGGAAAAAACGGTCATTCAAATCGAAGATAAAATAAATAATTTTTTGCGAAAATTGAAAAATATTAAGGTTTTATCGAGTGAGGTTTATTCTAAGCTCTACGTGTCTGGTTCTTCTCCCGGAATTTTGTATGGTCTACCAAAGATACACAAACCTGATTTTGTTTCTAAATTTCAGTTTCGGCCAATCTTCGCTGCATGTAATACTCCTAGTTTCAATTTAGCGAAATTTTTAGTCCCTGTGTTGAATCCTCTAACGAAAAATAACTATACGCTTGAAAATTCGTCTCATTTTGTAAAGGACATTACTTCTATTCAAAACTCTGATAAATACGTTATGGCCTCATTTGACGTGGAAAATTTATTCACTAATATACCATTGGCTGAAACCATCAATATTATTCTAAATGCCTTGTTCCAAAAGTCTAGTGATGTAATTTTAGGACTAGGTAAAAATTACTTTAAGACTCTGCTGGAACTGTCTGTGATGAATTCGATTTTTATTTTTGCCGGAAAATTGTACAAGCAGGTTGAGGGGTTGGGTATGGGACTCCCCTTGGGACCAACGTTTGCAAACATTTTCATGTGCTACTGGGAGGAGATATGGCTCAGAGATTGCCCTTTGCATTTTAAACCTCACTTTTATCGACGTTATGTAGATGACACTTTTCTTTTGTTCCGTGACCCTAACCATGTTCCTTTATTTCTTAAGTACTTGAATTCTAAACATCCCGCTATTAAATTTACCAGTGAAGTGGAGAGATGTAATAGTTTGGCTTTTTTGGATTCTAAGATCACTAAAATGGATAATAGTTTCAAGTCATCAGTTTATCGTAAAGAAACATTTACTGGTCTGGGCTTGAGTTTTTTTAGCTTCTGTAGTTACAAATTCAAAATTAATGCAATTAAAACCTTATTACACCGCGCATACAATATCTGTTCAAATTTTAATGACCTGCATGTCGAATTTACTAAGCTGCAGTCTTTCTTCTCAAATAATGGTTATCCCTCGGCTATTGTCAACAGTCATATCAGAAGATTTTTAGACAAGAAATATTTAGATTCCATTTCCACCGCTGATCCATTAGAACCTCTTTATTGCGTTTTTCCTTACTTGGGTTGCTTTTCTGATAAAATGTCACGAGAACTGGAAGTGCTCTTCAAACGCTATTTTTCGGCAGCACATCTTCGCCTTATATTTGTTAATTCTCATAAAATTGGTTCGTTTTTTCGTTACAAAGATGTTATACCTAAGCGAATGCGGGCGTCCCTTGTGTACAAGTTTAGTTGTGTACAATGTACATCGGGCTATGTCGGAATGACGACATTGCCATTTTACGTGAGGATTGCCCAGCATCGTGGTGTGAGCTTTAGAACGGGGAATCGACTTACGCAGCCCGGTCATTCTTCTGTCCGCCTTCATGCGGAGCAGTGCAGTGCCCGTGTGTCTGAAGATGATTTCAAAATTTTATGTTCTGCTTCTAATGATTTGGATTTGAGAATTTTAGAATCTTTGTACATAGCAAAAGACAAACCGGTCCTTAATAATGCCACCAGTTCGTTCCCTTTGCAAATTTATATTTAGTTTAATTACTTGTAGGGTATGAGATAAAAAAAACTTGTAAATATCATTGCATTTTTAACCATTATCATTGTAAATTTCAGATATGACTTACTGATGATGGAGCTGGACTCCGAAACGTTTAAGAAAATAGGACTACTAGTTTTTAGTTTCTTCACTTTTATAGATTAGGTGCGTAAAGAAAGAAGTAAAATTAAAATGATTTCACTACGTGCTGTGTTCTTCGTTTTCAAATTTTTTTGGTACTGCACCCTCATTCAGCCAACTCTTAGCCTTTAACGGTGATAATGTTCTTGCGAAATCAGACCGGTTGAAGTGCTTAGCACAAATGTATCGGTGCGTTCTCAAACAACTCAGAGATAAACTTTTCAACTCTGCATTTCCAGATGCAGCAATCCATTCTGGGTATAATTTTTTAGGGAAGTTGAAAAACCTAAGCTCTGAGTCGTCTTTGCTGTTACTTGAACAATTCTGGTAAGAACACTTTTTTTTACGAGTAGCCATCACGATTATTTCAACAACTGTGGCGAAAGCCCTCACGATTCATACAGAAGGTCACGTCATTCACATCCGTGCTCTGAGTGGATGATTGTCGCTATGACGTCACAATTGTTATGACGTCACAATAGCCGGTTTTGGATATGAAGTTACTTCTCTTCTCTGTACTGTGCAACCCCTCCTCATTTTCCAAAGCAAGATTAGTACCTCACCACAAGTCAGAGGGTGAGGTGTGCGTACAAGTCGCTCTAATTTGTTATAATCAAGGGCCTGTAATCTTTATAGTTTTAAACTCTTAATGTGTCGTTGCTAGTAATTTTGATATTATTAAGTGTCCTCAAGTGAGGAAACACAATTTATTATCTTTTGGAGTCTTAAGGCCCCCTCACACGTACAAATATATCTGCAGACAATCTGAACTGCATTCGGTTTGTCGGTCTCAAGACCCCTCACACGATCCAAACCACGCGCTGCAAACTTGACAAAGACTGGCGCACGCTTCAGTATACCAGTAGCAGCTAGGTGAAGAGTACGTTCAAGAATAGCGACTCCAGACGGCGAGTTCCACAGTTGATGGGATTTGCTATAGTTGCAATGAATAAGAAATAAAAGAGATGTAAAAGCTCGCTCAAAATGGGCTAAAGAATGGTTCCTAAAAAGTAGTGAATATACAGATGTGAAATTGCTAATTGAAGTGCATAAGGAGGGAGAGAGGCAGAGTACAGTCGTGCACTACACACGAAGGCTGGCGTGACACTGACGTGGTGTCGAGGTTTGCATTTTGCACTTTGCAGCCGGTCGCTCCAAAATTATCAAGCATAGCTGATCTGCCTCATACAGTCTGTACCAACCTGAAATCAGCGTACAAACGCACGAATTCAGCACCAGTTCAGATTTGTCTGCAGAAATATTTGCGCGTGTGAGGGGGCCTTTAGAATCCCAAATTAATGATTGACGATTAACTCAACAGTTGGAAGAGCATTCAGCGAGCGTGTGCGCACTCTAGCGTAGCCAGTAGGTAACTGATGTCCGTGCTGACGTTTCACAGTTTCACTTGCGAGACGGCTATTGGTTACCACAAACATAGGAGAAATCTCAAAAACTGGTTCTCTTCACAGACGGCTATGCTCCCTCCATATCTACTCCCTCCACGCACTGGTCAGGACTCAGGTCGGTACGTGGCACAGCTTCGCCAAAGAGGGCAGACCCTATCATATTACCGAAATACTTCCAGTATTAAAGCGATCACAAAAAATAGAAGGTAGATTGATTGTTAGAAAAAAAATTGGGTTTTAAAATTTGGAAGTTCTTTGGCAACGTTATACGGGCAGAGGTTAGGGAAACGCTGGAGAACTGCGACGTTTACTGGTAGCGATGTTGTTATAGGACGGGATGCGGACCAAATGCGCGGGCCCTAATGAGGTCACCGCTTATATGACCTCTGAGGTGAACGGGGGAAGAGAGGCATGGCGCACATACCTCCCCCCTTCCCCAATTTAGGTACTTAGCTATAAACAATATTCGGGCAATAAACAATATATCCAAAAACAATATTCGGGCGGAAATAAAACACAAACTCTAAATTTAAAAACCAAATCCGCCTTACATGTGTGTACTGCTCAAAGGTAATTCTATTAACTCGGAAATACACTGGTACATAATTGAATCGTTTTTCTTCACCCTTAAAAGATCAAAACGAATAAATTTTGTCAAATTTAGTAACAGTACTTAGCTCAAGAAGTATCAATAATACTTGGCAACACAAGCAAGAAGTACCAGGGCGCTGAAGCGATACAACAAAAAATGCCCTTTTCCTCAATATTGAAAAAAATAAAACACTAGCTGCTACAAAAGGTCAGCATTAGCATTAAACTTACCAAATTACCACAACGTCAGCAAAACACGATGAAGGGAAGTAAATGAAACGCTAAATATTCTCATCGATACACGATAAAGGGAAGTAAATGAAACGCCAAATATTCTCATCAATAAACATCAATGGTCAAAAGGAATAATTTCGACGAATAATTTCGCTTCTCTCGCAATTAAAAGTGTAATGTCGCAACAATTTTTCAATGTCGCAACAATTTCGTAAATTACAAACAATTTAGACCTCAGGTAATCACATGGAAAATTTCAGAAAAGTGACCACCGTAAACACCTATACAGAAAGCATTATTAACATTAACATTAACACAACAGGTTAGGTTCCGACAGAAATCGGCTCGCGTCCACACGACGAGCAAAACCGTTGACTTCGTGAAACTGTCTGATGTACGATTCAGAGAGAAAGACTCTTGGTCTACCAACGCGCCTGACCTAAACCCGTTGGATTACTATTTTTGGTCGCAAATTAAGGTTAAAACTTGTGCGAGTCACCACTACAGCGTCACAGCCATTAAGAAGGACATCAAAAACGACACAGAGTTTTTTGAAAATGACGGAGGTTATTTGCGTCATGTCCAGCTTTGGAATGAGTGGAGAAGCCGTCATCATGGATGAAGGTGGTGATAGCGAATAAACTTTTGTTCTCCCCATCTGCTAGATTAGTTCGCAAAATTTTAAATCGTTACATAAATTTACCCTCGGGTCATAGAGATTTAAGCATATAAAGAGAGGGAAATTGTAAGGATTTATCTGACAGACCTGAATTGATAGAAAAATACAAATTTCTCTTCAATAACAAAAGAAAACGATGCTTTAGAGAGAAAGATTCAGACATTTTTTTCCGGAGAACTTTTTCAATTGAAGAATTGAACTAATATTTCACTTGGTTTTCATGAAAAGAACTACTGTAGATCAGTTTTTGCCCTGACTCATTCAGACCTTGCTTTCACCGTCGGTGAGCCGAGGAAACATTTTTGTTGTTCAGAGACGAAAATCGTAAGGGAATGTTTGGGGACTCATTGCATAAGCAACATAGTGCATTAAAATTCAGCCGTGAAACAGAGCCAGATTAGAAGATGACCTCTCTATACATACAGAGGAAAAACTGAAACTTCTTTCAAAACTCGTCGGTGTCGTCAAAGTACTACTGCTGTTCTGGATTTTTAATTGAATAGTG
The DNA here is from genome assembly GCA_030386875.1 of Morinoia aosen. Taxonomy (NCBI): domain Eukaryota; kingdom Metazoa; phylum Arthropoda; class Malacostraca; order Amphipoda; family Talitridae; genus Morinoia; species Morinoia aosen. The sequence continues at coordinate 69,671,334 of CM059557.1, forward strand.
TTTTTTATTCAGTTCAAATTTAATTTGTTTCATGTCTCATCGAACGGGCTTATAAAACATATTTTAGTTACAGCTCCTTTGCTCAACACTATGAATTTCTTTGGTGCATCTTTCGAAAAGTATTACTCCATGTACTTAATTGAAAACGTTTGCTGGGCAAAAGTAGCTGAACCTCATTGCAAAAATATCTTGTTCTTTTGGTACCTATTTGATCGTTTAGTATTTTTCTGTGGTATGTTTGAGCGTTAATCAAAATCGTAGAATTAGAATTTTTTTTATTATTTTATCACTTAGTTTAATCGCCTGACTTCATCTTCGTGAGTGTTATTTTCGGCAACGTTCTAACGATGGGAGAATTTTTCAATATTCGGTTAGGATATGTTCTCTTTTCCAAAGCTGTGTCGTGTGTGAGTACCAATGGAGCCAATGACATGCTACATGTCGCAACAAAATAACTTGCTACTTCATTTCATGCATAATCGAGCAAAGGGATTATAACCCCCTGTGGTACGAGCAGCTAATTATCTGTCCGTACCGAAAGGGTGATCGCAAACCCGCCTCACAGAAAAATATTTAATCATGATTCTAATATTCATCATTCAATCAAGAATTTTAGTGTTTGCCATCTTGTGATCGGAAAAGTTTTTTTAAATAACTTGAAAGCACTTAGATTTACGAACTGAAACCTCTAATGTATGGGCAATGTAAGGCAATGGGCTGTATGCTGTATGGGAAATGTAACAATGTATGGGCAAGATAAGTTAGGCAGTAAATATTTTGTAATTTAGCTATGCTAGCAATCCCAATAGTGGAATAACATGTGTGCAATCTTGTTATTTACTGTGATCATGTAGGTTGCTCAGACTTGCAGTTGTGTGTATATGACGAAATTTACGTTACACAAACCATTAGTGTATGTATTAGTGTATTAGTTATGTATTTACGCAAACCATTAGTGTCCTGTTGTCAGGATATACGAATACAGGCTCTGGCAAGTGCTCTCAATACTGCTTATAGCAGCACAAGCGCCAAGTACAACTGTCGTAAAACCGATAATCTCAGCCATGACTTCGGGAGTAAACTTTCTGAAACGACTCTATTTATAGTTCTTCAAAAGGTACAGTTGCCTACAAATAAGCCAGAAAAGTCCGTCAAAGAAAAAGTAATAAGTTATATAAAAGACATGGTTGTACTTTTCGTAGTTCATTTGTCCCTGAGCTTAGTCTTCATTATTAAATATGAATAAAAATTATATTTATGTTAAATTTTACACGAGTGTCAAGTTTCTTGGGTAAAGTATACCTTTTAGCGAGCTGAGTAATAAAAGACCCTCATTAATTAAAAGTCTGATAAGCAGATACGGTTAGCACTTTTCACTACTGGCAGCTCTTTTCGGACGTCACTTGAAAATTTGGTTCAGCGCGCACTAATACAAGTGAATGTGAAAGCAAACTGAGTATCAGCGTGGAGCAAAAAACGAAATTGAAGTTAATTAATTACAGCAAAATCATGGTGCTGTATTTTTAGTATTGAATGGGTGGAAAAATTTTTTGTTCAACCTATTGTTAGAGTGAAGCTTACAAAAATAAAAATGTTAAGTGATTGAAGCATACAAAATTGATGCGAAGTGATTGAAGCTAGCAAAAGTTACATTTCATAGGATTTTGTATTGCATTGTCAACATTTCTTGCCTAAATCCCGTTCAAAATGGCAGTAATAGTATAATATTGATTCTGCAGAAATATAGAGGACTTTGTGCGCGAAATCTTCACAACATTGGGTCATACGTTAAGGGGACACCGGGTGTCGAGTGGCTCATGTCACTTTGTTATTATTCTGTCATGTATGATGGTATAATTACAAACGCTCTTTTCGTTACCAATCGCACACTGAAAGTATTTTTTTCATGATAAATGCTTATATCGTATTTTTATACATCATAAAGTGTCCAAACAAATAAGTGGAAATTATACAATGGGCAACAAAAATGTCTTCTGAAAAAAGTATCCAAGACTGCCCAATCTTTAGTAAAAGGACTAAGAGAAAGAGTGTTACTAATTTACTCGGTTGTGATGGAATATCTTTTGAATGAATGGTAAATTATTGAACTGAAAATTATCGAGGATCGAATAGTTCTCTGATGAATCGAATTATCGATCCACCAAAGAGCAAAGTTTCTCACTCGACTGTAATTAAACATATCGCGTTTGGATTAAATTATCAATTATGAGTGTTTCGATACAATAGAACGATAGAACATTGAAAAATATTTTTTTGCTAACGTACATAACATAAAAACACTTCGAAAACAATGGATGGACAATTGGAAAGCTACAATTTTAAGGAAAAACTGTGAAGTGAGACCTTCTTTGTTAGTTCTAAAGTTCTTTGTTTCGATCGTTCTCAGAGTGCACTATTGAAAAGGAGAAAAAAATTATCAGAGATGAAATTATTTTAAGCGGTCAAAGATTCACCAGAAAAATCGTAATCTGTGGAATAAATGCAAGTTTCTAATAGAAAAGCTGTCTTAAATGAATTAGCCAAGTGGAAAAATTTAAGGATAAATTACAAGCCATGCTTATAAATTTGTAGCACTAAGGAAAGGGACTAATCTTCAAATTCCACGATAGACAAAGAAATTCATCATATGAAAACCACAGACTTTCCAGCATTAGCGCCACAAAAAAGCATAATTTTCAAATTCTTCCAACTAAACGATTGAACTTTACAAAATAAGCTTCTGCTTGTGATCGAAATCGCGTATCTAATCGTACTGTAGCTCTCTTTTGCAGCTCTGTGCTGTACGCTAATGTGGAACGTCCTCAGCCCGTGCCTTGGTGCAAGCAATGTAGACATTTTAATTAATAAGACATACCTTTAAAGTGATCTGATCTGTCAGAAGTAATTATTCCAGCAAGAAAATCAGTTGGGTCTGTCATAAAGATATTTTCAAGCAGCATAGCACATTCTGAGGTTATTCGTGTAGGCTTTGTGATGATCGGAAGGAAAGATTTAGAATGAAATGCATTTAGGAAATTAGAGATTGGTTCATAGCTTTCAAGTTTCAGTGAATCATAGTTGAAGTCACCGCATATTATTATGTCATTGTAGAAGGACCTCTTGAACTGAGAAATAATACGATTAAGTTGATTAAGGAAGGATATAGGACAGGCTGTAGGAGTCCTGTACACCGTTCCAAGCACAATTCGTTTGCCATCTCTACACAGTTCTACGAATAGTGATTCTATATGATCCTGATTCGTTGTTGCACTTGCTATGATTCTCGAATCTATGTGCTTAGATATGTATGTACTGAAGCCCCCGCCTCGCTTGTTTTTTCGTAGCGAATAGTAACTATGATAATTTTCAAATTTAATCATGTCTTTGATCGAGTTATCTTGCCATCTTTCGGTGAAGCTAATCACATCTAGGTTATACTTAAGTTCGGTAATAATGCATTTTATCTCTTCCAATTTGGATAGAGTGACCTACAGTTCCAACACAGTAGCGAAAAATCTTGCCGAGTTATTCGTATAGTTTCGTTGAATTTTGATATATTAGTATATCTGCAGTTTTCAGAGTCGTTTAGGTTTGGAAATATTCAGTTCAATTGATTGAGATCTGGGTCGATTTCATCTAAAATATCAGCGTGATCAGTCATTTAAAATCAGTATACAGTAGGCGGTAAGTACTATTTTATATCTTTAAACGAAATACAGAGTCAAGATTAAAAAGATATTCCTGTCTAAAAACTAGCATAGAGGGTATAGAAAAGAGTAAAAAATCTAGCGCTATTTTGTGAGTACACAGTACTACACACAATACTCAGCCCATGAGCGAATAATAATGGAGTTCAATATACAATATTGATGCGTACAAATTGCTGAAGGCGATGTTACAAAGTTCACATACAACAGGAAATAAGTTTCGAAAATTTTAGCGACAATGATATATCTAATCAGCTAATATGGTTTACACATAATAATAATTTTATTGGTAAAAATTACATACAATTTATGAGGAGAAGCAAACAAGGTGGATATCAATATTCCATTATAACATTGGTAGGTACAAATTTCTGATGGTGTTTTTTCAAGTTCACATACAGCTGTCATAAATGTTCATATATATCTGTAATACAATTGTCAAAATGATTATTGAAGTGAGACTGACGTATTTATCTTTTGAAGGTTGGAACTGATTCATGACATGAAGTTATGCAGTTTGAAGTTTTAGAGTAAAGTTATAGAATTTTAGGCGTTAGTGACATACGGGTATATAATTTGACACAGTTGCATGTTTTGATACCTAATTGAGGTGATCACCCAGGACCTGTTTCGATGATATGTCCAGTTGCAGCATTAGGTATTGGTAGAGACCTTCTGGTGCGTTAGTCTGACGTCTTGAATCCTTTTGTCCAGGGGTAGAAGCGAAGATGTTTCCGTCCTGGGTCCTCGAGATTCGCATTTTTTCCGGGAATTTTTTTTTCTGGCTACTCTCAAGGTGTACATGATCTTGGCTCGTGAAGGTATTAGATATTCATTTATGAAGAACTTTGGATTATTAAAAGAAACGCTAATTACTGTAACTCAAAAGATAGAAAGAATGAAACACAGCAAGTTAAAGATTACCAAGAAACTGCGCCACGTAACAAGGAAACTTTGATGCAAACGTAGACAGCAGTCAACTGAACGATTGAAGAATTGAGGTGACACATTGGTTAGACCACACCATGATGAAAGTTACGTCCCCCGACGTCGCCGAAGTTGGTTCGGAGCACAACCACGTGCAAGGAGCGCCAGCTTGTACGGAACAAGCTCTACGGGGAACGGAAAGAATCTGCAGGTCGAGCCGCTGCCCAACCCGGGGTCACCTCACTTGATGGATAAAGGTTCAAATTGAATTCGAAAAGAAAAAAATTCAAGGTATATAATACTTTCCAACTTTGATTTTAGGATGTTTTATTTAAATTTAAATTCATTTTATTTAGTTTATTTATTTATTTTATTTGATTTAATTATTTATAAATTTAATTCTTTATTTAATTCTTAGAAAATGTCGAACAATTATTTTCGACAAAACTCTGGATTTAAATATACAGGTTCATAACCGTTCAGTGGTACTAAAGGCAAAGAGCTTGATGGATGGTAAAAGTTGAATGATGTAATTACTGAACAGATTACATATAATTTGTACGATGTGAATAAATCAGATTTAGTTACTGATCACAACTGTTTTCATTATATTCTTAGGCTTATTTAGGAAGGAAAATTAAATGAAGGTTTAATGCATTAAAATCCCGTAAATTTGCCATGTTCTCGATGCTCAACTACTGAAAACTGTACGATCAGATTACGTATATTAACGAATTTATGATCTCAAATTCTGTTGACAATAGTTGAGTACAGAATGAAAGTATATACTCCTGTACGGTTTAAAGTAAGAGTCACATATTCCGATCAAAACGCAGCTCATCAATTTTTTACGACAATTGAACTAACGCGAAAGTTGTAAACTGACGTCAAAACTCTGTTTAATCTGACATGCAACACAATGTTTTTTTTTCGGTCATTTTGAAACCCTATGCCTTGCGTAAAAAATTGTGTCAGGCATCATTAGAAAACTTGATTGGAGGCAGATCCAAAAGGTCAGAGAATAAAAATATGAAGGAGAAACTGATTATTTCGAATTCCAGATCCTACCTTCAAAGCTATGTTGAACACAATATGAATTTTTATGTCAGAGTGTCAATATTACTCAATCTCTGTTAGCGCGTAATATTGTAGTGATATAAATAGATCACTTAAGTAAACCTAAAATAAATAAATTCTAATCTGCCATGTTATACGCAGGCTGTGATGTGATGCGTGAAGCTCTTCTTTGATGTCTGGACGGAATTTTACTAAGGTATTTATTCGTTGAGTAATAGGATCACGTCAAAAGATTACCAGTATTGAAACAAAACGTAAATTTGTTGCTTAAGGAGATCGTCCCACTTTTTCAACTTTTTTCGTCCGATTCGTTTGAAAATTGGCCAGTATATGTATTTTGTGAAAGTAAACCGTTTTTACTCGTGTCACTTTTTCGATTTAAGCCTTAGTTTTTTTTCGAAAAATTAGTTTTTTTGTATATTTTATGGATATTTCAAAATGGGACTCGTCATCGAGTTTTGATGCTAGAACAAAACCAAAGACAGTTTTAGAATCCTTGGAGCATTTCTAACAAGCTCTCATGGTTTTTATTTCAAATTCATTTTTTTTTCAAATTTTTTCAAATTTTTTAAAATTTCTAACCCAACAATAATTTTTTGGGTTTAGAGCTATAATTTTTTTCGAAAAATTTGAATTTGAAAAAAAACTAATCAGAGTTTGTTAAAAATGTTCCAAGGATTCTAAAACTCTCTTTGGTTTTGTTCTAGCATCAAAACTCAATGAGGAGTCCCATTTTGAATGTTGAAAGTTAGAGGTGTTGGGTATATATATATAAGCATAAAACAAAATTTTTTGTTGAAGTGTAATATAATGAACAATTTAGGTAATTGAATACAGTTTTAATTTTTATTTCGATAGTTTCCATACATAACTTCATATTCACACTGTGAATTGTGATTTCCCCCCCAAAAAAATATTTTTCCATATATATGAAATTTTTTACTTTCGGCCTGATTCTTATGAAATTTGACTATGATATGTCACCTTTAAAAAAACACAATTTTTTAGATTAAATTTTTTGATTTAGGCCTTAGTTTTTGAAAAAAATTGACACGTTGGTTTTTAGGGATTGATATTTCACTGGTATTGATATTTCAAGATGTATCTCCTCATTCAGTTTTGATGCTAGAACAAAAACAAAGACAGTTTTAGCATCCTTGAAGCATTTCTAACCAAATCAAGTAGCCAAATTTTCCATTTCCCGTTTTGTTGTCTTTTTATATGGGATTGAAATGGGCTCGAAGGTTAAAGATTTTGATGCTTTTCACTGGTATTGATATTTCAAAACGGGACTCGTCATCGAGTTTTGATGCTAGAACAAAAACAAAGACAGTTTTAGAATTCTTTGAACATTTCTAACAAACTCAAATAATCTTTTTTTCCATTTCCCATTTGTTCTCTTTTTATACGGGGTTGAAATGGGCTCGAAACCTAAGATTTTGGTTCCCCTACCCCCCCCCCCCCCCTGGGGGGAATCTATTGTCCGCAGCGCCATGAAATTTTAGGACCGAATAGTCCACCACCTAAGGGTTCTTTTCCAACAAAAACATGAAAAATGAATACCTGAGCGACAGGGGCCTGGGACGATCTCAGTAAGTGCTGTCGATCGACTCAAAAGGAAGGAAGGATTGATTGTTTGGGCTTGGGTGGGACCCAAAATACAGCTGGGTCTTCTTGATGGGTCTTGTATTAACTTTGAACTCAGTGTATTGCTGTCGCAGTTGAACTGAGAACTGAGCAAATATGAGTTTTAATGAACTTTGACAGTTAAAGTAGTATAATGATACACCAGCCGCCGGTACAAGTTCGAAATGTTTTGATGAAAATTCATTCTGCATTATTTATAAGTAACAAAATAAAAAATAACTGGCTGCTCCGAAAAATTCTTAATAATGCACGCATAATTTCAACATTTACTTCTAGAAAGACATCTTTGATGGACTATGACTATTACATAACAAAAAATTGAAGCTAATGTAAAGAATAAATTACATAAAGGCATACTTTTTGCTCTTCAACTAAACTAAAAAATCAATAATATGAGTTAATGATTTTATTATATGCGTCCTCTAGCAACACATCACCGTAATTTCATCTTTAGAAAACATCATCGCTTCTTATCACAACTCTCGGTACTTTTTGTGCGAACAACTAGCTGGCAGTGAGTTGTTTTTAAGCTGGCGTTTTAAGGCAATCAATTACAACAGGAGGATCCTTGTTGTCACTCGAAACTCACGCGCCATGCATCTTTCGTGGCACCCTGTGGAATAGATTCCCATTCTTTCCATTTAATTCATTTTCACCATTTGGTGATGAGTGATTATAATCACTATAGAGGCAAATATCAGAGGTGGGCATTCCGTAAATTTAGTAAGCAAATCTGGATTTACCAACTCGCGTTCGAAAAATAATCCCCGCCAAAATGTATGCAAACGTACAAATTTGCCGACAAATAAAGAATTTGCGGACTACAAAAACGTGAAAGCCGTTTGATGACTGTCCAAAAGCTGTCACCAAACGCTAATTAGCAGTTCGTAATTGGAAAAAACATACCAGAATTACGAAGTTAGATTGTACTAATTCAGAGCAGAGTGCGTGATCTACGTGCTTACTCGAACAAACCTTTCGGAGTATGTTGAAGCATCGCAATGTGTTGGTGTTCAGCGCTTCTCCTTTGTTTTTCAAGAAAGGATAACGCTTGGATGAAAATAACATAAAATGCTACAATTGTTTGAAAAACAGATAATTACATGAATTCAACGGTAAGATGAGCACAAACGATATAAGAGATAAGAATTAGATGAGAGCACAGGTAAGAGATATAAGATGAACACAGGCGACAACAACAACAACAAAAAATGATCACGAAAATATTAATTTATGAGTCTCGAAAGTAAGAAGCCGGGTTGAAAAACTGAGAGAAAAAACTCTAATCGTCCAAACGGGACATAAAATTTGTATAAATTTACATCAGAGAATATAAATAAATATTTCTGCTAGTTTGAACCTCGTTCTAATGAGAAATAAAAGCACCACGGTGACAACACTAATCGTGTTCAACATTAGGATATCGCACTGTCTAATTCTTATACTGAAGGTTTCGAAATATCACTCATCATTAGTATACATGAAAAATAAAACGCATACTGTATATAAACTGATAGAAGGCATTTTAGTGGTAATAATCGGCTGCGACAAACTATTTAGCAAGATGATAAAACATATTTAACCACAAAAATTAATTTAACCGCAAAACAATTACAACAAATTTATATGCAAAATAAGAAAAAATTACGGCTCGTATCGGATCAACTATAGGAAAACAGAACGAGCGAATTGGGTGCAACTTATAGGGACGCTCAAAGGCATTGAACACATCAATAATTAATTGAATTTTTAAATTATTCACATATGTTTTTCGCTCAAAGTTCAACGAACTTAAGAAATGTAACAAAAAAATAATGTTTAATAAACAAAATACATACAAATTATTCGCTCGGCCCCTCACAAAGAAAAGAAACATAAATTAACCATATTAACCATTAACCACTAACCATTAATCATATGCAGTGAATGTGCGTTGAACTGATCACTCAACGCAAACTTTGATTTGGAGATACAGATGGATGCCAAAATTCTAGGATCTGGCTTATCACTATTAGTATATCAAATTTTACGGGTATGAAGGGTCATGACAACATACAACTTCTCAGCATTGAAGAAAATGTAGGATTCGCTTAAAAATTCCCCGGGGAACTTTTCTTGAGCGAATTACAATCAGAAGTCACAATTTAATGAAAGATCTGTGCGCTAGGGAGAGTTTTCCGAACGCGATACCCTATCCTACTATCATTGGTTTCACTATATCTAACACTGAACATGGGTGGCAACAGAAGCAACTCAAAGGGGTTCATTAGACAAGAGAACTTGTGTAATTCCCTCCTTGACTGCTGGCGTGTATTTCTGAGCGGTGCTGAGGCCCACACGGCTATGTTCTCTAGAAGAACGCGTCAGCTATGTCATGCAGCTGACGGGCGTTCCTAGGTGGATGTCCGTATACCTGCAAGTTGCCTGTGGAGACTCAGCGTGGCGTCTTACCCATGATTTTTGTCATAAAAGAAACATAATACCCGTGTGTACCTAATAGAGGAGGTTCCAGAGCTTAAAGTCCTCCTTGCCCGACAGCTGTGCGAGAAATTCGTTGAACTATAGTGCAATTTGGTCTCAATTTACTGAGTTAGGGAAATCCAGACGCTGGGATGGTGATTTGCTGCTTCTACCGGCATGCTCCCGAGTTCCGGCGGCGCGGGTGTTAATCAATCAGTATTAAACCTAAACATGACTATAGTGTTATGTGTACAACTATGCTCATAAAGCAGAGGGCTTCGCATGCCAAAAGTAAAACTATTTTTAAAATGGAAGGGTGGAATTATATTAAATTTATCTGATTAAATTTTATTAAATTTAAAACCATACACGTAGACACGTATGAGAGACCTCAATTCATGTTTCATGTTTTACTGAAAGGGGACCGAAATTGAGAAGAAGGAAAATGAATTCACGGACAGAAGCCTTTCACTCTCCAAACTGAAGCTAGTACGCATTCGTTTTATTTTGTTAATTAATATATGTGATGTTTGTGAGGAGCATGATGAGTGACTTGTCTCTTTAAGTTTATTGTACCGTTTTTTGTGACAAATTTTAGATTTTTGTCACAGTAGATTACTTCCACTTAAATAGCTTCTGTCCGTCTATACATACGTGTGTATTATTTTTTCAGAAGTATTGAAAATGAGCGACTTGCTGAAATGTTTAGTTTTAGAATTAGGCTTCGAGATTTCATTCTGTTTTGTACGAATTCTGTTGTCACCCTGTTGTTTTTATTCATCATTCAATCAAGCTTTATTGAAGTGAATGTGCACGAATTTGTAGTTCATGGTCACCGAGGGTCACCGTGATAGAATACGAATGGTGAAATAAATTGAAGACTTTTGGGAGGTATATAAGTGGAATGAAAGAACAACTAAGAGTTGAAAAGTTGTGAGCTTACAAGTTGGTGAATATGATTTACAAATGGAGAATGAAATTACGTGAGCAAATTTTCAATTTTTTCAAGAAAGGCGAAGAATAGGAAAGCAAGTATTCATAGAAGAATGCACTTTGTGTTTATGAACAAAGATGGTTGTGTTAAAAGCTTGTCGAAATTATTGTTTATCATTGACCTAGCTATGGGTGGATGAAAGTGCTCTAAATGCAATATAGTGCTTGTGCCTGATAGAGATAGACTATAAGTGTATAAAAGAGATAAAAACTACAGATTTATTAGTTTGGGTGATGTAAGATTTTTCGTGGTATTTCAAATGAAAGGATGAAACAGATTATTTATTGAAGAACAAGGAGTGATGGGTGAGGAATACAACGGTTTTAGAGACAGACGTGGTGAAGACAGCTCGTTTGTGGTGGGTAGTACCATCATGAGAAGTACTCTTCGCATTTATTTTCCAAAAAATGTAAGGTTTTCTTTTTTACTGGTGTAGGATTTACGAGTTAAGAAGTGGGAGCGCAAAAGTAGCTGACTGTAGCTCCACAAAGGTGCCAGGAGTGCTCAGGTCCGGGCACAGAAGGCACGAATCGGTTCAGGCCACGTCCACTTGAAGCCATCCGTGGATACTGGAAGTAAACGTTAACTATGTAAACTATAAGGACTATGACAGTTAGAAGTGGTAGATTTAGCTAAAAATTAGATAATCATAAGATCTACTGATAAAATTCAATTGTAAGACTTATCGATAACATCTAGTTATATGATGCAGTTGTAAGATCTAGTAACAACATCTAGGTATAAAATCTAGTACAAGATATAGTTTTGAGCTCTTTTAATAAGATCTCGATATATGATCTATTTTTAAGATTTATTTACCAGACCTTGTTGAAAGAGGTAGTTATAAGGTTCTGTTGATGAATTGTACAGAACATTACTGCATCCGCTAAGCTCCGTAAATTTGATTTATTAATATCACAAGCTGAATGTCGACCAACCTCTGAAGGAATCCATGCTCTCCAAAAGGTTGAGACAGGGAGGGTTGAAGAGCAGTGCTGAATTCAGTTCATGACTTTCTGTAGTCCCTACAGATTGGCCAACAATTTTCCAATGGGACGCCAAGAGGGATTCAGTGCGTTGTGTCTGCAGCAGACTCCAAGGTGAGTAACGCAGGTGGACTCGCCAAACCGTTGTCGCCGCGATGTATAGTCTCCGTTTACTGCTAGAGTAGCGTAAATGGTGTGGTTCGATGTTGCCCACACTCGGGAAAAATCGAGCTGAACAAGCTTTGGAAATCGTCCTTAGCAGTTAGCACTCACACGGAGGACTGGTGCTAACTGCGGCTTCGTATTGCTGTCACTTAAAATGAGGAATTATTGATGTGATTTACGTAGCACAAAGTGACAAGATAAGTTTAATCACGGAAATAAATGCATGTATGTATTCGCTAGTTTAGGATTTAGAGAATATCCAAGCTTATAAATTCAAACTCAACTATGAACAAACCACAAATCATTTATAAAAATAATTCGATGAGTGAAAAAGAGAATCTGGCTTTTTTAGGTATTAGAAAAGGATATTGCGGAGTACGCCCTTTGTGGGTATTATGATTTTTTCAAGAAATCGGTCTCGATGGTAAAATTGTAAACGTTACAAAAGCTAGCATGAGAATACAAGTGCGGTATACCGGATAGGTAACCAAGAAACTGTACAAGTGAGGACTATTAGACACAAAAGACAGGGTTGTAAATTCTTTATCTCCCCAACGGTTTGGACTGTGTGCATACAGAATTAGTAATGCGTCTGCGAAAGAGTGCTTTAAAATTGAATGTTGAAGGCTAAAGGGTGAGTTTTCGTCTTCAAGACCTACAGGTTACGCTAAAAATGGTGAATGCCTACAGTAAAAATTTCTATTGCAAATTTGGTAGAGATGAAAGTTAAGTAATGGTTATGAATGAAGATTAGAAAAATCCGAACGGTTGCGCAGCGTGGCAAAGAACAGAGCAAGCAGGTCTGAACGTGTAAGAGGAAAATGGAAGTATTTTGCAGTGCCTAATACAATGCATTGTATGAATGTGATTGAGTGCAATAAAAGTGACCTTGAAAAGTTAGAGAAAATTGAGAATCAGATGTATTGCTTCATTCGTTTGGTATCAGGTGCTTCAAAATGAATAGCTGTGAAGGCAATCAGAGATGACAGCGGGAGCAAAATGGGGTACGCAACACGAGCTCGCTCTCGCAAGACCGTCAGTTCCTCTGCAAAATAGGAACTTCTGAGTAGGCATGAAGTACACGATGATGAGATGCATCATGCATCAGGTTCAAATAAATTAATATTGCAGCTTATATTAATGAATTTTTAATTTTTAATGAAGTGAGAGAATTGATTAACTTCAGGATAGAAATTTCGGGTATTTGCTCCTAAATCATGGACTGTAAATCTATTTTTTACATCATCTTGAATATCGTCACTTAGGTCGATGGAAGCATTTCATTCAAGTATTTCGCTTAAGTAAAACTTCGAGTAGGTTTTTAAAATTCGCAGATTTGAATCTTTTGCGTTTCAACGTAATAAAAACGTTTTTTTTCTATCTTTTATGCATTACAATATTTTACCATTCAGCATCGATTTAGATGAAAAGCAAGTCGGGTTTCATTTCGGTGCGTTGGCAAAATATTAAAGAGATGATGCCTTTGGCACCGTCGCTTTGGTCAGTAGAAGCACTAACCCAAATTGACATTCTCGATCTCGCTTTCTTCCTGCGCTCGTGCAGAGCACTCTCATACATATACATTACAATTCTGCCCTCTGCATTCGAATAAGTGATTGCACATCATTTTCAAATATTTATTTTGAGAATGAATAGCTCGACAGTGTAGTGAACGAATACCTCCTGCTGAAATATTCAGGAGCGGTAAAAATGGAAAGGAAACACCCTCAGGGACATCCGTAAAATGCTGGCATTCAGTTACGTATTTTTTGCACGTGAGGATAAACTGACTACATCAATGCATCACAATACACTAATTGATATCACGCCCATCTTTAGCTTGACCGTAAAATTATTGCAAAAGAAAATACTAAACAATAAAATTAACTGGGACAACATAACTCGGCTTTCGCTCTCTCAATAAGACAAACTTCTTTTCAATAAAAGAAACTATTTGGACCATTTTCTTAGTCCTCTGATACTCTCAAAACTTTAGAAGAATATCAAACGAGAGCGAAGAATCAAAAATTCAACATCGAGGGCTCAGTCGGCGCACAGTGACTTTCTGCCCCCTTGCCTACTAGTAGTGCAGACTGGAAAAAAAATTTATCAGTGAAGTGAAACCTTAGAAAAAGTGCAATAAACTGAAACAAATAATTAAGGATTAAGTTTTATTCATATTTAGATGCGGTCTGCGAAAAAAATATTGCAATGAAAAATGAGACGCTAAACATTTACAACAATTTAAAGGAAACAAAGCTTGGTAATGATCCTTTTGTTCATTGAGTAAGATCCTGGATAGGAAATCACTGTTATACCCTTATATTGTGTGACATCTTTGTGGTCGGTGAACGTGATGGTGCACCGACATTCTTCTGTCTCCAGGTTTGTCGAAGCAACATATCGTTTGCCCTCGCCTCATGTAACAAGGATTTAAATTCAACCTTTCTTGGATATCCTTCTTTCTTCAAGGAATGAAACATTTAGCTTCTATAGATCAAGTTATTTCAGTCGCATTTAAATGGATCAACAGACAACATGACTGTAAATATTCAGAGAATTAAAAACAACAGTTGATAGAATAGATTCCGGTGCCAGCATCTACAAAATTTGTTTTGTACTACGTCTATTGTCAAAACTACGTCTACGCTTCCAAAACTCTGATTCCACAATTTTGATTTTCATTTCAAAAATACCTTCTTTAACATCCGTGAAAAATTTAAGACGAAATTATTCCTACACCATTGAGCAACGAGTATTTTCATTAATTTCTTGACATTTTTTTCGTATGACGCAAAATTTTCGCCCGGTATTTTGTTCTTGAAAAACATGACTAGCGAATTGTAAAAGATTGGGGAGATGAAAATACTCATGCTGTATTAAAAACCGTCTTCCAGATATTAATTCGTATAGTTACATAAAATTGGCATCTTTATTTCCCGAATGAAGCATTACTGAGTTTTCTCTCAGTAGGTTGTGTAGGTTGTTGCAGCAAAGTACAGTACGTGGAGCAAAATGTCTCATCATGGTTATCCTCATTTTAATTCCCCATTGAAGAGGAAAAAGGATCTCAGAAATCACTGATAGTGAGCAAAGAATTATTGATATCCATATGTCAGGAAATATTTAAAGGATTACCGGTAGAAGTAGTAATAATAATAGTTTTCATCATTTTCTATCTGAGATTACCGGCCTGAATCCAATATTTTTCTTGGTAAAGGAATCCAAGGCGAACTTCCCTAATCTAACCCATCATATTCTAACGTAACTTAACCTAAACCTATCGTCTGTGTTTCAACATTAAACAATCGAGGAAACTTATCAATTTCACTATCTGCCTCACGTGCGGGCAGCCTCAATAGAGGAGTCCGTACTCACCTGAGGTGGACGACGGTGTTCCTTATTCTGGACATTGCGGTGTATCGGATGTATTGAATGACAGCCGTTGAAAATAATAATGAAAATTTTCATAGAAATCAACTTGACGTAAAGGTTGGTTACGCTACAATGGTGTGCAAGTACAAGAACACTCATACACAAAAAGGTAGCGAGATTCCAAGCCCCTGGGGACAATTCGGGCACAAGCAACAAAAGATAAAAGTATTTAAAAATCAAATATAATTAATCACTAAAGTTTAAAGTAATGAATGGCTGTTTTTAATATCATAAAATAGTGAATGAAAATAAAACCATTCTTTGCTGAAGTATGCTAGATATCACTAAAACAAACAATATGCCTCATGAACGTAGCGACGGACGTGGTCATCTAACATTGTGAATGAAAATATTGAGCCATGAGCTACGCAGCTAAAGTTAACTATTTGGATGAACCCCGCTGGAGACAGACAGAGCAAAAGATATGAGAGTACAAAAGAAATAAAAATGTTGCTAACCACTCTTCAGAAATTGCGTCGAGTGGTTAACTTCAATCTTACAGTTTGAAAACGAACGTCGTCATATGCTTACATAGGTGTGCAGGATATCGGCTCAACAGCTCGGCATCGCGGAATATGAATGGCTAGAACGAGAATGGCCGCGACACGCTATTTTTCATAAGACATGAGCCATGGCTTATCGCAGCACACACAAATTTCACAAAATTCTTTTCGACTGAAAAGATTAGTTATGAGAACGAGAATTTCGAAATTCTGAAATAACTATTAACTTTTCTGGTCCTAATGACACCAATAAGAGTTGCTTAAGACGGACACAGGCCATCAGTGAAACGTAGAAATGGTGCAGTAATTAATGTCTTAGAGTTATTCTACTTCATACACGACTGGGAAAAATCGATTGCAAAAATAGAAATGGAGCAATCTGATGACTATATCAAGAAACTAGACGGAAACCTTAACAATCTGAGCAAAGCCTTACGATAAACGCGCGATTTGTCCTTCAGTGAGATATACCGTATGTTCAATGGCTTTTTTGTTTGAGAAAATAAAATTGCACTACTTCCGGCTTCCGATGATTCGTAACTTGAATCCTGCTATTTATTTATGCCTGGGATTAGGAGTCTGGGAACTAGTTCGGCTTCAAAAGAACTTCAGGAGTCAGATTGCGCAACCCTTGAGGAATTCCAGAACATTTCAGGACCAAATCTTCAAACCTTCTAAAAACCTTTAAAAAATGATAGTTGAAAGTTATTGAAGCAAAAAAAATTCTAATCAATGCTTGTGCGCTTGTATGATGATTCTGTTTTTTCCTTCTAACATTAATATTTATTTTCTTGTGCCATACAAGTACACGTGCAATGTAGTTTGTTTTTTTAATTTCGATACAGAATTAATACTCTCAGAGTAGAGCAGCTAGAAGGTAGCCATTTTTTAGATTAGGGATAAGTGTTAAACCAAGGAAAACTTGGCGAGCTAATATAGAGCACACCTGCAGTGTAGGACGCTCATGTATTCTCTCATTAGGTCTTCTTGCTTAATTTTCGTACAGTGGGCGTGCGTCGGCCTGGCGACTGTCTTCAGGAGTTTCATATAAAAAATACAGCCAACAGTAATTGTAAGGAAAATGATTCCTTCTAAAAGCTGTCATAAAAAGACCGTCATCACAAAATAGGTCACATTCAAATAATAAATTTATTATAAAAAAGAAATGAAACATGAACTAGCAGCCAAAATTTTAGACTTCCATAGTAAATCCGTCAGAGAGAGAAGCGAAAGGAGAGGGAGGCCAGGATGTTTTACTTGTGCACTCCCACTCAATAAATGAAAAAAACACATACACACATATAAATAGAGCAATAATTCGTTAACACTGAAAAATTTGTCCCGATAAAATCGCTGTTCGATGAGAAATGATCTACCCACTTGGGCAAGAATTTATCGCACCTTAGTGACAAGTATAAACTAAATCATTATTATTGACGATTTCACATTCGCCCCGTTATTGAATGTCGAATTTTGCATGATAAGATGAACTAATCTTTGCAAACCTACTCTTCCCTGTCATGCTGTTTGCTGCCACGCCACATCGCTTGCAACACATCACAGAACCTGTAGCATTGTCCACTCTCGAAGGTGGACGCACAGTCCCCCTCCCCTTTCAAAAAATACAACTTGCGATGACGATTCCTCGAAGATGACTAAATAATCACTCTCTATACTGTTATTGCCTACCTGGGTGCTTGCGTTGTAGTAAGCTGACGAAGATATTGCTAGGTAATATCCTGCCAAGGTTTGGCAAGGCATTGTTGCAGGTATTACACAAAGAGGGTCGCAAAGGGATCTTTAGTTACTGACTGCCTGGAAGTTGCAGGTTATTTTCAGTCAAGGAGGAACTATACTGCCCAAGCATATAAAAAATGTTGCTTTATGAACAAATGACATTCACTGGTAATGCCACTGTTTTTTCATATTATTTGATTAGTGAAGGAGCCATTGACACATACTGCCTGTCTAGGAAGCTTATGCTGACAATCTTAAGCTGCTGCATCGTTGCACATTGCTGTTGACTCACAAGATTTAATTTTCGTGCTGGAACTAATCACGACGTTAATCTTTACCGCACATTCAGTATTCTACTTCTATATTCTTCACCGGCTTTCTTTTGATCCTATATCTGTCTCCTACTCTGTGAACGTGCATGTATATGTTCACTTATACAATTCTATAATAAAAATTTAGCTAGGACAGTGTCCCAAATTAAAAAATTTCATGGTTTTCAGCATTTTGAGCGCATTCTATTGCCTTCTTGATGTCATTATTCGTTGTCGTCGTGGCCTAGGGCTTAAACGTGCGCGCTTTCGCAGGAAAAGTCGCCAGTTGATTCCCGGCAATGCCAATCCGAGGAATCTCCCGTTTGGAAAGGGAGAACTTAGCCATTACTATCCACTCAACCCTTCGATATCAGAAATATGTTCTGGCGTGTTAGGGGGTGACCGTCATTGCTTCCAGGTGTTAATTATAAGGCATTGAAGAAACTGTGTCCTAGGTGATGAATATCAGACTTGAAAGGAATGAAACATCCTCTTTGAATTGTAAAAAAAACTTGTGGCAAAATTCAAACTCAAGTGAGAAAGCGTAAAATTTACTTTTGTTTTACATCTGAAAAGTTTGTATTAAGAAACACTGAACATTATTACCCACTTTTTTGTGATATAACAACAATAAATATATTGTTTGAAACATATTTTTAAACACAAATATTGAGGAACAAATCTGCATACCAGAAAACAATCCATCAAAATATACATGCACATCTAAAGAGGTTTAAAAATGTACCCTGTGTATAATGTACGTGTCACGAATTTTACATTGCACGTCAACTTTTTGGCACAGTGAGATAGTTATATGGGTATTCGAAATGATTACCAGCAGCTTCTATGTAAAGGCGTCGAACGGCAGACAGCTCAAAGAAACAAAAACAACGGCATCTACGGATGCTTTATTTCCAATTTCAAGCCTGATACATATCATCTTGTACATTGGATTTTCAAATGCCTTATAACTAACACCAGGACGCCATGACGCTTTCCCCCGGTCAAGACCGGTACCCATTTCAGGCACCTGGGTAGAGTGGGGGTATTGTGCTTAGAATTTTTCCCCTATAACCAACAGAGAAAATAGCCACCAGCGCCGGGACTCGAACCCTCGTTTGCCTGCACGGAGGCGGGTCCTAAAGACACACGGCTATGACGAGCACCAGATGTCAGTGTCAACGGATGTCAGTGTCTAGCGGAATGATCGCACGAAACACTTTTTTTGCAGCTCATTGATTGTTGATAGTTTTTGTCGAAATACGTCATTCTTAATGTTCATTATAGGTGAAAGTCCTAAGATGTTTAACCTGGAGAGAGACATAGGTACTCAGCCATGGTTTCATCCACGCAGGCGCGACGAGATGGCACGATGGTAAAGAGGTTGGGCACCATCTTCTTGCGTGCAGAAATGTTCATCGCAATACAGAAGTTGGACGGCAGATGAAATCTTTGTTCGGCAGGCGGCAGATGAAATCAAGATTTAGTTGACCAGTTACGGTGCCGCCGAACACGAAGGAACTAATCAAATCATGCGCCGATAGACCACTCCTTTCACGAACTCCGGATAAATTTATTCGCTTATTATGAAAACGATTTTCCGGAACCCAAATTCTGTATCTTCGTAAACTATGTGATTAAACCACTCACAGTCCTTCATGCTTTGATTCAGATCGCCCTCATCCTCTAACACCATCACTTATCACAACAAATTAAAGCACTGAAGTTAAATTACACTTCAATCCGCATGAGATAATTAAGTTGCTGTCTTAAGTCGTTTTGTATTGCCAGCAATTTGCAAATAGATTTGACGACCATTATTTAGGAGCTCAGTACATGTTGCCCAGTTAAAAATTCATGCCGTTTTTAGGTCGACAGGTAGCAGAACACAGTGAAAGATGGCCGTTGAAGGTCAGAACGTTGCTCTGTCGGCCGCTCTCGACCAAAATTTGCCGTTCGACGGCTATCCGCTAGTCTCATTTAGACGGAAACAAGCCGGAAAAATCGAGCCCTTGCCCAAAGGCGGATTCAAGAGGAGAATGTCGCTTGCGTTCGACCTATTTGATTAACAGTCGAGCAACGGTTTTCTGGAAGCTACAGAAAATTCTTTAGAATATCTTAAGTGCAACTTTAGATTTTAGTCTAACACTCGTAACTTTTGAAATAATTTACCTGTTGAGTTCAAATTACTCTCAAATGAAAGATAAAAACATTCTTAAGGGAAAATCGTACATACCAACATTCTTGAGCATTCTCTGACAGCAAAATTCATTTGCCATGAAAATTACAGTCGGTAGCTGCCGAGAAAAACTTGTTAGTCAAAGCTGTCAACTAAAAAATGGTACATTTACCTAAAACTTTACCTTACGGATAGTTATGATGGTATAAGGTATTTAAATGTCAATTTACATTTTGTATAGTGTACATTAAATAATATTATCCTGTTTTTCATCTGAGCCAAATTTTTATTTCCATTCGAGTTAGAGATGGCAACACTGCTCGCACATGTGACGAGTCTGACGCAAGCTGCTCAAGCAAGCCTTTTCGCGGCAGTAATTCGAATGGTGTTGCGCGTCACAGGTGTTGTGGTGGCTTCTCATTATGCAATAAGTTTTTTCACGCAATGTCAGAATGTATTTCAGTGCGAGTGTGTAGTACGTTGAAGTGTCTCTTATTTCTGAAAAAATTTCTGCTCTAAAAAGGTATGAGGTGTTCGCTCTAACTCGAGTTTCTTATTCCATTGAAGACGTTAAGCCGGTATGGCATGTTGTCAAGTGCCTGATGAGGGATTGACCTTGTCGTCTCAATAATTTTTGAGTGTGAATGAATAGTAATATACATATATTAATGAGAAGGAACAATTGCGCACTTAAGGTCAATCAGGAATCAGGATTGCACTACTGTGCGGCCAATTTTGATTTCATATGTGGTAGTGCACAATTGTATATACTTCAAAATTTAAACTGCAGTTTAAAGAAGCAATAAAAGCAAAATATAATAGTGTATGTTTATTCACTATTAATTTCATTCTTATTTTACAGTGAGTGTTAACACAATTTAGCTTCAAATTTTCAAGTTGCAGTATAATTCCACTTGAGAAACCTTTGACAAGCAACAATGTGCAATGTTTTCAATTTAGATGTACATATAGTATCGGTATCGGCCTTTTTCTATTATCAGTACATCACTAGTTTTCAATTTTTTGTAAGAAAAGTAAACTTCAGAAATATCTGACGAGCTGTATTATAAAATTAAGGAATAACAATGATGAGAGAAGAATAGGTCAATAGTTTACTTAAATTCGTTCGCGGAAATTAAGAATTCTGTTTCAAAAAATCTCTCAAGGAACACATTTAAGAACGTTTCAAATGAATGACATTTTGCTCGCTGATGCGTAATTTTTGAGTTTTTAATCTGTGAAGTTATAGGAACTTGGTATATAAAAATGGAGAAACGGACGCGTAAATATGATGTAATACGGCATAACATGATGCTAGGTTAAATTAGGTTAGGTAACGTTAGATTAGCTGAATAAACTAACCTAAAATAACTTAACTTAGCCGTACTGACACTGATGGTTACCGCCAAAATACAAGGCGTGTTTCAAGAATGCAGCTACGATGTAGACGATTATATTATGTTATTTTTACCTGAACGTAATTCATGTTATAGCTCGAAAATTACGTATCAGCGAGCAAAATGTCATTCGTGCTCTTTTAGTGATTCTTTAAAACAGAGGTCGTGATTTCCGTGAGCACATTAAAGTAAATACTGACCGAAGAAAAATCCTTAATCACCTGATGAACCTCAGCATTATCGATGAGTTAGGGTTGAATTATGCTTTAAATTGAGGAGCGTCCTACCAGCAAACGTTGTGTGATCGTAGGCTAGTGATGTACAGATATATCGGTAGCGGCAAAATCTGGCCGATATTTCATGGATACTTTCCAATAATACGTATTTTATCGTGAAAATGATGGTCATAAATCATGAAAGTAAAATTAAATAAAGAGCCTATTCATTCATAGTAAATTAGTTAGCTAACTGTTCAATTACAGAGTTTAATCAGGCCCGCTTAGTGAATCTACTACGTTGAATTCCCGATGTCACGGACGGTCTGTAAGTGAAAGCTTTGTAGCGTAAATAGTTAAACACAGAGGGGACGTAAAATTAGTATACTTTTACAACTGAAACCTATATAGTTTGAACCAATTTCCATTTCTTAAAGTATGTGACAGGCTAACAAAAATCAAACCAATTAAATATAGTTGATGGTGCATTTTAAAGTTTTCATAAATTTAACATAGAAATAACTGAAAATTTTATTTTCATTAAGCTTGTAGATCGTAAAGTATTACAGAGCTAATTATTTTATTTTAATTAAGCATTTAAATCGCCGTTCATTACGAATCTAGCATTTTTCTTCATTTTAATATGTTTGAAAAATTCATGAACAACCTTATAATTGGTTGCGTTTGCGCATCTTTCCGGTTTCGGATCCTATCGAATTTTAATGTTTTCTTTTCGTCAAAGTATGTATTTTGGTGTGAAAAACATGAAAATGATAACTATTTTGTGGAGAAATAATTGTTTTGGTTCATGAACAATCTTATAAGATTGTCGTGAATTTTTCAAACGCCTTAAAATAGAAGAAAAATGCAATATTCCTAAAGTACGGTGATTCACATGCTAAATTCAAATAAAATTATTAGCTTGGTAGTATTTGAAGATTTACGTAAAATTAACACTCCTTAGTCGGACTATCATTAAAAAATTTAAAGACGAAGAATATAGCACGGATAGGTATATTTAATACAATTTAACGAAGCTAAATTTAAACTATGTGAAATAGTCACTTTTAAACGTTTCGGAGACCAGCTCCATCTTCAGTAAGTCTGAAAACATAAAAACCAAAATTGGTTAGTTCATGACAACAATGAGAAAAGTGACAAAGTGATCGGTAAGAAAAAAAATCAATACAAAAATTTCTAACGGATATGAACTATTAGCATTATTTAAAGATGGCTTCTATTTGGCAATGTGAATGGATTCTAAAATGCGCAAATCTAACTCGTTAGGTGCAGAGCATAAAATAGAAAAATTGTCCTCGGAAATACGGCTGCTACACTGTTCGGTATGAAGGCGGATTGATGAATGAGGAGGTTGAGCCACAGAACATTTACATAATCTGAAGGTTTTCTCTCCTGAACTGTACTCGAAGTTGTAGCTGCATCTGTCAGGTTCACGTCCGGGTGTCCTGTATGGTTTGCCAAAAATCCACAAGTTAGACTTTCCATCTAAATTTCAATTTCGTCCTATTTTTTCTGCAGTGAATATGCCTAATTTTAACTTAGCACGATTTCTATTTCCTGTGTTAAATCCTTTGACTGTAAATGAATATACTCTTGGTAACTCAATTCAATTTGTTAAGGAGATCATATCGTGTCAAAATGCTGATAAAGTTACTATATCTTCATTTGATATTGAAAGTTTATTCACAAATATTCCACTTGCAGAAACCATCGAAATAATTATAAATTCCTTGTTTGCTTAGCCTACTGATACAGTTTTAGGTCTAGGCAAATCTTATTCTAAGACGCTTCTCGAACTGTCTGTTATGAACTCTATATTTGTGTTTGCAAGCAATTTGTATAAACAAATCGAAGGCCTGGGGTCTTCCATTATGACCCACATTTGCAAAAATTTTCATGTGTCACTGGGAACAAAAATGGCTGGCCGATTGTCCTGTGGAATTTAAACCAGAATTTTATCGCCGTTATATTGATGAGACGTTTTTGTTGTTTCGTGATCCAAGTCATGCTCAAATGTTCAGGGACTATTTAAATGAGAAACATTCATCAATAGAATTTACAATCGAAATTGAGAATAATGGCTCGTTATCTTTTTTGGACTGAAAAATTACTCGAGTAGGTAAAGCTTTCACTTCTTCAGTTTTTCGTAAGGCTACTTCTACTGTATTGGGCATAAGTTTCTACAGTAACTGTAGCTATATATTTAGAATTAATGCGATTAAAACCTTATTGAATCGTGCCTACAACATTTGCTCTAGTTTTGTGGATCTGCATGCTGAATTTAATTTTTTAGTCTCATTTTTTTTCTAAAAACGGATTTCCTTCCTCAATTGTTCATGCTCATATTAAAAAATTTATGGCCAAGAAATATTCAGATATTAACGATGTCGCCGATTCGGTGCAATAGCTCTACTGTGTATTTCCATATTTTGGTGATTTTACGAGCAAGATGTGCCGGGATATTGAAACCTTTTTGAACACCACTTTCCTGGGGTAAAATTGAATATAATTACTGTGAATCTGCTACGAGTTGGTTCTTTCTTTCGGTACAAAGATAGGATTCCTAAGCGGATGCGGGCATCCCTGGTATATAAATTTAGTTGCGTACAGTGTACGTCTGGCTACGTCGGCATGACGACACTGCCTTTTTACGTAAAGATCGCCCATGGCACCGCGGAGTAAGCTTTCGAACCGGGAGACCTTTAGGTCAACCTCCTCATTCACCAATCGGCCTTCATACTGAACAGTGTAGCAGCCTTATTTCCGAGGACAATTTTTCTATTTTATGCTCTGCACATAACGAGTTAGATTTGCGCATTTTAGAATCCCTTCACATTGCCAAAGAGAAGCCACCTTTAAATAATGCTGATAGTTCATATCCGATAGAAATTTTTTATAGATTTTTTTTACCTATCACTTTGTCACTTTTCTCATTGTTGTCATGAACTAACCAATTTTGGTTTTTATGTTTTCATACATACTGAAGATGGAGCTGGTCTCCGAAACGTTTAAAATTGACTACTTCTCATATTTTAAATTTAGGATCGTTAAATTGTATTAAATATGATACCTATCCGTGCTGAATTCTTCGTCTCTAAATTTTTATTGAAGATTTACTAGATAAATAAGATCGAATTTCCAGCTTTTTCTATAATAAATTTCAAAAACTTCAAAATACACCATCAACTTTATTTATATAATTGGTTGGATTTTTGTTAGCCAGTTTAGTTGTAAAAGTATAATAATTTTAGGTCGCTTCTGTTTTCCACTATTCATGCTACATAGCTTTCACTTACTGAACGTACGTGCCTCATCGGGAAGTCAAAGTATTAAATTCAATTAGCGGGCCTGATTAAACTCTGTAATTCAACAGTTACCTAACTAATTTGCTAGGTATGAATAGCCTCTTTATTTGATCATGCTTTTACTCTCATGATTTATGACCTTCATTTATATGATAAAATACGTATTATTGGAAAGTATCGGCCGGATTTTACCAATGCCAGTAAAATGACCGATACCGATACATCGGTACATGAATAATTTTATGACAGGATTTTATAAATATTTGTCAACGTTTCGATCTGAATTTCGAATAAAAAAAGTAAACCATTTACATTTTTGTGCCACGGCCAAAAAAAAAGACTGTTGGCTGCATTGGCTACTCTGGCTGAAGCTTCATAAAAAAATGACGCTGAAACTCACAAGAGTCGTTTTCTTCTATTTCGCATGGAGTTGAGTTTGGACCCGTAACTTCTGGTGAAGATGGCGATTCTTCAGAAGAAACAAGAGATGGAAGAAATGTAGAATGCTTGTCTGCAGAGGCACCATTTCAAGAGCAAGGGCCCAACTATTAGCTTCACCACATCGGTCAATTGGTATTTATCACGATTTATCTTTGTGGTGGGGCTGGTAGAGACGGCAATGTGAGCAACGTAAATACAAAATGTGGAAACCAAGCCTGAATTTTCCCTCGTCAGTCTTCAGCAACCTCTGAATTGAAGGACGTCCTTGAAGGTGATCAACGATGTGTTCAGATACATATTTGTGTGTGTGGGAGGGCGGGTGTGTGTGAGGGGGGGTTATGGGTGTGTGGGTGCGTGGGGAGGTGTGAGAGTATGGGGGGGGGGGGAGGGGGTGTGTGTGTGGGGTGGCGGGGGGGGGGGGTGTGTGTATATGAATAGCCAGTGTAACTAAGTTCGGGCAAGGTCGATCTGCTGCCGCGGGAGGCCGGTACAAAGTCGAGTAAGGTCGGCAGAGAGCCGATACATAGAATGGAGAAGCCGCGGAAGGTCGAATTGGGGCCGCGGAAAGTCGATATGTAGTCGATAAAGGTGGGAATTTCCGAACAGCTGCAAAGGGAATTCAATGGTTTTGTAGCCGTTTTTTCCTGCCATAAAAAGGGGACATGGCGACCAAAAATCGGCTGCTTTTCCGAATAAAACACGGCTAGAAGTCTTGCCTGCCGCGGCACATAATCGACTTGAAAACGTCTTATTTTTTTAACTGGGTGACAGGCATCTGACTACTCAATTATTATTAATTGTAATTAGCTTATGTATTCAAAAGCATCAAACAAACACATCACTGAGCCCAGTCTTTAGTATAAAAATGACCTTATAACTTGCCGGCGTTCCCTTCATAGCTAACCTTTTTAAGGGCAATGGATTCAGTTAATTTAAGGGGGCAACCCAGGCCATTTTCATGTTGATGAGCCATTTTCATGTTGTTGTCGGAAAATTACCCCTAGGTAGTGGACAATTCGATCCTAAAATTTTATGGCGCTATGGACACTAGATCCCCCCAGAAGGAGGGGGGGGGGGGAGGAGTGAGTGGACAAAAAATCCTGAATTTTCAACCCTATTTCGACCCCATAAAAAAAGAAAACCAAACGGAAAATGGATAATATTCTACCCTACCTTTGTTTGCAATGCTTCAAGGATTCTAAAACTGTCTTTGATTTTGTTTTAGCACAAAAACTCAATAACTAGTCCTCTTTTGAAATATCAATAACAATGAACTAAAAAACCAATATGTCCAATTTAAAAAAACAAACTAAGGCCTGAATCGAAAAAATGAATAGATGAAATTGTGTTTCTTTTCAAAAGTTACATTTAATAATCAAATTTCATAAGAATCAGACTACAAAAATAAAATTTCATAAATTTTATCTAAATAGAATTTTTTTCGAAATTACAATTCACAGTGTGAATATGAAGTTGTACATGAAGATTATCGAAATAAAAATGAAAATAGCATTCAATTACATTAATTGTCCATTATATTACACTTCAATAAAAAATATTGTTTTTTGGCTTATACCCAAAACCTCTAACTATCAACATTCAAAAAAGGACTAGTCATTAAGTTTTATGCTTGAACAAAGCCAAAGACAGTTTTAGAATCCTGGGAACATTTCTAACAAAAGTACGGTAGAAAACTTTCCAATTGTACAGATTATTTTTTTTGTGAAGCTCAAAATCCAAAATATTCTTACATATGAGTTAGTGATAAAATATCGCATTTAAAAAAACTAAAAGTTACATATGTAAAAATTTTCTACCATACTTTTGTTAAAAATTCTCCAAGGATTCTAATACTGTATTTGGTTTTGTTCAAGCATAAAAACTCAATGACTAGTCCTCTTTTTTTGATGTATCCAAAAACTAATTTCTCGTTTTTTTCAAAAAAATAAGGCCTAAATCGAAAAAGTTACATAAGTAAAGTAAAAGAGTTTACTTTCAACAATTCCATACACTGACCAAATTTCAAAAGAATCGGATGAAAAAAATTTGAATCATGGGTACAGGTTAAAATGTCGCCAAGTCTTTACAGGTTGTTCAATAATTGACTTGGCGTCACATGTACCCCCCCTGAAAAGGTACTTATTCCGAATTATTTAATTCTGTAATTAAAATGTATTATGATAAAATTCCACATTCTGATCCAAAACTGAGAAAATCTATATTCATGCACATGGTCTAATCGCACACTCACAAGCTCGTTTACATATTCTGTTGATTAATTTTCATTCTATTTATCAGCAATATTGTATCATAACAAGGAACAAAATGAATCCTATAATTAAATTGGCCGCGTAGTTTCCTGATTATTTCCATTCCTCACTCAACAAAGTATGTTATTATTTAACAAGCAGAAACCGTGAAAATTCTACGTACAATGACATAAATAAGCTAGGTGAACCTGTAAAAAAATGCGGTCAACATCATCCATATTAATCCATATTAAAATGACATATTCTAACATAACCTATGATGACCTTACATATTCTAACCTTTCTTGTCGTTACCTATGCTAACCAAATATATCCTAATCTTACATATCTTAGCCTAACCTATCCTATCTTACCATAACTTTAACCAATGTAATCGCTAGGTGGATTTGCTCAATATTATTTAATTGCTTAACAAATTTTAAAATAGCATTTTCTAAACTAACCTACGTTGACCTAACATATTCTAACCTATCTTGTTCTAACCTATGCTAACCAAATCTATCCTAACCTAACATACCTATCCTAAATAAACTAAACTAAACTAAACTAAACTAAACTAACCTAACCTAACCTAACCTAACCTAACCTATTCTAACCTATTCTAACCTATCCTAACCTATCCTAACCTATCCTAACCTATCCTAACCTATCATAACCTATCCTAACCTATCCTAACCTATCCTAACCTATCCTAACCTATCCTAACCTATCCTAACCTATCCTAACCTATCCTAACATATCCTAACCTATCCTAACCTAACTTTACCCAATGTCATCGTTAGGCTAGGGGGACCCGTGGGAAAATTCGATTAACATAACCTAACAAATTCTAACATAACGTATTCTAACCTATACCCAGCCTAACATAACAAATTTTAACCTGTACCCGTCCTAACATAACTTATACTAACCTATCCTATCCTATCCTATCCTATCCTATCCTATCCTATCCTATCCTAACCTAACCTAACCTATCCTACCCTACCCTACCCTAACCTATCCTATCAGAACGAATTGAAAAAAATAAAAAAATTCGAAAAATTCAAAAAAGAAACAATTTTCATTTCCCCCTCTCCCTCTCCCTCTCTCTCCCTCTTTTCCTCACTTCTCACCCTCACTCTCCCTCCCTGTCTCTCTCCCTCTAATGTAACGCGACCCGACGCGAGCCAACCCGTATCATAGATACCGGAATGATGTTGATGGGTGTGACGCACAGGTTAGCGTATTAAGTTAATTCATCTCAACTCGTCAAACAAGAAATTTACGAAGTGATATCGGCAGAATTAATTATCCCACTATTTATAAATTTCATGAACATGAACACCTGAGGATTTTTTGGTCTATATGTTGCAGCAATAGTGGGCTGCTGAAAACAGGGGGCCATTTTTAAAGTCTCTGCATGTTTTTGGAGTAATTATTGAACAAGTGTTTGACCGACTTGGCTCAATTTTCAGTATGTTTTATAAAAACGTGATTTTAGCGTTCTATTTCGATTGAGACGAAATCTCATGAATAAAGAAGTTATGAAAATTTGGAAAACCTTTGTCTAAAAACAGCGAGCTGACGTTACATGTGACGTCATGGGGTCAAAAATAGGCTTTAATTCGATTTAGGTTAGATTAGGTCAGATTAGGTTAAAGTATGGTTCTTTCAGCTCATGTCACGCCGAAAAAAATAAAACAAACAATTTAATTCCAGCTCCACAATTTCAATAGGAAGATCACTCAGAAGTGAAGTTTTACGAATAGATGCAGCGATATGAGGCAATTTGAGGTCTTAGTCCATTACCCGCTTGATTCATTTAAAATAAATTTTTCATTTATTCCAGAAATCCCATTCAGAATTACGATGTTAAAACAGGGAATGAAAAAACGCGCAGTTACTGCTGTTTTACCCGCAAAACGTAGCAATTATGATGTAAGTAACATGTTGCCTGATCATTTGTTTATGAGGTTCAATTGAAGCGAAAGGGATGCGATGGCAATATTCCTCCCGTAGCAAAGAGAAAAAGCCTTCTCAACGCTTTGATAACATAAAAACGCTAGAATATATAAGTTATGTTTAAAACATTATCGATGAGGGTCTCGGAAGGTCGATGAGGAACATTTCGTAGGAACTTCAGGTAGCAGAGCGGACAATCAGAACTGTGGTAAATCAGGACATTCGATACAAGTCATATGCAATGAGGAAAGCCCAACTTGTACCGGCAAACACATACACAGGAAGACCGTCTCATCCGTTCAAAACGATTACTCTATATATTAAAAAAAAGTGTACGAACATGGCATGCTTTGGTTTATCTCTGACAAAATATTTTCGACATGGATCAGAAAATTAACAGATGGAATGACCGGTGGCTGAGTTATATGAACCATCTGACGTACCCAGAGTGATATGCACACTAAATTTCTGGCTGGTGTGATGGTTTTAGGAGTTGTGAGTAGTGGAGGTCATGTCATGCTGCCTTACATTTTACCACAGAGCCTTTAAGTCTTTGCTGAGGGATACATTGATATTCTAAAAGCTGTTGTTAGGTCCTGGATAGATAAAGTATCAAATGGAATGCCATCCGTTTTTTAGCAAGACTAAGCAACTTCTTACAAAGCCATTGTAACCCAAAACTGGTTTCAGATAATTTTTATGATCATATGACCTTCAACACGCAACCCTCAAACTCGTAATATTTAAATCCTGTGGACTAATACCTCTAAAGCGTCACTGAATCGACATCCTAACAGTACCATAGCTAAGGCCGCCATTGTCCATGCGATGTCCGAAAGGAAAGAGGACCACTCAATTTCAGCTTGTCAACGGTTCTGGACACGAATAGAGGCAGTCATTGTCATAGTATAGTATCGTCAAGGGTATTTGTATAAATTCTTTAATAAAATGTTGTTGTTTATTCAGCATGTTAGAGATGCTTGAAACTGTCCACAAATTATGTATTTTGAGATATTACACACTTGGGTTAGGCCTATCAGTAAATATTTACAGCATGGTAAAAATTTATTCGTTTGCATGAAAATTTTATTTACTTATACTTAAGACCTTGAGTATAACAGAACAAAAGTTTTATACATTTCCTGTACATGGATGCATGTTTCTAATATTAGCAAGTAGAATTAAATTGTATCAGATTTTACAGAAATAAATTCCCATTTTTTGTCACCTCAAACGGTGAAGAGAATATTCACCAGATAAAAATTTTACATTTTAAACCTCTAGTTTGTTGCAGAGTCTAACATTAGATTATTTTAAAACATTCCAATAATGTTATCAGAACACACGGTCAACTTCAAAATCAAATCCTGAATTGATCGAAACGTTTTTGAATTACTGGCTGCACGAGAAATTTCTAATCACTGCAAGAGGTGATTGACTAATATTGACTAATTAACAAAGAACTGGTTTTCTTGGTTTGGAAAGATAAAAGAGCGACAGGAAAATATCTGGTAACAAGAATATTCTTTTTCCTACGATTCTTTCATCAACACCAACGCTTAACAAATGCAACAAAGCTGGAAACCAAAGAAGAACAGGCACTTCATGAGAGGTTTCTCCATGATTATTGAGAAAATTTGAATTCAAAGCCAGATTCAACCAAATTCAAGTGTTGCTAGTCAAAAGATCCAGGATGATTTGTGCTCAATTGGAGTTAGGTTGTATAACTAAACGAACAATATGTAATAAAATTTAAATCAAGAGTAAAGTCACAGAGGCCAAATAAAATTCCACTCGTACTGAAACGACGCAAAGGTTCTTGAAAATGAAATCTGGAGAAGGGTGACCAAAGGAGTAAAACTATATGCGGCAGCCATGATTTTACTGAGCATAGGTACGAACAGTAAAAATGAATAGAACATTAAATGTATGGCTTGGCCGGCACGGTTCGCCCAGATGACGTAGCGGTGGGAGCCCGGAGTTTTAGCAACGGGCCAGCGCGGTTACCCTCCGCACTCCTCCAGCTCGCTTCAAGAAGTCTGAGCCAGAACTCGTACCTTTAAGAGAAAATATAATTTTAATATTTAATTTTTATACCTTGCAGGGAAACTAAAAGGTCATGCTGACGCGGCTCACAAAACTTTAGGAAAGATTAAGATTACTCTATTTTACGAGCCTGCAGCAGCTGAACAATATTAGCCCAAACAATGGCATTTAGCTAACCAGCTAGACTGGTTGCTAGGTTACAAAAGAGTTTAAGCTTATTTGTGCCTAAAGTTTAAGGTTATGTACGGCTCAGACAAAATTTAATTTATAATATCCGTTCGCACTGGCAATTATTAAAATAATCGACGCACTGAGATGGAAGAGAACACCGCACTGGAATTGCTTCCCAACTCACCATAAAGGACGTGCTTAGAAGGCCGTTCCTCCGTGCAGTAGGGCTCAAGAGACGTGCGCCGGCCGAGGAGTGCCGCTGAGCCGCTGCGACGCCTCCACTGCGTGAGGCGAAGACAGAATGGCGCGAAGTCGCCGCCGGAACTTCCCCATGCCGCGCCGGGCCACGAGAGCGCAGAGCTACCCCGGCTCCAATCTTCGGTTTGGAGCTTCACGAAAAGCTTACATATTTATGAAAAGTTCGCATTTTCACAATAGTTGACATCCAATTTTCTTCATAGAATAATAAACAAAAATAGAATCTTGAATGAAAATGTTTTACATCTAGGTCCCAGGTAAACGACGATGATGTCCCGAAACCAAGGAGAGCTAATGGAGCCTCCTTTCCTGGTGACCGAGTGCTGAAGCCTTCGATGCTGCCAGATGCTGAAGCTTGAAGCGCTGAAGCCTCCAGCTCTGCAGAATCTGATGATTTGCGGTAGAACTCATTTGCGTTCTTAATCTGCAGGTGACTCAAGAAGAAGAGCGGTAATCAAGAACAGCAAATGTGTCAGGGTTAGGCTTGTTGGTAGACAAGCCCAGCACAAGCGTTAACTCTTTCCATAGTGCGTTTGAATTTTACTATTGAAATTAGATTGGTTTATATTGGTGTCACAAAAATTAAACTTACAATTTGCCCATGGCTCGTTTTATTCTACAAAGGTACAAGGTTTACACTCATTTGAGAACATAAGGATGAGGAGAATTCGTATAAAGAATAGTATTATGGACAGACGAAACACAAATTGGATTATAAGGTCATAATAATTATTATCGCAATTATCCGTGTAATAAAAATGGCGGTGCACTTACCAAAAAACACTGGACCAACTGTCAAGTTTAATGGCGGTAGTATCATGATTTGGACCTTTCTTTTCTGCGAAAGGTGCTGCTGGGGAAGAATCAGTCATAGACGGTAAAACGAGTGCAAAAAAATGGGTAAAAATCTTAGGAGAAGGTGCGCAGCCTTCTGTTGAGAGCATGGTAGAGTCGAGGGTCTCGATCTACCTCCCGATTGGATTTTCCAACAGGAAAATGATCCCGAATATACAGCAAAATCTGCTACGAAGCGGCTACCTGAAAACAATAATGATATATTGCAATAACTAAGCTAGTCCCGGGATTTAAATCCAATCGATAACGTGTGGCGATATTTAAAAATTCAAATCTGAGAAAGAGCACCATGCTACAAACATCAAGAATCTGAAGATAATATGCTATGAAGAAGGGAACGAGATACCCACAAATATTTTCGAATCTTTAATTGAGAGTTACAGGAAGAGATTGGTCATAGTTGATGTGAATAAAGGCTATTCTACCTCGTATTAAATCAAGGTAATACTTTATTTCTCTACCGTGCGCATATTTTTTGTTAAACCCTCCAAAATGAATCACTGGCATCAATTTCTCTAAAATCGCATATAATTTAGCTTTATGCGCATATATTAGACGCATGCCTTATTATATAGCAAATGTATGAAAATTGATGAAGTTATTACTTCTAAAGAAAAATAAATCAAAATTTTCAAACGTACGGATATTTATTTCCCCGCTGTATAATTTATGAGCATGAATACGCGTCTCATAGCACTCGACCCCTCGAGAAAAATTAGTTAAGATAACTCATTGTTATTTCGTCTAGAATTCATATATTTTGTTTAAAATGTAAGAACGCTGTGTTCACCATACGCAGCTAAAAATCCCCGCCTTACCTCCGGAGGGAAGTGATCTGCTATATCCAGGCACTGAAGCTAGGGTTGGCTTAGAGTGAAATATCGCGCCAATAGCTCCGACTGTAGCTAAAATTACATTCATTGCTATTTAATTTTTTTCTCAAATAATTTGATTTGAAGGTAAATAACAAGATACAGTAGAGTTTCTGACAACCGGACGCTTGACAACCAGAATAACATGAATACCGGACACCTGACAACCGGACTCGCATGACAACCGGACATGGTATGAACATTATCAGCATTGTTCATCATGTTTTCAGGAGGCAATGAGCGATAATGCAGATGAATTATAACAATTAACGTTACATACAGCAAAATAAGTAATGTTACAAGAGTATAAAGTAACACATTTACTTTCTACGAACGCTTTCATTTACTTTCTATGTGACAAGTAATGTCAGATATATTACAACCGCAGAAACATTAACTTAACATGTGTTATTCCTAGTTTTAGTCTAACCTCAAATATGAGGCTTCGTTTTTGATTGTTAACATTCAATTCTTGCAAATGTTCCTATGTTTGTAATGTTCCTAGAAACTTTACCTGCAGTAAAGTAATATACGTCTCATTAAATCCTTAATTTTCCTATCTTCATGCGGATAACTTGACATTCGATTTCTTTGGGTCCGGTTGTCAGGAGCTCTTCTGTACTTGCAAACTAAATAGAAAACATGAATCAGCAATGATGTTTGCATGGCATAGACAATATTTGTTCTGTCAATGAATACTCCGAGCACGCAGTAGAAAAAAACACAAGAGTGAAAACTACAAACAATCATTATTTTGGTTGTATAGCTGTTGACCCAGTTAAGTCTCACGAATCGAAATGCTCCTCAAAAATCTTGTTCTGTGCGCTAAATGGTGCTTATACAGTGGTTAACTTGCAAACAAAAGGGTATGTCATTTGCTGCACCCATGGTGTGGCGTGAACCAACAAGAAAAAAAGGAAAAGAAAGAAAAACAGTATATTTCCAATATAGATGGTACAAAAGTACCATCATTGGTTTTTAAAATCTCTTAAAATTAATACACTTAGATGATACACACACACGAGTATTGTAAAACTCGTGTCACTAGTCGAAAATAAATGATTGAGGGCAATGTACTCCTAATCTTGCTTAATCTACATTTGATAATACATGTAATGATAATTATAAGAGACAACACAATTTCATGGACGATGCATTTTCATTGTGAGGTGAAAACACTTTTGACAGTTTACATGTACATGACATAAAAACTTCGCAATTCTTGACGCCAGGAAATAATACATGAATCGGTTGTTTCGGCCAATGGTCAAAAGTGTCATTTAAGGAAGCATGAAAAAAAATAAATATATAAATATACATCCGTATATATATATACATATATATATTCATACATACATATACATGTACATATACACACATACATATACATGTATACACGTACACATAAGCATGAGGACCAAGAAGATTATAAGTTTTGTATTTCTAATCCAACAATTTTAACATAGCGGTCATTAGTTAATAAGCATTTTATTTAAACAAAAAGTGGATGATCGCACAACAAATGTATAGTTTTTACATGAATGCTTTACAATAATAGAGATGACGAGTTAGGTAATGTTACAAGTTGAGAGCGAACAGAAAAAAGACCATTATCTCTAGTAAAATGCTAGTTGTCAGTCTAGTACACACATGTGTGCACATATACATGCAAATATATACACATACACATGCACGCACATACTTACACCAAACTCGTAAGGATACACAGATGCATTTCTATGCATCGAGGCAATACATACGCATTCTATTTAGTGTCATACGCATAGCGTGCACACGTACACATAAATACAAGTAAGCATGTGCGCGAATATCAGCGTAAACCAGTCAGTATAAACCAGAAATTCCAATCGAGGGAAACGGAGAAAATATCTTTTATTATGGCATGCATTTTATAAAATTTCGTACTAAAAATAGTGGCACAAAACAGTCTACCTAAGTCTGAAAAATGAAAACGATTGTGGGACGTGAATAAGAAAGAAAACATTAATGTCCTATAAAGGTTTCATATTGGAAAAAAAATCACATTATCTTTGAAATATGGCGCAAATTGTCGGCAATTGATAAACAAACATAGGTATCACATTATTATAAGCATATAACTATAAGCGTAATACTGCAGTATAAATGGATGATCACACAACGAATTTATTGCTTTTTTTACATGGATGCTTTACAATTTCATATTAGAAAGAAAATCACATTATCTTTGTAATATGGTGCAGAATGTCTGCAATTGATAAACACACACACACACATAGGTACCATGACGGTCTAGTTTGATGCTTGCACAGAAATAGAGAGGAATGACATAAAATGCAACCTTCGACTGGTTTATCTACTCTAGTGCACACAGGTGTACGTGCACATATGCACACCCATATGCCCACGTACACCTATATACGTACACACATATTCAAGTAAGCATGTTTGCAAATGGCAGCGTATAGGCGATCAAATCACAATACCTACGCATACTTTAAAACTGTTGTGTGATATCTTGTATTATAAAACAATAAGCGAGGGAGATTTTTGAGCAATGGAGATACCAGGCAAATGAGATTCGACAGTACTTATTTTGTGTGTTCTGTAACTAAGAATTATTCTTGGGACACAAGATGACGAGTTATTTTGGCTTTAAATTCTCTCGGTCTTTGAGGGACTTTAATACTCAGGGGAAGTTTGTTCCACAGTAAGGCGCCTGATATGGACAGAGCCTTCTGCCCTAAGTGAGATGAACGATAGTTGACTAAGACATTGTTTTTATTCGGTTTTTGATTGGTTACAGTGGGTGGATGGAAACACACTATCTCAGCATTGCTCTGAGGAAGATATAACGAGGAGAATACGTATTGGGCCTTCTGCATGAGGAGCCTTTCTTGGATAGGAATCCAGCTGAGTTTATTGAAGAGAGGGGTTACGTGATCACTTCTTTTGAAATTACCGTTGCATACCACCTTCGCTGCAAAATTCATGCACTTTTGTAAGTCCCTTTGAAGGTATTTTGGTAAGTCTCCCCATACTAGGCTGCAGTAGTCAATGCGCGATAACACAAGGGATTGAATTGCTAATAATCTGGATTTTTCGTCTAGCATACTTTTTATACGATGAAAAAACATTAAAGTTCCGTAGATTTTGTTGCAAGTAGTCTCAACGTGAGATTTGAAGGACATATTTCTATGGAACCAGATTCCTAGATTTTCAACTTTTTTGATGCATTTATTTTATCATTTCCAACTGCAAGAGTAAGATCTGAAGTTTTTTTAATTGCATCTTTGGATCCAAAAATAATGCATTGTGTTTTATTAGCATTTAATTTAAGACCATTTCGGTCGTACCATGATTTCAGGCTAGTCGTAAAGTTTCGGCTTTAATTTGCGTCTGTGGTATTTCCGATACAGAACTTGTTATTGCAATTTGAACATCATCTGCATACATTGAGATCCGTGTGTTAGAAGGCATTGGAGGGAAATCATTAATGAAAATAGAAAACAGTAGCGGACCAAGAATGGATCCTTGGGGAACACCAAAATTGTTTTGAATGAATGGGGACAATTTGTTTTCTATGCGGACTGCATGAGATCGATTTGACAAGTAACTTTCAAACCATTCCGTGTCTATTCCCAAGTTCAGTATTTTACGTAGAAGTCTATCATGCTCGACGCTATCGAACGCCTTAGAGAGATCGAGTAGCAGCAAGAGTGTTACATTCTTTTGATCGATGTCACTGTATATTTTTTCAGGGATATTGAGCAGAGCGTCTTGAGTGCTAGTAGTTCTTCTATAGGCATATTGATTTTGGTGAAGTAGATTTGACTCGTCCAGGTGAAACGACAGTTGATTTGTCACCACTTTCTCTAATAGTTTTGACATGACAGGCAAAAGACTGATGGGCCTGTAGTTTGATGCTGTATTTAGGTCGCCACTTTTATGCAACGGTCTAATAATGGAGTGTTTCCATTGGTTTGGAAACATGTTGGTTACTATTGATGTATTAATTATCAGACGAATCCATGGTGCTGTAACAGGGAAACTGTCTTTGATATATTGAAGACTGATACCATCATGTCCAATTGCCTTTGTATTTTTTAGTGAGTATAAGATATTTTGTAACTCCGGTAAATCGACAGGGCGTGGTCTCCACTTGACATCAGTCCTCGAGGGTGCAGTGGGGCATGAATTTTCAATTTTCGTTTCATCTGGATTGGTACACACCTCACTGAGAACTTGAGCCCCTACTTATGAAAAGAATGTGTTGAAATCTGTGGCTGTTGCCAAGGGATTTTCAAAATTACTTTTGCGATATAGATTTTTATATGGGGCTACCTCACTAATGATTTCCCAAGTTCGTTTCGGGTTATTTTTTAGCCGTTATCAGTGCCTGGTGGAAGTGAGTTTGTTTCGCTTCAGTGATTTTCTTTCGAGGAATTTTCTCATGTTCTTTATATCTCTTGTATCAGGTACTGTTTGATCTATTTTTTTTTACTCTCGCAAGTTAGCTTTCTTTATTCTGCTCATCTCTTTCACTTCGTCAGTAATCCAAACAGTCCGTTTTGGCTTGTTTTTTTTGGTAACGTAAGGTGCACATTCGTCGAGAGCTGCAGTGAAGTTCTCGTTGAAGATTGACACTTGAATGTCAACATCGTCAGATTGCTTCATTTTCTGGAATTCGGTGGACCTATCGAGAAGTTTTTCTTGATATAGTTCTGCTGCATAGTGCCTTTTCGAGCGATAGGTCATTAAGCGGTATTTTTGTCTTTCCTTTGCAATATTAATTTCACATTCTATAGAGTGGTGATTGGAAATAGAAGGTGGTATTACTGTACTAAGTATTGCAGTGGGATTATTTGTGATTGCTAGATCGAGGAGAGTTGCAGAGACTTTAGTGATGCGAGACGGTTCTTTGACCATTTGTGATAAGCTTAGTTTATACAATAGTTTGCTTAGCTGATTGTTTGTGTCCGTTAGGTCAACATTAAAATCTCCGAAAGCAAAGAATGATTTTTTTGCCTGAAGGATTTCCTTGAAGGTTTCCTCAATGAAATCGAGTGTTAGATTTATGGGAGACGATGGGTGCCGGTACAGGCTGCCAATGATGATTGATTTGTGTTTATTTATTTGCGCTTCTAACCAAACCATTTCAATGCCTTCGCAAACTTTATTCGCTAATAGTGAAGATGTTGAGTACATTTCTTTCACAAAAATACAAGATCCACTACCTCGGCTGGTTTTAGCGCCATCGTAGCGGTACAACACGTAATCAGGAATGTTAAAAAATGAACTTTGGGTTCGTGAATCAAACCAGGTTTCTGAGACACACAAAATGTCAATTTCTTCAGTGACCAACATTACTCTGATTTCATCCAATTTACCATTCAGGCTTCGAGCATTTACATGCTTAATTTTGATTTTACCTATATTAGCACTCTTTTTGAAGGTAGCAAAGTTACTATTTCGATGGGATCGTTCAGGGGATTTATCGATTTTGTCTAAGTTGCCCAGGGTGTTTGTCCCAGCTTCTGCTATGTAAGAAAGTCTACTATTTGGCTGGGCAGCGGCACTCTGTCAAGTTGAGGTGATCCCGGTCTGATTTTTGCCTTGTGTGACAAGAGCACTGTAGTGATCGCTGTTACGATGGAGCAGTAGTGGAGGGTTATTATTTGATAACTCTGAAAAGGGATTGACTGATATTTTCAAAACACAATGATCCTGTTCATCCAGGACGAGAAGTTTTTGGCCTGTCACATTTGAAATGATTAGTGGTATAAGGTCTACAGCAGCTTGATCAAAATGTTTGTCGTCAATGTAATTATTTATGAGGTTTTGCATGTCTCCACTGTTCTTGTAAAAAAAATTAGCGTGTGTGCTGTTGTTTGCTTTACTCTTTGTTTTGATTGCAGCCTTTAGGGGATTGTAATTCCAATTTGATGCCGGTTGTTTTGTAAGTAGATGAGCTACTGCATGGAGGAGGCAGTGTCCATCGGCTTTGGTGGCAATGAGTTTTATGTTCCATGATCGTTTCAATTCATCCATTGTGGAATTCATGCGTTCACAAATGGGGCTGGAGACGTTTTTTTTTCGTACTTTTTACATTAAGAGGTTCTGAGAGGTGCGGGGAATTTACGTTTTTCTGGCTCTGAAAGGGCGGGCTGTGGTGATTTCTTGTATGGGGATTTGCATAAAACTGAGAAATGCTCGTGTCAATTCCATTTTTATGGCGATGATTGTGAACACAGTTGGGTAGTGGATTTTCCATCGATTGTCGACTGCAATTTTGCAGCGATTTCTCTCTTCCTGTTGATTTCACTGCTTCCGAGTATGTGATTGGATGTTGATTTATACTCGTGTCTAAGAGGGGCTTTTCATCCTCTGCATCAGCATTGGATAGCAATGAAAACCTATTTTTTGTAGGCACTCCGCAATTGTTTGTGGCAGATGCAGGAGAGGGCTTGTTATATGAGGGCAAACATCGGGAGGAGAGGGGGGAGAGGGTTTCTTATATGAAGGCAAACATCGGTTTATGCTCCTGGA
Organism: Morinoia aosen; assembly: GCA_030386875.1. NCBI lineage: Eukaryota > Metazoa > Arthropoda > Malacostraca > Amphipoda > Talitridae > Morinoia > Morinoia aosen. Next base: position 69,711,803 of record CM059557.1, read on the forward strand.
GGTTTCACGTGGAAAGGCGGTCAACTTAGAACAATCATTCAACTCATTTTGCTGTTTTGCATAATCATTAGAGTATTCAATTTCTTCATTCAGGTCATGGGAGTTTCTGACACAGGAGATAAAATGTGAAGTTAGTCTCAAAGGTGATCTTAGAGCAATTTGTTGAAGAAAATGATGCGTGTCTTCTCGCGTAACAGGCCAAGTGCGGACGTTGTTGTAAGCTTCTTTAACAGTAACGGTTTTTACATTTGCTCGCAGCGGAATCAGTTTAAGACCAATTTTTCTGCACAAGCTCGATGCCAAGTACAATTGCTGCCCACTGCAGGCACTCACCACATAAGTACGAGAAAGAAGATTCTTTGTCATGATCAGATTTTTTAACTTCGTGAGATTTTGGGACGAGAGGCTCAAACCTTTGAAACTAATTATATAGTTCCTGAAAGGAGGTGCGCGTTCAATCTCACCATAGAGATCATTTAGACGTTCCGAAGTTATGGTCTGAATCCTGCATGCACTATCAATGTCATCTCTGTTGATTTTTGTGAGACTATTGTCTCCAACGAGAAAAGTGTCTAAAGGGGATTTCGCATAAGGATGGTTACTCGCAGCTACCACCGACGTAAAATCATGAGCGCTGATACGATTATTTAAAGCAAAAAGCTGTTCTGTAATCATTTGAATATTTGATACAGTGGAAAAAATCGACGCTGGGCTTGGGGGACGATTTTGTCTCAAAGCTTCATTGAGAAATGCAGCTGTAAGAGACAGCGTGTTATTTATTTCGTGAATAGTTTGGGAACTGGTCATTTGGAGAGGATGCAAGTACCCCTCAAAAGCGGTAACAGGTCCGTTTGTATTGTTCTCCACTGAAAATCTTACGTTATCCTCGCAGTTTACGCTCTGAGGTATTTTACTGCCAGTATTAGCTGCTTCGTATGCATTTCCAAACATAACTTCGCCACCTGAAAGGTCTACACACAATTTATCATTAAAATTATAATCAAAATTACCCTTTTTACTTTCTGACTGGTTGCACACATCCAAAATTTTATCGCGTTCTAACGATGACGTTGGTGTTTCCGTCGGCGGTGAACGATTTTGAGCGTTCTCAGTGACGCAGGGTAGGGGCGACGTCGCCATGACGCAATCGTTTCGGCGAGACGAAGGAGCTCGCAGTGCTGTGGCAGATTCCGCCAGTGACGCGGTATCTTCTTTACTAAAGATTCTCGGCTTTGTGGACGATGAGTCTTCTCGGACACAGTCCAAAGCGTGCGGTTGCGAGTCGAGTGCTGCTTGTACGTAATTTCTTGAACTCGCTTCGGGTGTGCCCGTAGCAGGTTTCAGAACTTGAGAAGATGAATTATTACTGGGAGCTGAATTATTACAAGCAGCGCCTGAGAGATTTTCGCCCGTGTCAGATGACTCAGATTTTGCAGTCATTAGTGATGCTTCAGGGGCTGAGAAACACTTGCCCATGTTTCTGATTACTACTTCTGCATGGCAAGTATTGAGGGGTTCTTTAAGGGCACGGTTCGGGTCTATTTCCGGATTATGGTTAATTTTCGGTTTATAAACTCATCTTATAGAGATTTTTCTTGCGCATCCAAAGATATAATTGGCTTTCAAGTACGTCAATTGATTAGTCTTCTGGACGGGGTAAAAGACGCTGACTAGTGTGACGTTGGGGTGCACCAATGGATGGGTGACCTCCCTCTTCCCTCCCATTACGAGCCAGTATTGAGTGTTTCTCTACGGGAATAGCATGAGAGTTCATTCATGGCCTTACTTGAAATGTTTTTGTACTCAAATGAAACATTCTATTACTCAGTGATAAATTATGATGGTGTAATTGAGTGTTTGTTTTGAGTCCGGCTGCTGCGTCCTTAACATTTTTGAAGACTCGGAAGAATAGTACCTCCCATACGTAATAAATATCATGAATAGGTTTGTAAAAGGACATATATTACGTCGAATAGAAGGCCCCGATTGCAAATATTTGTCCAGATACATCTCTTTTATTTTTACACGTGTAGTAAAGAAAATATACGAATACATACGTAATAATATAACCGAGGGACCTCACGTGCCAAGACAAATGAGAGCACAGATTTGGAATTATCATGTCAAAATAAGTCAGTTGGTCATCGATTTCTCCAAGTAGCCAAACACAGTTAAAATTTATTGGCTAATGTGTTATGTTTTTTAATTTTGTGTGTTCAAGAATTGAAGAAGAGTGTTGCTTCACTCGATGGCGTTAAATTTCATTTAAATTTTTAGAGTAACACGATGTTTTCTGCATCCTTATTTCGTTAATCTTTAAAGGTAAGATTAGATTATAGTGTTTCCTATTCATTCTCCTTTCATTTTTTCTTTTTGTTTGCAATTTTTTTTCTCTTTGTGCGGCATTCATTATATTTTTTATATTTGTCATTTCTTTTATAATTTCTTTCTTCAACTCTTTCCAGAACTATTTGTAATCTTGGAATGTGTTCTCTTCATGCTCCAGTTAGTGTATCATTTTCAGTGCATAAATCTATTCAGCAGGAAGTTTAATGAGACGTAAAACTTTTTGATAATTTTATTTTGCTTCCCATTGTATTTGTTTATCGAAAGAATCAATGCGCCTCATTCAAATTTCGCTTCGAATGGTTAAGGGATTTCTAAAATAACGTTAAGTTTTTGAGTGACGGATTGTTCGAAGGCTTCATTTCGAGGTGCTCCGCTCGCCTTCGACCCCTCATTCAACGACATTTTTGAGTAGGGCTACATCAAAGGCGAAGTGCAAGCGACCAAACTCGGTCACCGTCACAGCGAAACGAAAAGTCTGCACAGCCAGCGACACGGTTTCGAATATATGCAGCTAAATATAGAGAGACCTGCACGTGAAGTGGCTGAAGTTTACCGTAAATGAAAGCGCTCACCTAGCGCTGTACAGTGTACTGCGAGTGTGCAAGATATTTAAACAAGATGGCAACTTTAGCTGGAATTATTTTTGGTCATTATGCAGTTTAAGCCTTTCACGGAAATTGAAAATTCCGTTCCAAAGAATCACTGAAGGAACACATTTAAAAACGTTTTACATGAAGGACATTCTGCTCGCTGATGCGTTATTTTCGAGTTATTCAACTTTGAAATTTTCGTGTTCCATAGCAGTTCCAGTCAGTTGCGCGCTTGAGCTGGAGCTGTTAGAGTACGTTTGGGTACTTTGCAATTTATTATTGGCTGACCCCGCGGAGCCTGCGGAGCCTTTTATTTCTTTTTCCACATCTTCTAGTGTCATATCAGAGTTAGCTCTCTTTGCAAGTTCTTAAATCTCTTTACCTTCTTCAAATTTTAGCCTCTTGGGACTCAGTTGGACGTCATTCTCTCTTCGGCTTTGAAGTCATTGGTATAGCATAGATTCGGAAACAGCAGTTATTTCTTCTGTGCAACTTTTTCAACTTTACGATACTGCATTAGGTACGTGTCTGGTATACCCCTCAATTTTATCTTCATTTTGAATGATAAGTCTAACAGTGGATTCAGGAACCCCAGTTTCACAAGAAATCGCCATTACTTTAATTACAGCTTCACACTTTTCAATAAATTTTAATTTGTTTTCTATACTTAATTATTTTTTTCTTCGTAAAACCAACTCCGTTCCTCATTGCAGATCTTTCTGTAGTTTTACGATCCATATGTAGGGAGTAACTTTGGAGAACTAATATGTACTACGATTTCCCAGCTACATACTTTCTTTGTTTAATTTTGAGAAGCTGTCTACGGTAAAACAGCTGCACATCGATTAGCGCAGTTTTGGAAGCTCAGTATCTAAATCAAAATCTCAGTTGGAAGTTTCGTAGTTATGAAGTCAGCAGTTTTGCAGGTATTACTGTATCATTAAGCCATGTGCTTCTGTAATCCAAGCAAGATGCATGACAGCAACAGAAAGCTTTTTCGTTATTGTGTAGCACCACAGCTTTGGGGCTAGTTGTGCTGGCACCGATGAACAGTTTCCTTTCATTACTTGCGGCGGGCGAACTTTTGATGGAAGGTTGCGAGAAGAGACTAAAAATAGTACCCGTGAAAAGAAAAAAATTTGCACAGTGATCGAAATGCTTGTCGCCGAAAGGTGGAGCATCGAGTTTATAGCAAAAACACCCCTAACAGCTGACAATCCACACTTCCCGTAGTGCCAGCGCGCTCAAACTTGGTGAGCGTGTAAAGCGCAAAATTCTAAGACCTACGGACCCCTTTCCAGTCACCAAGACCCCATAGGAGACCCCCCAGAGGTCAAAATACGACCGAAATAGGGTCATTTCAAACGGGAAGTAATTTTTCATTGCGCTGTCGAGGAGCTCAATTGGTCGGAACTGATAGAGAAAATTTCGGGCTTTAAGACGGTGTGGTCGGTACGTCGAAAAGTATTCGGGGAAATGTTCAAATGAATGAAAAACTTTTGGTAAAAAAACGGGCGTTTTTCAAGTGTGACTTTGGCTGCCATTTGCGGCGTTTTCGAATGGCGTTCGCCTTCCAGAATTTGATAGAATGTAGATTGTACTTTTTTCTCAAATCTATCAAGTTTATGGAGCGACAAGTGCGATATTTTTCTCAAAATGAGTGATTTAAAAATACTCCTTTTTGTCTGAAAACTCACTTGAACAAAAAACATGGTAGAACGGTACGTTGGACAGGAAAAGTTATTTATGATTTTTTGCTCGTTTTTTTTATGGTATATACGACAAAGATTTTATGGAGCGATCGCATGCATCGTTTTATGCATATGCGAAAAAAACATGTTTTCCACGTAATTTTGACTTTTCTTACCCCTCTCACGCCCCCTGCTTTACCCATGAGGGCTTTGAAATACTCTGTACTGATGCGTCTCGAGGACATCTTTCTAATGATACCTGTCTAAAAGTCATACGTTTTTAAGTCTTTGAGGAAAATGGAAAAATCATCGAAATGTATTTAAACTGGACGCGAAATGTGCCAGTGAAAAGGTGTTTCAATCTCCGCAGATTAATCACATGGATTATTTTTTGGTTTGCGTTGAAGTCTCCACATCGAGATCATGGGTGACTGCGTTGAGGCGCCTTAAGCTTGCTTGCGTGTCGAAGGCTCTATAAGGATGTTGAACATCAAGACGCTTATGTTTTAATGTTTGTCGAGTTTGATGCGATATGTTTCGAGTGTTTGGTAAAGTTCAAAGTTTTACCCAATTTTCTCCCCTTGGGGACCCTTTTGAGAATTTGTTATAGGTCTACAGTGTTCTTAGAGTTGATAGAAATTCATTTCGACTTGGAACTCAATACTCTAACTCGGTTCTTTCGCTTTTAGATTAGCATAACTTTCAGCCATGACTAGTAATTCATCCTTTTCAAGTGTTTATACTGGTTTCACAGGGAATTTTATAGAGAACCAATGTGGTTAGAATTTGTGATTCACCTTATGGTAGTATTATTTCAATTCTAACAAGTTTGGCAGAAGAAAAGAAATGATGGTTACGCTTTTTATTTACGCTGCTTGTTGGTCCATGAATTTAAGACTAATTTTAAGCGGTATAGCCACTTTCAATTGCAATATAGTAATGAGGTTTAGTATCTGAGACTTAAATTTTCAGGTTCTTATAATAATTGTACTATAATGATCAAGTTGAAGTAATATAAAGTGACATAAATCGCAAATCAGATGTTGCGTATAGGCGTAAATATTGCTCTTGATGCGTTTTTGACCAGAAACGATGCTCATTCGTTCGAGGTGCTGATTTCAGTTCAGCGTTATTTCTTTTTGACGACGTATTATATGTTGTCCTCTCTCCATCACGTTACAAATCAAATGTTCAAGCTTGTGTTTTACCTTAAAGTGTCAGCATCATCGACCTTACTTCGTAGTATGAGTTCAAATATGCAAAGCGAGTAGTTTTCGACGCCAAAAATTCCGCATCTACTGTGCTGGCGTTCTTGAGAGCAATTTTATAGCAATCCTATGATATTTCGACATCGCAAATTGTGTCATCGCAGAACAAGGCGTTTTCGTGAAACTTCGTAAATGAACTATAATTAAAAGGTAATACACTTGAAATTAGTCATCTCTTTAGAGATGTAGGGGCTAAATAATTTCCGTTCGGCCCAGCTATTTGAGGTTATTTGTGTTGTGTTTGAAACTTGTTTTTTCACGTTAGAAAATTGAAATTGAAAGAGCTTTTAGCCCAAGAATTTGACTTCTCATTTTCTAAATTAATAAAGCTCATTGAGGAACGAATCTCTCGATATATTGGTTCAAACAACACGAAAATGGTTCATGTCGACATATGCTTTGATTGAACGAGGCATTTTCTAGGAAGGGTATAGTTTGGGTGAATATTTTTCTCATAAATTTTTATGGTTGGAATGTAAAATTGCTGGATCTTCACGACCAAGAACCTGTCAAGTGTTCACGAAAAATTCGATCTCCAATAATAATAATAATAATTAAAACTCGTTGTTTGAAGGCCTCAAAATCGCTCACATTGCATGCGTGAGTTTCAGGAAGTCATCATTTGAGTGAGTACAGACAACATTACGAGGTTCTAACTGATGATTAATATTTGGTGAATGCGTGTCCTCGACGACAACCAAATCTTGTGCAGGTTATGTATGTTTGAATGATGTTATTTATGGAGTTTGAAATGGTATAACTTATATATTTGCAACAATAATTTATAAATTCCACTCAGCCTAAATGAAGGTTTCTTTATCGATCCATAATAGAAATAGAAGATTAGAAAGAGGTTAGAATTGTTAACATTCGTGAAATAATTGATTGTTGTGGCGAAAATAATGTCGATTATTAAATATCAATGATTCAAAGCTTTAGCCGCAGGCGTTGACAGATACGTTTGTTTGAGAAATGTCAGAAATATGTTCGGATATGATGTCGTAATGAATGTGGAATTGCTAAGTTTGATTTCTGATATGAAGAGATGAATTTTATGTCAATGATGCTCTAGAAATTTTTAGTTGAATGTAAGTTGTAAGTGCACTCAAAATTTTAGATGAATGCGAAATGCTCAAATATTCTTGAAAGTTTCCAAGAGATTTGATGTGACTGCGTTCTTTCTTTGTATTTACTGACTTCAACATAAAGACGCTTGCGCTTGGCGAGAGCTTCAGATCTCGCCGAGCGTTCCCAAAATGGAGAGTTTATTTCCTGGGCCTTCAACTTAGCGCGATAGCGCGGTGTATATATTCGTTTACCGATTTGTGATGCAGATTTAAGAGACTTTGATTATTAGACCTAGAATTAATTGTTAATGATAACTGTTTTATTACGGTGTTTCAACCGTTAAGATTTGCGTTTGAATATTGAAAAGTAGCTTACTGCTAAATAGAGATTTTATCTAATATTTTCCAATTGGCATCGTTGTGACGTCATTTCTTCGTGACAACAAATCTTTGGTGGGTATGTAGGTTGGATATGTGATGAATTGTTGAAAACAACGAAGTGCACTTGTCAACTTCGAAACAGAGGGAAAGTCTAGTGATGCAAACCTATGAATAAACCGAAATGTTATAAATGTCTCGTCACAGTGTTTCGTGAGCTAAGATTTGAAACATGTTTAACCAAACCCTAATCCATAATTTAACCGGAAAATATAGCAACGTGAATGTCTCTGCTTGCGAAATAGTTATGGAACACATTTTCGTGTTTTGACCATTACGATTTTAAGTGGTTATTATTTAGAATTGGATGGAGGGATGTTAGCGTACATAAAGGTTTTGAATTCGTGAGGAATAAGGGCATAGGCGTAACAATGAAATAAGATAAAATAGGTGCGACCGAAATTTTAACTATAGAACAGAACAGGGCACCCTGAATTAGTAAAGTTTAGTTGTATGTAGGTGAGTTGGAAGTATGTCGAGTAAGTTAATTCAAGTCATATTTAGAGCAAGATAGGTTAATTTCAGTTAGGTTAAAGTAGGTTACGTTAAATTAGGTTTGCTTAGGTGAGTTTAGACTGTGTTTCGTTAGTTGAGGTTAGGTGAGTTTGCCTTGAGTTAGGTTGGCTTAGAGTACGTTATATTTCTTTAGATAGGGTGTGACACGAAAACTAATTTAAAGGTTTGATGAGTTGTAACACATACGTATAGTCAGTGTAATACTATGAATGAGGGTGCCATGTTTTGGTTAGGCTGTGATAACCATGGGAATGGTTTGGAGAAATGATTTTTCACCAGTTTGTTGGTTGTAACACATACGTTTAGTTAGTGTAATACTATGAATGAGGGTACCATCGTTTTGGATAGGCTGTGTTATTCATGTGAATGGTTTGGAGAAATTATTTCGCACCAGTTTGTAGGTTGTAACACATACGTTTAATCAGTGTAATACTATGAATGAGGGTACCATCGTTTTGGTTAGGCTGTGTTATTCATGTGAATGGTTTAGAGAAATTATTTCGCACCAGTTTGTTAGTGGCAAGGTTAGGTTGATATTACTGTTAGTATATATGTGAATCATATTGCTTTTGCTAAATGAAATTCTTGTTGTGTTTTCAAGTTCGAAATAGAGTTTAGAGTGAAAGACGTTGTATATATATATATATATATATATATTGATTTGTCTTTTGAGACTATGGTGTCTGTAAGTGGGTTGCTTCTGAATTTTGGTGATTTGTTAAGTTTCGTCAATTGATCAATGGTATTGTTGTTGGTGAATGAAATGCTTGTGGGGTTTGAAAGTTAAACATAGAAATTGAAGTAAATAGCATTGCATATTTATATATATATACTATTTTGCCATTCGAGACGATGGTGTATGTCATTGTGTTGCTGTTGATTTTTGATGATTTGGCAAGTGTGCACGACATTTGCATGTGCGTGTACATATGTGTGTGCGTGTGTTTGTTTGTGTGTGTTGTGATTATGATGAGAGTGGTGCAGGAATGTGTGTTTGTGTGTGTGTGTTCGCCCCCCGTGGGCTGTGCTGGTTACGTAAATGCTCGTTTCAGGGCTGATTCATGGAGCCGTTCATCAGAACAGGAACAAGCATCATCTTTTATAGAAGGCAGCGAAGGACTCATGGCTCTGAGAAAATTGGTATTTTTGTGCAGTCTTCTAGATTCCATTGGTATCGTCTGGATCCCAGCCGTTCTGCATTCTCTTTTGACAACGGGAGATGCCTCATCTAATCATTCGACCGCCCTTGATTTATGAATTGACCATTTTTTCCTCAAACTCGCCGCCAGTCATCATACCACTATTCTTATCCTCCTCATCATGGGATGCATAATCTTCGGTATCTGCACAAGCTTCCGGATAAGATCAGATTGATGTCTCCATATTTCGGGGTACTGAATTTACAGCTGACTCGTAATCTAGATGTGAAATTTTTGACTTTTTCTTATTTGAAAATTTTGAATATTTCTCGTACAAAAATAGTATTCAGAAACACGAGTTGTAGGTGGAATTTTTCAGTTAGTTTCTAGGAGTATACCTTCCACAGAGACAACGAAAGTTGTATGGGATTGGAATATGCGAACATCCTCGAAGGTTCATGTTTTCGATTTACATATATAGCAGGTTATTTACTTTCAGTCACAAATTGATTGAGATATGTATCTGAGAGAATGTGGGAAACCCACAGAAATAGGTTTAATACGATAAGGTCAATTGCAAGGTTTTATTGTCCTGCAAGTTGAAACCTTATAAAAAAAACCTTAAACGGAACATAGAAGGTAAATTTTAGTCAACATTCCACGCAAAATGAACGCAAAATTTAACCATATCAAGGTACATTCGAATAGGAATTACGTATTTATTTATTCAAGGGTTAAAATCTAAAACGGTGGCGATTTGGTGTCCCCTAGCACGGCTTTGGCTATGTCACTGCTGCAGCGACGAGTGAAATGCGAGGAGCTGTGGACTTGAGTGGGAATCTTCCTCCAAGTACAACGAAAGTGGTCCTGGTCCTTTCCGGTCTCTGCGTCGAGGCAGGCGAAAGTTTGCGGTAGGAATCTTAAGACAGCTTAAGCAGTAGGCAGACAAGCTGTCTCAGATCAATGAAGTAGAACTTCCAAGTGACGGCTTCGCAGCAGTTAAGGCCCGTTTACACTAGGGGCGTCACACGGGCGTCAAGCGCCTCACCGCCCCTCTGTGCAGCAGCTACGTGCGCTTCAGGCGGGCATCCGAGCGATTGCCCAGCTAGCGATTCGCCGCCGCCCTGCCTCATGCAACACAGGCGCTGCACTCAGTCGGCTGCTGGCCGTGGTACTGTGCGGAGGTTATGTGCTAACGCTTCAGCTTGAACTCTGGATAGCAACACCATATTTGTTAGGTCTTACTCTCTAGTAGAAACCTTAATATAACTATACAGAGTTCTTGTTATTTATGTGTTTAAAATAATCTTTCCACCTTAGCTTATGTGTGTTAGGTACATTTTGCAATACAATTACTGGGAATAACGTGTATCTTCGCTTCTTCAGGAAAACTTTGTGTCAAAAATTTCTACTATTTTTCTCTTATTCATTATAATTTTTTTTGTTTTGACATATTGAAATGAACTAGAAATGTGACTGTTATTTTTTAAAACAAATATTGATTTAACAATAGAATTGTCTTGAAAGGATTTAATTAACAAAATGGAAAAATGATTTTTTCACCAACCTTCAAGTAGTCATCCTTCAATATATAGCAATTGAACTCAATGCAAATTTAGAACGCAGTCTGGTATACTTTTGAAAATCCAATTTATTTTCAGTTGAAAGTTCTCTGAAGATGTGAGTGTATGAACCCCTCTCATCTCTTCTCTGCAACCATTTTTTAACCCAAATGCTGCGATGCCTACCTTTTTTCTCTTCACAGCAGCACACCCTACAATAATTGCCCACAGCTCTTTTTCACTCGCATCCATCCTCACAGCTGTCTAGATGACGCGCGTCACGCGCGTGTATAAAAAAATGAGTGTGAACAGTTGCGGGCGTCAAGCGCTGCAGCAAGCGCGCGTCAAGCGCATGCTCACCCCTGTCGTTGCCCCGGTGTAAACGGGCCTTAAGACGCGTCGAATTAAAAACCAGGCGTCCAGTGCGACCTGCGACCCGCTGATCCGCGTCCCCACCCCCGATTATCAAAGAGGTGAAAGTTGACGATACGGCAAGGAAGGATAGTCAGATGAACAAAAAGGAAAGCAGCTGGAGTCTTTATGGTTCAACTTTAGCAACGAGATACAACCAAAGCCTAATCAAAACACAACGATGCTAACCCGAGTTAAAGTTGTGCCTCAGTGTGATGGACACTTCCGGAGTTTCAGAAGGAAGGACGTAAAAGGAGCAAAGTAAGGAAATTTCTCATGTAGTTCCGAAACAGATAGGAATCAAGAGTTAGATTGTCAAGTTAAGATTTACCCAGAGCCCTAGACAGCCTACTAGCTGTCAGACGGCAGGCCAAAGGTAAGGAATTTAAAGAGAAATTTAAGGTTAGTTGAGCCAAGTCAGCTCTTCTGTCAATTAAAGAAGGCAATGAGGTATAATACACACGCACACTCACATTCACACAATTACAGCAAGGCAAGAAATAAATTAATCGAGCAAGTAACATAGGCATAGAAGATTAAATGGCAGAAGCAAGTCGGCCAGTAACGACCAGGCAAATGGGCAAAACGGGTTAAGCAGTTAACAATGAAGAGGAAGTGGGCGAGGAAGCACGGAGGAAGGCGAGACGCCGCAGGTCCAGCGCCGCAGGATCGACGGCCAGGTAAGTCAACGAGAGACTCTCGCAACCCACAAGTGCGCCGTGATAGAGCTCTCTCCTTGCACTAAGTGCGTTGGTTACAACCGGGGACGCCTATATAAAAATCGCTCACAGTCACGCACACATTGCGTATGCTATAGAAGAAAGTTCTAAGGTATCTGATGAAAATCAACTAAGGTAGCTCTCAGCTTAGCTGCCCGAAGCCACGTTGATCTGAAGGTAAAGTTCTATCCCCTATGCGCCTCTCAGGGCAATGGGGAATTTAAGAATTCTCCATAAGAAAACATTCTGTCATAGTATGTAATGCCGTTCGATCACCACTACTATAACGGTTGAATGGGATAATGTGAGCAGAAGAACTAAACGCTCACAACAAATATTCTTTTTGCAGTCGCCGAAGATACACTGCAACGGTGCATAACTAACTAGCATGCTTCTAAATCGAGCAGGAATCTGACGTTATACGTAGCATGATTCTAATAAGAGATTCGGAATTGGCTCGCTGATTTCCGTAAAATTTTTAATCTATTTCCGAGAATCAAAATCTTTGTTCATACTGTCAGAAAAAGTGAACTGTAAAAATGTGAGTAGTTTTTTAGTGTCATTGTTTTGATGCCGATTAATGAAATATCTTCAGCATTATATTTGCGTGGTCAATTGTTTAGGCTCCTGTGTAAGGCCTCGAAAAATTAAGTTCAGTTCTTAAGCTATTGTGTTTTTATTGGCACACCAGCTAAAAACTTGTTTATACTTAACGACAGAAAGCCTATACGTTCTAACAAATATAGCGAAAGAACGTTTATCTATTGTTAATAATTGGAAAAGAGAGAAGTATTATGAAGTGAGGTATCACGTTTGTGATTATTCTGTTCAGAAAATTGAAAAGACTACAAAAACTCTAAACTGCAAACAACCATTGAATAATAAAATGTTGAAGAGTGAACGTCTTATGTAACTGGAACATCAAATAACGTTCTTCTAATAAATCAAATTTTTTTCTTATAATAAATCTTATCTTTTCTTTCAATACAAATTTATTTTTTCTTTTTTTCTTTAATAAATCAAAATAACACAACGCTGAAGAGCAAACGTCTAACGAAACTGAAAAATTAATGAATTTCAAATCCTTTAATATATAGACAATAAATTTAAAGAGGTTTGACAAGCACAGGACCAGTGTTATAGAATGGTTTTTATAGTACGAAAAATAAATGGAGCCTCTAATTATAACAAAATTTTGTGGTATCCGTTCGGCGGGGAAATGATAAGAATTATTATAAAAATGAAAACGAAATAATAATTCCTGTTTATGATTGAGGGACAAATTTTCATGAATCTTCTATCGGCCGTTAAATTATTTTTCTTGCAATTGAAATCACTGAATCCCTTAGCATAACTCAACATAAGCTACTTGAAATGTAGCCACAATATTAAACTTTATCGTTGTTTTTATACCATTTCTTTTACCTTCGTGTTAACTTCAATAACGAAATTTCTTTATACTTTAACGGATCGAAACAGACCCATAAAAATTCAATACAAGTGTGAATGACCGAGCGTAGGTTTTCGTCATATGGCCTTAACTTGAAATTTCATCCTGTGTGTCTTATTTTGCCTTTCAAAAGTCAAGAAGATAACTAAGCAGAAAGCTGAGATTAGCCGACTACGTGTGAGCTGAATATTCATTTTGTCATCTCTCTGCAGTCGCAGCGCTGGCACGCCGTCATGTATTGACGGCGCCACAACGTCATACTAATGACTAGTTGCACACTCGCAAATATCCGCCGTTATTTTCTTCTAGAGCAAACAGCAAATTGGTTTAATTTTTATCAGTTGCGTGCCATGCTTCAATGCCGTATTGTAAATGTGGTGGAATGTATGCTCGACATAGCGTTTTTGAAGTTTAGTCAGGGAATTCATTTTTACTTTATCAAGGATTCCAGTGGATTTCGATAATTCAGTACTGATATGGGCAATTTGCTCTTTGAAGGACAAAACTTTATCTATTATAATGCCAAGGAACTTACAGGAGTTGGTTTCTTCAATTTCACCATCACCAATCTTAATGCGTGGATCCATTCCGCTTGAATGAGAATATAATGTATTTTGTCCTACTCAGACTATGATATTGCGCGGAGTTCAAATTACTTTCTAATATATTCCCATCTTATAAGATAAGGATTAAAACACGATGAATCAAAGCTAATAATTGCATTGAAAATAAAATATTGGTAATAATCGCACTACTGATGAAATCAGAATTAACAAATTTCAAGCATATACGTGTTTAGTGTACGTCCACTGCTGAAAATAAAGTATTTAATATTTACGATTCACATTCGGCTTGAAGTCTGGACATGGCTAAAAGTTTTTTGAGAAAGTATAGAAAGTATAGTTTTTGCCATCACAACAAGGAATTTGTGATGGCAAAACCTTTTACTCATAATCTAAAAAATAAACAATGTTTTTCGTCAAGATCATTCCTCCTTTTAGCAAATCATCTTCAGCTCTGAAAAAACGCAACAACTTCTCAAGTTAAGGGAAAGTATTGAGAAAAGAGTGTACTTTGAGTTCCATAAATTAGAACTCTTTGCTACACTGAGATTCAGCTAAGCTTCTTAAGGCAGCAGGTTGCGTGATCGTTTACAATGAATTTACCTTAGCAAACAACCTTGGACCCAAACTTCGCACATTTCTACAGCTCTCGTTGAAGCCACTTAGGCACACCAACACGCACTGCGCTGAGGTATTCAAATAGTACGTACACGAGAGATTGAACGGGCGATAGTGTATAATTTTTTTATAATTCATATCGTGTTGTTGATAATTTTAAATTTCTTATAGTTTTCTTGCGCATTTTTCCTTCGTGAAACGTGAATGACAGTTTTTGGATTAAACATTGCACTTAATTTTCGTTCACTGATGACTCGATTACGTCTCGCGATAGCAGAGAAAGCTTTGGTTATAGTTTTTTGTATCTTTGACGCCAAATGCAGTGCAATGTTTTTACTTGCGTTAGATATAACTAGATTTGGTTTAGTCATCGCCCTCGGCCAAATCTAGCATGTACTTGTTTTGGTCTTACTTGCCCAAACAGGGTTGTTTGTGAAGACATATATTTTTAAATGTATACGTATTTTACAATAGATAAGTATATATATTTGGCGTCCGCATCATCTAATGAACTACTTCTTCGAAAATTCGAGAGATTATAAAGCCTGAGTCGCGCAAATGTTCAGCACGCCTTTCACTTGATCGTGTAATAAAAGGGCATTGTTAATTGTCATTTCATACAATCGTCACCACTACTGAATGTCTACGCACTTCATCTACCATTACGGAACGTTGTTATTTTTGATGGGTCGTATTCGTTAGTTCTTTTTAAATGCATAGCATTCTTTCTGTATTGTTTCTTCTTGTAAATTTTGAATATAAGAACTACCTTTATTCTTATTCAGCTGCATTTATTCTAATTAAGAACATATACTAGCAGCAATATCTGTGTTCCCAGATCACTCACGAGGAAAGTCATTACACTTTTTGAAACTCTTCCTTGGACAGAATAAGTGCTATGGATATTGGATCAAACAAAACCCCCCAAGATAACCAGAGTGGGAGTCGAAAATTCAAACTGTTTGTAAATCAGAGTTGTACTCGCAATCAATGAAAAAAAAAAGAAAAAAAAAAGAAAAAATGTTTATTTCCAAATTGTCACATGAGATACATGCCAACATATTGGCTTTTAAAAGTTTCTTAAATATAGGGCATCCTAAAACAAATGTTTCATACGAGGAGTACTAATTGACAAACCATCCGAGGTGTACAAGTAGATGAGCCATACGAGGCATAATAATAGACAAACTATACGAGGTGTACTAATAGACAAACTGTCAGAGGTGTACAAGTAGATAGACCATACGAGGCATATTAATTGACAAAATATACGAGGCGTACTAATAGACAGACCCATTCGTGGTGTGCTAGTAGTCTAACAAAAGTTCTATACAAGGAGTACTAATTGACAAACCATCCGAGGTGTACAAATAGATAAGCCATACGAGGCATAATAATAATAGGCAAACTATACGAGGTGTACTAATAGACAAGCTATCAGAGGTGTACAAAATAGATAGACCATACGAGGCATATTAATAGACAAAATATACGAGGCGTACTAATAGACAAACCACACGTGGCTTGCCAATAGTCTATCTCTGTCAAGGGTAGTTGAATGAGAAATGAAAAATATGCCCTAAAAAATATGCAAAGCCCTATCACCACCAAAAACATATTTCGTATCTTCTTGATATTCACCACATCATGCGGACATGGGTACATGGGATAAAATAGAGATACAGTGTAAGCCGGTTACCACTCATGATTGACAAATATCTACAAAATATTGGTAGAAATGGGTAAACAAACATATATTCAATATCAAAATTCATAGCTTGTACAAAACACGGACAGAAAGATAATTTTACTACGATTCATATGCTCAAATTGCACTTTATTTCATTAATTATATATGACATTAATCCGATTCACAGAAACGTCCTCTGGGGAAGTGCTAGATCTATTTTTGAATCATTTCGCAATTGCAATAAAATTTATTAACCGAATGGTTTTTGCGTAAAGAAATGAAATAGAAACATGTATATCTATTTATGTAGATACATATATATACCTACACACGTACACACACATATTAATTTATATACTTATTGAAAATAAAATATTAGAAAAAAAAAAAAAAATACATATATAACATAAAAGATAGAAGCAACCTACCATCTACTACACAGAAAATGACAGCTGAGCTCACTGTAATCCTAAGAAATTTTTCGCAAAAAAAATAACTAAAAGGAAGAGAAGACTTCGAAAAACATAAAAATGAGCTGGTTTTTAATTTCTTCACAGAAATTTTTAAGAAAAATCAGATTATAGTCAAGAAGCAACACAACTCTTCAGCATTATAGGGACATGTGTACGTGGGATAAAATGGAGTTACATTGTGGCCGGATATCACATCTGAGTGGAGAATATTCACAAAATTGGCACATATAGGAAGATTAGGCCTTGATCCAAAATGATAATTTTGATTACAGAAATTTAGAGTTTTTTCCGATTTGAAAGTTCAGTGCTAGTGTGCGCTGAACGCACGAAAAGAAAAAAAAAAAAAAAAAAAAAAATAAAAAGACTAAATGCAATGCTTAAATTACCCCTTTCCCTCCAGCTCAGCCGAAAATCGATTGAAAACATCTTCGAGAATGATTTTGAAATAGCGAGACAACGTTAGCCAAAAATTTAATTCATTATAAACTTTGCACAACCCTCACGTCTATAAACCTGTTTATTGGTGTACACACAAAATGTATTTCATGGTATATTTGTCATACGGACGTTAAATATTAATACAGAAAAGAGAAAGAAATAACAAAATAAAGATGAGGAAATACTCCTAATTATGGAAAGAACGTTCGTTCTGCTGCACTGAACTGACGGCTGTGGTGCTCATTGTTGTCGACAGAAATAAGTAAGATGAATATACGAATCGCTTAGCAAACGTAAAATGAAATAGGTTCTAAATTTCTAACAGAAATTTCAGGAAAAATTAAAATTTCTGATAGATGGGAAGTTCACACCGAGATGCTGCAGGCCCTATGACAGAGATGTAAAATGACGTGACACATTTACTCTAAATTCTTTTCCAGTTTTAGAGTTTTTGATATGCTGGGGAAGCTTGTTCCACAAAAAAGCTCCAGAAACTGAGAGAGCTTTTTGTCCCACGTTAGATGAACGGTAACTGACTAAAACATCGTTCCTCCGGTTTGGTCTTTCGTTTGGGATATTAGATGGAAAAAATTTTACCACCTCTGCATTACTTTGGGGGAGGTACAGAGAGGAGAATACTCGTCGAGCTTTCTGGATCATGAATCTGTTCGGTATTGGGATCCAGTCGAGTTTTCTTAAAAGAGGGGTGACATGATCGTATTTATTAAAATTTCCTTTGCATACCACCTTGGCGGCGAAGTTTACACATTTTTGCAACTCTTCCTGACGACATTTAGGTAAGTCTCCCCACACAAGACTGCAGTAGTCCAGACGCGATAAAACTAAAGACTGAATCACTAATAATCTAGATTTTTCGTCAAGTGTGTTCTTTATACGATGAAAGAACATTAAGGTTCCGTTAATTTTGTTGCACATTGTTTCGACGTGTGAATTGAAAGTCATAATTTTGTCAAACCAAACACCCAGATTTTTAACCTTATCGACTGGTTTAATTGTATCGTCTCCAAATGTTAGCTGGAATGGTGGTAAATTTTCAGTCGCATTCTGTGATCCAAAAATAATGCATTGCGTTTTACTTGCGTTAAGTTTGAGGCCATTATGGTCATACCACAATTTCAGATTTCTCAGAAGGTTTTCAGCGTTGGCTTGTGTTTCTGTTAAATCCGCTGTTGAGCTTGTCATGGCAATTTGTACGTCATCAGCATACATTGAGATTTTTGTGTTTGCCGGCATGGTGGGGAAATCGTTGATGAAAATTGAAAATAGGAGTGGGCCAATGATTGAACCTTGAGGAACGCCAAAGTTATTTGGTATGAATGATGACATTTTGTTATTCAAGCACACTGCATGAGAGCGGTTTCGTAGGTAGCTTTCAAACCACTGAGTGTCTATTCTGAGGTTTGAAATTTTTTTTAGAAGTTTCTTATGCTCAACACTGTCGAAAGCTTTGGAGAGATCAAGCAATAGTAAGAGAGTTAATTTTTTTTGGTCAATATCTTTGTAAATTTTTTCTGTTATGTTTAACAGGGCGTCCTGAGTACTGGTATTCCTCCTGTAAGCATATTGGTTGCGATGCAGTAGATGTGACTCGTCTATGTGAGACGAGAGCTGGTTTGTTATTACTTTTTCTAATATTTTGGACATAACAGGCAGGAGACTGATTGGTCTGTAGTTTGACGCTATGTCGATATCACCAGATTTATGTAATGGCTTAATTATGGATAGTTTCCATTGATCGGGAAACTTGTTTGTGACTATAGATGTATTTATTATCAAGCGAATAAAGGGTGCTGTGACAGGGAAGCTGTCTGTCTTTAATATGTTGGAGGCTTATGCCATCATGTCCAGTCGCTTTATTATTCTTTAGTGAGTATAAGATTTTTCGTATCTCTATGACGCTAACTGGCTTTGGTCTCCACTTGTTGCTACTATTTGGGGATGAAACATCGCTCAGATTTGCCTCTGTAGATGTGTCTGAAACTGTCCTGGATACTTCATTGAAAACATCTTCGCCAACTTTTGAGAAGAAAGTGTTAAAGTCATTCGCCATTTCTGAGGGGTTGTCAAAAGTGCTTTTGCAGTCTGAATTTTTATACTGAGCAGCTTCTCTAATGATTTCCCAAGTTCTTTTAGGGTTTTGTTTTGCCGCCAAGAGTTCTTTGTGGAAGTAGTCCCGTTTTGCTTCCTTAACTTTTCTTCGTAGGATCTTCTCATGATCTTTATATAATTTTCGACGCGTACTGTCTGATTTATTCAGTTTGTACTCACGCTGCAAATTTCTTTTAGCTCTGCTCAAATGTTTTATCTCATCTGTTATCCATTTAGAAATTCTTGGCTTAACTTTCTTCGTAGTGAAAGGTGCGCATTCGTTAAGAGCTGATACGAAATTTTCGTTGAAAAGCGAAACTTGTAGATTGACATCATCGGTGTTTTCCATGCCTTGAAATTCACTCCATCTGTCTAATAGCTTTTCTTGAAATATTTCAGGGGAGTAGTGGTTTTTCATGCGATATGTAATGTAACTAGATTTCTGTTTCTCTTTTGCAATATTGATTTGGCATTCTACCGAATGGTGATCAGAAAAGGACGGTAAGATTTCTGTGCTGAGTACTGCTTGGGGATTGTTGGTAATTGCTAGGTCAAGAAGAGTTTTAGAAGTGTTGGTAATTCGCGTTGGTTCTTGGACCATTTGAGAAAGATTAAGTCTGTGCAGCATCTTGCTTAGCTGATTGTTTTTATTTGTCAGATCCACGTTAAAATCTCCGAAAACATAGAAAGACTTTTTGGCTGCAGAGATTGATCTAAGCGTATTTTCAATGAAATCTAATGTTGGACGAAGAGATGCTGACGGATGTCTGTAAAGACTGCCGATAATGAAAGACTTGTGTTTGTTTACTTGAACATTGAGCCAAACCATTTCTATGTCTTCGCATTTTTCTTTTATCGGAACTAAGGATGTAGAGTAGACATCTTTGATGAAAATGCATGAACCGCTACCTCTCTTACTCTTGACTCCGTCATAACGGTACAATTTGTACCCGGCAATGCTGAGATATGAGCTTTCGACTCGTGAATCGAACCATGTTTCAGATACGCATAAAATATCGATATCGTTAGTGATCAACATTACTCGTACGTCATCCATTTTACCATTGAGGCTGCGAGCATTTATGTGCAATATTTTGATATTATTTACCTCAATAGGCAGATCTTTAGTGGAGTTATTGCATTTTTTAGGTCTAGCAGGGCATTTAGTATTCGTCTCTAGGTCTTTATTGCCGCGTTCATTGTTTGTGATTTCAGCTTCATGTTCAATTTGATCATTGTTATTTAGTCACAAAATGGGGGAGGGAGCAACACGATTTTCATCACGCATTTTCAAGAGGGCGCTATAGTGGTCCTGTTTCCGGTGTATGTTTACCGGAGGACAGTTTATCAGAGCATTTGATGTAGGGGAGATTGTCGTCTTCCAAATCCCATTGTCTCTTTCATCAAATACGTGAATTGGTGTTCTCGTTACATTAGAAAGTATTTGGGGTATGAGGTCTCCAACTGCGTGATCGAAGACTTTTCTATCGATGTATTTATCGATGAGTTGTTCGAAACTGCCACTGTTCTTGTCAACGAATTTTGCATACTGGTCCTTGTTTCTGGAGCTCTCAGTTTTGATGGCTTTTTTCAGAGATATATAATTCCATTTCGATTTTTGTTGTGAAGCAAGCTCCGTCGTTACGGCGTGGAGGAGACAGTGTCCGTCACCTACAGTGTAAGCAGGCTCCAATTTGAGCGATCGTTTTAAGTCGTCCAGTGTGTGTGCAACGCGTGTGCAGATTTGATTCACTGTTGGTTTTTCGGTAGCAGTATTAGTTTGGTCGTTCGACGGAGGCCCGGCAGAGGCATCAGATTTTTTTCGAATAATTTGATTTTCTTTGGAATAGTTTTGAATATCGGTATTTGCTTGACTTTCCTTGGTTCCTGCGTACTCACTGGAAAGTTGAGAATTGGTTGAAAAGGAGGGCATGTCGCAATCACTATTTGTGTCGGAAGCAAGTAACGCAAATTTATTTTTCGTACTGACATTATATTTGTCTGAGATCGAATCAGGGAAAGGCTCAGGCTTATTTACGTTCCTCATGCAGTGGGTGAGTGAGTTACTCAGACCTCTGCTTGATGTCGCAATCAATTTTGAAGGATTTGGTGTACCATGTGCAGTGATATGCATAGGCTTATATTCTTTTTGAAAGTCTAATGTGAGACTATTTGTCTCATTCCGTGAATTTTTCGATTCATTGGAATGACCTACAATTCCATTTATTGCTTGACATTTGTTGAAACGAGGACAATATGGCACGGTGATTCGCAATGTTGATTTCATTGCAAGTTGTTGAAGAAAACAGAAGTTCTCTTCCTGGGTCCGAGGCCATTGAAAGTTATTGAGTGCGTCACCATTTTCATTTTCTGGGTAAGTTTGAAATTGAATCAAGTTTAAACCCAGGTTTTTGCAAAAATGCCTCGCTTTGTTGAATTCGTTTGCACTGCAAGCATTGGCAATATAAATGCGAGAAAGTGCGTACTTTCTTACAATTTGTTGTTTGATTCGAGCAAGGTCTGAGGGCGAGTGGCAGAGACCATCAAAACTTAGTATATAATTTTTAAATCTAGGCATGCAATTTACAGTATGGAGAAGGTCATCGAAGCGCCCTGATGGAACAGTTTTGATCCAGCACGAGCGATCGATGTCCTTTCTTCTGATCGTGCTTAGGATATTATCACCTAGCAGCAAAGTGTCGTAAGGTTCTCGACAATTGGAGTCGATTTCACAAGAGATACTAGCAGGTACCACAGGTGCAAGGTCTTGAGAACTTATATGTGAATTTAAAGCAAAAAGCTGTTCGGTTAGGTTCTGAATGTTTGATACTGTAGAGAAAATCGACGACGGGCTAGGAGGCTCACGTTGTCTTAGGGATTTATTGAAAAACGCTCTTGTTAGAGACAAATTGTGAATAATTTCATGAATTTTTTGAGAGCTTGTTATTTGAAGCGGGTGCAAGTAGCCATTAAATGAAGCAACAGTGTTATTTTTATTGCTCTGTACTGGAAATTTTATTTTGTTTTCACAGCTTGCGCTCTGGGGTGATTTACTGCCAGTATCGGTTTGTGCGCGAAAATTATCGAACATATTATCTGGAGAATGAGAAAAGTCTACCACGCTTGAAATGTCCTCATTAGTAAAAACTATTTTTTCTTGTACCACTGATGAGGATGGTGTTTGTGTCCCCGTCGCTGGCGGACAGTTCGGAGCGTTGTTGTTGACGCAGAGCTGGGGAGCTGGCACGCTGTTTTGCTTGTTCAGATGAGGAGCAGGTGGTTGTGGTGCTGCGGCTGAGACTTCACTGCTTCGAACCTTCAAATGATTGCTGGAGGTTTGGCAGACATGTTTTCCCTCAACCGGCGATATTGATTGCATAGTCTTCACTGACGTTGCTTCGGAAGGTGACACACATTCTTTGACGGGGTTACTGGCAGCTGTTAACAAGTCTCCCGTCTTTTGAGCATTAGAATTTTGTGCGTGAGAGGATGTAGGTCCCCTACTTGCAGGCACTTTGCTTGGTAAAGTCGTATTTTTGCCCCTGAGAGAGCCGTTTTTTCGGGATGTTGTGTAGGGCAACATTTGTGCAGAGAACGGCACTTTCCGGCCTGCGAGGCGAGTCTCGTAGTGATGCATCATCGTGCGTTGTAATTGTATAGCTATGATGTTTTAAACTATTCGGTGTCAGTAGGGAAACGGAGGTACGAAACACAATAATTCTTCCGTGCACATTTTTCGTCTTGGCCACGTAGGAAGTGAACAAAAACTTCACTGAGATGTTAGACATTACCAAAAATTTATCAAATCAAACGTAATTTCTCTGGTTGCTTGGAGCGCAAAAGTTCATCAGGATTTGCCATGCTCTAAACAGTCGGAGAGACGGGAGGCAGGGGTACGGGAAGAGGGGGGGGGTAGTGAACGGGTTCGGTGAGGGGTGATTGAGGGGACAAGGACACTTCAGACAGACAGGCCCATAGGTCGCGACTGGGCTGAGCTGAGCACACCTTTCCTTCGTGTTGGTAGCACTGCTTTGTTAGCTTCGTATTTAAATTGCACTGTTTTAAGCAGGAATAAGACAAAAGTTATTTTTTTTTTCTTTTCGCAGTTCCACAGGTAGCGTCATATACACTCAACATGATGTTTTTTTTTTTGCAATAAGAGATGAGAGAAACCGAAGATGAAAAAGTTTTTTATCCTTCTCAGGTTTTACGTCACTAGTTAACCAACATTTTCCATAAAAAAAACAAGACAATAATGTAAGCCAATTTGGTGAATCAGAAATTGATTGTGTGCGTTAGAGATTTTTCAACATTCATGCTCTATTGTAACATAGAAATAGTTCACGAATGATGGTCACTGTTATTTTCCCAAAAGTTGCGAAATTACCAGAGTACACTTTCTTTTTTTTCTATTTTTTTTAACATGGCAAATTATTTCCGAAAGTTGCTGGATCAAGTTTTTTCAATTTTTGAATTTAAAAGTTCCTTCAGAGAAAAAGTTTTTTTCCCTTCTCACATTTAACGTCACTAGTTAACCAAAATTGTCCATCAAAAGAACATGATAATAATGTAAGCTAATTTGGTGAATCAATAATTGATTGTGTGCATTAGAAATTTTTCAACATCCATGTTCTATTGTAACAAACGAAACACAATAATTCTTTCGTGCACATTTGCCGTCTCGGCCACGTAGGAAGTGGCAAAAACTGAAACTGAGAGGTTTGACATTGCCAAAAATTGATCAAAACAAACGTAATTTCTTTGGTTGCTTGAAGCGGAAAAAGTTCAGGATTTGCCATGCTATGCTCTGAACGGTCAGAAGACGGGAAGCAGGTGTACGGGAAAGGGGGGGGGGAGGTGCGGGCTCGGAAAGGGGAGACTGAGGGAACAAGGCCACTTCACACTTCACTCAGGCCTATCGTTCGAGACCCGGCTGAACACACCATTTCACAACCCTTGCCAGCACTGCTTTGTTGGCTTTTCATTTAAAGTGCACTGATTTAAGCAGAAATAAGACAAAAGTTATTTTTTCCCTTTCGCAGTTCCACAGGTAACAAACACATTCACTGATAGTATAATTTTTACGCATGGCTAGGTTATTTCCCCCTTGCATTTTCAACAATTACCGCCCCATTTCCCCGCACGTCCGACCGCGACCGAGTCTGCCAGGCGAATCTGATATACCTCTTTTTCTAACATATACCTCTTTTTCTTTTTCATCACTGATATACCTCTTTTTCTAACACCAGCCGGGCGTTAGCGATTATATTAATAACTGAGTAACTGTCAATCAATTTCCGAGTTCGGCCTTCTGCAGCCCATCCTGTGAGCCATGGAGTGGCTATCTTGTGCCTCCCTTCAGACATTACAAGAGGCCTGTGCTTTCCCATTTCCCTCTATTTAGGAAAGAGTTATTGTGGTATGATCTCAAATTAAATTTGACGGAAATTATCAGTCCGTCGCACATTTTTCGTTCCAAACCGTCATTAGCGCTCATTTTTGCGCGCTGCAATAAGCGGCAACAGGCTCTGTCTGAATCAGCACTTGCTCGTTTCGTTGTTACCTAGTTCTGTCATCCATCAGACATTTTCTTCTCACTCTGACCCAGCACTCCCTGAACCAGGCGCTATTTGCTCACGTGCTTCATTAGGCAAAACAATTCGATATCGTACAACTTTTCTTATCAGACAATCATTACCAAGCTGATCCTCGCTCGAACTTCTTCGGCATGTTCTCTACTATTGTACCTGCGACACAATTAGCGATAAAGCTTTGCGTCGTTGAGTTCCGTTTATTTGTGAAAGATATAAATCCTATCGATTTTGTTGATATTCAATCATAATTGCATTAACTACATCCTCGATGGTTACTAAAAATTGGATTTTGGAACATTTTACGTTTGTCTAGCTGTACAGATGTCAGGGAAAATTTCGCAGTGAACTAAGCTACATATCGAGTGTGTAATTCTGGATAAAATCCTAAGGTATGGAAGCATTTAAATAAAATTTAAGCACATAACCTCTAGAAAAACTGCGCGATTGTATGCATTATGTTTATTCGAAGATCTTCAAACTTCAGAATTTTGACCCGAAAAAACCAATAGGGTGGCCAAATCGATTGGCAAACTTTTGATACCGAATGTACACCTATCAAAAATGTACACCTTAATATACCAAGGCTTATTGCTTCCACCAAGGAGAAGTATAGCCAACCAACGAGAGCGAGCTAGATTCACTCTTATCAAATAACGCAATCGCTCGCTGTCACGCACCTGCGTCTTCCAAACGTCTCTTCTACGGCAAGGCTCACCTACAGAAGAGACGTTTGGCTCACCAAGGCTCACCTTTTTCGTCAGTCACACTGACACTCACGGCTCCGCAACACCATATTTGGGCATATTTGCTCTCTTTTGCTCTCTACTCGGCACTCAGCACTGTCGGGTTTGACTGCTGCTTTGCTTCTATTTGCGTGTCAGTTTTCGCCCACCCGGCGTCTAGAAGGGATGGTCGCAATCGCTCTCTCATATTAAATGGTCTCAGCATGGTCTCTATAATAAATTAGCTATTTTCGTGAACAGCCTGCTTTGTGGAAAGTGCAAGGCAATGAATACAAGAGCAGAGATATAAGAAGCAAGTCTCTCAAATAGGTTATTGAAGCAATGAATCAACACAATATTAATTTACATGAGAATGGGTTGAAGGAAAAAGTTAATACGCTTTAAAAATCGTTTAGGAAAGAATTTAGAGCATTTGCTTCCAAAAAAATCTATTATTTAGCACATGATAGCACCTGGATTCAAAGGTGTGGGGAACAATAGTTTATATTTTTACAACCATATCATTATGCATTCGTCCTGTTGTAGTGTCAGCGCCATTTACAAAGGATTTACAATCTTATTTAATATTCACTCAGGAAATAATGCAAAGGTATATTATTTTTGTTTATTGGAATGAAAAAATTAAATATTTAACCAAGTGCGATTTCAACAATTTGTCCGGCATTTTCAAATAAAATAAAAAACTTTTTCAATGAATTGACCTTGACATTTAATTTCAGCATGAAAATGTTTCCTGAAATAAATCTGAACATTTATTAGTTACCCGTACCGCTGTCACATTCACATGCATTATTAGATATTGTCACGCAGTAATTTGAGAGGCTTGTTATATATCATAATACAGTGGTACCTCGGTACTCGACCATAATCCGTTCTGAGGTGGTGGTCGAGAACCGATTTGTTCGAGAACCGAAACCAATTTTCCCATAAGAAATAATGAAAAGTAATTTAATCCGTTCTTACCATTAAGAAAAATACCTAAGGTATTATAAGAACGTGTATCTAAACAACAATGAAGACGTAAATGTGCACAAGCAGTACATGATAACGATAAATAAAGCATTATAAACCAGTTTGTATCATTCACTTACGTTTTGGAGAGTGGTTGATGGCAAACAGGAATGGATGTGGAGAGGATGGGAGGGACATTCTATGTCTAAATTATTCAAACCCTCCCCTGCTTGCCTTGAAACTGAAAGTAAATGAACTAGCACCTTCACGTCCAGTAGTTTTCAATACATCTTCGTGAATTTGAAGAGCTTTTTCGCAGATGAAAGCTTCACTAATGCTGTCCCCTGCCAACATCTTTTCCTTGATGAAGATAAGAAGCAACTTCTCCATTTCTTCCGTTATCTGAGGCCTTTGCTTACTAATTCATGTCACTCCCATTGCAACATCAGCTTTCTTTAACACTTCCTTATGCTTCAAGATAGTGGAAATGGTTGATTTCGTCAATTCGTACTGCGACGCGAGGTCGGACACTCGTTCACCACTTTCATATTTTGCAATAATTTCCTTCAGTTCAATTGTGGTCCTCACTATTTTCCTCTTTGTCTTCCCCTCATCACTGTATTCTTTGGACTCATAATTAAGGGCTAGAGCAACACGAAAAAGTTTAAATCTGGTAAGAAATACAGTACTCAAACAAACTGCGTACGTCTTACTCTGCTCACGGTCAGAGTCGAACTGACGCTTACCCGCTGGCCGAGGAGCGCGTTCGGGTCGACTCGGCTAGTCGAGTACCGAAAATTTGTTCGAGATCCGAAGCATTTTCCACTCGATTTTTTTGGTCGAGTATAGAGGCGGTCGAGAACCGAGGTACCACTGTATTTGCTTGCGGATGCCAGATTTACGCGTGCATTCTATCATACAGTTCTAATGAATGTGCTCTAGATTTCAATTGTTACTTTTATATCCTAGTCACTGTGTGGCTAGGAAATGACCGAATATAATTCATAAAGAAAAAAATTCAATTTACGAGGAATACTATTACATGCTGGTACATACAAAACTGTATAGAACTAGCGGAAAATATTACCTGCACTTGAAGTTATTGTGAAGTTGATTATTACATCCGTAGGAGTTGTAGTATTCGTTGGATTTGGTGTGACCAAATTTTACAAATGCTTAAAAAAAAAGAACGCGACAAATACTTAGTGAGCGAAATTTGAATATTTAGCCCTAGCTTACTGCAAATCCGGTTATAACTGCCATTTTATGGATGTTAAGTCAGCCAATCTTGTACCCACTATCTATTTACGGTGTTTTTTCTTCTCTATGACCGCAAAGCCGATGGGTATGCTGGCTTTGACTACGACGAATCTTTCTCGACAACGCAGGGTAAAGCACTGCCATATGTTTGCCAATGACGCGCCACTTCAGTCACGCGAACGTACGTCTGAACGCGAGTGTTTTGACCACACTCCGTGAGTGTGACTGACAAAAAAATTGATCGTGTGAAAGCCCCTTTACTCCACAACGTCACTCTAGTCACACTCATCGAGCATATTCAATTGACTCTTATATCAGCCACTTTTAAGTCTCACCTCTCAGACCACTGCAAGATAAGCGCCCCGACAAACTATCAGACAATTTTCTTTTAGCATTCATGCTAAGGTACCAATTCCTCACAATAATTGTCTCCAAACCTCTACACCCTTTGTACTCTCTTTTTACCCTAGTTCTCAACTCCTCGCCTAACTCGCCATTTGCTGCAAAACACGCTGCGAGATACTCGGTATAGCTCATGCCCTCTTTTACCTCTTCATTTAAGCTCACATTAATTTCTAACTCGAACCTCTCATAACTTCATTCACCCGAAGTCTCTCTATCGAACACCATTCTAAGCTGTTTCGCCAGTTTTCCGCCGACCCAGCCACTAACGCTTTCTCATCATGCAGAAAGCGACAGATAGGTAAGCCCACCCTGTGCACCCAACAATTCCAGTCCCCTTACATCCCCACGCCTATCACTTTCTCCCTCACTCAACTGCACCACTCCATACATAGTATTACATATAGATACTTAACCACGGGGACATTACAAACCACTGACCCCAACTCACCCACACTTCAAACAACACACTCACTACATTTTCCACTCTAACACACGTTCTGCCATCGATTCAGGTACTTTCAACAACCCCAAGTGCTTATACTCCTCGCCATTCAGTCTCAACACTTCCCACAACATTTTCCGATCAACTCTTCCATGGTCTTTCTCAAGACCTTTAAGTTGTCAAAACACCTGTATCCGCTTCGTTAGGTACCTTTCACAGGCTTGTTGAACTGAGGAAATCCAATCCACAAACCCCACTGTTGCTATGCTGTTGCAATTTCTGGTTAAAAATTACCACTCAGCTGACTACTGACTAGTGCCTCTTTCATAACAGCGCTCAGGTACATCACTTTCGCTCTTATTCAGTGGAATCACACACGCACTCCTCAAATCTATCAGCCCCTGCCTACAACAAAACACAAATTTAATGACTGATCAATCACTGTAACACCGATTTCTTCGAACAGGTGCAACTCCGCCAAACCCCAGCATTACCAGGCCCGCACTCTTTTCAAGGCGAGAGCTATTTCTACTTACGAAAGATTTTAGAAAGGATTGGGAAATCAAATGCCGATATAGCCTGGAGCATTTTGATTTACTGAGAAAGTGGTGGCATTGCAAATACCGTTGCGGAAGAATTTAAACGTTAACAAATTGCTCCGAGAACTTCCGGCGTTTCGAAGGACGACAAGGCGCTCATCCTCCGCCAATCCCTTCATCTCCCGTTGCCTGGTTGGAACAAAGGAAAAGGCGAGTTTAGTTTTAGTTATTAGGAGTAAGTAATTAAGATTGACAGTTGTTATAAGGGTGCGCTTAGGCACGAATAGTTATAAGGGTGCACTTAGGCACGATTAGTTATAAGGGTGCGCTTAGGCACGATTAGTTATAAGGGTGCGCTTAGGCACGATTAGTTATAAGGGTGCGCTTAGGCACGATTAGTTATAAGGGTGCGCTTAGGCACGATTAGTTATAAGGGTGCGCTTAGGCACGATTAGTTATAAGGGTGCGCTTAGGCACGATTAGTTATAAGGGTGCGCTTAGGCACGATTAGTTATAAGGGTGCGCTTAGGCACGATTAGTTATAAGGGTGCGCTTAGGCACGATTAGTTATAAGGGTGCGCTTAGGCCCGATTAGTTATAAGGGTGCGCTTAGGCACGATTAGTTATAAGGGTGCGCTTAGGCACGATTAGTTATAAGGGTGCGCTTAGGCACGATTAGTTATAAGGGTGCGCTTAGGCCCGATTAGTTATAAGGGTGCGCTTAGGCCCGGTTAGTTATAAGGGTGCGCTTAGGCACGATTAGTTATAAGGGTGCGCTTAGGCACGATTAGTTATAAGGGTGCGCTTAGGCACGATTATTTATAAGGGTGCGCTTAGGCACGATTAGTTATAAGGGTGCGCTTAGGCACGAATAGTTATAAGGGTGCGCTTAGGCACGATTAGTTATAAGGGTACGCTTAGGCACGATTAGTTATAAGGGTGCGCTTAGGCACGATTAGTTATAAGGGTGCGCTTAGGCACGATTAGTTATAAGGGTGCGCTTAGGCACGATTAGTTATAAGGGTGCGCTTAGGCACGATTAGTTATAAGGGTGCGCTTAGGCACGATTAGTTATAAGGGTACGCTTAGGCACGATTAGTTATAAGGGTGCGCTTAGGCACGATTAGTTATAAGGGTGCGCTTAGGCACGATTAGTTATAAGGGTGCGCTTAGGCACGATTAGTAATAAGGGTGCGCTTAGGCACGATTAGTTATAAGGGTGCGCTTAGGCACGATTA
The DNA here is from genome assembly GCA_030386875.1 of Morinoia aosen. Lineage (NCBI taxonomy): Eukaryota > Metazoa > Arthropoda > Malacostraca > Amphipoda > Talitridae > Morinoia > Morinoia aosen. The sequence goes on from CM059557.1 coordinate 69,742,066, forward strand.
GTTATAAGGGTACGCTTAGGCACGATTAGTTATAAGGGTGCGCTTAGGCACGATTAGTATAATTAACAAGTTATAAGTTTATAAATTATAAATTTTTGGATATATACCAGGAAATTAGGTTCGGTAGTTGTACTCAATTGACGTCAGAATCACCCATAAGCTAGCGCCAAGCTTACCAGCAACTAACCTCTGAATGCCAATTGGTAAGGCGTGCTATTGCTGCAGACGCTGAATATTCCCACGATGCACAGGTGCAGGGTAGGCGTGTGGGCGGAAGATGGCCCTGCTCCCAAGCGTCTAGAAGGCGTGCCAGAGAGGCAGACGCGACGAGCTGGACGGAGGCTGGCACTTGATTACGATTTAGCCCATCATTCTTATGCCACGGATGACGAAGTGACAAGAACGATGCATGTGGTGGTCATAGAGTGCGGCGAACAGGCGAGAGTCCAGTTGTTCAATCCGTCAGTGCTCATAGGTATCTGCTGAAACTGTTGAAAACTCTCCAGAGGAAAAGTATGAGTTGCGTTCAGAGGGATTATGTACAAATGTATATTGCTGAAAAATTAGGTCCTTGAACGCCTCTAAGTGTACGGTATGCGTATGTGTGATCAAAACTTCAATATGCCCACATTTTTTTCATTCATCAATTGCAGACTAAAACAAAAATTTTAACCATCAATAAATAATAATTCAGAATCCGAAATTTACAGCCATTATATTTTGTTCAGGAATTCAATCTTCAGTATGTGACTCGGCTGCACGAATTGTCTTTTTTTACCAATCCCTGCATAGTGCGGGGCGTTACAAGAAAAATGAAGGTAATTTTCATTGGTAGAAATCTTTCATTAATTCCTTGTCTGTGCCACTAATGGCTGAATTATTGCTCTAGAAATTGTACTGTGCCTCATTGTATTCTGTCTCATGTTTGCAGTACGCAGTGATGGACGGATGAGCCGAAGACACGGTTTTCAAACAATTCGAAAAATGAAGAAAAAACAACTTAATAAAACAACCCATGCCTAAGTTTTAGTGAATGAGCTCTTTACCTTTCTAGGAGCTTCAGGAAACCAGTTTTTAAAATTTGCCAGTTATGTGGAAAATTGCTAGGACAATCGGTTTATACAATCCTGTGTAAAAGAAGTGCGCCGGTCTTCATTGAACAGCAGGACTGTGCCATGAACGTCCCTTGCTTGGCCACGGCATGCAAGAATACACCCGTCTGCATCTCTCGGCTTGCCCTCTCTCCAGTCCTCCGCCCAACTGGTGTTTGTTGGCTGCACCCGCTCTTGTACTGGAATAGCTAAACTCCCGGCGTACTACTACTGCTCTCCCCTCACTGTCATACCACGTTCAAGGGTTTGATAATTAATTATTGTCCGTGAAAAGGCAAATTATTACATTGCAAACTTTGAGGAATAAGATACACGTTAGAAAGTTGATGAACCGTCTCTCAAATAATTTAAAAAAAAATAATTTTGATTTGATTTCTGATACATTCATTCAATCGATATTAGTTGCTTTGTCTAGACACCAATGTCTAGATCAATGTCTTTGTCTAGACATCCTTACAATGCAATAATTTGATGATGTTTTGAAAAATCAAATATGGGAAAGTGAAAAGTTATGAATAAACTTTTTGAATCGTTCTAAATATATGAATGAAAATGTTTTCATGAAATTCAAGAGTACCCAGTCCAGCAGAATTGAAAATCTTTATTTAGAAGGGCGAGTTTCAGTGCATTATGAAATATGAAGCCACTAAGTCCTTTTGAGATGTAAGACAAACTTAAGTAATGCAATGTACCACGAAGATATAGCAATATTGACTGTTGTGTTGATGAAAAACTACTTTACCAGGTGAAGTAGAAAAAGCCGCGAGCCTCACGTAACAGTCTTGCTTACCACAAACAAAAAGCGACTCTTCAGCTCCGTCCTGTCTCTTTTTACTCCTCTCCTACCTCCTTATTTGCATCTCACAATTTATATTACACATTTGTGCTAACTTATTTACTTCTTTTTAAAAAAAATTATCTTTCAGCGTTCTCATTTCTTCCAACAAAATTTTTCATTTCAATATCAATATTTACAATTTGCAAATCATGTCAATCTGCACTGCTTTTGGAAAAAAGCCATTCAGGAATCCAGAATTTTAAAGATGAACCCTCTTCGTGAAGACGGTCGCTGCTCAATAGCCACTCCACAGCCCTGCCCGCCGCTCGCAGCGGTGCGCCTCCAGTTGTGGGAGACAAGCCCGTCCTCTCTCACTCAGCAACCAAGCGTCTCCCTATCCTCAAGTCCTCCCTCACATTCCAATGATTTCAATGGCTGTCCCTCAAAATTAGTAGAAGGTTGCCAGCTTCGATAATTATCATTTAACGTCATAGAATTAACCTTCCTCTCCGTTCCGTGATATCAGTACTTGCGCCCGCACCAACTCTCAGCAAGTGCACGGGACTTGACCATCAACTCCATTCTTTCACCATCAACTCCACACTTCCAACTACACCCAGAATGATTCAACGTCATTGGGGTTACAAACGTCAACAAATTCAATCGCTTGTACATGATGTAGATTCAAATGTTTTGTCAGCAGTCAATGAGGAAAATAAGTTCATAATCAGTTTATTACTGAAAAGTCTGTTTCTACGGGTGATACTACCTGCTAAACTAAATCTGATCATGCAAACCTTGACTTCCTCACTACCATAATGCATAAACTACTCTATGCGTAAGCAAAATAATGTTCATACTATTAATAAGAAGCTATTATGCCGTGGTATTGTACGCTCTACAAATGCTCCTCATAGTCTCACAGTTATCTTTAGTAACATCTACGCATCAAGCGATGCAGGCAGTATGGGGTATATCAGAGAGTGCGCTCCGAGGCCGATATGAACTTCTGAGGGCAAAGTTACGGAGACAAAAATACTACTTCTGATCAATATCGGCATCCAGTAAAAACTAGCAGTTTATGAGTTATTCATTACATTAAAAAAAATTACGGCGACATTCATCAATAAATTACTAAAACAGTGGATACCTCCACGCCCATTGCCCTTGCCCATTTTCTTGACTGAGCCAAGTATTCAAATAACTACCGAACAGTTATTTGCATATCGCTTTCAAGTAAATTTCTTCGATTTTACGCTTGGGTTCCTTCCCAGTTTCTCTCCAAAGTCTAATTCCAATTACAAATATTTCCATGATACTCTACTTTAATTGTTAACAAAATGTTCACCGCAGGGAAAAGGAAGGACATCGATTGAACTTGTAGTTTTCAAAACATACTCTCTGGGCATCCCTATGATCTTCTGAATATCCTAAACCGATTGCCTAAATTTAAGAACTTCATCTGTTACAATGGTCTCTGTTTCTTGCTTTCGGGCTTGACTTCTATCATGGCACCGATTAGGACCAAGCACGCGTCACGAAATGTACATCAAAAGTGCGGTGAATATTTGCAGTAAGACATTAAATTATTTTATAAATATTAAGTACAAAAACTCAAGCACATTTATGCTTTGAGGAAGCCATATTAATAGCGGAAACGATTTACAGCATTTAATAATAAAAGGGAAATTCTGTAAATCTCATTAGGCATCGAAATTCTTTCCAACAAGGAAACTGAGAAAACAGTGATGGTAGAGAGAAGAGCAGCGGTATTGTTCAATGCCTGGAAGAGGGAGGGAGAACAATGAATGAGATCTGTCCAGTGGTGAAGGAAGGAGTAGGCTAGGGTAGTAAAGCAAGGAATTTTGGGATGATGTAGTCGTATGGTAACCATGCAAAGACTTTTATAGCATAATTGCAGTTCGACAAATGACTAGAGAAAATTAAATTTTCAATATACATTTAACCATACTTCAGAGCATGGGTGACATAAATACTCCCACGATTACATGATTACGTAGAGGAATGTCTTAGGCATCTCGAAAGCTGTACATTTGGGGGTACTCCATATCGAAGATCAAGAATGAGTGACTGGCGAAAAACATGAGGCTAGGCTGGACGATAAAGGGAGCTTTTTGCAGCTTTAATTGTCGCGCACGATGCGGGGCTCTACGTTGGTCAAATGCATCGCGCAATATCTACCTATTAAAGTGTGTCTTTAAGTGCTGAACAATTTTGGGTGGATTGTATTATTAGATGTATTTAAGACAATAGCATTACATTCACAGAAATTTTAGAATTGTTTGACAAACATTTTCCAGGAATAAACTTTAAGGTGGTTTTAGTTAATAGTTTGAAAATATCCTCATATTTTCGTTTCAAATTCATGCTTCCTACCGCGATGCAGGCCTCCCTAATTTACAAATTTTGTCGTGCACGATGTGCATCTGAGTACGTCGGTTTGACGTCGCGTACTCTAGGGTGTAGGGTGGCTGAGCATCGAGGTAGAAGTTACCGCACAGGAACTATTTTATCTAGTCCTTTGCATTCAGCTATTAGTAACATCTACGAACCCTCTTCAGAGAGGTAATTCAGAGCATTGTAATAGCCCGTTTACCATCAGTAATTTTAAAATTCTTGCTAGATCTAAATTTTTCTCTAATTTAAGGCTTATATAGGCTCTATTTATTTTGAGAAATAAACCTATTTTTAAACCACCAACTTAGTTCTTTTACGTTGTCAATTGTTAACAAGTAGTTCTTAATGTTAGTTAATTCAATTTATCATCTTTTTAATTCATTTCATATTTTTCCACGTATATTTAGTTTGCTGAAGATGAGCGAATGCTCGAAACGTTCAATTTTATTGTTTTACTTGCAACTTTTAATTCGAGTATGGTTTTATACGGTATTTTTAGTTCTCTCCTTTAAACTTAATAACTTGTGTTATACTATTATTTACATACAGGGTATCCAAAAAAAACGGACCGAACTTTAAATATTTTAGCTCTTAGGTTATTGTTGATAATTGAGTTTTATAAAGACCACAGTGTGTAAGAATTTTTCCGTGGCAACCTTACACAATAGTAGTAAAGGTAATAATAAGGATTTTACGCTTATCCAGCGAAGCTATTTACTTTTTATTCGACATTGTAGTTCTTTTGTGAACTAAATGTAATTTTAAGTTGAACAAGATTAATTATTGTTAAAAGTTAATTTTAACTGAACGCAACTCAACAAGAACAAAAGCGCAATGAGAGCGACGACGAGACATAGCAGGACGGCTGCAGCTCGCATAACCAAGGTAATGCAGAGCCGGCAACTTGAGGTCTCTGAACAGGGCCACAGGAGTTCAGGTGCGAGCCCGCTACTATCAGAGCAGAAAGGGCAACAGTAGAAACGGCATCGATGGACGCAGCGGTAGAGACTGTTGCAGTAGCAGTAGTACACGCGGCAGCAGTAGCAGTAGTACACGCGGCAGTAGTAGCAGTAGTACACGCGGCAGTAGTAGCAGTAGTACACGCGGCAGAGGCAGTTTGACCAGTGGAATGATGTAGGAGATACCGTTGAAGAGTTAATCCGTTAATTGGCGCCTAGGTAGCAAATCGTGGGTTAAATAGTGTGAAACGATTGAAGCAATATTTGAGCACGACTTCACAAAACTAGGGCACAACTCACCTAAGCTGATTGATTCAGCCCAGTGGGCCTAGGAACGCCACTTTCAGAGGTTAGAGAAATTTGAAACCCTATCAAAGATGAGGGGATAGTGGTAGTCAGGCTCACCGTAAGGACAGGAAGAACAGTTGAAGGTTCATCTGCTTAGGAAAAAGTTAGAGAGAAAGAAACCTAATCCTCCACTCTAACCCTACTAGACCCCAAACAAACTATGCTAAATTCACCGATGGAGGATGTTCCCCAGACGTACTAAGGTGAGCCTGCAGTGAATAATTAAACGTGAACCCTGACAATCAAAGAAATAATTTAAACAGGTCACAGGCACACCAACATAACGATAGTTGAAGTTAGATTTTAGGAAGATGAAGGAACCTCAGCCACTGCCACTTGCTGCACTAAGAACACCGCGCCGCCTCCCTAACACGGGGCTGCCGTAACCTCAGTCCTGCTCTACCAGGGTGTCGATCGCATCTGTCTCATGTTAGAAACATGCTACCGAAGTAGCGTCTGAACCGCGCGCGGGACAAATGACGGCGCAGATGCGCCGTCAAACTAAATTTCTTATAAGTGTTAACTAAATATTTCTCTCTTCACACCAAAATATTGTATTTGGTTAGCGCGCAGAAAATTGTTGCAGTACCATTTTACGAAAGTAATTGAGAGTACATTTGTTCCGGTAGCGAACACTCTACCCAATCATGGAGCAAAAAAATAGATACTTAAATGAAATAATTTATTTTAATTTCAATGTCTCTTTGATACGACTTTCACTTTTATTCATTTCCATGTTCATTTCCATGTTTTGAAGAATTATTTTTACGATAAGAGGGTTTTTGACAAGCTATTGAGATGTACTTTTGATGAATTGACATGTACTTTTTGATAAATATTATGTACTTTTAGTAGTAACATACTTCAGTTTAGTATAAATTTGTGTATTTTTTCGTATTCCGGAGCAAATGTACTCTCTTTTCTTAAAAATGGTACTGTAACAATTTTTGCACGCTAACCAAATACATTTTTGTCTGAAGAGAAATATATTTAGTTTACACTGTGGTTTTACATCACCCAATTATCAACAATAACCTAAGAGCTATAATAATTTGAAATTCGTTTTTTTTTGGGACACCCTGTATATATAATTCCATTTTCGTAATTGTACGTAATTTAGTAAATTGGAATCTGGTGATTTATTTATCGTGTTGTATTATTTTTTCCTTCACTGTGTATACCAAACTTATTTCAACATGTGCCTTATAATGAGCCTGAATGTAGAGCATCAAGATGAAACAAGGGAATCGTAAAATGTGACTGTGCTCAACTAATACCCTGAAAAGCGATATACCAAAGCATGTAGCTACTTTACCAGTTGGGTACAGTCCGTCTTAATTGGAAGATTTATCAAAAGTACTGTCCCCAGCAACTACTACAGCAACCCAAACAACAGCAAACACACTGTGAAGAACGCACGCAAACCTTTTCTTAATTCAATTTGCATTAATATACCCTGTGAACAATACATGAATCAACATTGTTATCTAATTGCATAAATTATGTAAATAGCAGTAAATCATCGACTTGAAGATTCGCACGAATAATGAAGTGAATAGAAGAAGTGAAAGTGCCCCTGAATCTCTATCATAATATGATATACAAAAAAAGGAATACATTCAAAGTTGCTATTATCATAATTAGGAAATAATTAAGAGCTTTCTCCTGAAAGTCAAAGTCCCGTGCGAAATCACTGCTGTGAAAACAGATACACCGGAAAATTTCTTGCCTCTAATTTTTTTCGCTCTTATAGAGGAATATGTGAGATCTCGTGCTGAAGGTTAGGTAGGCCTTCCTTTCTTTAAAATAACATATTTTTGTTTTGTTACAGCAATTTCTTTTCGTATCCATGTTAACTTTTCTTAAATACCTATAACCTTCTTTTCTTTCCATTACCTTCAATTCTTTCAATCTTGCTGTTTCCATCCGGAAGGCGTGGGTCATGTCTTGAGCATACTGTAGATTCACTTTATGCGATACTCAATATTTCTTTCTTCCTTCCCCTCTCGCAAATACTTTAATTTTTTTTTTAAATTAAGCTTAATTAACTTTAAGTTTTTTAATACCTCTGCAAAGCCCTCGTTTGACAATCAAACTCACCCTGCAGAAGTAAAATCTAGCCCCATTTCCCCACTCGGTGCAAACACGATGGACGACTTGAAAAAGTCGCTGAAAAGACAGCCCGCCTCCACTGGCGGCTTGACATTGTCTCCTCCATGCAGTTATGATTCAGCTTGAATCAGAAGAATCTCACGATGGAGCTGCTATCTTTCTTTGAAAAAGTGAAGAAGACAAAAACTACAAAAAATGCGAATTAGGAACGAAATTCATAGACGATGACTGTGGCAACTTTGAAATGGTCATTTATCAGTATTTCGACGATAAAACTCCAATGCTGCTGGAGACCTCATTCCCGTGGCAATTTATGATGTAACATGAATGTAAATTTCCGTATTTGAAAAAAGAGAAAATTGAATTTCGAAAACAATAATTTATCCCACATCAAGGGCCAGAATATTCGAGCGGTAATAGTTCATCGAAAGCACTGCTACAATACACAGTTCTTAAAAATTCACATCGGAAATCATAATGCAACAATGACGATTTCATGTCTCGGTAACATTGTAGCGTCAAAATGAAACATATTCTAGCAGTAGCCTCGATGATAAAATGAATACATGAGATCAGTGTTGGTTATAGTTGACATTAATATATAGGTTTATCTGAAATAACTTTCTATTCATGAACCCAGCGCTCATATTTCAACATCCCAAACATTAAGACGGAGTCAGGAGTAAAAATGGCTGCGCCGTTGTTGTTCCCACATTTTCATTGATCTCGTCCATTTTTCATCAACATTATCAAAGAGAGAATAATGTGAAGATATAGAAGTAGTTTGGCTCAGTATTAGGATGGAGCTTATTTTTAAACTTTCAAAATGTTATGCTCTCACCCTCTAGAAAAAGTCCACTAGGCCTAAAAAATAATATCTAAATTCAAGGCAATTCCAAGAATATTTAGTGGTTGTCTAGGCATTTCCATTTTTTGACGGGACCGTCTACCCTAAAATTGAACAAATTTTTAAAATACACTTGCATTAGTGATGCTACGCGGTGGACAGCTGAGTGATGGCAGCGGAAGTCACAGCCAAGTAGAATCCTCCAACAGGGATGATCAAGTTGTGTTCAAAGATAACCAAAATTTGCCTACCCGAAAAAGGGTTCGAGGCACGAAGAAAGCCACCACACCGACTCTCGCTGTTGCTCTTACCGCACCTAAGTTTCAGACAGGAAAGCCATCATGTTATTCACTGAAGCAATCACGAGCGTGGGGAGCGACCCGGCTGAGTTCAATATTAACAAGGTTTCAATAAGGAGAAGGAGAATCAAAACCAGAGCAACTTTTGTAAGCAGCCTGCATGAGAAATTTTCAGCCAACATTCATCTGACTGTTGTACTGGGATGTAAAGCTTACGGTAGACACGACCTCGAGTTCGCGAGTGGATCGCCTGGGCATTTTGGTCTCTGGGCAGGGGGTCAGTCAACTTCTAGGAATCCCCAAGATCCATTCGGGGACCAGGGAGAGTCAGACCCAAACAGTTGTCGACGCTCTAGACGAGTGGGGGCTCACTGACAAGATCGCCGCTCTAAGTTTCGATACCACGGCAGCTAGCACTGTAATACGAGGAGGTGCTTGAGTATTCATTGAGCAAAAGCTATGGCGGGACCTCCTCCACTTTCCCTTTCGACATCATATAATGGAGCTTGTTCTTGCCAGCATTCAAGCCTTGCATGGTTGTTTCATCCGGGCTCGATATACATCTGCTCAAGAGATTCCAGGCTGTCTGGAAGAGGATTGATAAAACTACATGTAATTCTGGATTGATGGGTGATGCGGTTCGACTTCGGGTCTTAGCAGAAAGCGAGCGCATCTTCACATTTGCCACCAGCCAGTTTACATCTCATCGACCACGAGACGTGGTCGATGAGCTACTAGAGCTCACGGTCTTGTTTACTGGAGCTGAACCCTCCCAAGGAGTTCACTTGCATACCCCTGGCCCAACGCTCGAGGAACGTTGGATATCGAAAGCTATCTGCTCCATCAAAGTTTGGCATTTCAGGCGTCAGTCAAGTTAACAGCAAGGGAAGAGAAAGGCCTACGGGAGATGTGCTGCCTTATTGTTCTCAACTATGTGGAATGTAGGTTCACTGATCCTAGTGCTGTCCAAGCTCCTCGCAGCGACCTTAACCTCATGAAAACTCCCCGTTAAAACAATGCCATAAATTCTGACATTTCTGTAGCCGCTTCCAAGAAACTAAATACCACTTGTGGTATGTCTCGGAGGAGAACGTCGGCTTATCGCTATTTGATGAAGAAATGAGTTTGTCAGTAAAAGGGCGATAATTGTGTCAGAGCATGAGAGATGAGTTTTAACTTTAATTTTTACCCCATATAAGCTCCACCCTACATCATTATTCAAGTAAGCAAACACAACTCACATTCTCCACATCTTTAATGACATTCAGCAGCACCTCTACCTCCACGATTACAATCTATTGGAAAAACGTTTGAATTGATCTCAGTAGCCAAAAATTTTCTTATTTTTGGAGACTTCAAATTAGAACCTGACAAATAAAACGAATCAGTTAAAGAAAATATTGCGCTGCTTCAACTCATAAGAAATAGTTCAAGAACCGACGCCCATTGCTAAAATTTCCAAAACTTCAAGGTCTAGTAATAATAACGAATCCAAAAGAAGTGCTAAGCCTCAAAATTTTTCCTTTTTTATACTAGTATCTCTCTGTAAATTGTACTATAACATCATTATTGGGAAAGAGAACCAGGAATTTCATAATAAAACATATCTTATGAAAAAGTTACTCACCTGAACTATTCGAAGAACAATTGTTTTTCAGGTGGAACAAATTACAGAGCAGGGAAAACACAGATGATATTGATTTACAAGTTTTCTATTTCGATGAAAATTTGTAGTTGCACCAAATGCATGAGTACTCCACACCACAAGATGAACTAAGTCAAGTCCTGTTAAATTGATAATAAATCAAATAAGAAATGAACCCAGGGAAAAAATAATTTCTGCGCGAGTACAAAAGAAGTAGGTCAAACAGTATTCGCCACAATGATGGGCGCTAAATATAATGAATGTATCTAAATAATAAATTGTTAAAGATATTTTAAAATATTTTTGAATACCCAACTCATTATTTGTATTTGAATACTTTTGCAAACACTTTGCAATTAAAAATAATTTGTAAATTTAAAAAGAAAATTTCTCGTTTAAATTGAAGCCATACATGTTCTGAACATCCACAATAAATTTTACAGGCGTGCACGCAATAGAACGCTCAATATATGGAGGGTGGACTGAGGGGGAACTGTTTTTTGGCGGTAAAAAGTTTTTTGAAGAAAACTTTTTTCTTTTTGAATAACAAATTTTTTAAAACTTTCTCTATCGTAAAAACAAAATAACAGCAAAAACATTTTTTACACACAAACAAAATTTTTTATGTGAAAATGTTTTTTCTGCATTTGTGGAAAGCTAAAACTTTTCTCACGCGAAATGCTACTCCTCAAACAAATTTCGGTGTAGAAAATCAAAATCATATTTTTCTGAAAGAAGAATAACAGGGCTACAACCCCGAGGTAGCAATTTGAGATATGTAAATAAGGTAAAAAACAGCATTGTTGCCTCAGCGTTGTTGCGCAAATGTTTATCTTTCAAATTACACTTGTTTCATGTCTATAGGTTGAAATTTGTAGTAGGAGTAAGGTTTGCCGTACCCTCCCATTTCCTTCATTTTCAAATCGAAAATTTCCTACAGGATGGCCCCTATTTTTTATGCGTTTTACCAGTCTCTCAAAGTTCATAAACATTGGCTCAGAGATAAAGAAAAAGTACAAACGGTGTACGGACCCCTTATTTGAGTATAATTAGACGATATTCAGATATAATACATTTATAGTATAAATCTTTGCGTCACTTGAAAGTGGAACTATCTGTACGACGTACTATTTTACCGGATAGATTCACAATAATTTAAGTATTATAATCAGCATCGCTAAATATCACCATTCTACAAAACTGGTTCGAAATCTATAGCACAGAAATCATGTCCTAAAGAGTAAAAGCGTAGAAAGAATGTTTTTCTCAGTTGCTACTTTCCATTTAATCAAAAAAATGAACTTTAATGAAATTCCTCGATAACATTTTACGTAATTCGCGTAATGGGCCGTTGTACGACGATTTGTGGAAAAATTGCATCGAACACAGTGTATCGATGCAAATATAGTAAATATTATTAATCAAAGTAAAATTAGCATCAACAAAAAAACAGTACGATCAAGAGGATTCTCTTCCTAGTGCTTGAGACTTCGTTCCTGCGGCAGATAGAGACTGTTGGACTCTTGAGCTCCCCCGTAAGAAGACCCACTGATTATATCAGTCCTCAGCACTCCTCGGAGATTTAGTATTCCTAGATGGAAATTTTATCAAGTTACACATCTCAGCATCGCCAATGTGTGTTGTAAGAGTCCGTCGTAGGCTTTGTTTTCCTATGTAACCTCATTCATTCGTTTTTTTTCCGTGTCGGTCTCTTGTGAGAGACATCGAGGCAGACTTCCATCAATGTTTTAGATGTGGCCTTCATTATTTTATTCATGTCTCTCTGAAATTCTCTTTGCCTCTGCTAAAATGTGCTCCGCAAGTATAACTGTAAAACACTTATGGGTTTAATCTAATATCGATAAATTTAAAGAAATTATACATTCATCATTTTGTTTATATCAAGTAAGGTTGTAATTTTTTCAATTCACATAATTAAAAATAGGTTACCTCAATATTTCATCATTATAAAAATTGAATTTTCAGCCGGAGTTGAATTTATGTTAGGCGAAGCTGTTGCATAAAGGGCTTTATATGCTCTTGATAACAAATTCTACTAAAAAGTTTAGAAAGCATGAATATATATTTCTCATGCTAAACTATAAACTCCCATAAGGACCTCACAAAATGTCAATACTGTTCAAAAACTCAAACTTGAGGCAACTAAAAGTTTCTTCAAAGCGGAATAATATCAACTGTTCTGTAATTTATTTCTATGGGGAGGTTAACGTTAAACCAGTCAGCGCGAATAACCTCACGACCGGGGCGGAAGACGGTATAGTTGTGTTGAAGCGAAGAAACATTTTTAGAACCAATAGAGTCCTTTTCAAGCTTTCAATGCTTGTGTCACAATCAATGAGATACGTCATAACCTGCATCTCGACTGATGATTCGCTCCTTAATCGCCAAATTTCAATTCTTCTACACTTCTGGGTGAAAACTAATTTTTTCTACCTGCTGTACCAAAATGCTGTTTTTAAAATACACTTAGACTTTCGTTTGCCTGCATGGACAATCTTATTTAAATTGAAATATTATTCATAAATTTTTCTTCTATTGAGACCTTGATTAATTGATAATAGCCCAAGTTAAGCTAGTATATTGAAATTCAAAACCCACTTTAATGAAATAAATGCATATTTTAAATTATTATTATTTACAAAAACACTAACTTACAAATTTTTGTAACGTGGAATAGTATTATAATTGATATTGCGTGCCTTAATGTGTGTCTACAAATTTGCAGTGCTGTTCCTGGAGGCAGGGATCCATTTGCCACTCGGAGTGTACTCACATTTCACTTAACACCAGATTGTTCTTTTATTTTGAAGTATTTCCCATCAAAAATAGGGTGCACGAGCGTCATTTTTTATTTTGGTAACTTATAGAGGGTGAGGAACATGAAATCGAAATTTTAGAGGTTATCTTAGCAATAGCTCCGCGTAAGACGCGCGATAAAAATACCACAGCAATGACACCCAATTTGCTCGTCAAGCTCATAACGCGGGAAAGGACATAAGTTAAGTGACGTTCAAACTTGTTTTATGCTTGAGAAAGCGAGAAACTTGTTTTGACCGAGAAATACATTGTTTGGAATACACAAAATTGTTTTTAAATAAAGTATTTAAACATATATTTTGATACGTATTTGAAAACACTTTTTCAACTCCACATATAAATGTAATTTTAATACGTATCAAAATACAATGTATTAAATACTGCCCAATACTGATTGCCCGAAACCGATATATACGTCGAGGAAAAATCTAACGGCAAAGTTAATATCTCAGAGTAAGTTAATGTCTCAGACTGTCAAAGATATTAACTTTCTTATCCACCAATCCTATTCAAGAACCTTTGCACTAGGAGTTTGAAAAAGATTCATTCAAAGAAAATCGTCCGAAAATCATTGGCAAATCATTCTTAGAATTTGATAAACGTCGATAATGTTTCAGAGTTATATTTTCAAATTAGTTGTGCAGTAAGCCTGTAAACTTCTATTATTGTATTTTATATTCCTGGAACCAAACTATGCAGCAGTATATCTTTTGGTTCTATACCCAACATTATTTATTAACCCGCATTATATTCTCAACAACATAGGTCTTTGTTACACAATTGTGTACCAATGCATCGATGTGAAGGCTATGTGTTTCCGTTCAATGTAGCATCGCTTTCCTTATCGTTATTGGAAAGACTATTTAAGCTCTTTATTATCTCATGTTGTTCGCTAACTTATTGAAGACTGAGAGAGTAGACTATTATTCTTTTGCTCTTAGATAATTCAACCACAGTCATAGGGATAAGAACCCGTATTCTGGTATTTCCACTAGGCATGCACATTCAAGGACCTTTGTACGAGAAAAGTGAAAAACCCATGTGTTAAATTTTCGAATCAACTCTTCGGAAATAATTCTTTCTCTCTTCCTTCTTCTTTCCAGCCGTGACCAAAAGAAGTCTTCAACATTCATGTAGCGAGACAAAAGCGAGGAATTTACGGATTTTTTCGTGACTATTATATATTATATCAATCTATAGCTCAGACAAGCAGTAAAATACGCATGAACGATGTGCCAAGGCCTGCGCAGGAAAGGATCGAATAGTTTTGCTTCAATCGGTGTGATCTCAGGCTCGATTATAAATTATTTCAATTGCGAGTCCTGAAGCCCCATTCTTCACGTGTAGGTAGGTATCTTTCTGACAGCCTGATATGTCCCTACACATAAAGTTACGGTCTTACAACATACTG